>CM050447.1:63275565-63875565 GCA_027563935.2 Costus lasius
TAGGCGAGATAAGATGCACAGAGATGACACAGCACTAGTTTCTGGTAGGCTCTCCCAGCCAATCGCCAACCCCGTGCGATTTCCTCTCATCTTGGCAATCCAGCAGACTGTGCCAACTGAGTTGGTACAACACAGTCTCTGATCCCAGAGATGGCTGCCTCCATGTGCTACCAGATGCGGCCACATATGTAGTCTACTGGTCACAGCTGACCTGACCTACGTCCCTGGACCACCACGTGCTAATAAGCATGAGCAACGAGAGGGGAAAATCCCAACTCTGTAACACGCAGGTGAAATCCAGCACCGTCTGAAGATAGATGGACGTGCCCACTGAGTGGGTTCAACACGGCTCCAACGATAGTCCAGAAAGGGTGAGGGTTTCGCGTCTAGCAGGCTTACGAGCTTGACTATGTTAGCGTTGGTTTTTAACGGTCTTTATCTTCCTTACTATCAGGGCATGTCCGATGGCTATAGCATAGAAGATAAACATAAACTAATGCAATTCTAATTTTAGCAATATGGTAGAAAGCATGATCTTATGTTGTAAAAGCCCATGAACCCTAGTAAGGACCTTAATATTACTTAAGTCTTCACTTGAGCTACAGTTGTCAATCTCACTCTGAGTCCAACCCAGTGCCCTAGCGTGCCAAGAGCACACGACACGTAGCACTCAACCTAGGTGAATGCCACCTCTTGGATTGTTGCCTTTGTTCATGTCCTAATCTAAAGTACAAATTGATCTATCTAGACAATGATGGACTCGCAAGAGTCAACAACATATTATAAATTAAGTACAATGTGATTCGCAGATCACAAATTAATTTACAATTTCTTTAAGTCCAGGCACGCAGGCCCTGTTGGGGTATGGCCCTTAAGGCTAATGTTTGATGCCCTGTGGGAATGTATCTGTATCATGTAATAAACTTTATGTTTATAAAGGCATGGTTGTTATACAGTTAGCTACATTGTCCTGCTGCAATATATGTTCTTCTAGAATAATGTCTCAATGCTGTTCAGCTGGGCTGACAAGCTATTATGTCTTTAGTCGATATATCTTGGTGAACATCGAGACAGCCTTGATATGGTTAAGACTATTATGTGTTCTAATCTTATAGGATGCTTCGAGCATGGAATAAGATGTAGACTCCATGGGTTCATGGGATGTACTGGTCAGACCCTACTAGGCATGTTCAATTGTTTGTCACAATGTGAATATCCTTGGATATGACAAGTGGCACATTTCCCTCTCGACTGAGATCACTTGTGTTTTCTAAATGATGATTGTCATTGTCTTTTGAGATAGTTCTATATCATTTGAAACATAATGATTATAGGACTATCATTGGATGGTGAGCTTGAGTCAGGTAGAGCACTAGTGATAGACATAGGATTGGCATCTCCTTGTTTAGGAGTGTGATGTTTACTAAGGGGCCCCCTGGATGAGATGATTGAGAAAGTGTATGGCCATACCCAGGTGACATGTGTTTCATCTGTTCTAATCATGCTCATCATATGGAATTACGAGCTGACAGCTTGTCCAATAGAACACCAGTGAGCTAAAGGAATTATGCATGCCTAGTGAGTTGATTCACCACTTGTGCTGTGAGTTTGAGGTGTAGTCCTTGGAAGACTCTTTCCTTTATATCGGGAGACCAGTGATGTGTTGCTAGAACCCCTCACTGATCGTGATAATTGAGAATTATCGTTACCCCGACATTTAGAGAGAAACCCTCAGGGTCGCACAATTTGAGATATGGCTTACTTACACGTCAGAATCGGTGTGGACTGAATTGTTCAGGTACAGTTTGAAAGGGATTTATCTCATGATTGTAAGTGAGATCTGGTCTGATCATGTTTGATTGATTAGGGCCCTTGAGATCGGTAAGCTTCATCGTGAGAGAATGGATGCTAGATCGGTCAGATCAATGAGGCATCAAAGAGATCGAGCGATCTTAGATCCTGAAGTCCTTCAGAGGTCTTAATTAAGATCAAGAGCCATAGCTGCCTGGGATAATTGGTCTTGGACAAACTCGTGATGGAACCCGGCACATGAATGGCGCATGGTTCATAGTGAAGAGAAGTTTGCGCTTGTGGGTAAAACCGAAGTCGCATGAGAGCATGAACGTGGGGGTGGTTTCTATTTTAGAACCACGGACTCCTAAGCGTGGTCATCATGCTCTCTCCGTTCATTCACACCTTGTCGCCGCCGCTTGGCTAGAGGGTCTTGCGGCATTCTCGCGTGGAGGAGAAGCTAAGACGACAAGGAAGTTTTCGCCAAGGAGATTCTCACCATCCTTTCCACTCGACAAGAACCCTTTGAGAACCTTGCTAGCACAAGGATCAACAAAGAGTAGGCGACATCACCTTGTGTGCGCCACCTAAGGAGGAGAATCCATTTCGCTCTACTGCTCATTCCAAAGACCACCATCCAAGTGAATGGCAATTTGGTGTGAGTAATCGCTTTTCATATTATAAGTTTGATTCATTATTACATGCATATCGTATCCTATAACCCTTAGTTCCGCAAGAAGAAAAATTTTATGCGCCATATTGCTTTAGGGTTATCTGCTCCCCCTAGAAGGGGACCCCCCTTATCTAAAGGGGTACGTAACTATTGGTATCAGAGCCTTGGTTGAATGGCATGTTCGTTATGATTGCTTTGGCCTTGTGATTCCATATGCTTAGATCTATATAACATGCGAAAGTTGCATGATAGGTTTTATCATCTTGCGAAACTTCATGTATGAAATATGTTTCCATCTTATTGGCGCATGTATGTTGTAAGTTGGCGCAGTCTTGTTTTTGTTTTACAAAACTTGAATACTTGCGCGACTCATTATAGATCTACAGGCTTTACTATAAACCCTTAGACGGGTTATTAGGGTTGAAGTCACCCCTAGGTTAGATCCAGAATGTCTGATCAGATCATCTGACAGCCTGAATGGGTCGATCAATAGCACCTTGGCGCAAGCCTATGGTGGCTATAGGTCGACTGCAGACAGACGTGTGTAGCGATGTCTGCTTGAGACGACTTATGAACGCTCCTGAGTTAGGCCCGGGGTCACGCCCGTTTTGCCAGAACTCTGTGTGGTCGTTCAGCCCTTGCGCATGCATGGTTGACCCTATGGTCGACTCAAGTCAGTTAGGACTTGGTGGCATGCAAGGGCAAGTGGATCTGACTAGGTTGGATGAGTGGATCCCTAGTGATGGACCGTTGTAAGGTTGTAGGGCAAATAAGGAAAATTAAAATTGATCCCATGGGGTTTTCACAAATTTTAATTTTTATGATTGGATCACATGGTTATTAATTGATGCATATGCTTGGTTATTTAGTCTTATGTGGAGGCTGCCCTATTAATTGTGTGCTGTGCTGGGGCCTGCGAGCCTGTATTAAACAATTGTAAATTAATTACCTGTATTAAACAATTGTAAATTAATTATTGTGATCTGCGCATCACTGTGTTTTAATTTATAAATGTAAGTGACCTGCGTGTCACTCTTGTCTAGATAGTTAAATTTGTAATTTAATTAGACAAGAGCACAAAGCACACTTGGCAGAGGCGCATGCAGCAGTGGCTTGACCAGGTGGGAGGTCCAGGGTTCGACTCTGGGACCAGGCGCATTTTCCCTGGTGGGTGCACCAGAGCTGCAATTGGCGCTTGGGCCCTGTTTTGGGCCAGATAAGCAGCTAAAGACCCATGAAGAGCAAATGAAGACTTAAGTTAGGTTAAGGTCTTCTAGGGCTATGGGCTTTTACCACATAAGATACATGCTTTCTTTTATTGCTTAATATTAGAATTGCATGATTAAGTTTATCTTCTGCTATCACCATAGGAATTGCATGATAGTGCAAGAAGATAAAAGACCGTTAAAATCCAACGCTTAAATATCAAGCTCGTAAGCCTTCTGACGCGAAACCTCACTGTTCTGATTATCGTTGGAGCCGTGTTGTACCCACTCAGTGGGCACGTCCATCTATCTTCAGAGGGTGTGGGATTACACCTGTGTGTTACAGAGTAGGGATTTATCCCTTCTCGTTGCTCAGCATAGCACATGGTGGTCCAGGGAGTAGGTCGGGTCAGCTTGACCATGTAGGCTACATATGTGGCGCATATGGTAGCACATGGAGGCAGCCATCTGTGGGATCAGAGACTGTGTTGTACCAACTCAGTTGGCACAGTCTGCTGGATTGCCCAGATGAAGGGGAATCGCACGGGTTGGCGATCGGCAGGGACTGCCTACCAGAAACTAGTGCTTGTACTCTCTGTGCATCTTATCTCGCCTGAGCGGGACGCGGAGACCAAGTATGAAATCTGGATCCCATCTCACTAAAAGAGTTCTACTCTTTCGGGCTGTTTTGCTGGATTTTTCACGCCTGATAAAATAGTGAGAAAAAGAATCTTTCTTAAGTCCTGATTGATTCTTATACATTGATACTGACCTTGCTGTTCTTGCATTGTTGTAGATACCTGCAGCAACGAACACCATGAACTTCAATGTGCGATCCCTACTGGAAAGGGAGAAGTTTGCTGGGCCGAACTTCTCTGACTGGTTTGGACACCTTAAGATCGTTCTTAAGGCAGAGAGGAAACTGTATGTCCTCGAGACGGCGATACCGCCGCAGCCCGCTCCGAACGCCGCAAGGGCGGTTCGGGAAGCCTATGAAAAGCACGTCAATGATAGCATTGATGTCGCTTGCCTGATGCTAGCGTCTATGACGCCACCGCTGCAGCGTCAGCATGAGGATATGTCGGCTATACAGATTATAGCAAACCTCAAGATGCTGTATGCTGCACAGGCGAGGACTGAACGCTATAATTTGACAAAGCTCTTCTTTCAGAGCAAACTGGCTGAAGGGAGCCCAGTGGGAGCTCACGTGCTCAAGATGATTGGGCACAAGGAGGCTCTAGAGAAACTGGGGCATACCATCAACCAGGAGCTTGCTGTGGATATTATTCTGCAGTCTCTCCCGCCGTCATTCGACGCGTTCATTATTAATTTTAATATGAACAAAATCGATTGTACTCCGGCAGAGCTGCTGAATATGCTCTTGACCACTGAGGAGACTCTGAAGGGTAAGCCTTCAACCTCTGTCTTGATGGTTCCTTCTAGGAACAAAAGGAAGGGGAAGAAGGGCAAGGCCCCTGTCAAGAGTTACAGCAAGGCTCTGAAGCAGAAGGTCAAGCGGTCTAAGGAATACAGGTGTTTCCACTGTGGCCAGCTGGGTCACTGGAAAAAGGACTGTAAAGCGCTCCAAGGAGATAAGAGGGGAAGCTTTGCTTCTGGCTCAGGTATATTCGTGACTGAGGTCATGTTTTCTTCTTCTGTATCATGGGTGTTGGACACTGCATGTGGAGTTCACATTTGTTCAAATGTACAGGAACTCAAGAGAAGAAGGCAGGTGGGACAGCATGAGGTGGACCTACGAGTTGGAAACGGGGCACGGGTTGCTGCTGTTGCTGTAGGAGACTACTTTATTTCTTTACCATCTGGACTTGTATTGGAACTAAACAGTTGTTACTTTGTTCCCAGTATAACTAAAAATATTATCTCCATTCCTGCTCTTGTCAGGAAGGGGTTTTCCTTTGAATGCAATATTTCAAAGTGTATTTTGTCTTATGATAATATTGTTTATGCAACTGGTTCAATTAACAATGGGTTATTCATGTTGGACATGGAATGTTCAATACAGCAAATTGATATTAAGAAAGCCAAGTATGCTGATGACAGCACCTTGCTATGGCATAGTCGTTTAGGCCATATTAACGAGAAACGCATTAAGCGGTTGCATCATCATGGACTGCTGGGATCATTCTCCTATAAGGAGATTGATACATGCAAAGCTTGTTTGATGGGTAAAATGACGAAGTCACCTTTTCCTCACAAAGGTCAAAGGGCTTCAGGTTTACTTGACCTTATACACAGTGATGTGTGTGGGCCATTTAGTAAACATGCCAGAGGTGGCTATCAGTACTTCATTACCTTTACTGATGATTTCAGTAGATATGGTTATGTCTATCTGATGAGACATAAAAGTGAATCTTTTGACAAGTTCAAAGAGTTCAAAAATGAAGTACAGAATCAGCTAGGCCGTAATATCAAGGCACTTCGCTCAGATCGAGGTGGTGAATACCTAAGTCATGCATTTACTGACTATCTAAAGGAGTGTGGGATTATCTCACAGCTCACTCCACCAGGAACACCGCAATGGAATGGTGTGTCCGAGAGGAGAAATAGAACGCTACTTGATATGGTTCGTTCTATGATGAGTCAGGCTACTCTTCCTTACTCCTTTTGGGGTTTTGCACTGGAAACAGCTGCAAAGGTACTAAACCGAGTGCCATCCAAGGCAGTTTCAAAGACGCCATATGAATTATGGTATGGGAAACAGCCAAGCTTGACATTTATCAGGATCTGGGGCTGCGAGGCTTATGTCAAAAAGCTCGCCTCTGGGAAACTAGAGAGCAGATCTGACAAATGTATCTTTGTCGGTTACCCTAAGGAAACTAAGGGTTATTATTTCTTCGATCCCAAGGAGAACAAGGTTTTTGTTGCTCGGACGGCCATATTTCTTGAGAAGGAGTTTCTTCTGCAAGAGGCCAGTGGGAGAGAAATAAAACTGGATGAGAATCCAGAGGAAGGACAAAGTGCTCAAGCAGAGTTGGATGAGCCTGAGCTGGTAGAACAGGTTATTGAACAACCTGAGGCTCAGATATCACGGGAACCGCGAAGATCGGGTAGGATCCGTCGACAGCCTGAGCGCTATGATGGAGTCTACATCATTGATAATGATGAACCCCTCACTTATGCGGATGCGGTCAGTGGACCGGAGTCAGCGAGATGGCTTGAAGCTATGCGCGCCGAGATGGACTCCATGTCAGATAACCAAGTTTGGGATTTGGTTGATCCGCCTCCGGGAGTTATCCCTATAGGCTGTAAGTGGATCTTCAAGAAGAAGATTGACATGGATGGTAACGTGGTTACCTATAAAGGCAGGCTAGTTGCGAAAGGTTTCAAACAAATCTACGGGATAGATTATGATGAAACTTTCTCTCCTGTAGCCATGTTTAAGTCTATTCGGATTCTTTTCGCGATAGCTGCATATTATGATTATGAGATTTGGCAGATGGATGTGAAAACAGCTTTCCTTAATGGAAATCTGGATGAGGATGTGTACATGACACAACCAGAAGGTTTCACTAATCCAGCAGATCGTCATAAGATATGCAAGTTAAAGAAGTCTATTTATGGACTTAAACAAGCATCTAGAAGCTGGAATATTCGTTTTGATGAATCAATCAGTGAATTTGGTTTCATCAAGAACGAGGATGACCCGTGTGTATATAAGAGGTTTAGTGGGAGCGTAATTACTTTTCTAGTCCTCTACGTCGATGACATCTTGATCATTGGAAACGATATTCCTGAAATGCATGCTGTAAAAGCATGGCTGAGGAAATGTTTCCAGATGAAAGATCTAGGAGAAGCAGCCTATGTGTTAGGTGTGAAGATCTACAGGGATAGATCTAAGAGGCTTCTCGGGCTGTGCCAGAGTACTTACATCGAAAAGGTCCTGGAGAGATTTCATTTAGAGAATTCTAAACGAGGATATCTTCCAGTCAGACATGGTCTGAATCTTTCGAAGAGTCAGTGTCCACAAACACAGACTGAGAAAGATGAAATGGACAATACGCCTTATGCTTCGGCTATTGGATCCATTATGTATGCGATGTTGTGTACTCGCCCAGACGTCGCTTACGGGTTAAGCGTGACCAGTCGTTACCAGAGTAATCCAGGGATGGCGCACTGGATTGCAGTCAAGAACATTTTAAAATATCTGCGGAGGACCAAAGATATGTTCTTGATTTATGGTGGTCAGGAAGAACTCAGTATAGAGGGATATACTGACGCTTCGTTCCAGTCGGACCAGGATGATTTCCGATCGCAATCAGGCTATGTTTTTAGCTTGAATGGAGGTGCAGTGGTGTGGAAGAGTTTCAAACAGTCAACTGTTGCTGATTCCACAACAGAAGCCGAGTATGTTGCAGCCTCGGAAGCATCCAAGGAGGCAGTGTGGATTCGTAAGTTCGTGAGAGAACTTGGTGTTGTTCCTTCGAGTGCAGATCCTTTGGTTATCTTTTGTGATAACACTGGAGCAATCGCACAAGCAAAGGAACCACGGTCGCACCAGAAGTCCAAGCACATACAGAGACGGTTTCATTTGATCAGGGAGATCATAGATCGTGGCGAGATCAAAATCTGCAAGGTTCATACAGATGACAATCTGGCAGACCCGCTTACCAAGCCTCTGGCGCAGCAGAAGCATGAGAAGCACTGTAATAATATGGGTTTGAGATTTCTCAACCATTAGATTAAGTGCAAGTGGGAGATTGTTGGGGTATGCCCTTAAGGCTAATGTTTGAGGCCTGTGGGAATGTATCTGTATCATGTAATAAACTGTTATGTTTATAAAGGCATGGTTGTTATTCAGTTAGCTACATTGTCTGCTGCAATATATGTTCTTCTGAATAATGTCTCAAAGCTGTTCAGCTGGGCTGACAAGCTATTATGTCCTTAGTCGATATATCTTGGTGAACATGAGACAGCCTTGATATGGTTAAGACTAATATGTGTTCTAATCTTATAGGATGCTTCGAGCATGGAATAAGATGTAGACTCATGGGTACATGGGATGTACTGGACAGACCCTACTAGGATGTTCAATTGTTTGTCACAATGTGAATATTCCTTGGATATGACAAGTGGCACATTTCCTCTGACTTGAGATCACTTGTGTTTTCTAAATGATGATTGTCATTGTTTTGAGATAGTTCAATATCATTTGAAACATAATGATTATAGACTATCTTGGATGGTGAGCTTGAGTCAGGTTAGAGCACTAGTGATAGACATAGGATTGCCGTCTCCTTGTTTAAGGAGTGTGATGTTCTAAAGGGGCCCCCTGGATGAGATGATTGAGAAAGTGTATGGCCATACCCAGGTGACTGTGTTCATCTGTTCTAATCATGCTCATCATATTGGAATTACGAGCTTGACAGGCTTGTCCAATAAGAACATCCAGTGGCAAAGGAAATATGCATGCCTAGTGAGTTGATTCACACTTGTGCTGTGGTTTGGGTGTAGTCTTGGAAGACTCTTTCCTTTATATCGGGAGACAGTGATGTGTTGCTAGATACCCCTCACTGATCGTGATAATGAGAATTATCGTTACCGACATTTAGAGGAAACCCTCAGGGTCGCACAATTTGATGATATGGCTTACTTAAGTCAGATCGTGTGGACTGAATTGTTCAGGTTCAGTTTAAAGGGATTTAATCTCTGATTGTAAGTGAGATCTGGTCTGATCATGTTTGATTGATTAGGGCTTGAGATCGGTAAGCTTCGATCGAGAGAATGGATGCTAGATCGGTCAGATCAAGAGCATCAAAGAGATCGACGGTTAGATCTGAAGCCTTAGGGTTTAATTAAGATCTAGACCATATTGCTTGGGATAATTGGTCTTGGACCAAACCGTGATGAACCGGCTCATGAATGAGCGCATGGTTCAAAGTGAAGAGAAGTTTGCGCTTGGGTAAAACCGAAGTCGCATGAGAGCATGAACGTGGGAGTGGTTTTCTATTTTTAGAAACCACGACTCCTAAGCGTGGTCACATCTCTCTCGCTTCATTCACACCTTGTCGCCGCGCTTGGCTAGAGGGTCTTGAGGCATTCTCGCGTGGAGGAGAAGCTAAGACGACAAGGAAGTTTTCGCCAAGGAGATCTCTCATCCTTTCCACTCGACAAGAACCTTTGGAGAACCTTGCTAGCACAAGGATCAACAAAGAGTAGGCGACATCACCTTGTGTGCGCCACCTAAGGAGGAGATCCATTTCGCTCTCTCATTCCAAGACACCATCCAAGTGATGGCAATGGTGAGTATCGCTTTTCATTATAAGTTGATCATATTACATGCATATCGATCCTATAACCCTAGTTCCGCAAGAAGAAAATTTTATGCGCCATATGCTTTAGGGTTATGCTCCCCCTAGAAGGGGACCCCCCTTATCTTAAGGGGTACTTACAGGCCCCAGCACAGCACACAATTGGGCAACCCACATAAGACTAAATAGACAAGCATATGGTTCAATCAACATGTGATCCAATCATCTTGAAATTAAAAGTTTTGAAAACCCCATGGCATCAATTTTAATTTCCTTATGAGCCCTACAACCTTACAATGGTGCATTGATGGGGATCCACTCATCCATCTAGTTAGATCCTTTGCCCTTGCATGCACCGAGTCCTAACTGACCCGAGTTGACCTAATGGTCAACCATGCATGCGCCAAGGGCTGAACTACCCCCATGAGTTTTGGCAAGCGGGTGTGACCCCGGGCCTAACTCAAGTGTGTTCAGTAGTGTCTCAACCAGACCTCGCTACACGCCCTAGATGCAGTCAACCTATAGCCACCTTGTGCTTGCGCATAGGTGCTATCAGGTTAACCCATCTGAGCTGTCAGATGGTCTGATCAGACTAATGGATCTAACCTAGAGGTGACTTCAGCCCCATCAACCCATCTAAGGGTTTATAGTAGATGCATATAGATCTAAATGTTTGCGCGCAAGTAGGTATAAGATTTGATGAAATATCATTCAACCATTCAACATACTTATCATGCGCCAACACAACAACATGCGCAACTCATGAAGAAACATACATCTTGCGCAACTCATGAAGAAACATACATCTAAGTTCTAAACTAGCATGTAGGTTTCGGCATGTGAGCAATCACCTTTAGATCTATTCACCAACATATTCATGGATCAAACATGATGATCTACTCATTAGAACCGCAAGCAATCATATGAAAAAGTATAGATTGGCTCTGATACCAATTGATGGAACCCTTTCAGGAGGGGAGCGCAAAACCTATTGTGAGAAGAACCCCTTTCATGAGGGGGGCGCAAGTCATATGTTTCTTTCTCATAGCAGCGGAATTAGGGTTTCCACATAAGATCGCATTCTATACTTTCATATAATCAACTTGAATAACAAGTGAGAGATTCATTACCATGGCCATGGGAAGGTGCGGCTTGGAAGAAGAAAGATCGAAGGGATCTTCTCCAAAGAAATCACACACAAGGGATGAAAGCTTCCTCCTTGCGCAACTCTTGTGCTAGCAAGATTGCCAAGCTTTTCCAACCGTGTGTAGGAGATTAGATGAAAAGGGCTTCCTTCTTTTCGAGAGCTCTTCTTCCTTGGCGCAAGAACGATGCCTTCCACACGAGCAAGCCGTTCCAAAACCACGTCCAAGAAGCAAAACCGAAAAACATTAGAGAGACCTCAAGCCATGAACGCATATGCGTTATGCTTTTGGAACTTTCCAAAATTGGCAACGATTAAGAGTTGGCGTTCACGTTTCCATGAACCAAACGCAACCTCTTCTCCCTCTTGAACCAAGCGCTCAACCCATGAGCCGGTTCAATATCCTTGGTTCAATAGCGAAACCAAATCAGCCCATAAATTAAGTCTAGATCAAATTAGACCCCAAGGTCCTAGATCTGACCATTCATCATCTGACGCTTCTGATCGCATCGATCTAGCATCATCTCTCTCGATCGAAGCTTACCGATCTAAAGCTCTAATCAATCAAACATGATCAGACCAGATCTCACTTACAATCAGAGATTAAATCTCTTTAAACTGAACCAAAACAATTCAGTCCACACGATCTGACTTAAGGAAGCCATATCACCAAATTGTGCGACCCTGAGGGTTTCCTTTAAATGTCGGTAACGATAACTTACGTTATCACGATCAGTGAGGGGTATCTAGCAACACATCACTGTCTCCCGATATAAAGGAAAGAGTCTTCCAAGACTACTCCCAAACCATAGCACAAGTGTGACTCAATTCACAAGGCATACATGTGTCCTTTGCCACTGGATGTTCTTATTGGACAAGCGGGTCAAGCTTGTAACTCCAATACGATGAGCATGATTAGATCAGATGCACATAGTCATCTGGGTATGGCCATACACTATCTCAATCATCTCATATAGGGGGGCCCTTAGAACACTACACTCCTTAAACAAGGAGACGGCAATCCTATGTCTATCACTAGTGCCCTAACCTGATTCAAGCTCACCATCCAAGATAGTCTATAATCATTATGTTTCAAATGATATTGAACTACCTCAAGACAATGACAATCATCATTCAGAAACACAAGTGATCTCAAGTCAGAGGACATGTGCCACTTGCTGCTTACAAGGATCATTCACATTGTGACAAGCAATGGAATATCCCAGTAGGGTCTGTCCAGTACATCCAATGTACCCATGAGTCTACGTCTTATTCCATGCTCGAAGCATCCTATAAGATTAGCACTCATATTAGTCTCAATCATATCAAGGCTGTCTCATGTTCACCAAGATATCTCGACTAAGGACATATAGCCTGTCAGCCTAGCTGAACAGCTTTGAGACAGTATTCAGAAGTACACTTATTACAGCAGACAAGGTAACAACCTGAATAATAACCATGCCTTTATAAACTTAAGAGTTTATTACATGATACTAATACAATCCCAAGGCCTCAAACATTAGCCTTAAGGGCATACCCCAACAATGGGTATATCATGGGAGGATATACTGGATAGACCCGCTATGAGGCTATGACTTGGTGTCATGAGTTATCCTCATAAGTGACAGGAGATGCATTGATCCCTTGACTTGAGGTCATTGATCATTCTATATGGTTAGAGACTTGCTTTGATGCAACCTAACACCTTGCCGTAGTTGGAAAGTCATAAAGGTTGTCATTGAGCGTGTCACGACCCATATGAGAAGGTCAATGGACAGACATAGGATTTGCCCCTTTTCTTTGGGAAGCTTGATATCTATGGAGCTCCTCTATGGTTCTATGACTGAAAGTGTATGGCCATACCCAGGTAAGAACCTGATTTAGTCATAGCCATGTGATTGGATGAAAACAAGTGGTGACACACTTGTCCAATCGGATATCAGTTCGGCAAAGAGACTGTAATGCATCTGTACCTAGTTACGATGATGGGGATGTCGATGTCGATATCCATTCCAATGACCTGGGTAGCAGCGATGCACTGCTAGGTGCCACTCACTGCTTGTGGTGACCTTTGGTCAGCACTGCCAGCGTCAGAGGAACCTACAGGGTCGCACACCTTGATACTTGAGTTCTCGTATTGATCGGGAAGCCTTATGATCGAGTTATTGGATAACTCGGATCTAATTGGGAGATTTCATCAGCGCCAATGGGCCTGATGAGATGGAAGAATGTTGTTGGAGCCAAACTTCATTTTTGGCAGGTTGACCCGTATTTGACCATGGTTGGTCACATTTGGATTAGGGTTGCATTGGATTGGATCCAAGTGCTTAATCAACCTATGCAATGATGTTTGGGCTAGCTCATTATCCAATGAGGCCCAATAACAAGTTCTTATAAAGAGAAGAGAGGCTAAAAGGGTATAATGGGGAGAGACCCAACCCCATTGGCGCCTAAGGGGCATAATGGGGTTAGGGTGGCAAAATTGCTTCATTAAGGAAGCAATTTGCGCCTAGCCCTCTCCCATTGATGGAATGCATGCCTTTAAGGCATTGCTTGAGGCGCAAGGCAAGGCCTTGGCGCACAAGGAAGGCGTGGGGCTTAATGAGGAAAGGTTGAATGAGAATTAAGGAAATGTCTTGGAGACTTTCCTTATCACAAACCTCCTCATCCTAGCCTTACACTTGTCTTAATCCTAGCCTTTCATAAATCGCCTCTTGCCCTATAAAAGAGCACCTAGTCGCCCCTCTTGAATAGAGATAATTCCTTGGAGGCGTAATCATTAAAAGGGGGCGAAAACTTGGAGGCTCTTGGCGCAACCTCTCTTCCTCCATCATCTAGCCGCAAGCACAAGTCCTCTTCTCCTCATCTTGGGTCAAGAAAGACTTGAACTTGGCGTCTACCTCTCCACCTCTTCTTCTAGGCGATTCTACCTTGGAGGTGGCGCAAGGATTGAAGAAGAAGGACTAAGGCTTGGATCTTCTTCCCGAGGCTAGCACCGGGCGAGGAAGAAGAGAACTCAAGAGATCCGTGTGTGTGAGACTGCAGAGGGCGGACACTTGGACGCCTACATCAGCATCGCTCTTTTCTTTGCTCTAAGGTATTTCCTAACTCATCGTGTCGACTCCCTTGCATGCGATCTTCACTGGGTTTTTGGGACCGGCCTGTTTCGGGGACATCCTTCCGCTGTGCAAACATGTATGTCCATGACTCTAAAATTGTAAAATGTCCCCGGGGTTTCCCAACAGGAACAACGTGGAATCGAGGCACCGGCCTCGACACGGAAACACTAAAGGCGAAGCACCTCTTCAACTTCTATAATGCTAGAGGCTCTCAGCTCACCAGGAGTACTCTACCACCAAGAGAACTAAGGGAGAATGCTGGCCAGCCCCTCTCTTTTATAAGATAAGGAGGGGAAACAAGACAAATGGGATAGCATCTCAACAACTAACAAGCAAAAAGTGGTCAAGCTGCCATAAAAAGACAAAACAGAACATAATTCTACCAACTACCATCTACTCCTGCAGGGGCGCAGGTCCTTTGATTCTTCAGCGTACGAGGTGGCTGCGACGACGGTTAGACGCGCTCAGAGCACATTGCGACAAAGCAGCATAATTTTGAAGTACTAGGCTGCGTAACGATCATCGCGTCCTTCTCTTGGGTCGTGTTGCTGATATGGTTGTGAGGCCCATATGTAATTGGGTTCTTCGGGGGCTGGTTTGTAGCATCCTTGGGCCGGATCACTTCGGTGTGGATGGAGAGTGGGCTGATAACACCCACGAAGCGGTCTGGTGGGATGATAACGTGGCCGGAGCTTAAAATGAGCCCTGTTTGAAACTCGCTCGGGGTGGAGGCGTACCCTCACCAGCTCACCAATAGAAAAATGATGTGGCCTACGGTGCTCGTTGGCCTTCATCGCATTATGAGTGTTGCCCAAATAGATACGATGCTGGACTTCGTCATGCAAACGAGCTATATGCTGGGCAGCGTGCATGCAACTTCAAATTGGCTCGCGATTTCATCATGCATGAAACTCGCTCGGGATCGAGGCGTACCCTCACCAGCGTGCATGCTCGTTGGACTTCGTCATGCGTTGGATCCAAGTCGCCTAAGAATCATATAGGGACCGGCGTAGCGTGCATGCAACTTCCAATTGGCTCGCGATTTCAATCGCTCAGGGTGGAATCGCACCATAACATACTCACCAATCTCGAAGTGATGTGGCCTATGATGCACGTTGGCCTCAGCCGCATACCGGGTGTTGCTCAAGAAAATTCGACTGCGAATTTCATCGTGTAAACCTGCAAGATGAGAAGCAAAGGTGTATGCAGACTCATGAATAGATGGTGGGGGAGGAACGTTATGCATGTCTATTGGGTTCCTAGGTTGGTGCCCGAGGACGACCTGGAAAGGACTCAGCCCAGTGGAGCAGTGCGACGTGCTGTTATACCCAAATTCCGCAATAGGAAGGTGTTCAGCCCAATGGCGAGGGAAGTCGCCAGCTAAGCAGCGCAGAAGGTTACCCAGACTCCTATTCACTACCTTGGTTTGACCATCCGTCTGCGGATGGTAAGCTGATGAGAACTTGAGAGTGGTCCCAAGGAGGGCCCATAATGATTTCCAAAAGTGGCTGACGAACCGAGTGTCGCGATCGGAGACTATGGTGAGGGGCAAACCATGGAGTCGGACGATCTCCTTAACGAACAGGTGGGCAATGTGGGAAGCATCGGCAGTTCGAGAGCAAGGCACAAAATGTGCCATCTTAGAGAAGCGCTCCACAACAACGAAGATGGAGTCGTGGCGCGAGGCAGTGCAGGGCAGACCAAGGACGAAGTCCATGCTAATGTCGAGCCATGGACTCCTGGGGACAGGCAGTGGGGTGTACAAGCCAGTGTTGGCGGGGCGGGGCTTGGCACGTTGGTAGGTGCCGGAATGCCGGACGACCCTCTCTACGTCCTTACGTAGAGTGGGCCAGAAGAAGCGGTCTTTGGCCAAGTCGAGGGTCTTGTCGCGGCCATGGTGCCTAGTGGCACCGCAAGCGTGGAGCTCGAGCAGCAGGTGCTCACGAAGGGAGGACCGGGGAAAGCACAACCGGTTACCGTACACAAGGTAGCCGTCATGGAGACGATAAGGGAGGTCCGGTAGGTCGGACGCCTGAAGACAAGCGAGCACCGGACCGAAGTCAGGGCAGTCCGCATACTCGTCTCGAATGTGAGGGAGGGCTGGAATGGATGTGGACAGGACACACAGAAGCGATCGGACGCGGCTAAGGGCGTCGGCCATGACATTCTCCTTCCCAGCCTTGTGGGTAATCATGAACGTGTATTGTTGGAGAAATTCGACCCACTTCGCATGGCGAGGGACGAGCTTCTTCTGAGAGTTAAGATATGACAGGGCCTAGTGGTCACTAAAGAGAACGAACTCTTTATGAAGGAGATAGTGATGCCACTGTCGAAGTGACTGGACAATGGCGTAAAACTCCTTATCGTACGTGGAGTATCGTTGCCGCGCATCATTCAGCTTCTCGCTGAAGAAAGCGACAAGGTGGCCTTCCTGGCTGAGGGTACCACCAATACCGGTGCCGGAAGCGTCACACGTGACCTCGAAGACTTTAGAAAAGTCAGGGAGGCGAAGGACCGGGGCGGAGGTCACTATGTCCTTAAGGGCGATGAAAGCGCGGCTTGCCGCGGGGTCAAACAGAAGGTCTCATTCTTGGTGCAAGCCATCATAGGGGACGCGATGGTGCTGAATCCCTTAATGAAGTGGCGGTAGAAGGCAGCAAGACCAAGGAAACTACGGACCTCGGTGATGGACTCGGGTTCCGGCCATTGACGAATGGGCTCGACTTTTGCGGGGTCGACCATGAGACCCTAATCCGAGATGATGAACCCTAGAAATGGGACCTGAGAATCGAGGAAAGAACACTTCTTCGCGTTGAGGAACAAATGTTCCTTACGGAGAAGGTCGAAGGTCAGACGCAAGTGCTTGAGGTGGTCAGCGCAGGTGCGGCTATAGATGAGAATGTCGTCAAAGTAGACGACCAGAAACTTGCCCATGTATGGGCGGAGGATCTGGCTCATGAGGCGCATGAACATGGACGGCGCGTTGGTTAGGCCAAAGGGCATTACCAACCACTCGTAGAGATCGTCCTTCGTCTTGAAGGCTGTTTTCCATTCGTCGCCTTCACGGATGCGGACTTGATGGTAGCCGCTCCGAAGGTCCAGCTTGCTAAACCAACAAGCATCCGAGATAAGGTTTAACATGTCATCTAAGCACGGGATGGGAAAATGGTACTTGACGGTGATGCGATTGATTGCTCGGCAATCAATACACATCCGCTAAGAACCATCCTTCTTAGGGGTAAGAAGGGCTGGGACGGCATAGGGGCTAAGGCTCTCACGGATGAAGTCTTTGGACAGAAGGTCGTCCACTTGCCGCTTGAGCTCGTCGTGCTCGGTCGGGTTGAGATGGTGATGGGGCAAGTTGGGCAAGGATGCACCGGGGACGAGGTCAATGACGTGCTTGGAGGTCACGTTCCGGGGGCAAACCAATGGGGAGGTCTACTGGGGAGATGTCATTGAATTCCTCTAACAAGGCGGTGACCTCGGTCGGCAAAGGGGCCGGTGGAAGTGAGGGTATGGGAGAGGCCTCGCGGACCATGAGGGCATAGACCACGTTGGTCTCCTGGGCCTCATGGACAAGGGAAGCGGGGCGAACCAAAGTGACTGCCTTAGGCGCAGGCGGGGCTGGGGGTAAGGGTGTGATGACACCCTTGGACGTGGAAGCCCGCAACTCCTTAGGCGGAGCCGGGGTCAAGCAAATCTTATGTCCCTCATGGTGGAAGACGTAGGTGTTCGAGCGAGTGTAGTGGATCATATTGCGGTCGTAGAGCCAAGGGCGACCTAAGTGGACGTGGGCGATGCCCATGGAGGCGACGTCGCACCACACCTTCTCCGAGTAATCACCGAAATAGATGGGGACCTGGCATCGGTGGGTGATAGGAAGGCTGGATGTGTCCACCCATGCGATCGAGTAAGGTCGGGTGTGCGGCTCAAGGATGAGACTGAAACGGGTGACCGCTGTCGGTGAGACAACGTTAAGGCTGCTGCCTCCGTCAAGCACAATCTTGCACGAGTGTCCGTTACACTTAATATAAGTGTAGAAGATGCTCGTGCGATTCCAGTCTTCGGACGGAGGGGGGGTATGGACAAGAGTGCAGCGGACAACGCCCAAGGTGGGTTGAGGGCTTGACTCCTCATCGGAGTAACACTGAGGGCCGACTTCTTGGACCACAGGTGGGCCGCAAGGAACAGGGGGTCGAGAGTCGCGTCGTTCAGGTGCGATGTGCAATGAATGGCGGGGGTAGTCTCGGTGGAAGTGACCGGTTTGGTTACAGTGGCGGCAAGGTCCTGAGGGAACGGCGGCAAGGGGTGCCTTACCCCTGTCCTCCCAAGTCAAGCGAGGAGGGGGTGTCTCACGGGGTGCATCTCGGGGGGGACGACGAAGACCAGCAGGGCTAGGACGTTGCGGTGCCTCGAGACGAGGGAGAGGGACAGGCGCCGGAAGCGCGTAAGTAGTTCGACGAGTGGGGAGGGCCTCAATACGATGGGTGCACGATCTGAGGTCCTACTCGATCTCACGAGCATGGTGGAGGACAAGGAGGATCGTGTAAAGGTCGTAGGAGGGTAACGCGCGCCGAATCTCCTCGCGGAGACCGTTGCGGAACCGAGACAGGGTAAAGGCGGGATCCTCCTTAAGGTTGCAGTGGATACCAAGCTCGTCAAAATGAGTGTGGTATGCATCCACGGTGTCGGACCCTTGAGAAATGACGGAGTACGAATCGAAGAGGTGCTGTCTATAGGTGGGGGGCACATACTTTTCCTTAAGTCGGTAGCACATCTCCTCCCACCTTGTAATGGGGGGAAGATATTGGTCTACTAATTGGCACTCAACATTCGTCCAATACAACCGAGCAGGGCCGGTTAGCAAGAGACAGACGAAACTGACTTTAAGGTGTTCAGACATGGCGCTCCATTCGAAATAGTTATCGACAGCGGCAACCCAATCTAGGAAGACATGAGGTTCGAGACTACCGTTGAAAATCGGGGGGTCAACACGCTTGAGCTGTCGGATCTCGTCGTCCTCACGACTACGCGGAACAAGGCGACATGGGTGAGGAGCGTCCTCAGCCCATGCGGACTTATCGACGAAGGGGTCAAACCGTGGTGACTCGTTGGCGCGCATACACAGCGGGGCCAACGGAGGTGGGATACTAGCAGAAGGCTGGCCCTCGGTGGGCTTAGCAAGGATTTCCATGACTTGGTCTGTCAGGTGTTGGACCGACGTCATGAGGCGCTGAAACATGGCTTCCGTCGCTTCTAAATGTATGGACAGCGACTCAACCGACTCTACCCTAGGTGGAGTATGCTCTTCGGTCGTAACGGGCACTTGGATAGGGGGTTGTTGATATGGGGTTCTTGATCTAGTAGTCATGATGCAGGAAATGCGAATGGATGTTGAAATAAAGCCGAAGAAACCGAATGGAATGCAGTGAGAGACTGGCAAAGCTAGACAAAAGTTAGCTTCAACCTCGCTCTGATATCAAAATTTGACACAGCGGATGTATAGGTAGATTTCCTTAGAGCAATACTCTACAGTGGGGGAACTATGATGCAGAAATCCGGGAGTGGGTCTTGAGACGAGGGAAGAGAAAATGTGTGCGATCGATGAAAACCCACGGAGAAAACCGATGGAAACAGTGCAAAATGTATCTTGAGCAACACTCGGAGCGATAAGAAACCACGGATCGGAACTATAATGAAAAGTACTCACCTCGATCGCGAAAACCAATGTCTTTTGCAAGCACACGCGCACGCCCTTCACGATGCTATGGCAACTGCCTAAGCTTACTCGTCCAAGACGCAAACGCAGGAAGATGAAAACGCAAAGGACCCGGCACCCAAGCGGGATTCACCAGATGTTTTGATTTAAAGCTGAAAGTGTTGGGAAACCCCGGGGACATTTTACAATTTTTCAGAGACACATACATACATTGCACAGTGGAAGAATGTCCCCGAAACAGGTCCGTCCCAAAAACCCAGTGAAGATTGCATGCAAGGGGGTCGACACGATGAGTTAGAAAATACCTTAGAGCAAGATGAGGTCGATGTCGTGATAGGCGCCCAAGCGTGTGCCCTCTGCAGTCTCACACACACGGATGCCTCGAGTCCTCTTCTTCCACGCCCGGTGCTAGCCTCGGGAAGAAGATCCAAGCCTTCGTGCACTTTCTTCAACCCTTGCGCCACTTCTAAAGTAGAAGCGCCAATGAAGAAGAAAGATGGAGATGTTGCCGCCATGTCTTCAATTCCTCATCCTTACTTGCACCAACTCCTAGAGAAGGTGCGCCAAGATAAGAGGCAAGAGGGTGAAGACACCAAGTCCTATCCGTCCTTGCTCCAAGAGAAGAAGGATAGAAGAGACTTGTGACTATGATGAAGATGGAAGAGAAGACTTTCGCCAAAGCCTCCCTCTTTACCCTTCTAATTCTTGCTCACGCCAAAAAAATCAATCCCTTGCTCACGCATATACCCATGTATATATAGAGAGGCAAGAGGGGGCAGCAATAATAGGGTGTGGGCATAATTCTCAAAGGAGGAGGCGGCTAGGGTAAAGGGGAGAGAGTAATTAGGGTTTGAGGTAAGGAAAGTCTCCAAGACTTTACCATAAACCTCTCCTAATTATCCATATGCGCATGAGACCTTCCAAAGAAGTCTATCAAGCCATATCAGCCCCAAGACTTGCCATAGAAGCAAGCATACCATCCAAGGTAGAGGGGCAAGGCGCCTAAAGCTTCCTAATGAAGCAAATTGCGCCACTTCTCCCCATTATGCCCATAGGCGCCTAGGGGAGAAGTTTTGTCCCCATTATACCCTTTTAACCTTTTCTCACTTCATGAGAACTTGTTATCGGGCCTCATTGGATAACGAGCTAGCCCAAACTTCATTACATGGGTTGATTAAGCACTTGGATCCAATCCAAAGCAACCCTAATTCAAATGTGGCCAACCATGGTCAAATACGGGTCAACCTGCCAAAAATGAAGTTTGGCTCCAATAACATTCTTCCATCTCATTAGGCCTATTGGCGCTGATGAAATCTCCCAAATAGATCCGAGTTATCCAATAACTCGATCATAAGGCTTCCCGATCAATACGAGAACTCGAGTATCAAGGTGTGCGACCCTGTAAGTCCCTCTGACGTTGGCAGTGCTGACCAAATGTCACCACAAGCAGTGAGTGGAACCTAGCAGTGCATCACTACTACCCAAGTCATCGGAATGGATATCGACATCGACATCCCCATCATCGCAACTAGGTACAGATGCATTACAGTCTCTTTGCCGTACTGATATCCGATTGGACAAGTGTGTCACCACTTGTTTTCATCCAATCACATGGCTATGACTAAATCAGGTTTGCACCTGGGTATGGCCATACACTTTCAGTCATAGAACCATAGAGGAGCTCCATGGATATCAAGCTTCCTTCATGAAGGGGCAAATCCTTTGTCTATCCATTGACCTTCTCATATGGGTCGTGACATGCTCAATCACAACCGTTATGACCTCCCATCTACGGCAAGGTGTTAGGTTGCATCAAAGCAAGTCCCTAACCATATAGAATGGTCAATGACCTCAAGTCAAGGGATCAATGCATCTCCTGTCACTTGTGAGGATAACTCATGACACCAAGTCATAGCCTCACAGCGGGTCTATCCAGTATATCTTCCAATGATATACCCATGTGTCTGCGTTAGCACCACGTGCCTAACCAGCCCACATATCAGTCTCACAAGTACCATAGCTGTCCCATATCCACTAAGGTACATCGACTGGGGACTATAGTTCGAGCACAGATCCAATCTGTCTCCAGGGACATTATCATGTAAGTGTTGGGGTATGCCCTTAAGGCTAATGTTTGAGGCCTTGGGATTGTATAAGTATCATGTAATAAACTCTTATGTTTATAAAGGCATGGTTGTTATTCAGTTTGTTACCTTGTCTGCATCAATAAGTGTACTTCTGAATAATGTCTCAGAGCTGTTCAGCTAGGCTGACATGCTATAAAGTCCTTAGTCGAGATATCTTGGTGAACATGAGACAGCCTTGATATGATTGAGACTAATATGTGTTCTAATCTTATAGGATGCTTCGAGCATGGAATAAGGTGTAGACTCATGGGTACATTGGATGTACTGGACAGACCCTACTAGGATATTCAATTGCTTGTCACAATGTGAATGATCCTTGATTGCTACAAGTGGCACATGTCCTTTGACTTGAGATCACTTGTGTTTCCTAAATGATGATTGTCATTGTTTTGAGGTAGTTCAATATCATTTGCAACATAATGATTATAGACTATCTTGGATGGTGAGCTTGAGTCAGGTTAGGGCACTAGTGATAGATAAAGGATTGCCGTCTCCTTGTTTAAGGAGTGTGATGTTCTAAAGGGGCCCCCCCGTATGAGATGATAGAGATAGTGTATGGCCATACCCAGGTGACTATGTTCATCTGATCTAATCATGCTCATCATATTGGAACTACAGGCTTGACACGCTTGTCCAATAAGAACATCCAGTGGCAAAGGAAACATGTATGCCTAGTGAGTTGATTCACACTTATGCTGTGATTTGGGTGTAGTCTTGGAAGACTCTTTCCTTTATATCGGGAGATAGTGATGTGTTGCTAGATACCCCTCACTGATCGTGATAAGTTATCGTTACCGACATTTAAAGGAAACCCTCAGGGTCGCACAATTTGGTGATATGGCTTACTTAAGTCAGATCGTGTGGACTGAATTGTTTGGGTTCAGTTTAAAGGGATAGAGACTCTGATTGTAAGTGAGATCTGGTCTGATCATGTTTGATTGATTGGGGCTTGAGATCGGTAAGCTTCGATCGAGAGAGTTGATGCTAGATCGGTGAGATCAAGAGCATCAAGAGATGAACGGTTAGATCTTGAACCCTTTGGTTCAAAGTGAGATCTAGACCATGGCTTGGGCTGGTTTAATTTGGTTCTTGAACCAAATTGAAGTGGATTAAAATGGCTTGAACCGGTTCACAAAGGGTGAACGCTTGGTTCAAGGCGTTAGGCGTTTTTGGTTTGGTTATGGCGCATGGCTTCATATCTTCCATTTATGGAATGTAATGAAGGCCACTTCACCTTAACGCCAAAGCGTTTTGAACGCTCGACTTCACTCTTCTCTTCTCAACGTTCCTCTTTGGGGGCGATAGGATTCGGACGAGAAGGAGGAGAAGAAGAAGGTTACTCTCGCCAAGCTTCATCTCTAAACACCCTCACGCGACAAGGATTCTTTGAAGTGCTTTTGCTAGCACAAAGGACTCAAAGAGCAAGCTATCTTCATCGGTTGTGTGCGTCACCTTTGGAGAAGGAGCACTTGAACCTTTGCTTCCAAGGCATCATCAAATCGATGGCATTGGTATGATCTTCTAGATCTATTCCTCTTATACAAGTTGATCATATGCTTTTATGATTGCGATCCCATGAAGCCCTATCTTCCGCTTGCAAAACTCTATATGTGCGCCACAATCAGGGTTTCGGCTCCCCTCTTGAAAGGGGTTTTCTACAAGTTACGGCCCCCCTCTTGAAAGGGGTTTTCTTCAATTGGTATCAGAGGATGCGGTTGTATGTAGAATCATATGATTGCTTGTTGATTTGTGATCCTTGTTTGTGTTTAACTAGTAGATCTAGTAGTTAGCATCTTGCGCATCTCATGTTTAGTAGTGAAAAATACTTGGTGTATGTTTTTACTCCCTAGCGCACGCATATATGATGATTGATGGCGCATGTTGAATGATGTAGGTTTTCTTAAAAACTTAATCACTTGTGCGCCTCACTAGATCTAAGTGGCGCCTACAATAAACCCTTAGATGGGTTGATGGGGTTGAAGTCACCTCTATGTTGGATCCAATAGTCTGATCAGACCATCTGACAGCCTAGATGGATCGACTAGATGGCACCTGTGCGCAAGCACAAGGTGGCCATAGGTCGATTGCATCTTAGGCGTGTAGCGAGGTCTGGTTGAGGCAACCAGTGAGAACACATGAGTTAGGCTCGGGGTCACACCCGCTTGCCAGAACTCATGAGGGTTGTTCAGCCCTTGGCGCATGCATGGTTGACCATTAGGTCAACGCGAGTCAGTTAGGACTTGGTGCATGCAAGGGACAGAGGATCTGACTAGATGGATGAGTGGATCCCTATCAATGGACCATTGTAAGGTTGTAGGGCTCATAAGAAAATTAAAATTGATGCCAATGGGGTTTTCAAAATTTTATTTTCTTGTTAAATGGATCACATGTTGATTTGATGCCATGTGCTTGTTTATTTAATCTTATGTGGGTTGCCCTTTTAATGTGTGCTGTGCTGGGGCCTGCGAGCCTGGTAAATTATTATTTTGTGATCTGCGAATCTCATTTTTAATTAATTTATAATGTGTAGTTGACCTGCGAGTCAACCTTGTCTAGATAGATTAAAATGTGTTTCAATCAGACAAGAACACAATGGCACACATCCAAGAGGGGCATTCAGCTGGTGGCGCACCTGAGGTGCTCTTGGCGCTAGGGCCCTGGGTTGGACCAGATGAAAGGCAAAAGACCCAAGAAGAGCTAGTGAAGACTTAAATTAGGTTAAGGTCTTACTTAGTCTCTATGGGCTTTTACCACATAAGATCCATGCTTTCTTTTTATTCCTTATATAATTAGAACTGCATGAGTTTATCTTCTGCTATCACCATAGGAATTGCATGATAGTGAAGAAGATAAAAGGACCGTTAAAATCCAACGCTAACATATCAAGCACGTAATGCCTTCTGACGCGAAACCTCACTGTTCTGACTATCGTTGGAGCCGTGTTGTACCCACTCAGTGGGCACGTCCATCTATCTTCAGACGGTGTGTGATTTCACCTGCGTGTTACAGAGAAGGGATTTATCGCTTCTCGTTGCTCAGCATAGCACGTGGTGGTCCAGGGAGTAGGTCAGGTTAGCTTGACCATGTAGGCTACATATGGGGCATATGGTAGCACATGGAGGCAGCCATCTGCGGGGTCAGAGATTGTGTTGTACCAACTCAGTTGGCACAGTCTGCTGGATTGCCCAGATGAAGGGGAATCACACGGGTTGGTGATTGGCAGGGACTGCCTACCAGAGATTAGTGCTTGTACTCTCTGTGCATCTTATCTCACCTGAGCGGGACGCGGAGACCAAGTATGAAATCTGGATCCCATCTCACTAAAAGAGTGTTACTCTTTCGGACTGTTTAATGGATTTTTCAGTCAGATAAAAGAGTGAGAAAAGAATCTTTCTTAAGTCCTGGATTGATTCTAGACATTGATACTGACCTTGCTGTTCTTGCATTGTTATAGATTCCTGCAGCAATGAACACCATGAGCTTCAATGTGCGATCCCTACTGGAAAGGGAGAAGTTTGCTGGGCCAAACTTCTCAGACTAGTTCGGACACCTTAAGATCGTTCTTAAGGCTGAGAGGAAACTGTATGTCCTCGAGACGGCTGTGCCGCCTCAACCCGCTGCGAACGCCGCAAGGGCGGTTCGTGATGCCTATGAAAAGCACGTCAATGATAGCATTGATGTCGCTTGCCTGATGCTAGCGTCTATGATGCCACCGCTGCAGCGTCAGCATGAGGATATGTCGGCTATAGAGATTATAGCGAACCTCAAGATGCTGTATGCTGCACAGGCGAGGACAGAACGCTATAATCTGACAAAGCTTTTCTTTCAGAGCAAACTGGCTGAAGGGAGCCTAGTGGGAGCTCACGTGCTCAAGATGATTGGGCACAAGGAGGCTCTGGAGAAACTGGGGCATACCATAAACCAGGAGCTTGCTGTGGATATTATTCTGCAGTCTCTCCCGCCCTCTTTCGATGCGTTCATTATTAATTTTAATATGAACAAAATCGATTGTACTCTGGCAGAGCTGCTGAATATGCTCTTGACAACTGAGGAGACTCTGAAGGGAAAGCCTTCAACCTCTGTCTTAATGGTTCCTTCAAGGAACAAGAAGAAGGGGAAGAAGGGCAAAGCCCCTGTCAAGAACTACAGCAAGGCTCTGAAACAGAAGGTGAAGCGGTCAAAGGACAACAGGTGCTTCCACTGTGGCCAGCTGGGTCACTGGAAAAAGGACTGTAAAGCGCTCCAAGGAGATAAGAGGGGAAGCATCGCTTCTGGCTCAGGTATATATGTGACTGAGGTCATGTTATCTTCTTCTTCTATTTCATGGGTGTTGGACACTGCATGTGGAGTTCACATTTGTTCAAATGTACAGGAACTCAAGAGAAGAAGGTAGGTGGGACAGCATGAGGTAGACCTATGCGTTGGAAACGGGGCACGGGTTGCTGCTGTTGCTGTAGGAGACTATTTCATTTCTTTACCATCTGGCATTGTATTGGAATTAAACAATTGTTATTTTGTACCGAGTATCACCAAAAATATTATCTCTATTCCTGCTCTTGTCAGGAAAGGATTTGCCTTTGAATGCAATATTTCAAAGTGTGTTTTATCTTATGATAATATTGTTTATGGAACTGGTTCAATTAACAATGGGTTATTCATGTTGGACATGGAAAATTCTATACAAAACATTGACAATAAGAAAGCCAAGTATGCTGATGACAGCACCTTGTTATGGCATAGTCGTTTAGGCCATATTAACAAGAAGCGCATTAAGCGGTTGCATGATCATGGACTGCTGGGATCTTTCTCCTATGAGGAGATTGATACATGCAAAGCTTGTTTGATGGGTAAAATGACGAAGTCACCTTTTCCTCACAAAGGTCAAAGGACTTCAGGTTTACTTGACCTTATACACAGTGATGTGTGTGGGCCATTTAGTAAACATGCCAGAGGTGGCTATCAGTACTTCATTACCTTTACTGATGATTTCAGTAGGTATGGTTATGTCTATCTCATGAGACATAAGAGTGAATCTTTTGACAAGTTCAAAGAGTTCAAAAATGAAGTACAGAATCAGCTAGGGCGAAATATCAAGGCACTTCGTTCTGATCGAGGTGGAGAATACTTGAGCCATGAGTTTACTGACTATCTAAAAGAGTGTGGGATTATCTCACAGCTCACTCCGCTAGGAACACCGCAATGGAATGGTGTGTCCGAGAGGAGAAATAGAACGTTACTTGATATGGTTCGTTCTATGATGAGTCAGGCTACTCTACCTTATTCCTTTTGGGGATTTGCACTGGAAACAGCTGCAAAGGTACTAAACCGAGTGCCATCCAAGGCAGTTTCTAAGACGCCATATGAATTATGGTATGGGAAACAGCCGAGCTTGACATTTATCAGGATCTGGGGCTGCGAGGCTTATGTCAAAAAGCTCGCCTCTGGGAAACTAGAGAGCAGATCTGAGAAATGTGTCTTTGTCGGTTACCCTAAGGAAACTAAGGGTTATTATTTCTATGATCCCAAAGAGAACAAAGTATTTGTTGCTCGGACGGCCATATTTCTTGAGAAGGAGTTCCTTCTGCAAGAGGCTAGTGGGAGAGAAATAAAGCTGGATGAGAATCCAGAGGCAGGACAAAGTAGTCAAGCACAGTTGGATGAGCCTGAGCCGGTAGATCAGGTTATTGAACAACCTGAGGCTCAGATATCACGGGAACCGCGTAGATCGGGAAGGATCCGTCGACAGCCTGAGCGCTATGACGGAGTCTACATCATTGATAATGATGAACCCCTTACTTATGCGGATGCGGTCAGTGGACCGTGTAACGCCCTTGATTTTCTGAATTATGATTTAAGGTTAGAAATTCAGTTTCTGTATTTTTATCGGTTAAAATTTTGGGATTTTTGCCTAATTGTAGGACTTTTCCCTACAGGGCAAAAATAATTATTTTTGTTGGGGCTTCGAACCCTCAACCTTGACTATTTGCTCCTGGAATTCTTCCACCATGGTGGCGCATATTTCTGTGTTATTGGAGTGGCGCATGGTGGTTAAGCCCAGGTAAGCCCATTAAAGCCGATTTCCACTTAAGTTAATTGGGTTATTGGATCTTGGATCCGTTTGGGGTGGAAAAAAAAAAAAAAAAAGGGGAAAATTCGTGAGAGCTCCTCTCCCTCACGATTTTTGGTTTGTCTCTTGCCCTAGCCGCCTGTGTTGTCGCCCCTCACTGTGCTTGGCGCTCCTGCAAAATTTCTGACGCTGGTGGTGGCAGACTGGTGGTGGACGAACTTTCTGGAGACCCCTGATCCCCTGTTTTGGCGTTTTCTCTGTGGGCGATTTTTCTGGTGAGTAATTCGATCCTAAGGAGTCTAATCCGAATTAAAATTCGTTATTTGCCATGATTATTCGTATGGGGTTGAATTCAAATAATTATAGGGTTTTAAAATCCTGTTCTGCTGAAATCTGCATTCGTTAATCTGACCTTTGTGTACTATAACCCCAATATCTCATGGCCTATAGATCCAAATCGCACGAGATAAATTTTGTATGAAACTAGATATGTTTGGCTTTAATTTGAATATGATATCGACCATATCCGAGCGGTATTCGTATTTCAATCTGTATTGCAATCCAGCGGTACAAAATCAGTTTTCTGAAATTCTGGATTTCGACCTTTATGTGTTCGAACCATCATATCTCCCTAGGTATAGCTCGAAATCTTGTCAAATCAGTTTTATTAGACCGTAGGCTCGAAGAGCTTTATTTTGACTCCCATAACGCCTATTTTCGATTAGTTATTGGATCTGAAATAAATGTCGCAAGTCTGATATATGAATCTGTTTTCTTGAAATCTGAAATTCTGACCTTCCTATGTTCGAACCCTTATATCTTCCTGTCTAAAATTCGAAATCTTGTGAAACCAGTTTTATTGGAAACTAGATTCAGAGAGCTTCATTTTGAATACAATATTGACTAGCTTTGGTTCGAAATTGGACTAAAAATATATTTTGCAAACTGACAATATAAATCTGCTATGTTTTGGTTAGACGAATATTCCTTTGTGAGAAAAATTTACATTGTATGGTTTAACCTCTTAAATTGTGGTCTGTAGTTCTTCTAAAATTTATTTGTTTGATGAGAAATTTTAGAGAAAACAAAATTGGGGATTTAACTAAGAACTTAGGAATTTTCGAAAATATAGTTGAGCCAATTTTGGGGCTTTTGTCAGTTTTCTTCACGAGCGTGTAATTAAAATTATCTGTAGTGGGGGACTGAAATTATTTACATGAAATTTGTGCGTTCTGTTAAGGTTCTGAAAGTGGCGCCCCTTACAGTAATTTTATAGCTCACGATTTTAGAAATTTTGAGGAGATTATTTCATGAATAATTTCTGTTCTGTGTTTAAATGTTTGTTATATGAATAATTTCTGTTCTGTATTTAATTGTTTGTTATGTGGATATTTCCTGTTCTGTTTATATGTTGTGAATTTTCTGAAAACCTTGAATGTGTTAAAACATTTGTGAGAACATAGAATGGTTTGACATGAATTAAGGTTAGTTGTAAGGAATTCACTCATATAAATTCTGTTCTGTGTTTAAGGACTGGATATTAGGGTGTGTCATTTTCTGGTTTGTTAGACTTTGGGCATAATGTAAGAATTAAGTAGTGGTTGATCCTACTTCTCCGTTTCAGTATAATCTGTTCTGTAAAATTATGCCCTAGTGTAGCACTCTTCCGTGTCCTTACCCTCCTTCTGTGGCGCTGTAATGGTGCTGATAGTCTACTACGACCCTTGAGACACTATTTCTGTTCTGGGTATTGGAGGCCAGAGTGCCACGTCCTAACAAGACGGGGGCCACCCACTGATACCTCCTCTACCATTCAGTTCTGGGTTTTGGAGGCCAGAGTGCCACGTCCTAACAAGACGGGGGCCACCCACTGATACCTCCTCTACCATTCAGTTCTGGGTTTTGGAGGCCAGAGTGCCACGTCCTAACAAGACGGGGGCCACCCACTGATACCTCCTCTACCATTCAGTTCTGGGTTTTGGAGGCCAGAGTGCCACGTCCTAACAAGACGGGGGCCACCCACTGATACCTCCTCTACCATTCTGTTCTGGGTATTGGAGACCAGAGTGCCACGTCCTGACAAGACGGGGGCCACCCACTGATATCTCCTCTACCATTCTGTTTCTGATATGCATGCATTGTCTCGTCCTCGGCAGAGGTGGGGTCAGACCTTCTGTGGTCATCAGGCCTTCCGTGGCCTTTCTGTTTCCGATGTAGACTATCCGTTTGGACTCTGAAAATTCTGATTTTCTGTCTGTCAGTTCTGATTTCTGTAGTTCTGTTTCGATCTGTATTTAGATGTATTAGGCGGTGTGGTTAGTTGGTATGGGTTGGTATATTCATATCCTACCTGTTTGATGCCTATTGTTACAAGTATCTGTATTTGATTGTGTTTGTTTCTGATATGAGCATGCATGTTAAGTTGATTTATCTTATCTGTTAAATAAAAAGAATTTCAACTTAAGTATGATATTTTTGATGTGTACTATGGATGACTTTTAGTGTCTTTTACTCACTGAGCTTTTTAGCTCACCTCCGTTGTTTAAATGTTTTCAGGTGAGACATCAAGACAGTAATTGCTACAGCTAATATGACGCTAATGTTTGATGTCATTTCTAAGAATAGTCTTCTAAAGATTTATCAGGCCTGCGTGCCTAATTTATTATGACCTATATGACATGTTTTATCTCCTGAGGGCTTATGCCTGTTTTCAGGATATTATATTATAGTTGTTTCGTTTAAATTATTGGATACAAGTCTTGGATTCTTTTATTGAATTGGTTCTTATTTTGAAATGTCCGATTTGAGATGTGTAACCGAATTTGTGTTGTTTATTTTAGTATCTGAATAATCAGTTCTGTATATTTCTGAAATTCCACATATGTGTAGTGTGGACGTTTGTTGTTGTTACAAGATATGTGTGTCTGTGCAGCAGTAGTTTAGAATACTTGCTGCCGGATTTTTTCTGGATTTTCCGGATTTCTATTTCCTAGTAATCGATCCTATTCAGTTCTGTGCGGTTTTCTGTTCCGTAGTAATGTCCTTCGATGCCGCTTTCTTCTTGTGTTTTAATGGAAGAGTAAAAAATTTTTTGAAACCCCGTATTTTACTTGTATGCGTGTGGGGTGTGATTCTGAGGGATGTTACAGACCGGAGTCAGCTAGATGGCTTGAAGCTATGCGAGCCGAGATGGACTCCATGTCAGATAACCAAGTCTGGGATTTGGTTGATCCGCCTCCGGGAGTAATCCCTATAGGCTGTAAATGGATCTTCAAGAAGAAGATTGACATGGATGGTAACGTGGTTACCTATAAAGGCAGGCTAGTTGCGAAAGGTTTCAAACAAATCTACGGGATAGATTATGATGAAACTTTCTCTCCTGTAGCCATGTTCAAGTCTATTCGGATTCTTTTCGCGATAGCAGCATATTACGATTATGAGATCTGGCAGATGGATGTGAAGACCGCTTTCCTTAATGGAAAACTCGATGAGGATGTGTATATGACACAACCTGAAGGTTTCACTAATCCATCAGATCGTCATAAAATATGCAAGTTAAAGAAGTCCATTTATGGACTTAAACAAGCATCTAGAAGCTGGAATATTCGTTTTGATGAATCAATCTCTGAGTTTGGTTTCATCAAGAACGAAGATGACCCGTGTGTATATAAGAGGTTTAGTGGGAGCGTGATTACTTTCCTAGTCCTCTACGTCGATGATATCTTGATCATTGGAAATGATATTCCTGAACTGCATGCTGTTAAAGCATGGTTAGGAAAATGTTTTCAGATGAAAGATCTAGGAGAAGCAGCCTATGTTTTAGGTGTGAAGATCTACAGGGATAGATCTAAGAGGCTTCTCGGGCTGTGCCAGAGTACTTACATCGATAAAGTCCTGGAGAGATTTCATTTAGAGAATTCTAAAAGAGGATATCTTCCAGTCAGACATGGTCTGAATCTTTCGAAGAGTCAGTGTCCACAAACACAGACTGAGAAAGATGAAATGGACAATACGCCTTATGCTTCGGCTATTGGGTCCATTATGTATGCGATGTTGTGTACTCGCCCAGACGTCGCTTACGGGTTAAGCGTGACCAGTCGATTCCAAAGTAATCTAGGACAGGCGCACTGGATTGCAGTCAAGAACATTTTAAAATATCTGCGGAGGACCAAAGATATGTTCTTGATATATGGTGGTCAGGAAGAACTCAGTATAGAGGGATATACTGACGCTTCGTTCCAGTCGGACCAGGATGATTTCCGATCGCAATCAGGCTATGTTTTTAGCTTGAATGGTGGAGCAGTGGTGTGGAAGAGTTTCAAACAGTCAACTGTTGCTGATTCCACAACAGAAGCCGAGTATGTTGCAGCCTCGGAAGCATCCAAGGAGGCAGTGTGGATTCGTAAGTTCGTGAGAGAACTTGGTGTCGTTCCTTCGAGTGCAGATCCTTTGGTTATCTTCTGTGATAACACTGGAGCAATCGCACAAGCAAAGGAACCACGGTCGCACCAGAAGTCCATGCACATACAGAGACGGTTTCACTTGATCCGGGAGATCATTGATCGAGGCGAGATCAAAATTTGCAAGGTTCATACAGACGACAATCTGGCTGACCCGCTTACCAAGCCTCTAGCGCAGCAGAAGCATGAGAAGCACTGTAATAATATGGGTTTGAGATTTCTCAACCATTAGATTAAGTGCAAGTGGGAGATTGTTGGGGTATGCCCTTAAGGCTAATGTTTGAGGCCTTGGGATTGTATAAGTATCATGTAATAAACTCTTATGTTTATAAAGGCATGGTTGTTATTCAGTTTGTTACCTTGTCTGCATCAATAAGTGTACTTCTGAATAATGTCTCAGAGCTGTTCAGCTAGGCTGACATGCTATAAAGTCCTTAGTCGAGATATCTTGGTGAACATGAGACAGCCTTGATATGATTGAGACTAATATGTGTTCTAATCTTATAGGATGCTTCGAGCATGGAATAAGATGTAGACTCATGGGTACATTGGATGTACTGGACAGACCCTACTAGGATATTCAATTGCTTGTCACAATGTGAATGATCCTTGATTGCTACAAGTGGCACATGTCCTTTGACTTGAGATCACTTGTGTTTCCTAAATGATGATTGTCATTGTTTTGAGGTAGTTCAATATCATTTGCAACATAATGATTATAGACTATCTTGGATGGTGAGCTTGAGTCAGGTTAGGGCACTAGTGATAGATAAAGGATTGCCGTCTCCTTGTTTAAGGAGTGTGATGTTCTAAAGGGGCCCCCCCCGTATGAGATGATAGAGATAGTGTATGGCCATACCCAGGTGACTATGTTCATCTGATCTAATCATGCTCATCATATTGGAACTACAGGCTTGACACGCTTGTCCAATAAGAACATCCAGTGGCAAAGGAAACATGTATGCCTAGTGAGTTGATTCACACTTATGCTGTGATTTGGGTGTAGTCTTGGAAGACTCTTTCCTTTATATCGGGAGATAGTGATGTGTTGCTAGATACCCCTCACTGATCGTGATAAGTTATCGTTACCGACATTTAAAGGAAACCCTCAGGGTCGCACAATTTGGTGATATGGCTTACTTAAGTCAGATCGTGTGGACTGAATTGTTTGGGTTCAGTTTAAAGGGATAGAGACTCTGATTGTAAGTGAGATCTGGTCTGATCATGTTTGATTGATTGGGGCTTGAGATCGGTAAGCTTCGATCGAGAGAGTTGATGCTAGATCGGTGAGATCAAGAGCATCAAGAGATGAACGGTTAGATCTTGAACCCTTTGGTTCAGAGTGAGATCTAGACCATGGCTTGGGCTGGTTTAATTTGGTTCTTGAACCAAATTGAAGTGGATTAAAATGGCTTGAACCGGTTCACAAAGGGTGAACGCTTGGTTCAAGGCGTTAGGCGTTTTTGGTTTGGTTATGGCGCATGGCTTCATATCTTCCATTTATGGAATGTAATGAAGGCCACTTCACCTTAACGCCAAAGCGTTTTGAACGCTCGACTTCACTCTTCTCTTCTCAACGTTCCTCTTTGGGGGCGATAGGATTCGGATGAGAAGGAGGAGAAGAAGAAGGTTACTCTCGCCAAGCTTCATCTCTAAACACCCTCACGCGGCAAGGATTCTTTGAAGTGCTTTTGCTAGCACAAAGGACTCAAAGAGCAAGCTATCTTCATCGGTTGTGTGCGTCACCTTTGGAGAAGGAGCACTTGAACCTTTGCTTCCAAGGCATCATCAAATCGATGGCATTGGTATGATCTTTTAGATCTATTCCTCTTATACAAGTTGATCATATGCTTTTATGATTGCGATCCCATGAAGCCCTATCTTCCGCTTGCAAAACTCTATATGTGCGCCACAATCAGGGTTTCGGCTCCCCTCTTGTAAGGGGTTTTCTACAAGTTACGGCCCCCCTCTTGAAAGGGGTTTTCTTCAGTAAGTACACAATCGCAGGTGTAGACAAACAATGATAACGACAATGCCAGAAAGATATATATTAATATCAGAGTCAAGTAGTACAAAGATGGACCAAAAGTAGGTCCTAGGGCATATACACCAACAATCTCCCACTTGCACTAAGACCTAGAGGTTGAGCAACCTCAACCCCATATCTCTAGTACGACCATCATGCTTCTGCTGCGCCAAAGCCTTGGTCAGTGGGTCTGCTAGATTGCTCTCTGTGTCAATTCTGCTAATCTTGACATCACCTCGATCAATGATCTCTTTGATCAGGCGAAATCTCTTGAGTATGCGTTTGGACCTTTGATGAGACCGTGGTTCCTTATTATGTGCAATTCTCATTGTTGTCATAGTAGAGCTCAATGGGATCCATTGCACTTGGAACCACCTGAAGTTCAGAAAAGAACTTCCTGATCCAAACGGCTTCATTTGCTGCCTCAGAAGCAACCACATACTCAGCTTCGGTTGTAGAATTAGCTATGGTGGATTGCTTGAAGCTCTTCCAGCATACAACACCTCCAACCATCTTAAACTAATAGCTGGTCTGCGATCTGAAGTCGTCAGGATCAGACTGGAACGACTCATCAGTGAAGCCCTGCACACTGAGTTCTTCCTGTCCCCCGTAGACTTTATAGAATAAATCCTTAGTCCCTTTCAGGATACTCAAGGATATTCTTTACAGCCACCCAGTGCTGTAAACTAGGATTGGATTGGTATCGGCTGGTTATGCTCACAGCATAAGCCACAACTGGTCTAGTACACAACATTGCATACATGATCGATCCCACCACCAAAGCATAGGACACTCGACTCATGTCATCTCTCTCAGGCTCTGTGTTGGTACACTGGTTCTTTGAGAGAGTAAGGCCATGTCTCACTGGAAGGCATCCCTTCTTGGATTGCTCCAAGTTGAACCTCTCCAGGACCTTATCAATGTGGGTACTCTAACTAAGGGCCAAGAGCCTCTTGGATCTATCCCGGTAGATCCTCACGCCTAGAATATAGGCGGCCTCCCCTAAGTCCTTCATCTCGAAACACTCCCCTAACCATGTCTTCACAGCTTGAAGACTAGGGATGTCGTTTCGGATGAGCAGTATGTCATCGACATACATGACCAGAAAAGTCACCAAGCTCCCACTGAATTTTCTGTATACACAGGCGTCATCTTCGCTTTTGATAAAGCTATAATCTCTCACAGCTTCATCAAACTGAAGATTCTAACTTCGAGATGCTTGCTTTAATCCGTAAATGGATTTCTTTAGCCTGCAGACTTTACTAGTATCTGCAGGATGGATGAAGTCATTAGGTTGTGTCATATACACATCCTTAGCTTCCCGTTAAGGAACGCTGTCTTCACATCCATCTGCCATATCTCATAGTCATGATATGCAGCTATAGCAAGCAGAATCCGAATGGATTTGATTATGGCAACTGGCGAGAAGGTTTCATCATAGTCCACCCCGTGGACTTGTTTAAATCCTTTAGCCACTAGTCTACCCTTATAGGTAACAATTTTGCCATCCATGTCTGTCTTCCTCTTGAAGACCCATTTACACCCTATGGGTTTTACCCCATCAGGCAGCTCAACCAAATCCCAGACTTGGTTAGCCGACATGGAATCCATCTCGGATCGCATGGCCTCAAGCCATCTCTCGGAGTCCGGTCCACTGACCGCCTCATCATAGGTTCTGGGTTCATCCTTAATGATGAAGATCCCATCGTGTTGGGTCGGCAGCGACCCGTACCTCTCAGGTGTACGACGAATCCTCCCAGACCTACGTGGGGCCTGTGTCTGAGCCTCAGGTTGCCTAGCAACCGCTGTAGGTGGCTCAGGTTCCCATCTCTATGTCTTGTGGTTGCACTTGGACCTCGTCCAAGTCAAACTTCCTCCCACTTACTTCTTTCATGAGAAATTCTTTCTCTAGAAAGACCGCACCCCGAGCAACAAAAACTTTGTTCTCGGTTGGAATATAGAAGTAGTAACCCTTAGTCTCCTTAGGGTACCCCACAAACATACACTTATCAGATCTAGGTTCTAGCTTGCTAGAATCCTGACGTTTGACATAAGCCTCACATCCCTAGATCCTGATAAAAGTGAGATTAGGGCGTCTCCCATTCCATACCTCGTATGAAATCTTTGAGACACTCTTAGATGGAACATTATTCAGTATTAGAGAAGCTTTTTCAAGTGCATGTCCCCAGAATGAGGGAGGTAGAGTTGCATGACTCATCATAGACCGAACTATGTCCAACAAGGTTCGATTTCTCCTTTCAGATACACCATTCTACCGAGGTGCTCTAGGAGGAGTGAGTTGGGATAGGATCCCAACCTTACTCAGATAGTCAAAGAATACACTGCTCAGGTGCTCTCCATCATGATCTGATCGAAGATTCTTAAAGGATCTACCAAGCTGGTTCTCTACTTCATGTCTCATCATGTAAACATAACCATATCTACTGAAGTCATCAGTAAATGTGATGAAGTAGTTATACCCTCCTTTGGCTTGTTTATTGAATAGCCCACACACATCACTATGTATGAGATCCAACAAACCTCCTGCCCTCTCACCAATCTTGGTGAAGGGCATCTTTGTCATTTTCCCTAATAAACAAGTCTCACATGTATCAAGTTCTTCCAAGGAACTCGAATCTAGCAACCCATTTGCATGGAGTTGTCGAATGCGATTCTTGTTTATATGGGCTAATCGACAATGCCGTATGAAAGCACCAACTGAACCACTCAGTTTGGTCCTTTTAATATTTATGTTACAAATAGAGCTAACCATGTCCAAGACATGCGGACTATTGCACAAAGTACCCTTCCCATAAAACATGTTTGCAAAAGAAAAAGAACATAAGTTCTCTTTTATTTCAAACCTAAATCCTTTCTTTGCCAAGCAAGGAGTGGATACAATGTTTTGGTAAGGGAAGGTACATAATAGCAATTGTCTAGCTTTAACTAAAGTCCAGAAGGCAGGGAGAAAAACTCCTACAGCAACAGCAACAACTTGTGCCCTGTTACCTATCCGTAGGTTAATCTCTCTAGGCCTTACCGATCTATCCTTTCTGAGCCTTTGCATATTTGTACTCCATATGCGGTATCCAATACCCATGTCATAGGAGTAGAAAGGTTGACTTCGGTAACATAAATACCTGAGCATGAAGACAAGGCCTTGCCTTTCTTCTCCTCATTCTGAAGTTGCAACATGTGTCACATCCCGTTATCTTAACCCCAATCAAGGATCACAAATCACAGAGAAACAGGATGTTATCATACAAGATCGATGCACATGCTAGGTAAAACCAAGTTCAGGAAAACCCGATCTGAAAATTTTCGAAAATTCATACATAGAATCTCAAAACACAATTTCATAAATGTACCTGCCACCACGCAATCCTTGCACTAGACATATGCAAGTTCACATTTATATCAAATCCGATTACACAAATATAAATCGACTACAAATTCAAAACAAAAACCACAATGTCGATTCTATAATTTTATAACCAATATCAATGTTACCAAACACCGAAACCAGGCTAAAGCCCGCGGTGACACAAAAATCAAACTCATTTAACTGCCACAATCCGGCAACACAAGTTCACATAGTTCACATTATTCATATAGTTCGGCCACAACCGGCCCCAGACAATTAAGCACAAAAGTCTTATCACAATATCCAAAAATGCTAACTGGTAATGCGCCCCTGCTCTACACCTGAAAATATTGAGGGGTGAGCTACACAGCCCAGTGAGTGGATAGTCTCAAACGACCATCCATAACATACACTCAAAATACATGCAGATTATTTTAAAAACATTGAACAGAATATCATATCGACATATAACAAAATTAAAGCACAGAACTCATATAAAACAGTCAGATGTACACTGCTAAGACATCACACCAGTGACTACTCAAAGTTCTAGAGCTATACTCTAAACCAACTAAACATACCAACCACTTAGTTAACCTAGTTGTCCAGCATATTCAGTAGTGACCATTATGGTCCAACCCGGCTTTGGCCTAAGCACTGGGAGAAGCCTGCAAATCACATGCAACATATAGATGGACAGTGAGTAGACTCAAGAGGTAATCACCACCTGGTCAAGATGTGATACATTGATCTACACCACCCCATAATCACAAAAATCTAAGCGTCTAAGAGTGACGACATCAAGAGGTGGCCCCTGTCCGACCAAGACATGGCACTTTGCGTCTTATATCACTCGTTCTCCCATAGGGTTCCTTAACTGGACAACGTTAGACACAGCTTATATCTTATTTTACAAGGGTGGACTCCTAAGTGTAGACCAGACTCTAGGATAGTCATATCACAATAATCACAACAGGCAGGCTGAACATCAACCCCCATCACAATAATCATAACAGGCAGGCTGAACAACAACCCCCCCCTCACATATCACAATACAGGGCTGAAATCTCCAACCCTTAACATATCTCATGTAGACTATCCTCTTGAGTTTAAGGTAACACTTATTCTAGTCCTATCCATTCCATGACCATAGCACACAATATTCGAAAATCCCATAACCACATAATATTCCAAAGGTCACATAATATCCAAAAATCACATAATATTCAAAAATCACATAGTAGTGTAGTCCTTAGGTTTCATGCTGATTAGTTCAGTCTAACCTTGCTATGTTATCACCCAAATTTCTCAAACAAGGATACATAGCTATAAATATATAACCATAAACATATAACATGCTACACTCATGAAGAAACATTCATAAATTGCATTTAACAAGCATCTATAATATCAACATAAAATTAAAACATGTATTCTTATAACCTACTTTACAATTTGCCACAAGTAAACATGTTAACTACAAATATCAAGATTTCGGTTTTCATAAACAATCATCAAGATTTCGGTTCTCATACATATTGTCAAGATTTCGGTTTTTAGGTTTTCATGGAAAATACTCTAAATTCGGTTTTCATGAAGAACATCTTAATTTCGATTTTCATGGAAAAATACCCTAAATTCGGTTTTCATGAAGGACATCTTAATTTCGGTTTTCATACCCTAAATTCGGTTTTCACGATAAATACACTTTGCATAATTTCGGTTTTAACATGGTAAATAAGACATTCAAGTGTATCATTTGATAGATCAAATAAGACATTCCACTCACCTCTTAACCGTGAACACTAAGGTGAAATCTTCCCCCACAAAACTCGTCTAAAGCCTTTAAGCCGCCCAAAGAATCTCCAAGAACTCGCCAAGAAAGTTTCTTCACCTCAAGGAAATTCGCCAAGGGAAAGAAGATGGAGAATTCGCTTCAATAACTCCAAGAACACCAAGATCGCCTTCTTCCTCCAAGGTGGCGTCAAGCTCTAGGGTTGCATGAACGATCAGCCGCCAAAAGTCCTCTTTACGCCATATTTGAATTAACGGATTGGATCTTCAAGTCGCCAAGCATCCTAACCGCCAATTAGAGGATCCAAGTCCATGTCGCCAAGTGATGATCCAATTAGGTGAGAAGACTTAATCCTCTAACTAATTAATTCGAATCCATCTAATTTAAGTGTAAACCCAATAACCCATAGTTAACTAATTAATTTAACCATTAACTAACAATTTAACCATTCACTTAACGAAATCCAATAAGGATTTAACTAACATCCAATAAGGTCTAATTAATTAACCAATAAGCTCTAATTAATTTGACAACCAATAATCTCTAATTAATTAATTATAAATTAACAATCAATAAGCCAGTTAATTAACATCCAATACTGCTTAACGTAATATCCATAGTTAATGATTTTATTTAAATCAAAATAATACTTACCAGGACTTAAGATCCTTGGATCTTACATCCCTCCCTCCTTATAAAGCTTTAGTCCTCTAAAGCTCAGCATTCATATCATCAAAAAGATAAGCATAAAACTTCCTCATATCAGCTTCAGTCTCCCAAGACGCCTCCTCAACCGACTGATTTCCCCAGATAACCTTTACTAAAGGTATAGACTTGTTCCTCAGAACTTTATCCTTTCTATCCACAATCCGGAGAGGTCTTTCCTCAAAAGTCAAATCACTCTGAATCTGAAGAGGTTCCAATTCCAATACATGAGATGGATTAGGATGATATTTCCTCAAAGCAGAAACATGGAACACATTATGCACATGATCCATAGCAGGAGGTAAAGCTAACCTGTAAGCCACTGGACCAACTCTCTCAATAATGTCAAAAGGGCCTACAAACCTAGGGCTCAACTTGCCCTTTTTGCCAAACCTCATAACACCCTTAGTAGGTGATACCTTTAAGAAAACATGATCCCCTACCATAAACTCCAAGGGACGACGACGGTCATCAGCATAACTCTTCTGTCTGTCCCGAGAAATCTTCAGTTTATTCTGTATCTCTCTGACCTTATCAGTAGCCTCCTGTACTGCATCAGATCTCAAAATCATCCTGTCACCAGTCTCCTCCCAACACAAGGGAGTCCTACACCTTCTTCCATACAAAGCCTCATATGGAGCCATCTGAATACTGGAGTGGAAACTATTATTATAAGTGAACTCTATCAAAGATAGATCCCGATTCCACTCAGAACTCCAATCAACCACATAAGCTCTCAATAAGTCTTCTAGAGTCTGTATAGTACGCTCCGTCTGGCCATCAGACTGAGGATGGTATGCTGTACTAAAACTCAACTTAGTACCCAAACCCTCTTGTAAGCTCTTCCAAAACCTGGACAAAAACCGAGAGTCCCTATCAGACACAATATCAACCGGCACTCCATGCAGTCTGACTATCTCATCAATATACAATCTAGCCAGTCTCTCTAACGGATAAGTCATCTTGATCGGGAGAAAGTGGGCTGATTTAGTTAATCTATCAACGATCACCCAAATAGCATCATGACCCAATCTGGTTCTGGGCAAACCACACACAAAGTCCATACTGATGCATTCCCACTTCCACTCAGGAATAGGAAGGGGCTGCAACAAACCACCAGGTTTCTGGTGTTCAGCCTTTACTGTCTGACAGGTTAAACACCTAGAGACAAAATCAAATACTTCTTTCTTCATACCCGGCCACCAAAAACTCTTCTTGAGATCCTGATACATCTTAGTCACACCAGGGTGTAGAGAATATTTGGAGTTATGGCTATCCTCCAATATTTCTTTCCTCAAGCTCGGTTCCTCAGGGACACACACCCTTCCACGAAACCGAAGAACACCATCATCAGACAAGCTAAAATCCTGAACTGTACCCGCAACCAGACTATCCCTGATCTGAATTAATTTTGGATCCACAGATTGCTGATCTCTGATCTTCTGCAACAAAGCAGACTGTACTCTGAGGAAAGCCACATAACCCGACTGAACTTTAGGAGAAACACTGATCCTGAGATCTCTGAACTCCTGCAGTAACTGCCACTCACTAACCCGTAAAGCAGCTACTGAAGTAACTGGATGTCTGCTCAGTGCATCAGCCACTACATTAGCCTTTCCAGCCTGATACTGAATAGCGAAGTCATAGTCTTTGATTAACTCCATCCATCTTCTCTATCTCATGTTCAACTCCTTCTGAGTGAAGATGTACTTGAGACTCTGGTGGTCAGTAAACAGATCAAACTCTTGACCTAACAAATAGTGACGCCATATCTTCAGAGCAAAGACTACGGCCGCCAACTCTAAGTCATGAGTAGGGTAGTTCAACTCATACTCCTTCAGTTGTCTCGAAGCATAGGCTACCACAGAACCCTTCTGCATCAAGACACAACCCAACCCTTTGCCTGAAGCATCCGTATAAATAGTAAACCTTTCCCCATCACTAGGAATAATGAGGATCGGTGTACTAGTCAACCTTCTCTTCAGCTCTTGAAAGCTTTCTTCACACTTGTCATCCCAATTAAACTTGGCCTCCTTTCTGGTCAATTTAGTTAAAGGACCCGCCAGCTTGGAGAATCCCTCAACAAACCTCCGATAGTAACCTGCTAAACCCAGGAAACTTCTGATCTCAGTAGCACTAGTCGGTCTTCCCCAATTAAGGATGGCTTGCACTTTAACTGGATCCACAGACACCCCCTGACTAGAAATCACAATTACTAGCCTTGGCATATAACCAGTTCTTCCTCAGAATCTCTAGCACTCTGCGCAAGTCACTGACATGATCCGAAGTAGTCCGAGAGTATACCAAGATATCATCTATAAAGACTACCACACAAGAGTCAAGCAATTCATGGAATACCCTGTTCATCAAATCCATGAAGACAGCAGGTGCATTCGTCAATCCAAAAGGCATAACTAGAAATTCGAAATGCCCATACCTGGTCCTGAAAGCAGTCTTAAATATATCCTCATCCTTGACCCTAAGCTGGTAATACCCTGATCTCAGGTCAATCTTAGAGAACACTGTCGCTCCCTGTAATTGATCAAATAGATCATCAATTCTGGGGAGAGGATACTTATTCTTAATAGTCACTTGGTTCAGTTGCCTGTAGTCTATACACATCCTCAGAGTTCCATCTTTCTTCTTTACGAACAGCACTGGCGCTCCCCAGGGAGAAGCACTAGGCCGGATGTAACCTTTTTCCAGCAATTCCTCCAGCTGCTTCTTAAGTTCGGCCAACTCTGATGTAGCCATGCGGTAAGGAGCTCTGGAGATAGGTGCAGTACCTGGCACCAACTCAATGCCAAACTCTACCTCTCGTATTGGTGGCAAGCCTGAAAATTCCTCAGAGAACACTTCAGGAAACTCTTTCACCACCGCCATCTGAGTCAAATCAGGAGTAGAATCATCCTGCACCTTAACATGTGCGAGGTAACCCTTACACCCACTAGCAAGTAACTTCCTGGCCTGCAGGAAAGATATCACATGCGGTCCTTGGTCTGACACTAGACCTCTCACAAAAATCCGATTCCCATCTAGCAGACTCAAGGTGATTACTTTCTCAAAGCAATCCACAGTGGCATGATGTGAGGATAACCAATCCATACCTAGGATGACATCATAGTCTTGCATGTTTAAAAGGATTAGATCTACAAGAAACTCATAACCCTCTACATGCACTACACAATCAGCACAAACAGTATCTGTAGATAATGATTTTCCTAAGGGAGTACTCACAGACACAACATAATCCAGCACCTTAGGTAATACAGGTAAACATGCAGCAAATCTAACAGATACAAAAGATAAATTTGCACCAGGGTCAAATAAAATGCGAGCTAACTGATCGAATACAAATAAGGTACCTTCCACGACGGATCGGGAAGCTCGTGTATCCTTCTCAGCCACGGCATAAACTCGAGTTTGGACTGTAGGCTTATCTGCGCCTCTCTGCTGCATCTCAGGTTCTTTGCAGTCCTTGACCATGTGCCCAGGTTTCTTACACCTGAAGCAAACACCATTCTTCTTATAACAGTCCTTCATTAGATGCCCCTTGAGCCCACAATAATTACAATTCCGGTCCTCTGTGTTACCGTTCCTTGTATCCCTGGATTGCTGCGGTGCATCCCTGGACTGCTGCGGTGCCTTGTGTGAGTAAGGCTTATACCTGCTCTTCTTGTAGTCCTTATGCCTAGGGTACTTCTTACCCTTGCCGCCATTACCATACTGAGGAGCCGCCGCCTCAGCTGCAGGAACCACCGTCACGGCCACACTAGAACTCCTCTCAGATATGTACCTCTCAAAGGTGCGTGCTCGTCCAACAGTCTCAACGTAAGTCTCCAAGTGCTGAGCACCCACCTGCTCTCGAATATCCCATCTGAGACCTCTGAGAAACTTGGTAGCCCTCCTCTTTTCAGTGTTTATCAGGTGAGGGGCATACTTTCCCAACTTAGTGAACCGTAACTCATACTGGTCCACAGTCATATCACCCTGCTCCAGATAAATAAATTCCACCTCTCGGTCCTCCACCAAGCTATCGGGGAAGTACTTCTCATTAAATTGAGACAAGAAATAGGGCCAATTTACTGTTTCATGTTTTTCTTCAGCAAGCCTCACCACGCCCTTCCACCACTCATCTGCATCACCACGCATCATATAGGTGGCCAGACACAGCTTGTCCTCATCTGAGCAACGCATGACTTGAAAAATCTTTTCCAAGCATAACTGCCAGTTCTCTGCAGTACTTGATTCTGAGCCCCCATAAAAAGAACTAGGACCCAGTTTCTGGAATTCACTCACAAGTGAGGCATAGCGCCTGTGAGTGTCCTCCTGAGAGTCAGTCCCCACCCCTCGAGTAGTAGTCTGGGATCTCTCCTGAGTCAATTGCTGCAAGAGCTGCTGTTGCGCTTCTTGATGCTGAGTCTGTTGCTGCTGCAGCATCTGAGCTTGCCTCTCTATCATGGCACCCTGTTGCTGTACCATGCCTGTCAGAGTCGCAATGGCTCTCGTGAGATCCGAGGTCTGCTCACCCTCACTGCTAGCATTTCCTCTGGATCGCACCATCTTAAATTCCTACACACACATACCAAAGTCAGGAATGCAAACATAAACCTATCAGATGTCTAGCAATACACAATCATGTTTTCCCCCGAACTAAGTATTATTTAAATCAAAATAATACTTACCAGGACTTAAGATCCTTGGATCTTACAACATGTCCTTCAACATGTGAGGTGGCCCTCCACATGAATAGCACCTATTATTCCTGATCATATCCATCTTTAATTTCAGTTCCTTGGTCAAGCCTTTCGGCTCAACACACTGAATATCAACTTTAGCAGGATTGAGCTCAACCAATTCATCGAAGAGCTGCCTTAGATTAAAATATTTTCAGAGGCACTCTTCGATTCATATCACCCTTTAAATTCAAGTGACATGTTGGTTAGCAACCTCGAAAGTATCAACCTGATGCTTATCATAAGCATCCCTCTCAGCCGCTGAGGCCGAGCATGGAAGTGGCTCAGGAATAAGACGCTCAAGAACATAAAGCTTCCTCTCGAGCTTGAGCACTATTCTCAAGTTCATATACCAATCCAGTAAGTTGGATCCAACCAACTTATCCAGGGTAGATCGCAGTGACCAACTGCTATTGTTAATAGCCATTGTTCTACAACAACCAAGAAACAGCAGATTAGTACTACTTCGAGTCATTTAAACTGGACTTGCCTTTTAAATGACCATGGCTCCCACTATTTTTAATCGAATTGACAACCCACAAAGTCAATCGAGAAATCCAAGATTTCCTAGTGAGATGAGATCCTCATTCCACACAGGGCTTCGCGTCCCACGAGGGTGGGATGAGATGCACAAAGTGACCCATGTTTCCTAAGGTGGGCGCGCCGGCCGATTGCTCCAAGCAATTCCCCTTATTGAGACAGTCCAGGCATTTCATGTCCAGCGAGGGCTGGATATAACATGAAACCCTTACCTCTCAACGATGCCTCTAGACTTTCACCATGTGCCCAGCACATGTGAACTTCTAGTCAAGTCCATCCCTAACCGTTATGCCCAGGGCCAACGAGTTTCCTTGCGAAGGCACGCCCAGGTTAAAACTGGACTGGGGAAACCATTGCCACCACGCACTTTCTAAAGATAAGTGGGTGTGTCCCACGAGGGTGGGAAACAGTTCACAACTCCACTGATCGATAGCTTAGTGAGGGCTACGCGTTAGAAGGCTACTAGACTTGATATTTTAATTGAGGGTTTTTGTTTAAGGTTTCATCATCTCAGTTTTATCTTATGTCTATCATTACAGGCATGCAATCCTATGGTGATAACATAACGATAAAACATCACAGGCATGCTTTAGCTTTTGTAAAGAAAGCAATAAAAGGATGATGTGATCATAGCCCATTCAAGACATTGAACCAATCCATGCCAAAAAGGGGTTCAACTCTTGACCTAGGATTCAAGCCCCAAAATTAGACCTAGCCTAGCCGACCTCTAGCTATATCTTCAAGGTTGGCTCCAAGGTCATTCTCCCATGGTTTAGCTCTCAAACCCTAGGGGTACACCCACAAGGTTCGGCCAATGCCATGGTCTTCCTCCAAAGAAGGTGCACCATCTAGCAAGCCACAAGAGGGATAGCACACAAGCACAAGGCTCGGCCAAACCCTAACTTGCGCCCCCATGCAAGGATGTGCCACCTTTGAAGCTTGTTGCGCCATCAGGCAAGGATGAGCAACCAATCAAGCATGCACCTTGCTCCAAGTAGATGCGCCACCCTAATCTTCTTCTTAGTTAAAAGCAAAAAGAAAAGCGGCACGCAGGCCTCACAAGGATACATCACAGGCATGCTAGGGGGCTTGACATACGACCACAACATCATGCACAATCAAGGTATTTACTCATGCAATTCTACATGCTCATGAAAAACATAAAATCTGAAATTTTACTTTTTCATTAAAACCAGTCTCTTTTTCTCATCTTCTTCTACAAATCTTTTGGTTAATTGCGATCTATTTTTCAAGATGATTTCAGAGATCCTTTCGGCTGGCAATTTTGTCAGATCAAGAGACTTGGCCAGTCCGAAGACACAATGCCCGTCCTACTTGACAAAACTACGTGCGCCTTTGATCTTTAAATCAGACAAGAAAAATAATCCAAAAATCCAAAAGAGATTGAGAGGATGATAGAAACAAGAAACCCTAATTTTTCCTACTTAGAAAAATCGTTTGCCATGCATTATGCTATTTTTCGAAAATAGAGATATGGCATGTGAGCATGAAAGAAAAGCATAAAACATCGTTCGAGTCTTGCAAGTCGCTCTGATACCACTGTTGGGAAACCCCGGGGACATTTTACAATTTTTCAGAGACACATACATACATTGCACAGCGGAAGAATGTCCCCGAAACAGGTCCGTCCCAAAAACCCAGTGAAGATCGCATGCAAGGGGGTCGACACGATGAGTTAGAAAATACCTCAGAGCAAGATGAGGTCGATGTCGTGATAGGCGCCCAAGCGTGCGCCCTCTGCAGTCTTACACACACGGATGCCTCGAGTCCTCTTCTTCCACGCCCGGTGCTAGCCTCGGGAAGAAGATCCAAGCCTTCGTGCACTTTCTTCAACCCTTGCGCCACTTCTAAAGTAGAAGCGCCAATGAAGAAGAAAGATGGAGATGTTGCCGCCATGTCTTCAATTCCTCATCCTTACTTGCGCCAACTCCTAGAGAAGGTGCGCCAAGATAAGAGGCAAGAGGGTGAAGACACCAAGTCCTATCCGTCCTTGCTCCAAGAGAAGAAGGATAGAAGAGACTTGTGACTAGGATGAAGATGGAAGAAAAGACTTTCGCCAAAGCCTCCCTCTTTACCCTTCTAATTCTTGCTCACGCCAAAAAAATCAATCCCTTGCTCACGCATATACCCATGTATATATAGAGAGGCAAGAGGGGGCAGCAATAATAGGGTGTGGGCGCAATTCTCAAAGGAGGAGGCGGCTAGGGTAAAAGGGAGAGAGTAATTAGGGTTTGAGGTAAGGAAAGTCTCCAAGACTTTACCATAAACCTCTCCTAATTATCCATATGCGCATGAGACCTTCCAAAGAAGTCTATCAAGCCATATCAGCCCCAAGACTTGCCATAGAAGCAAGCATACCATCCAAGGTAGAGGGGCAAGGCGCCTAAAGCTTCCTAATGAAGCAAATTGCGCCACTTCTCCCCATTATGCCCATAGGCTCCTAGGGGAGAAGTTTTGTCCCCATTATACCCTTTTAACCTTTTCTCACTTCATGAGAACTTGTTATCGGGCCTCATTGGATAACGAGCTAGCCCAAACTTCATTACATGGGTTGATTAAGCACTTGGATCCAATCCAATGCAACCCTAATTCAAATGTGGCCAACCATGGTCAAATACGGGTCAACCTGCCAAAAATGAAGTTTGGCTCCAATAACATTCTTCCATCTCATTAGGCCCATTGGCGCTGATGAAATCTCCCAAATAGATCCGAGTTATCCAATAACTCGATCATAAGGCTTCCCGATCAATACGAGAACTCGAGTATCAAGGTGTGCGACCCTGTAGGTCCCTCTGACGTTGGCAGTGCTGACCAAATGTCACCACAAGCAGTGAGTGGCACCTAGCAGTGCATCACTACTACCCAAGTCATCGGAATGGATATCGACATCGACATCCCCATCATCGCAACTAGGTACAGATGCATTACAGTCTCTTTGCCGTACTGATATCCGATTGGACAAGTGTGTCACCACTTGTTTTCATCCAATCACATGGCTATGACTAAATCAGGTTCGCACCTGGGTATGGCCATACACTTTCAGTCATAGAACCATAGAGGAGCTCCATGGATATCAAGCTTCCTTCATGAAGGGGCAAATCCTTTGTCTGTCCATTGACCTTCTCATATGGGTCGTGACATGCTCAATGACAACCGTTATGACCTCCCATCTACGGCAAGGTGTTAGGTTGCATCAAAGCAAGTCCCTAACCATATAGAATGGTCAATGACCTCAAGTCAAGGGATCAATGCATCTCCTGTCACTTGTGAGGATAACTCATGACACCAAGTCATAGCCTCACAGCGGGTCTATCCAGTATATCTTCCAATGATATACCCATGTGTCTGCGTTAGCACCACGTGCCTAACCAGCCCACATATCAGTCTCACAAGTACCATAGCTATCCCATATCCACTAAGGTACATCGACTGGGGACTATAGTTCGAGCACAGATCCAATCTGTCTCCAGGGACATTATCATGTAAGTACACAATCGCAGGTGTAGACAAATAATGATAACGACAATGCCAGAAAGATATATATTAATATCAGAGTCAAGTAGTACAAAGATGGACCAAAAGTAGGTCCTAGGGCATATACACCAACAGAAAGAAATGTACAAAGAGGAGTCGAGAGAACCCTAGTCGAGCTCCTCAGAGAAATGTACAAAGAGGAGTCAAGGGAACTCTAGGCGAGATCCTCGGAGAAACGTACAAAGAGGAGTCGAGGGAACTCTAGGCGAGATCCTCGGAGTTTTGCTGGACCTAAGGCCTTGCAAGGGGAAGGCGCAAACTACAACAAGAACTAACTAAAACACATAACCCTCCGCCCTCTTTTATAGATCAAGAAGGGACACATCCTTTGGCAGTTGAAGGGAGACATCCTTTGACAGTTGAAGGGACACACCCTTTGACAATTGGAGGGATACATCCTTTGACAATTAACCTCATTAATGGATAGAGATTGTAGTCAACTCGAACTTGCTGACATTTCCAAAGAGTGCTTCGGAGAGGTGCGAGGATAATCACAGCTGCAGGTGGTGGCGGCAGAAGGACTCGTCACACCCACAAAATGGGCCGGGGGGCGCGAAGACTGTTGTGAGCGACGAGCAGGGTGGAGAATCACTGCTTGAGGCTTTATGGGGCTGAACACGGTTGGACTGTGCTCGTCGTCACGGCCGTGTTCAGTACCTAGTTTCTGCACCGTGTCAGACACGGGCTGGGGCACGGCCGTGCGTCTGGCCGTTCTTTCTTCCGCGTCTTCGCCTGATCGTGTCACGGGCGTGCCGTTGATCACGGCCGGGTCGTGATCGGGGTGACCAGATACTGTGGAGCAGGTCATGGCTGAAGGAACGGGCGTGCCGGTGTCGGGGGCGACGGTCACGGCCGTGTTTGCAGACACGGCCTGGCCATGTCGGGCGCTATAGTGTTCTGTTTGATGCTGAATTTGTGGGGACTCCTCCTCAGGTCCTGGGGAGTCTTCCTAGGCAGCTTTCAGAGGGGTTGGGTCCTCCTCAGTGGCGTCTACGACTCCGTCACCCGTAGACCTATTGGCTGCACTATTATACGTGAATTCAGCCATAGGGTGGATGGCGTCCCAAGACCTCGGGTGGTCGCTAATGAGGCACCAGAGCAAATTACCCAAACTACGATTAACCACCTCAGTTTGTCCATCAGTTTGGGGGTGGTAGGCAGTGGAAAATTTCAGTGTGGTGCCCATGATGGCCCAAAGTGAGCGCCAGAAGTGGCTCATGAAGCGTGTGTCACGATCGGACACGATGGTGTGGGGAAGACCATGGAGACGGACAATCTCCCGGAAGAAAAGGTGTGCGACGTGGGTCGCATCGGCGGTCCTTGAATAGGGGATAAAGTGGGCCATCTTCGAGAAGTCCATGCTAAGGTCGTTCCAAGGACTGTTAGCAACCGACAATGGAGTGTAAAGGCTGGTGTTCGCGGGGCGAGGTTTGGCCATTTGGCATGTGCCACATTGGCGCAGAATACGCTGACGGAGTCATAGACGCCTATGGGGAAGGCCACATTCCTCTGGAAGACTCTTGGGGAGACTTCCCAGGACCTGAGGAAGACACCCCCCAAAATTCAGATCAGGAAGCCCTCTGCTGCCCTGAACACGGCCAGGTCGTGATGGAGAACACGACCATGACACGGTCGAAGGCGGACACGAACGAAAACACGGCCTGCGACACGGCCGTGGCACCCACCGTGTCGGGCTCAACAACTTTCAGCTCAAGCAATCACGGCCGTGAACAAGATTACGGCCCGTATTCCAGGTTACGGCGCCGCCGTGAAATTAGCGCAACATTCTATGCATTTTGGCCCCAGCGAACACGGCCGTGACGTGGAACACGGCCAGGCCGTGAACAAGATTACGGCCCGTATTCCAGGTTACGGCGCCGCCATGAAATCAGCGCAACATTTTGTGGATTTCGGCCCCAACGAACACGGCAGTGATGCGGAACACGGCCAAGCCGTGACGAGCTCACAGACCCCCAATACGGCCATGACACTAGCCGTGTTCACCTCAGCGCAGGAATCAGACATAGAACACGGCTGTGAAGGTGAACACGGCCAGGCTGTGTTCAGCCCCAGAAAGCCAAAGACGGTGGTTTTCCACCCCGTTCGACGTTCTCAGCGGTCCTCGTACCCTCCAGACCATTTTGTGGGAGTGATGAGCCCTTTGACAGCCACGACATGCCCCATCCGCTCCGGCAATGTGACTTCTCCTACTTGCACGACATCCCTTCATCCGCTTCCCCCACTACCCCTCACTCGGGGGCCGCTTCGAAGCTCGACCACCGACCGTGACCAACCCACTGTTGGGAAACCCCAGGGACATTTTACAATTTTCAGAGTCATAGACATACATATTACGCAGCGGAAGAATGTCCCCGAAACAGGCCGGTCCCAAAAACCCAGTGAAGATCGCAAGCAAGAGAGTCGACATGATGAGTTAAGAAATACCTTAAGAGCAATTTGGAGTGATGCCGATGTAGGCGCCCAAGTGTGTGCCCTCTGCAGTCTCACACACACGGATCCCTTGAGTTCTCTTCTTCCACGCCCGGTGCTAGCCTCGGGAAGAAGATCAAAGCCTTAGGGAGATGCTCCACTTCACTTGCGCCACCAAGAGGAAAGGATGCGCCAAGAGAGGAAGGAAACAACCCAAGCCGCCAAGAGGAAAGGAAGGAGAAACTCTCGGCTATGGAAGAAGGAAGATGCGCCCTTGCTCCTAGCACTCGCCCCTCTTCTTGTGTTCACGCCTTCAAGGATTGATCACTTATTAGAGGGCTCGGCTAGGTGCTCTTTTATAGGGCAAGAGGCGGTTCATGAAAGGCTAGGATCAAGACAAGTGGGCGGCTAGGATGAGAAGGTTTGAGACAAGGAAAGTCTCCAAGACATTTCCATAATTCTCATTCAACCATTCCTTTTGTGCCCATGTCTTTCTTTGTGCGCCAAGGCCTTGCCTTGCGCCCCAAGCAATGCCATATAGGCATTCATACCATAAGAGATAGAGGGGGAGGCGCCAATTGCTTCCTTATGAAGCAAATTGCGCCACTTCTCCCCATTATGCCCATAGGCACCTAGGGGAGAAGATTTGTCCCCATTATACCCTTCTAGCCCTTCTTTTCTTCATGACAACTTATTATTGGGCCTCATTGGATAATGAGCTAGCCCAAACTCCATTACATGGGTTGATTAAGCACTTGGATCCAATCCAATGCAACCCTAATCCAAATGTGACCAACCATGGTTAAATACGGGTCAACCTACCAAAAATGAAGTTTGGCTCCAATAATATTCTTCCATCTCATCAGGCCCATTGGCGCTGATGAAATCTCCCAATTAGATCTGAGTTATCCAATAACTCGATCATAAGGCTTCCCGATCAATATGAGAACTCAAGTATCAAGGTGTGCGACCCTGTAGGTTCCTCTGACGCTGGCAGTGCTGACCAAAGGTCATCACAAGTAGTGAGTGGCACCTAGCAGTGCATCGCTGCTACCCAGGTCATTGGAATGGATATCGACATCGACATCTCCATCATCGCAACTAGGTACAGATGCATTACAGTCTCTTTGCCGAACTGATATCCAATTGGACAAGTGTGTCACCACTTGTTTTCATCCAATCACATGGTTATGACTAAATCAGGTTCTCACCTGGGTATGGCCATACACTTTCAGTCATAGAACCATAGAGGAGCTCCATGGATATCATACTTCCCTAAGGAAGGGGCAAATCCTATGTCTGTCCATTGACCTTCTCATATGGGTCGTGACATGCTCAATGACAACCGTTATGACCTCCCAACTACGGCAAGGTGTTGGGTTGTATCAAAGCAAGTCCCTAGCCATATAGAATGATCAATGACCTCAAGTCAAGGGATCAATGCATCTCCTGTCACTTATGAGGATAACTCATGACACCAAGTCATAGCCTCATAGCGGGTCTATCCAGTATATCCTCCAATGATATACCCATGTGTCTGCGTTAGCACCACGTGCCTAACCAGCCCACATACCAGTCTCACAAGTACCAGAGCTGTTCTGTATCCACTCAGGTACATCGACTGGGGATAATTATTTGAACACAGATCTAATCTGTCTCCAGGGACATTATCATGTAAGTACAGAATCGCAGGTGTAGACAAACAATGATAACGACAATGCCAGAATGATATATAAATATCAATGTCAAGTAGTACATAAGTTGACCAAAACTAGGTCCTAGGGCATATACACCAACAATCTCCCACTTGCACTAAGACCTAGAAGTTGAGGAATCTCAACCCCATATCTCTAGCGTGACCATCATGCTTCTGCTGCGCCAAAGCCTTGGTCAATGGGTCTGCCAGATTGTTCTCTGTGTCTACTCTGCTAATCTTGACATCACCTCTGTCAATGAACTCTCTGATCAGGTGAAATCTTCTGAGTATGTGTTTGGATCTTTGATGAGACCGTGGTTCCTTGGCTTGTGCAATTGCTCCATTGTTGTCACAGTAGAGTTCAATGGGATCCATTGCACTAGGTACCACCTGAAGATCACATAAGAACTTCCTTATCCAAATGGCTTCCTTGGCTGCCTCAGAAGCAGCCACATACTCAGCCTCGGTTGTAGAATCTGCTATGGTAGATTGCTTGAAGCTCTTCCAACATGCAGCGCCTCCATTTATCTTGAACACATAGCCGGCCTGCGATCTAAAGTCGTCAGGGTCAGACTGGAACAATGCGTCAGTATAGCCCTGCATACTGAGCTCTTCCTATGCCCCATAGACCAAGAACAGATCCTTAGTTCTTCTCAGATACTTCAGGATGTTCTTTACAGCCACCCAGTGCTACAGACCTGGATTGGATTGGTATCGGCTAGTTATGCTCACAGCATATGCCACATCTGGTCTAGTACACAACATTGCATACATGATCGATCCTACTGCCGAAGCATAAGGAATTCGACTCATGTCATCCCTCTCAGCCTGTGTTGTAGGACACTGGCTCTTTGCGAGAGTAATTGCAGGACCCCTTTCGAGAGGGGGGCGAAACCCTAAGACATGCGAATATGAAAAGCATGGCGGAATCAAGGGCTTCAAGGACCGCAAATAGAAACATATGATCAACTTAAGGTATTGTATAGATCTAAGGAGATCATACCATAGCCATGAGCAAGGATGGCGACTTGGAAGTAGAGAACAAATCTGATCTCCTCCAAAGACACGCACACAAGATGAGTGATCGCCCACTTCCTTGGCGCTACTTGTGCTAGCAAGGCTCCAAGGCTTTCTTCACGAATGGAAGGGAATGATGAACTCTCACTCGGCCGATCCTTCTTGTCGTCGACCTACACCATGCAAGAGAGTGTGTCGTCGAGAGCCAAGGGAAGACAAGAGTTAGAGAAGCGTTTTCACGAACGTGGGGACGTTCACCACTTTGGAAACCGAATTCCAAAAATAGCAAAGCTTCAATGCATGCGTTATGCGTTCACATGAAATGAACCAAACGCATATCTCTTCTCCCATATGAACCATGCGCTCACATATGAGCCGGTTCAATGTATTTGGTTCAATGACCAAACCAAATCAGCCCAAGCATTGGTCAAGATAAAATCAAACCCTAAGGTTCAAGATCTGACCGTTCATCTCCTGATGCTCCTGATCTCACTGATCTAGCATCAACTCTCTCGATCTAAGCTTACCGATCTCAAGCCCTAACCAATCAAACATGATCAGACCAGATCTCACTTACAATCAGAGATTAAATCCCTTTAAACTGAACCGAAATAATTCAGTCCACTCGATCTGACTTAAGTAAGCCATATCATCAAATTGTGCGACCCTAAGGGTTTCCTTTAAATGTCGGTAACGATAACTCACGTTATCACGATCAGTGAGGGGTATCTAGCAACACATCACTGTCTCCCGATATAAAGGAAAGAGTCTTCCAAGACTACACCCAAACCACAGCACAAGTGTGAATCAACTTCACTAGGCATGCAAATATCCTTTGCCACTGGATGTTCTTATTGGACAAGCGTGTCAAGCTTGTAGCTCCAATATGATGAGCATGATTAGATCAGATGAACATAGTCACCTGGGTATGGCCATACACTATTCTCAATCATCTCATCCGGGGGGCCCCTTTAGAACATCACACTCCTTAAACAAGGAGACGGCAATCCTATGTCTATCACTAGTGCCCTAACCTGACTCAAGCTCACCATCCAAGATAGTCTATAATCATTATGTTTCAAATGATATTGAACTACCTCAAAACAATGACAATCATCATTTAGAAACACAAGTGATCTCAAGTCAGAGGACATGTGCCACTTGTTGCAAACAAGGATTATTCACATTGTGACAAGCAATTGAATATCCTAGTAGGGTCTGTCCAGTACATCCAATGTACCCATGAGTCTACATCTTATTCCATGCTCGAAGCATCCTATAAGATTAGAACACACATTAGTCTTAACCATATCAAGGCTGTCTCATGTTCACCAAGATATCTCGACTAAGGACTTAACTGCATGTCAGCCTAGCTGAACAGTACTGAGACATTATTCAGAAGTACACTTATTGCAGCAGACAATGTAACAAACTGAATAACAACCATGCCTTTATAAACATAAGAGTTTATTACATGATACTGATACATTCCCAAGGCCTCAAACATTAGCCTTAAGGGCATACCCCAACAGTAAGGCCATGTCTCACTGGAAGGTATCCTTTCTTGGATTGCTCCATGTTGAACCTCTCCAGTACCTTATCAATGTAGGTACTCTGACTAAGGGCCAGAAGCCTCTTGGATCTATCCCGGTAGATCCTTACGCCTAGAATATAGGCGGCCTCCCCTAAGTCTTTCATCTCGAAACACTTCCCCAACCATGTCTTCACAGCTTGAAGACTAGAGATGTCGTTTCCGATGAGCAGTATGTCATCAACATACAAGACCAGAAAAATCACCAAGCTCCCACTGAATTTTCTGTATACACAGGCGTCATCTTCGCTCTTGATAAAGCCATAATCTCTCACGGCTTCATCAAATCGAAGATTCTAACTTCGAGATGCTTGTTTTAATCCATAAATAGATCTCTTCAGCCTGCAGACCTTATTAGCCTCTGCAGGATGGATGAAGCCATCAGGTTGTGACATATACACATCCTCAGTCAGCTTCCCGTTAAGGAACGCTGTCTTCACATCCATGTGCCATATCTCATAGTCATGATATGCAGCTATAGCAAGCAGAATCCGAATGGATTTAATCATGGCAACTGGTGAGAAGGTTTCATCATAGTCCACCCCGTGGACTTGTTTAAATCCTTTAGCCACTAGTCTACCCTTATAGGTAACTATTTTGCCATCCATGTCTGTCTTCCTCTTGAAGACCCATTTACACCCTATGGGTTTTACCCCATCAGGCAGCTCAACCAAATCTCAGACTTGGTTAGCCGACATGGAATCCATCTCGGATCGCATGGCGTCAAGCCATCTCTCGGAGTCCGGTCCACTGACCGCCTCATCATAGGTTCTGGGTTCATCCTCAATGATGAAGATCCCATCGTGTTGGGTCGACAGCGACTCATACCTTTCAGGAGCACGACGAATTCTCCCAGACCTATGCGGGACCTGTGTCTGAGCCTCAGGTTGCCTAGCAACTGGTGCAGGTGGCTCAGATTCCATCTCCTTGTCTTGTGTTTGCACTTGGACTTCATCCAAGTCAAACTTCCTCCCACTAACTTCTTTCATAAGAAATTCTTTCTCTAGAAAGACAGCACCCCGAGCAACAAAAACTTTGTTCTCGGTTGGGACATAGAAGTAGTATCCTTTAGTTTCCTTAGGATACCCCACAAACACACACTTATCAGATCTAGGTTCTAGCTTACTAGAATCCTGACGTTTGACATAAGCCTCACATCCCCAGATCTTGATAAAAGTGAGATTAGGGCGTCTCCCACTCCACATCTCGTATGGTATTTTGGAGACACTCTTAGATGGAACGTTATTCAGTATCAGAGAAGCTGTTTCTAGTGCATGCCCCCAGAATGATGAAGGTAGAGTTGCATGACTCATCATAGATCGAACCATATCCAATAAAGTTTGATTTCTCCTTTCAGACACACCATTCCATTGGAGTGTTCCAGGAGGAGTGAGTTGGGATATGATCCCACACTCTCTCAGATAGTCAAAGAACTCACCGCTCAGGTATTCTCCACCTCGATCTGATCGAAGAGCTTTAATGGATCTTCCAAGCTGGTTCTCTACTTCATTCTTGAACTCCTTGAATTTCTCAAAGGATTCAGATTTATGTCTCATTAAGTAGACATAGCCATACCTACTGAAGTCATCAGTGAAGGTAATGAAGTAGTTGTACCCTCCTCTGGCTTGTTTATTGAAGGGCCCACACACATCAGTATGTATGAGATCTAATAAACCTTCTGCCCTCTCACCAATCTTGGTGTAAGATCCAAGGATCTTAAGTCCTGGTAAGCATCATTTTTGAATTAAATAAAATTATTGACTGTGATATTTTTCTATGTATTGGTTGTTAATAGTTAATTAACTAGAGATTTTTGGTTGTTAATTTATTGTAAATTAATTAGAGATTATTTGTTTGATTATTGGCTGTTAATTTATGATAAATTATTATTGGTTGTTCATGATAAATTAATTAGGATTTATGGGTTGTAAATTGTAAGTTAATTAATTAGACCTTATTGGTTAATTAATTAGACCTTATTGGTTAATTAAATCCTTGTTGGATATTAATTAAATCCTTATTGGATTTGCGCTTAAGTGAATTAATTAATTGGATGTTAATTTAAATTCATATTGGATTTCACTTAAACCATGAGTTATTGGGTTTACACTAATTGGGTTTTAAAATTTGAATTAATGGGTTAATGGGTTAAACCCTTTTGAATTAATTGGTTAGAGGGTTAAAACCTTAAAAACCGAAATTTAAGTGGGTAATTTCGGTTAGGGTAGAGTTTTGGCGATTTTTGGCTTGGAGAAAAACATTGGGCGACGGCTTGAAAGAACTTGGCGATTTCCTTGAAGGCTTGGACGATTTTCCTCTTCCTCTTCCTTTTCCTTGGCCGGCATCTTTGATTTGGGTGGCGTTCTTTTCCATTGGTGGTGGCAAGGCTCTAGACGAATTTTTGGAAGGGTTTTCTTATTAGTATTCACGGTTAAGAGGTGAGTGGAATGTCTTGTTTGACCTATGAACTTAGTTGTGTTAATTGATATATTGAATGGATTGGAAATTTTGGAAATTTTACCATGTTAAAACCGTAATTATGCAAAGTGTATGTAAGGTATGAAAACCGAATTTAGGGCATTGTTATTCATGAGAACCGAATTGTATTTCTCCATGAAAACCTAAATTTCCATGTAAACCGAAATGATCTTGATAGTTGTTATGAAAACCGAATTTTGATGTTAATTATGAAAACCGAAATAATCTTGATAATTGTTATGAAAACTGAAATTTTGATTTAATTATGAAAACCGAAATAATCTTGATAATTGTTATGAAAACTGAAATTTTGATTTAATTATGAAAACCGAAATCTTGATGATTATTTAACCGAAAATTTGTATGAAATTTAAGGTGTTTTTATAGGGAATTTTGGTAGCATTAAATCATTGAATTTTGAGTATGAAATTCTTGTTATCTAGATATTTTTTTTAGTATGAATTTTGAGTATTAAATCAGTGATTTTATCCCGTTAGTAAGAATACATGTTTTACATTTTATGTTGATTTTATGGATACTTGTTAACTGCAATGTTGAGAAATTGTTTGAGAAATTTGGGTGATAACCTAGTAAGGTTTGACTGAACTAATCAGCATGAAACCTAAGGACCACACTACATTATATGATTGTTAATATTATGTAATTATGTGATTTTAAATATTAGGTGTTTATGTGATTTCTGGAATATTATGTTGTTATGTGATTGTGAACATTATGTGGTTATGAGATTTTTGAAAACTGTGTGATTATGGGAATTTTGAACATTATGTGTTATGTGTTGGTTAGGACTATGGCTAAGTGTAACCGGGTACTCGTTGGATAGTCCTTATGTGATATGTTAAGGGTTTGAATTTCAGCCCTGTATTTGATATGTGAGGAGGTTGATGTTCAGCCTGCCTATTATGATTATTGTGATGGGGGTTGATGTTCAGCCTGCCAGATATGATTTTGTGATGACTATCCTAGAGTCTAGTTGACACTTAGGAGTCCACCTTTGTGAAATATGAAATAAGATATGTCTGTTGTCCAGTAGGAACCTTTTGGGAGAACGGGTTTTGACGCAAAGTGCCATGTCTTGGTCGGACAGGGGCCACCTCTTGATGTCATTACTCTTTTATGTTATGGGGTGATATAAGACGCAAAGTGCCATGTCTTGATCAGACAGGGGCCACCTCTTGATGTCATCACTCTCATTTTGTGATATGGGGTGTCGTAGAGCAAAGTGCCACGTCATGACCTGACGGGGGCCACTTCTTGAATCTACACACAATCCATCGATGTGTTATGGGGTGATAGAGCAAAGTGCCACATCGTGACCTGGCGGGGGCCACCTCTTGATTCTACTCACTATCCATGTTTATGTGTTGCACGAGATTTTGCAGCTCCCAGTGCTTTGGCCAAGCCGGGTTAGACCATATTGGTCACTACTGAATATGCTGGACAACTAGGTTAATTAAGTATGGTGTGTTTAGTTGGTTTAGAATATATGTGTTTAATTGGTTTAGAGTAAAACTCTAGAACCTGAGTTTGTTATATGCTAGTGTGTACATCTGACTGTCTATATGACTTCGGTTTCTTTATTTTGTTATATGTTGACATAATGTTCCTGTTAAAGATTTTTAAAATAATCTGCCTATATTTTTGAATGTATGTTCTGGATGGTCGATTTAGACTATCCACTCACTGGGCTGTGTAGCTCACCCCTCACTATTTTCAGGCATAGAGCAGGGGCGCATTTCTTGAGTGCATTGGCGTGGATAATTATGCTGTTTGCTGTTTTAAGAACTTTTGTGCTTAATTCTTGGGGCCGGTTGTGGCCTTAACATGAATTATATGAACTATGTGAACCATGTGAACTATGTGAATTGTGTTGCCGGTTATGGCAGTCTTATGAGTTTGATTTTTGTGTCACCGCGGGCTTCAGCCTGGTTTCGGTGTTTGGTATGAGTTTATAAAATCGACTTTGTGGCTTTGCTTTGAATTTCGAATCGAATTGTATTTATGCCATCGGATTTGATATAACTGTTGCCTTGCATATGTCTAGTGCAAGGATTGCGTGGTGGCAGGTACCTTATGTGATTTATGATAATTGTGTTTTGTGGATATTTATGTATGGGTTTTTGGAAATTTTCAGATCGTGTTTTTCTTGAACTCGGTTTTACCTAGCATATGAATCGATCTTATATGAAACATCCTGTGTCTTTTATGAATTGTGCCATTTGTTTGGGGTTAAGATAACGGGATGTTACAGAATGGTATCAGAGCAGTTAGCTAGCTAAAACTTAGTTTGGGGGAAAACATGTTTGTGTATTGCTAGACACCTATTAGGTTTATGATTGTTTTCCTGACTATGATATGTGTGTGTAGGCATTTAAGATGGTGCGAACCAGAGGAAATGCTAGTGATGAGGGCGAGCAGACCCTGAACCTCTCGAGAACTATTGAGGCTCTGACTGGCATGGTACAGCAACAAGGTGCCATGATAGAGAGGCAAGCTCAGATGCTGCAGCAGCAGCAGACTCAGCACCAAGAAGCACAACATCAGCTTTTGCAGCAGCTGACTCAAGAGAGACCCCAGACTACTACTCGAGCAGTGGGGGATGACTCTCAGGAGGGCGCTCACAGGCGCTATGCTTCACTTGTGAGTGAATTCCAGAAACTGGGTCCTAGCTCATTTTATGGAGGCTCAGAATCCAGTACTGCCGAGAACTGGCAGTTGTGCTTGGAAAAGATTTTCCAAGTTATGCGTTGCTCGGACGAAGACAAGTTATGTCTGACCACCTATATGATGCGTGCTGACGCAGATGAGTGGTGGATGGGCGTGGTGAGACTTGCCGAAGAAAGACATGAGACTGTAGATTGGCCTTACTTCTTGTCTCGATTTAACGAGAAGTACTTCCCAGATAGTTTGGTGGAGGACCGAGAGGTGGCATTTATTCACCTGGAGCAGGGTGATATGACTGTGGACCAGTATGAATTACAGTTCACGAAATTGGGAAAGTATGCACCTCATCTGATAAACACTGAAAAGAGGAGAGCTACTAAGTTTCTCAGAGGTCTCAGATGGGACATTAGAGAGCAGGTTGGTGCTCAACATTTGGAGACCTATGTTGAGACTGTTGGGCGAGCACGCACCATTGAGAGATACATAGCTGAGAGGAGTTCTCATGTTGCCGTGACAGTGATTCCTGCAGCTGAGGCGGCGGTTCCTCAGTATGGTAGTGGCGGCAAGGGTAAGAAGTACCCTAGACATAAGGACTACAAGAAGAGCAGTTATAAGCCTTACTCTTACAAGGCACCGCAGCAGTCCAGGGATGCACCGCAGCAGTCCAGGGATACACCGCAGCAGTTCAGAGATGCCAGGGATGTAAGAAACGGTATCACTTGTAGTTATTGTGGGCTCAAGGGACACCTAGTGAAAGACTGTCATAAGAAGAATGGCGTGTGCTTCAGGTGTAAGAAACCAGGGCACATGGTTAAGGACTGCAAAGAGCTTGAGATACAGCCTAGAGGCGCAGATAAGCCTACAGTCCAGACTAGAGTTTATGCTGTGGCTGAGAAGGATACACGAGCTTCCCGATCCGTTGTGGAAGGTACCTTATTTGTATTCGATCAGTTAGCTCACATTTTATTTGATCCTGGTGCAAATTTGTCTTTTGTATCTGTTAAGTTTGCTGCATGTTTACCTGTGTTACCTAAGATGCTAGATTATGTTGTGTCTGTCAGTACTCCCTTAGGAAAGTCATTATCTACAGACACTGTGTATGCTGATTGTGTGGTGCATGTAGAGGGTTATGAGTTTCTAGTGGATTTAATCCTCCTAGACATGCAAGACTATGATGTCATTCTAGGTATGGATTGGTTGTCCTCACATCATGCCTCTGTGGATTGCTTTGAGAAAGTAATCACTTTAAATCTGCTAGATGGGAATCGGATTTTTGTGAGAGGTCTAGTGTCAGACCAAGGACCGCATGTGATATCTTTCCTGCAGGCCAGGAAGTTACTTGCTAGTGGGTGCAAGGGTTATCTTGCGCATGTTAAGGTGCAGGATGATTCTACTTCTGATTTGACTCAGATGGCGGTGGTGAACGAATTTCTTGACGTGTTCTCTGAAGAATTTTCAGGCTTGCCACCAATTAGAGAAGTGGAGTTTGGCATTGAGTTGGCGCCAGGTACGGCACCTATCTCCAGAGCTCCTTATCGTATGGCTACTTCAGAGTTGGCCGAGCTTAAGAAACAACTGGAGGAATTGCTAGAGAAAGGGTATATTCGGCCTAGTGCTTCTCCCTGGGGAGCGCCAGTGCTATTTGTGAAGAAGAAAGATGGAACCCTGAGGATGTGTATAGACTACAGGCAACTGAACCAAGTGACTATCAAGAATAAGTATCCTCTTCCCAGAATTGATGATCTATTTGATCAATTACAGGGAGCGACAGTGTTCTCTAAGATTGATCTGAGATCAGGGTATTACCAGCTGAGGGTCAAGGATGAGGATATATTTAAGACTGCTTTCAGGACCAGGTATGGGCATTTCGAATTTTTAGTTATGCCTTTTGGACTGACGAATGCACCTGCTGTTTTCATGGATTTGATGAACAGGGTATTCCATGAATTGCTTGACTCTTGTGTGGTAGTCTTTGTAGACGATATTTTGGTATATTCACGGACTACTTCAGATCATGTCAGTGACTTGTGCAGAGTGCTGGAGATTCTGAGGAAGAACCGATTATTTGCCAAGGCTAGTAAGTGTGAGTTCTGGCTAGAGAAGATCAGTTTTCTGGGACATGTGATTTCTGGTCAGGGGGTGTCTGTGGATCCAGTTAAGGTGCAAGCCATCCTTAATTGGGGAAGACCGACTAGTGCTACTGAGATCAGGAGTTTTCTGGGTTTGGCAGGTTACTACCGGAGATTTGTTGAGGGATTCTCCAAGCTGGCGGGTCCTTTAACTAAATTGACCAGAAAGGAGGCCAAGTTTATTTGGGATGATAAGTGTGAAGAGAGTTTTCAAGAGCTGAAAAGGAGATTGACTAGTACACCGATCCTCATTATTCCTAGTGATGGGGAAAGGTTTACTGTTTATACAGACGCTTCAGGCAAAGGGTTGGGTTGTGTCTTGATGCAGAAGGGTTCTGTGGTAGCCTATGCTTCGAGACAACTGAAGGAGTATGAACTGAACTACCCTACTCATGATTTAGAGTTGGCGGCCGTAGTCTTTGCTTTGAAGATATGGCGTCACTATTTGTTGGGTCAGGAGTTCGATCTGTTCACTGATCACCAGAGTCTCAAGTATATCTTCACTCAGAAGGAGTTGAATATGAGACAGAGAAGATGGATGGAGTTGATCAAAGATTATGACTTCTCTATTCAGTATCAGGCTGGAAAGGCCAATGTAGTGGCGGATGCACTGAGCAGACATCCAGTTACTTCAGTAGCTGCTTTACGAGTCAGTGAGTGGCGGTTACTGCAGGAGTTCAGCGATCTCAGGATCAGTGTTTCTCCTAAAGTTCAGTCGGGTTATGTGGCTTTTCTCAGAGTACAGTCTGCTTTGTTGCAGAAGATCAGAGATCAGCAGTCTGTGGATCCGAGATTAGTTCAGATCAGGGATAGTCTGGTTGATGGCGCAGTTCAGGATTTTAGCCTGTCTGATGATGGTATTCTTCGGTTTTGTGGAAGGGTATGTGTCCCTGAGGAACCGAGCTTGAGGAAAGAAATATTGGAGGACAGCCATAACTCCAAATATTCTCTACATCCTGGTGTGACAAAGATGTATCAGGACCTCAAGAAAAGTTTTTGGTGGCTGGGTATGAAGAAAGAAATAACTGATTTTGTCTCTAGGTGTTTAACCTGTCAGACTGTAAAGGCTGAACATCAGAAGCCTGGTGGTTTGTTGCAGCCTCTTCCTATTCCTGAGTGGAAGTGGGAATGCATCAGTATGGATTTTGTATGTGGTTTGCCCAGAACCAGATTGGGTCATGATGCTATTTGGGTGATTGTTGATAGACTCACTAAATCAGACCATTTTCTCCCGATCAAGATGACTTATTCTTTAGAGAGGCTGGCCAGATTGTACATTGATGAGATAGTCAGATTACATGGAGTGCCGGTCGATATTGTGTCTGATAGGGACTCTCGATTTTTGTCCAGATTTTGGAAGAGCTTACAGGAGGGTTTGGGTACTAAGTTGAGTTTTAGTACAGCATACCATCCTCAGTCTGATGGCCAGACGGAGCGTACTATACAGACTCTAGAAGATTTGTTGAGAGCTTATGTGGTTGATTGGAGTTCTGAGTGGAACCGGGATCTATCTTTGATAGAGTTTACTTATAATAATAGCTTCCACTCTAGTATTCAGATGGCTCCTTATGAGGCTTTGTATGGGAGAAGGTGTAGGACTCCCTTGTGTTGGGAGGAGACTGGTGACAGAATGATTTTGAGATCTGATGCAGTTCAGGAGACTACTGATAAGGTCAGAGAGATCCGGGATAAACTGAAAATTGCTCGGGACAGACAGAAGAGTTATGCTGATGACCGTCGTCGTTCCTTGGAGTTTGTATTAGGGGATCATGTTTTCTTAAAAGTGTCACCTACTAAGGGTGTAATGAGGTTTGGCAAAAAGGGCAAGTTGAGCCCTAGATTTGTAGGCCCTTTTGACATTATTGAGAGAATTGGTCCAGTGGCTTACCGGTTAGTTTTACCTCCTGCTTTGGATCATGTGCATAATGTATTCCATGTCTCTGCTTTGAGGAAATATCATCCTGATCCATCTCATGTGTTGGAGTTGGAACCTCTTCAGATTCAGAGTGATTTGACATTTGAGGAAAGACCTCTTCGGATTGTGGATAGAAAGGATAAAGTTCTGAGGAACAAGACTATACCTTTGGTAAAGGTTATCTGGGGAAATCAGTCAGTTGAGGAGGCGACATGAGAGACTGAAGCTGATATGAGAAAATTTTATGCTTACCTCTTTGATGATATGGATGCTGAGCTTTAGAGGACTAAAGCTTTATAAGGAGGGAGGGATGTAAGATCCAAGGATCTTAAGTCCTGGTAAGCATCATTTTTGAATTAAATAAAATTATTGACTGTGATATTTTTCTATGTATTGGTTGTTAATAGTTAATTAACTAGAGATTTTTGGTTGTTAATTTATTGTAAATTAATTAGAGATTATTTGTTTGATTATTGGTTGTTAATTTATGATAAATTATTATTGGTTGTTCATGATAAATTAATTAGGATTTATGGGTTGTAAATTGTAAGTTAATTAATTAGACCTTATTGGTTAATTAATTAGACCTTATTGGTTAATTAAATCCTTGTTGGATATTAATTAAATCCTTATTGGATTTGCGCTTAAGTGAATTAATTAATTGGATGTTAATTTAAATTCATATTGGATTTCACTTAAACCATGAGTTATTGGGTTTACACTAATTGGGTTTTAAAATTTGAATTAATGGGTTAATGGGTTAAACCCTTTTGAATTAATTGGTTAGAGGGTTAAAACCTTAAAAACCGAAATTTAAGTGGGTAATTTCGGTTAGGGTAGAGTTTTGGCGATTTTTGGCTTGGAGAAAAACATTGGGCGACGGCTTGAAAGAACTTGGCGATTTCCTTGAAGGCTTGGACGATTTTCCTCTTCCTCTTCCTTTTCCTTGGCCGGCATCTTTGATTTGGGTGGCGTTCTTTTCCATTGGTGGTGGCAAGGCTCTAGACGAATTTTTGGAAGGGTTTTCTTATTAGTATTCACGGTTAAGAGGTGAGTGGAATGTCTTGTTTGACCTATGAACTTAGTTGTGTTAATTGATATATTGAATGGATTGGAAATTTTGGAAATTTTACCATGTTAAAACCGTAATTATGCAAAGTGTATGTAAGGTATGAAAACCGAATTTAGGGCATTGTTATTCATGAGAACCGAATTGTATTTCTCCATGAAAACCTAAATTTCCATGTAAACCGAAATGATCTTGATAGTTGTTATGAAAACCGAATTTTGATGTTAATTATGAAAACCGAAATAATCTTGATAATTGTTATGAAAACTGAAATTTTGATTTAATTATGAAAACCGAAATAATCTTGATAATTGTTATGAAAACTGAAATTTTGATTTAATTATGAAAACCGAAATCTTGATGATTATTTAACCGAAAATTTGTATGAAATTTAAGGTGTTTTTATAGGGAATTTTGGTAGCATTAAATCATTGAATTTTGAGTATGAAATTCTTGTTATCTAGATATTTTTTTTAGTATGAATTTTGAGTATTAAATCAGTGATTTTATCCCGTTAGTAAGAATACATGTTTTACATTTTATGTTGATTTTATGGATACTTGTTAACTGCAATGTTGAGAAATTGTTTGAGAAATTTGGGTGATAACCTAGTAAGGTTTGACTGAACTAATCAGCATGAAACCTAAGGACCACACTACATTATATGATTGTTAATATTATGTAATTATGTGATTTTAAATATTAGGTGTTTATGTGATTTCTGGAATATTATGTTGTTATGTGATTGTGAACATTATGTGGTTATGAGATTTTTGAAAACTGTGTGATTATGGGAATTTTGAACATTATGTGTTATGTGTTGGTTAGGACTATGGCTAAGTGTAACCGGGTACTCGTTGGATAGTCCTTATGTGATATGTTAAGGGTTTGAATTTCAGCCCTGTATTTGATATGTGAGGAGGTTGATGTTCAGCCTGCCTATTATGATTATTGTGATGGGGGTTGATGTTCAGCCTGCCAGATATGATTTTGTGATGACTATCCTAGAGTCTAGTTGACACTTAGGAGTCCACCTTTGTGAAATATGAAATAAGATATGTCTGTTGTCCAGTAGGAACCTTTTGGGAGAACGGGTTTTGACGCAAAGTGCCATGTCTTGGTCGGACAGGGGCCACCTCTTGATGTCATTACTCTTTTATGTTATGGGGTGATATAAGACGCAAAGTGCCATGTCTTGATCAGACAGGGGCCACCTCTTGATGTCATCACTCTCATTTTGTGATATGGGGTGTCGTAGAGCAAAGTACCACGTCATGACCTGACGGGGGCCACTTCTTGAATCTACACACAATCCATCGATGTGTTATGGGGTGATAGAGCAAAGTGCCACGTCGTGACCTGGCGGGGGCCACCTCTTGATTCTACTCACTATCCATGTTTATGTGTTGCACGAGATTTTGCAGCTCCCAGTGCTTTGGCCAAGCCGGGTTAGACCATATTGGTCACTACTGAATATGCTGGACAACTAGGTTAATTAAGTATGGTGTGTTTAGTTGGTTTAGAATATATGTGTTTAATTGGTTTAGAGTAAAACTCTAGAACCTGAGTTTGTTATATGCTAGTGTGTACATCTGACTGTCTATATGACTTCGGTTTCTTTATTTTGTTATATGTTGACATAATGTTCCTGTTAAAGATTTTTAAAATAATCTGCCTATATTTTTGAATGTATGTTCTGGATGGTCGATTTAGACTATCCACTCACTGGGCTGTGTAGCTCACCCCTCACTATTTTCAGGCATAGAGCAGGGGCGCATTTCTTGAGTGCATTGGCGTGGATAATTATGCTGTTTGCTGTTTTAAGAACTTTTGTGCTTAATTCTTGAGGCCGGTTGTGGCCTTAACATGAATTATATGAACTATGTGAACCATGTGAACTATGTGAATTGTGTTGCCGGTTATGGCAGTCTTATGAGTTTGATTTTTGTGTCACCGCGGGCTTCAGCCTGGTTTCGGTGTTTGGTATGAGTTTATAAAATCGACTTTGTGGCTTTGCTTTGAATTTCGAATCGAATTGTATTTATGCCATCGGATTTGATATAACTGTTGCCTTGCATATGTCTAGTGCAAGGATTGCGTGGTGGCAGGTACCTTATGTGATTTATGATAATTGTGTTTTGTGGATATTTATGTATGGGTTTTTGGAAATTTTCAGATCGTGTTTTTCTTGAACTCGGTTTTACCTAGCATATGAAATGATCTTATATGAAACATCCTGTGTCTTTTATGAATTGTGCCATTTGTTTGGGGTTAAGATAACGGGATGTTACAGAATGGTATCAGAGCAGTTGGCTAGCTAAAACTTAGTTTGGGGGAAAACATGTTTGTGTATTGCTAGACACCTGTTAGGTTTATGATTGTTTTCCTGACTATGATATGTGTGTGTAGGCATTTAAGATGGTGCGAACCAGAGGAAATGCTAGTGATGAGGGCGAGCAGACCCCGAACCTCTCGAGAACTATTGAGGCTCTGACTGGCATGGTACAGCAACAAGGTGCCATGATAGAGAGGCAAGCTCAGATGCTGCAGCAGCAGCAGACTCAGCACCAAGAAGCACAACATCAGCTTTTGCAGCAGCTGACTCAAGAGAGACCCCAGACTACTACTCGAGCAGTGGGGGATGACTCTCAGGAGGGCGCTCACAGGCGCTATGCTTCACTTGTGAGTGAATTCCAGAAACTGGGTCCTAGCTCATTTTATGGAGGCTCAGAATCCAGTACTGCCGAGAACTGGCAGTTGTGCTTGGAAAAGATTTTCCAAGTTATGCGTTGCTCGGACGAAGACAAGTTATGTCTGACCACCTATATGATGCGTGCTGACGCAGATGAGTGGTGGATGACCACCTATAGATACCTGAGCTAGAAGTTAAGGCCAAGCCGTTCTTCTCCTTATTCTGAAGTCGTACTATGTCCTTTATCATGTGAGGTGGTCCTTCACATGAGTAGCATTTGTTATTCCTGACTCTTTCCATCTTTATCTTCAATGTCTTAGTTAAGCCTTTGGGCTCGACATACTAAATGTCTACTTTAGGAGGGTTGAGCTCAACCAATGCATCGAAGAGCTGCCTTAGATTAGAAATAATTTCAGAGGCACTCTTAGATTCATATTGCCCTCTTAACTCGGGCGACATGTTGATTAGCATCAATTGTGCAACCTCCAAAGTGTCAGGTTGATGCTTATCATAAGCATCCTTTTCAGACGTTGATGCCAAGCATGGAAGTGGCTCAGGAATTGGCTTCTCAAGGACATATAGCTTCCTCTCGATCTTGAGCACAATTCTCAAGTTCATATACCAATCCTTTAAATTGGATCCAACCAACTTATCCTTTTCCAGGGTAGATCGCAGTGACCAACTGCCATTGTTCACAGCCATTGTTCTACAATAACCACGAAATAGCAGATTAGTACTACTTCGAATTATTTAAACTGGACTTGTTTTAAATGATTACTGCTCCCACTATTTTAAATTCGAATTGACAACCCACAAAGTCAATCGGGAAGTTTAAGACTTCCTAGTGAGATGGGATCCTTATTTCACATGAGGCTTCGCGTCCCACCCTCGCTTCGCGTCCCACGAGGGTGGGATGAGATGCACAAAGTAACCCATGTTTCCTAAGGTGGGCGCGCCGGCCGGTTGCTCCAAGCAACTCCCCTTGTTGAGACAGTCTGGGCATTTCATGTCCAGTGAGGGCTGGATACAACATGAAACCTTTACCTCTCAACGATGCCTCTAGACTTTCACCATGTGCCCAGCACATGTGAACTTCTAGTCAAGTCCATTCCTAACCGTTATGCCCAGGGCCAACGAGTTTCCTTGCGAAGGCACGCCCAGGTTAAAACTGGACTGGGGAAACCATTGCCACCACGCACTTTCTAAAGATAAGTGGGTGTGTCCCACGAGGGTGGGAAACAATTCACAACTCCACTGATCGATAGCTTAGTGAGGGCTACGCGTTAGAAGGCTACCATACTTGATATTTTAATTGAGGGTTTTGTTTAAGGTCTCATCATTTCAGTTTTATCTTATGTCTATCATTATAGGCATGCAATCCTATGGTGATAACATAACGATAAAACATTTCAGGCATGCTTTTGCAGATAATAATAAAAGCAGTAAAGAATGATGTGATCATATCCTATTCAAGACATTGAACCAATCCATGCCATGAAATAGGTTCAACTCTTGTCCTAGAACTCAAGCCCCAAAAACTAGACCTAGCCTAGCCGACCTCTAGCTTGAACTTCAAGGTTGGCTCCAAGGTCCTTCTCTCATGGTTTAGCTCTCAAACCCTAGAGGTACACTTTTGAAGTTCCCCATAGGTTCGGCCAATGCCATGGTCTTCCTCCAATGAGGATGCGCCACAATGCAAGAAGCCAAGTTAGTTAGCTCTCAAACCCAAGGGTTCGGCTATGCCTAACTTGCGCCACTAAGCAGGTTTGCGCCTCTATCCAAGGTATGCATGCGCTAAGTTCCAAGTACATGCGCCACCCTAATCTTCTTCTTAGTCAAAAGCAAAAAGAAAAGCGGCACGCAGGCCTCACGAGGATACATCGTAGGCATGCAAAGGGGGGGCTTGACTAATGATCACAACATCATGCACAATCAAGGTATTTACTCATGCAATTCTACATGCTCATGAAAAATTTAAAATCTGAAATTTTACTTTTTCATAAAACTAGTCTCTTTTTCTCATCTTCTTCTCACAAATCTTTTGGTTTATTGCGAATTATTTTTCATGATGATTTCAGAGATCCTTTCGGCTGGCAATTTTGTCAGATCAAGAGACTTGGCCAGTCCGAAGACACAATGCCCGTCCTACTTGACAAAATTACGTGCGCCTTTGATCTTTAAATCAAAGAAAAATAGTCCAAAAATCCAAAAGAGATTGAGAGGATGATAGAAACAAGAAACCCTAATTTTTCCTACTTAGAAAAATCGTTTGCCATGCATCATGCTATTTACGAAAATAGAGATATGGCATGTGAGCATGAAACAAAAGCATAAAACATCGTTCGAGTCTTGCAAGTCCCTCTGATACCACTGTTGGGAAACCCCGGGGACATTTTACAATTTTCTGAGTCATAGACATACATATTACGCAGCGGAAGAATGTCCTCGAAACAGGCTGGTCCCAAAAACCCAGTGAAGATCGCAAGCAAGAGAGTCGACACGATGAGTTAAGAAATACCTTAAGAGCAATTTGGAGTGATGCCGATGTAGGCACCCAAGTGTGCGCCCTCTGCAGTCTCACACACACGGATCTCTTGAGTTCTCTTCTTCCACGCCCGGTGCTAGCCTCGGGAAGAAGATCAAAGCCTTAGGGAGATGCTCCACTTCACTTGTGCCACCAAGAGGAAAGGATGCGCCAAGAGAGGAAGGAAACAACCCAAGCTGCCAAGTGGAAAGGAAGGAGAAACTCTCAGCTATGGAAGAAGGAAGATGCGCCCTTGCTCCTAGCACTCGCCCCTCTTCTTGTGTTCATGCCTTCATGGATTGATCACTTATTAGAGGGGTCGGCTAGGTGCTCTTTTATAGGGCAAGAGGCGGTTCATGAAAGGCTAGGATCAAGACAAGTGGGCGGCTAGGATGAGAAGGTTTGAGACAAGGAAAGTCTCCAAGACATTTCCATAATTCTCATTCAACCATTCCTTTTGTGCCCATGTCTTTCTTTGTGCGCCAAGGCCTTGCCTTGCACCCCAAGCAATGCCATATAGGCATTCATACCATAAGAGATAAAGGGGGAGGCGCCAATTGCTTCCTTATGAAGCAAATTGCGCCACTTCTCCCCATTATGCCCATAGGCGCCTAGGGGAGAAGATTTGTCCCCATTATACCCTTCTAGCCCTTCTTCTCTTCATGACAACTTATTATTGGGCCTCATTGGATAATGAGCTAGCCCAAACTCCATTACATGGGTTGATTAAGCACTTGGATCCAATCCAATGCAACCCTAATCCAAATGTGACCAACCATGGTCAAATACGGGTCAACCTGCCAAAAATGAAGTTTGGCTCCAATAATATTCTTCCATCTCATCAGGCCCATTGGCGCTGATGAAATCTCCCAATTAGATCCGAGTTATCCAATAACTCGATCATAAGGCTTCCCGATCAATACGAGAACTCAAGTATCAAGGTGTGCGACCCTGTAGGTTCCTCTGACGCTGGCAGTGCTGACCAAAGGTCATCACAAGCAGTGAGTGGCACCTAGCAGTGCATCGCTGCTACCCAGGTCATTGGAATGGATATCGACATCGACATCCCCATCATCGCAACTAGGTGCAGATGCATTACAGTCTCTTTGCCGAACTGATATCCGATTGGACAAGTGTGTCACCACTTGTTTTCATCCTATCACATGGTTATGACTAAATCAGGTTCTCACCTGGGTATGGCCATACACTTTCAGTCATAGAACCATAGAGGAGCTCCATGGATATCATACTTCCCTAAGGAAGGGGCAAATCCTATGTCTGTCCATTGACCTTCTCATATGGGTCGTGACATGCTCAATGACAACCGTTATGACCTCCCAACTACGGCAAGGTGTTGGGTTGTATCAAAGCAAGTCCCTAGCCATATAGAATGATCAATGACCTCAAGTCAAGGGATCAATGCATCTCCTGTCACTTATGAGGATAACTCATGACACCAAGTCATAGCCTCATAGCGGGTCTATACAGTATATCCTCCAATGATATACCCATGTGTCTGCGTTAGCACCACGTGCCTAACCAGCCCACATACCAGTCTCACAAGTACCAGAGCTGTCCCATATCCACTCAGGTACATCGACTGGGGATAATTATTTGAACACAGATCCAATCTGTCTCCAGGGACATTATCATGTAAGTACAGAATCGCAGGTGTAGACAAACAATGATAACGACAATGCCAGAATGATATATAAATATCAATGTCAAGTAGTACATAAGTTGACCAAAACTAGGTCCTAGGGCATATACACCAACACCCACTGACTGCTACAACAACCGAGTCGTCAACTTAGCACACGACACTGCCAACAACGTCCAGAATCAGCCCACCATCAGCAAGTTCTGCTGCTTCGTGGCAGCTTGCTCGGAGATGGTGTAGCGCCACGTGGGTCCGGACAGCGATCACGTGGACGACTCTTTCACTCGACGCCTCACACCCCTCGCATGAAGGAATCACCCAGGGAATAGTTGCTAGTTTGTTTTACTTTTCAGTAGTTAGGGGGCATCTTGACCCTACTTTAGTTTGTTTTAGGTGGTTGGCATCTCCAACTACCTCACATGTTTAGCTTATGACCCTCTCTCCCCCCACTTGATCCATAAAAGAGGGGCTGAAGGGCTGTGTGTTTCTTAGTTTTCGTTGTAGTTTGCGCCTTCCCTTGCAAGGCCTTAGGTCCAGCAAAACTCCGAGGAGCTCGCCTAGAGTTCCCTCGCCTCCTCTTTGTACGCTTCTTTACAGCTTTCAATCAAAACACCCGGCGAACCCCGCTTGGGCGCCGGGTCCTTTGCATGTTCATGTTGTTGCGTTGTGTCTTGGACGAGTAAGCTTGAGTGGTTGCCATAGCATTGTAAAGGGCGTGCACGCGTGCTTGCAAAGTAGACATTGGCTTCGCGATCGAGGTGAGTATTCTCCATTAGAGTTCCGATCCGTGGCTTCTTGTCGCTCCGAGTGTTGCTCAAGTTACATCTCGTGCTATTCCCATCGATTTTCTCCGTGAATTTTCATCGATCGCACACGCTTTCTCTTCCCTCGTCTCAAGACCCTCTCTCGGATTTCCACATCATAGTTCCCCCACCGTAGAGTATTGCTTTAAGGAACCCTCCTATTCATCCGCTGCGTCAAATTTGGTATCAGAGGAAGTTGAAGCTAACTCTTGTCTAGCTTCGCCGGTCTCCCGCTGCATTTCATTCTGTTTTTCGGGTTTCATTTCAGCATTCATTCGCATTTCCTACATCATGATCACTAGATCAGGAGCCCCGTATGAACAACCCCCTACCCCAGTGCCCGCTACGACCGAAGAAAGTATTCCGCCTAGGGTAGAGTCGGTTGAGTCGCTGTCCATGCGTTTAGAAGCGATGGAAGCCATGTTTCAGCGCCTCATGGCGTCGGTCCATCATCTGACGGACCAAGTCATGGAACTCCGAGCTAAGCCCGTCGAGGGCTAGCCCTCTGCTAGTATTCCACCTCCCTTGGCCCCGCTGCGTATGCGCGCCAATGAGTCACCCTTCTTTGATGCCTTTGCCGATGAGTCCGCGTGGGCCGAGGACGCTCCTCACCCATGTCACCATGTTCCGTGTAGTCGTGAGGACAACGAGGTCCACCGGCTCACGCGCGTTGACCCCCCGATTTTCAATGGTAGCCTTGACCCTCATGCCTTCCTCGATTGGGCTGCTGCCGTTGATAATTATTTCGAATGGAGCGCCATGTTCGAACCCCTTAAAGTCAGTTACGTCTGTCTTTTGCTAACCAGCCCCGTTCAGTTGTATTGGACGAACGTAGAGTGCCAATTAGTAGACCAACATCTTCCCCCCATTACCCGTTGGGAGGAAATGTGCTACCGGCTTAAGGAGAAGTATGTGCCCCCCACCTTTAGGCAGCGCCTCCTCGATTCATATTCCGTTATCTCCCAAGGGTCTGACACCGTCGATGCATACCACTCTCGTTTTGACGAGCTTGGTATCCGCTGCAACCTTAAGGAAGATCCCGCCTTCACCCTGTCTTGGTTCCACAACGGTCTCCGCGAGGAGATTCAGCGCGCGTTACCCTCCTACGTGTTGGGGTATGCCCTTAAGCCTAATGTTTGAGGCCTTGGGATTGTATCAGTATCATGTAATAAACTCTTATGTTTATAAAGGCATGGTTGTTATTCAGGTTGTTACCTTGTTTGCTGTAATAAGTGTACTTCTGAATAATGTCTCAAAGCTGTTCAGCTAGGCTGACATGCAGTAAAGTTGTTAGTCGAGATATCTTGGTGAACATGAGACAGCCTTGATATGATTGAGACTAATATGTGTTCTAATCTTATAGGATGCTTCGAGCATGGAATAAGATGTAGACTCATGGGTACATTGGATGTACTGGACAGACCCTACTAGGATATTCAGTTGCTTGTCACAATGTGAATAATCCTTGATTGCGACAAGTGGCACATTTCCTCTGACTTGAGATCACTTGTGTTTTCTAAATGATGATTGTCATTGTTTTGAGGTAGTTCAATATCATTTGAAACATAATGATTATAGACTATCTTGGATGGTGAGCTTGAATCAGGTTAGGGCACTAATGATAGATAAAGGATTGCCGTCTCCTTGTTTAAGGAGTGTGATGTTCTAAAGGGGCCCCCTGGATGAGATGATTGAGAAAAGAGTATGGCCATACCCAGGTGACAGTGTTCATCTGTTCTAATCATGCTCGTCATATTGGAGTTACAAGCTTGACACGCTTGTCCAATAAGAACATCCAGTGGCAAAGGAAATATGCATGCCTAGTGAGTTGATTCACACTTGTGCTGTTTTTGGGTGTAGTCTTGGAAGACTCTTTTCTTTATATCGGGAGACAGTGATGTGTTGCTAGATACCCCTCACTGATCGTGATGACGTGAGTTATCGTTACCGACATTTAAAGGAAACCCTCAGGGTCGCACAATTTGATGATATGGCTTACTTAAGTCAGATCGTGTGGACTGAATTGTTTAAGTTCAGTTTAAAGGGATTTGATCTCTGATTGTAAGTGAGATCTGGTCTGATCATGTTTGATTGATTAGGGCTTGAGATCGGTAAGCTTCGATCGAGAGAATAGATGCTAGATCGGTGAGATCAGAAGCATCAAGGGATCAACGGTTAGATCTGGAGCCTTAGGGTTTATTTGAGATCTAGACTTGATTGCTTGGCTTGATTGGTTCTTAAACCGAACCAAATTGAACCAGCTCATGAAATGAGCGCATGGTTCAAGGCGTGGCGACATGTTCACTTGGCGTGAACATTGGAGCGATGAGTGGTTGCTATTTTTAGTAACCATGATCTCCACTTGGAGATGGCTCACGTTCGAATAGAGGGTTCTCTATTCTCGTCACTCAAACTCATTCCTCTTGACACTTTTGGTGTGCGGCGACAACTTGAAGCATAGAGGAAGATTCGGCCAAGAGAGATCGACATCTCCATCCCTTTCCTTTCGATCAAAGACATCTTGGACGATCCTTGCTAGCACAAGGGACGACAAGAAGCAAGCCGTCGCTCATCTTGTGTGTGACGATTTGGAGGAGACCTTCGTTGTTCTCTTGCTTCCAAGGCGCCATCTTGAAATGGCTATGGTATGAATCGCATCTTCTCTATTCATGTTTCGAAAGTTGATCATATAATGCATGCTCTTCGACCCTTGAATCCGCTGCCTATCATGTTGCGCCACTTTAGGGTTTCGCACCCCTCATGAAAGGGGTTCCCTGCAATTGGTATCAGAGCAGGTTACATGCGCAATTATATGATTGCTTTGATTATGTGTTCCATGAATGTTTAGATCTATATCATGCGTAATATTATCATGTTAATATGTTTCATTTGCGCATGCATGTTGGCGCATGTTTGTTTTCTCAAAAATGGATCACATGCGCGCCTAACATTAGATCTAAGGCCCTGCTGTAAACCCTTAGACGGGTTATTAGGGTTGAAATCATCCCCTAGGTTAGATCCAACAGTCTGATCAGACTATCTGACAGCCTTGATGGGTCGACCAGATAGCATCTGTGCGCAAGCATCAGATGGCTATAGGTCGACTGCAGACAGGCGTGTAGCGATGTCTGATTGAGACAACCTATGAACGCACATGAGTTAGGCCCGGGGTCACACCCGCTTGCCAGACCTCATTGTGGTCGTTCAGCCCTTGACGCATGCATTGTTGACCTTTTGGTTGACTCAAGTCAGTTAGGACTTGGTGCATGTAAGGGCACAGGATCTGACTAGGTTCGATGAGTGGATCCCTAGTAATGGACCGTTGTAAGGATGTAGGGCAAATAAGGAAATTAAAATTGATGCCTATGGGGTTTTTCAAAAATTTAATTTTCTTGATTGGATCACATGATGTATGATGCCATATGTATGTTTATTTAGTCTTATGTGGGCTGCCCATGTTTAATGTGTGCTGTGCTGGGGCCTGCGTGCCTGGAATCATTTTGTAAATTATTTTTTAATTGTGATCTGCGCATCACCTTCTATTTAATTTATAAAATGTAATTGACCTGCGTGTCAATCTTGTCTAGATAGATTAATTTGTAAATTAATCAGACAAGAGCACAGAGCACACTTGGCAGAGGCGCATGCAGCAGTGGCTTGACCAGGTGGGAGGTCCAGGGTTCGACTCTGGGACCAGGCGCATTTTCCCTGGTGGGCGCACCTGAGCTGCAGATGGCGCTTAGGCCCTGGTTTGGGCCAAATGAGCAGCTAAAGACCCATGAAGAAAATCAAGTGAAGACTTAAGTTAATTAAGGTCTTACTTAGGTTTCATGGGCGTTTACCACATAAGATCCATGCTTTCTTTTATTGTTTAAATATTAGAATTGCATGATTAATTTATCTTCTGCTATCACCATAGGAATTGCATGATAGTGAAGAAGATAAAAGACCGTTAAAATCCAACGCTGAAATATCAAGCTCGTATGCCTTCTGACGCGAAACCTCACTGTTCTGACTATCGTTGGAGCCGTGTTGTACCCACTCAGTGGGCACGTCCATCTATCTTCAGACGGTGCGGGATTACACCTGCGTGTTACAGAGAAGGGATTTATCGCTTCTCGTTGCTCAGCATAGCACGTGGTGGTCCAGGGAGTAGGTCGGGTCAGCTTGACCATGTAGGCTACATATGTGGCGCATATGGTAGCACATGGAGGCAGCCATCTGTGGGGTCAGAGACTGTGTTGTACCAACTCAGTTGGCACAGTCTGCTGGATTGCCCAGATGAAGGGGAATCGCACGGGTTGGCGATTGGCTGGGACAGCCTACCAGAGATTAGTGCTTGTACTCTCTGTGCATCTTATCTCGCCTGAGCGGGACGCGGAGACCAAGTATGAAATCTGGATCCCATCTCACTAAAAGAGTTCTACTCTTTCGGGCTGTTTTGCTGGATTTTTCAGCCAGATAAAATAGTGAGAAAAAGAATCTTTCTTAAGTCCTGATTGATTCTTAACATTGATACTGACCTTGCTGTTCTTGCATTGTTGTAGATACCTGCAGCAACGAACACCATGAACTTCAATGTGCGATCCCTACTGGAAAGGGAGAAGTTTGCAGGGCCGAACTTCTCAGACTGGTTCGGACACCTTAAGATTGTTCTTAAGGCAGAGAGGAAACTGTATGTCCTCGAGACGGCGATACCGCCTCAGCCCGCCCCGAACGCCGCAAGGGCGGTTCGGGAAGCCTATGAAAAGCACGTCAATGATAGCATTGATGTCGCTTGCCTGATGCTAGCGTCTATGACGCCACCGCTGCAGCGTCAGCATGAGGATATGTCTGCTATAGACATGATAGCGAACCTCAAGATGCTGTATGCTGCACAGGCGAGGACAGAACGCTATAATCTGACAAAGCTGTTCTTTCAGAGCAAACTGGCTGAAGGGAGCCCAGTGGGAGCTCACGTGCTCAAGATGATTGGGCACAAGGAGGCTCTAGAGAAACTGGGGCATACCATCAATCAGGAGCTTGCTGTAGACATTATTCTGCAGTCTCTCCCGCCCTCATTCGACGCGTTCATTATTAATTTTAATATGAACAAAATCGACTGTACTCCGGCAGAGCTGTTGAATATGCTCTTGACTACTGAGGAAACTCTGAAGGGAAAGCCTTCGACCTCTGTCTTAATGGTTCCTTCAAGGAACAAGAAGAAGGGGAAGAAGGGAAAGACCCCTGTCAAGAATTACAGCAAGGCTCTGAAGCAAAAGGTGAAGCGGTCCAAGGAATACAGATGTTTCCACTGTGGCCAGCTGGGTCACTGGAAAAAGGACTGTAAAGCGCTCCAAGGAGATAAGAGGGGAAGCATCGCTTCTGGCTCAGGTATATACGTGACGGAAGTCATGGTTTCATCTTCTTCTATATCATGGGTGTTGGACACTGCATGTGGAGTTCACATTTGTTCAAATGTACAGGAACTCAAGAGAAGAAGGCAGGTGGGACAGCATGAGGTGGACCTACGAGTTGGAAACGGGGCACGGGTTGCTGCTGTTGCTGTAGGAGACTATTTCATTTCTTTACCATCTGAACTTGTATTGGAACTAGACAATTGTTACTTTGTTCCTAGCATTACTAAGAATATTATCTCCATTCCTGCTCTTGTCAGGAAGGGGTTTTCCTTTGAATGCAATATTTCAAAGTGTGTTTTATCTTTAGATAATATTGTTTATGCAACTGGTTCAATTAACAATGGGTTATTCATGTTGGACATGGAATGTTCTATACAAAATATTGATATTAAGAAAGCCAAGTTTGCTGATGACAGCACCTTGCTATGGCATAGTCGTTTAGGCCATATTAACAAGAAACGCATTAAGCAGTTGCATGATCATGGACTGCTGGTATCATTCTCCTATGAGGAGATTGATACATGCAAGGCTTGTTTAATGGGTAAAATGATGAAGTCACCTTTTCCTAACAAAGGTCAAAGGGCTTCAGGTTTACTTGACCTTATACACAGTCATGTGTGTGGGCCATTTAGTAAACATGCCAGAGGTGGCTATCAGTACTTCATTACCTTTACTGATGATTTCAGTAGATACGGGTATGTCTATTTAATGAGACATAAAAGTGAATCTTTTGACAAGTTCAAAGAGTTCAAAAATGAAGTACAGAATCAGCTAGGCCGAAATATCAAGGCACTTCGTTCTGATCGAGGTGGAGAATACCTAAGTCATGCGTTTACTGACTATCTGAAGGAGTGTGGGATTATCTCACAGCTCACTCCGCCAGGAACACCCCAATGGAATGGTGTGTCCGAGAGGAGAAATAGAACGTTACTTGATATGGTTCGTTCTATGATGAGTCAGGCTACTCTTCCTTACTCCTTTTGGGGATTTGCACTGGAGACAGCTGCAAAGGTACTAAACCGAGTGCCATCCAAGGCCGTTTCAAAGACGCCATATGAGTTATGGTATAGGAAACAGCCAAGCTTGACATTTATCAGGATCTGGGGCTGCGAGGCTTATGTCAAAAAGCTCGCCTCTGGGAAACTAGAGAGCAGATCTGACAAATGTATCTTTGTCGGTTACCCTAAGGAAACTAAGGGTTATTATTTCTTCGATCCCAAAGAGAACAAGGTTTTTGTTGCTCGGACGGCCATATTTCTTGAGAAGGAGTTTCTTCTGCAAGAGGCCAGTGGGAGAGAAATAAAGCTGGATGAGAATCCAGAAGAAGGACAAAGTGCTCAAGCACAGTTGGGTGAGCCTGAGCCGGTTGAACAGGTTATTGAACAACCTGAGGCTCAGATATTGTAAGATCCAAGGATCTTAAGTCCTGGTAAGCATTATTTTTGATTTAAATAAACTCGTTGGCTGTGATATTGTGTTCATGATTTAAATAGAATTATTGACTGTGATATTTTTCTATGTATTGGTTGTTAATAGTTAATTAACTAGAGATTTTTGGATGTTAATGTTAATTAATTAACTAACTTATTGGATGTTAATTTTCAGTTAATTAATTAGAGTTTATTGGTTAATTAATTAGACCTTATTGGTTAATTAACTAGCTTATTGGATATTAATTAAATCCTTATTGGATTTGCGTTTAAGTGAATTCATTAAATGGATGTTAATTTAAATTCTTATTGGACTTTCACTTAAACTATGGGTTATTGGGTTAGATGGATATTAGATTTAAAATTCGAATTAGTTAGTTAAATGGATTAAACCCTATTTGAATTAATTGGTTAATGGGTTAAAAATTAAAAACCGAAATGTTAAGTGGGAATTTTCGGCTAGGGTAGGGTTTTTGGCGAAATTGTTGGCTTGGAAGAAACCTTGGGCGACGGCTAGGAGGAAGAAGGCGATCTTGGTGTTCTTGGAATTATTGAGGTGATTTTCTTCATCTTCTTCCCTTGGCGAATTTCCTTGAGGTGAAGAAGCTTCCTTGGCGAGTTCTTGGAGATCCTTTGGGCGACATCAAGGCTTTAGACGATTTTTTGTGTGGAGGATTTTTGGTTTAAGAGGTGAGTGGGGTGTCTTAATTGATTTCTAGCAATTTGGTTGTGTTAATTGATGCATTAGATTGATTAGAAATTTTACCATGTTAAAAACCGAAAACTCAAGACTTCTCTTTGTTATAAACCGAAAGTTACAATGGTATAATTATCATGAAAACTCAAGACTCCTTGTTAACTAAGGTTTTATTTAAGTTGGAAATTTTATCATGCTAAAAACCAAATTATGATGTATCTTCATGAAAACCGAAAATTTGTATAGGTGTATATCTCATGAAAACCGAAACTTGTAGCTTGAAATTTAAGGTATTTTTATAGGGAATTTTGGTAGCATTAAACCATTGAATTGGGAGTATGAAATTCTTGTTAACTAGGTATTTTATAGGGAATTTTGGTAATATTAAATCATTGATTTTTGGTAGCATGAGAATCTTGTTTTAAATAGATATTATGTTTGAAACCGTGGGCTAGATGTGATGTTTTGTGAACCAGATTGTAAGAGCATGGATTTTAATCTTATGTTGATTTTTATGGATGCCCTAATAAATGCTAATAATATTATAAGAGTCATGTTTGTTTATTTATGACCATGAATCTTTGTTTGAGAAATTTGGGTGATAACTTAGCAAGGCTGCACTGAATTGATCAGCATGAAACCTAAGGACTACCCTACATTATGTGATTTTTTGAATGTTATGTGATTATGTGATTTTGAATATTATGCGGTTATGTGATTTTGAATATTATGTGGTTATGTGATTTCAAATATTATATGTTGTGATCATGGAATGGTTAGGACTAAGGCTAAGTGTAACTGTGTGCTCAATGGGATAGTTGATATGTGATATGTTAAGGGTTGGATATTTCAGCCCTGTATTGTGATATGTGAAGGGGGTTGATGTTCAGCCTGCCTGTTATGATTATTGTGATGGGGGTTGATGTTCAGCCTGCCCGATATGATTATTGTGATGACTATCCTAGAGTCTAGTTGACACTTAGGAGTCCACCTTTGTGATATAAGATATAAGATGTGTCTGTTGTCCAGTAGGAACCCTTTGGGAGAATGAGTTTTGACGCAAAGTGCCATGTCTTGGTCGGACAGGGGGCCACCTCTTGATGTCATCACTCTTTTGTGTTATGGGGTGTCGTAGAGCAAAGTGCCACGTCATGACCTGGCGGGGGCCACCTCTTGAATCTACACATCTTTTTGTGTTATGGGGTGTAGTAGAGCAAAGTGCCACGTCGTGACCTGGCGGGGGCCACCTCTTGATTCTATACACTGTCCATCTATATGTTGCATGCAGGCTTCTCCCAGTGCTTAGGCCAAAGCCGGGTTAGACCATGATGGTCACTACTGAATATGCTGGACAACTAGGTTAACTAAGTGGTTAATGTGTACAGTGGTTTAGAGTGTAGCTCTAGAACCTTAGTTACTCTATGGGGACAGTTGTGTGATGTCTTGGCAGTGTATACTTGATTGTTCATATGTGTTTTGTTCTTTAATTTTGTTATATGTTGATATGATAATCTGTTAAAGATCTTTAAAATAATCTGCCTGTATTTTTGAATGTATGCTATGGATGGTCGTTTGAGACTATCCACTCACTGGGCTGTGTAGCTCACCCCTCAATGTTTTCAGGTGTAGAACAGGGGCGCACTGCATGAGTTAGCATGTTATACGGATATTGTGATTCTCCATGCTGGTTGGATGTATAACTTTTGTGCTTAATTAACTGAGGCCGGATGTGGCCGAATTATATGAACTTGGGTTGCCAGTTGTGGCCAAACTACGTGTGAACTTGTGTTGCCGGTTGTGGCGGTTTTGATATTATGATTTTTGTGTCACCGCGGGCTTTGGCCTGGTTTCGGTGTTTGGTATCACTGTGAAACTTTATGGAATCGACGTTGTGATTTTGTTTTGAATTTCAGTTTGATGTGTATTTTTGCAATCGGTTTTGATATACATGTAACTTGCATATGTCTAGTGCAAGTATTGCGTGGTGGCAGGTACATTTATGAAATTTGTGTTTCTTGGAGATTGTATGTATGAATTTTCGAAATTTTCAGATTGTGTTTCTTGAACTCGGTTTTACCTAGCATGTGAATCGATCTCGTATGACACATCCTGTTTCTTTTGTGATTTGTGTTGCTTGTTTGGGGTTAAGATAACTGGATGTTACAGAATGGTATCAGAGCGAGTTGGCTAGCTAAAACTTAGTTCGGGGGGAAAACATGTTTGTGTATTGCTAGACACCTGATAGGTTTATGTTTGTTTTCCTGACTATGGCATGTGTGTGTAGGAATTTAAGATGGTGCGAACCAGAGGAAATGCTAGTGGCGAGGATGAGCAGCCTTCGAATCTCTCGAGAACTATTGAGGCTCTGACTGGCATGGTACAGCAACAAGGTGCCATGATAGAGAGGCAAGCTCAGATGCTGCAGCAACAACAGACTCAGCATCAAGAGGCACAACAGCAGCTTTTGCAGCAGCTGACTCAAGAGAGACCCCAGACTACTACTCGAGCGGTGGGGGATGACTCTCAGGAGGGCGCTCACAGGCGCTATGCCTCACTTGTGAGTGAATTCCAGAAACTGGGTCCCAGCTCTTTTTATGGGGGCTCAGAATCCAGTACTGCCGAGAACTGGCAGTTGTGCTTGGAAAAGATTTTCCAAGTCATGTGGTGCTCGGACGAAGACAAGTTATGTCTGACCACCTATATGATGCGTGGTGACGCAGATGAGTGGTGGAAGGGCGTGGTGAGACTTGCTGAGGAAAAACATGAGACAGTAGATTGGCCCTATTTCTTGTCTCAATTTAATGAGAAGTACTTCCCTGATAGCTTGGTGGAGGACCGAGAGGTGGCATTTATTCACTTGGAGCAGGGTGATATGACAGTAGACCAGTATGAATTGCAGTTCACTAAGTTGGGAAAGTATGCCCCTCACCTGATAAACACTGAATAGAGAAGGGCTACTAAGTTTCTTAGAGGTCTCAGATGGGACATTCGGGAGCAGGTTGGTGCTCAGCATTTGGAGACTTATGTTGAGACTGTTGGGCGAGCACGCACCATTGAGAGATACATATCTGAGAGGAGTTCTCATGTTGCCGTGACCGTGGTTCCTGCAGCTGAGACGGCAGCTCCTCAGTATGGCATTGGCGGCAAGGGTAAGAAGTACCCCAAGTATAAGGATTACAAGAAGAGCAGGTATAAGCCTTACTCTTACAAGGCACCGCAGCAGTCCAGGGATGCACCGCAGCAGTTCAGGGATGTCAGAGATGTAAATAACAGTATCACAGAGGATAGGACTTGTAATTATTGTGGGATCAAGGGACATCTGGTGAAGGATTGTTATAAGAAGAATGGTGTATACTTCAGATGTAAGAAACCAGGGCACATGGTCAAAGACTGCAAAGAGCCTGAGATACAGAATAGAGGCGCAGAGAAGCCTACAGTCCAGACACGAGTTTATGCTGTGGCTGAGAAGGACACACGAGCTTCCCGATCCGTCGTGGAAGGTACCTTATTTGTATTTGATCAGTTAGCTCGTATCTTATTTGACCCTGGTGCAAATCTGTCTTTTGTATCTGTTAGATTTGCTGCATGTTTACCTGTTGTACCTAAGATGCTAGATTATGTTGTGTCTGTCAGTACTCCCTTAGGAAAGTCATTATCTACAGATACTGTTTGTGCTAATTGTGTAGTGCATGTAGAGGGTTATGAGTTTCTGGTAGATCTAATCCTCTTAGACATGCAAGATTATGATGTCATCTTAGGAATGGATTGGTTGTCTTCACATCATGCCACTGTGGATTGCTTTGAGAAAGTAATCACTTTAAATCTGCTAGATGGGAATCGGATTTTTGTGAGAGGTCTAGTGTCAGACCAAGGACCACATGTAATATCTTTTCTGCAGGCCAGAAAGTTACTTGCTAGTGGGTGTAAGGGTTACCTTGCGCATGTTAAGGTGCAGGATGATTCTACTTCTGATTTGACTCAGATGGCGGTGGTGAAAGAGTTTCCTGATGTGTTCTCTGAGGAATTTTCAGGCTTGCCACCAATTAGAGAAGTGGAGTTTGGCATTGAGTTGGCGCCAGGTACGGCACCTATCTCCAGAGCTCCTTATCGCATGGCTACCTCAGAGCTGGCTGAGCTTAAGAAACATCTGGAGGAATTGCTAGAGAAAGGGTACATTCGGCCTAGTGCTTCTCCCTGGGGAGCGCCAGTGCTGTTTGTAAAGAAGAAAGATGGAACCCTGAGGATGTGTATAGACTACAGGCAACTGAACCAAGTGACTATCAAGAATAAGTATCCTTTTCCCAGAATTGATGATCTGTTTGATCAATTACAGGGAGCTACAGTGTTCTCTAAGATTGATCTGAGATCAGGGTATTATCAGCTTAGAGTCAAGGATGAGGATATATTTAAGACTGCTTTCAGGACCAGGTATGGGCATTTTGAATTTTTAGTTATGCCTTTTGGACTGACGAATGCACCTGCTGTCTTCATGGATTTGATGAACAGGGTATTCCATGAATTGCTTGACTCTTGTGTGGTAGTCTTTATAGACGATATTTTGGTATACTCACGGACTACTTCAGATCATGTCAGTGACTTGCGCAGAGTGCTGGAGGTTCTGAGGAAGAACCGATTATATGCCAAGGCTGGTAAGTGTGAGTTCTGGCTAGAGAAGATCAGTTTCCTTGGGCATGTGATTTCTGGTCAAGGGGTGTCGGTGGATCCAGTTAAAGTGCAAGCCATTCTTAATTGGGGAAGACCGACTAGCGCTACTGAGATCAGAAGTTTCTTGGGTTTAGCAGGTTACTACCGGAGGTTTGTTGAGGGATTTTCCAAGCTGGCGGGTCCTTTAACTAAATTGACCAGAAAGGAGGCCAAGTTTATTTGGGATGACAAGTGTGAAGAGAGCTTTCAAGAGCTGAAGAGGAGGTTGACTAGTACACCGATCCTCATTATTCCTATTGATGGGGAAAGGTTTACTGTTTATACGGATGCTTCAGGCAAAGGGTTGGGTTGTGTCTTGATGCAGAAGGGTTCTGTAGTAGCCTATGCTTCGAGACAACTGAAGGAGTATGAATTGAACTACCCTACTCATGATTTAGAGTTGGCGGCCGTAGTCTTTGCTTTGAAGATATGGCGCCACTATTTACTGGGTCAGGAGTTCGATCTGTTCACTGATCACCAGAGTCTCAAGTATATCTTCACTCAGAAGGAGTTGAACATGAGACAGAGAAGATGGATGGAGTTGATCAAAGACTATGACTTCTCTATTCAGTATCAGGCTGGAAAGGCCAATGTAGTGGCGGATGCACTGAGCAGACATCCAGTTACTTTAGTAGCTGCTTTACGAGTCAGTGAGTGGCGGTTACTGCAGGAGTTCAGCGATCTCAGGATCAGTGTTTCTCCTAGAGTTCAGTCGGGTTATGTGGCCTTTCTCAGAGTACAGTCTGCTTTGTTGCAGAAGATCAGAGATCAGCAGTCTGTGGATCCGAGATTAGTTCAGATCAGGGATAGTTTGGTTGATGGAGCAGTTCAGGATTTTAGCTTGTCTGATGATGGTATTCTTCGGTTTCGTGGAAGGGTATGTGTCCCTGAGGAACCGAGCTTGAGGAAAGAAATATTGGAGGACAGCCATAACTCCAAATATTCTCTACATCCTGGCGTGACTAAAATGTATCAGGACCTCAAGAAAAATTTTTGGTGGCCGGGTATGAAGAAAGAGGTAATCGATTTTGTCTCTAGGTGTTTAACTTGTCAGACTGTAAAGGCTGAACACCAGAAGCCTGGTGGTTTGTTGCAGCCCCTTCCTATTCCTGAGTGGAAGTGGGAATGCATCAGTATGGACTTTGTATGTGGTTTGCCCAGAACCAGATTGGGTCATGATGCTATTTGGGTGATTGTTGATAGACTCACTAAATCAGCCCATTTTCTTCCGATCAAGATGACTTATCCTTTAGAGAGACTGGCTAGATTGTATATTGATGAGATAGTCAGACTGCATGGAGTGCCTGTTGATATTGTGTCTGACAGGGACTCTCGGTTTTTGTCCAGATTTTGGAAGAGCTTACAGGAGGGTTTGGGTACTAAGTTGAGTTTTAGTACAGCATACCATCCTCAGTCTGATGGCCAGACGGAGCGTACTATACAGACTCTAGAAGACTTATTGAGAGCTTATGTGGTTGATTGGAGTTCTGAGTGGAACCGGGATCTATCTTTGATAGAGTTCACTTATAATAATAGTTTCCACTCTACTATTCAGATGGCTCCTTATGAAGCTTTGTATGGGAGAAGGTGTAGGACTCCCTTGTGTTGGGAGGAAACTGGTGACAGAATGATTTTGAGATCTGATGCAGTACAGGAGACTACTGATAAGGTTAGAGAGATTCAGGATAAATTGAAGATTGCTCGGGACAGACAGAAGAGTTATGCTGATGACCGTCGTCGTTCCCTGGAGTTTATGGTGGGGGATCATGTTTTCTTAAAGGTATCACCTACTAAGGGTGTTATGAGGTTTGGCAAAAAGGGCAAATTGAGCCCTAGGTTTGTAGGCCCTTTTGACATTATTGAGAGAATTGGTCCAGTGGCTTACCGGTTAGCTTTACCTCCTGCTATGGATCATGTGCATAATGTGTTCCATGTTTCTGTTTTGAGGAAATATCATCCTGATCCATCTCATGTATTGGAATTGGAACCTCTTCAGATTCAGAGTGATTTGACTTTTGAGGAAAGACCTCTCCGGATTGTGGATAGAAAGGATAAAGTTCTGAGAAACAAGATTATACCTTTGGTAAAGGTTATCTGGGGAAATCAGTCGGTTGAGGAGGCAACTTGGGAGACTGAAGCTGATATGAGGAAGTTTTATGCTTATCTTTTTGATGATATGGATGCTGAGCTTTAGAGGACTAAAGCTTTATAAGGAGGGAGGGATGTAAGATCCAAGGATCTTAAGTCCTGGTAAGCATTATTTTTGATTTAAATAAACTCGTTGGCTGTGATATTGTGTTCATGATTTAAATAGAATTATTGACTGTGATATTTTTCTATGTATTGGTTGTTAATAGTTAATTAACTAGAGATTTTTGGATGTTAATGTTAATTAATTAACTAACTTATTGGATGTTAATTTTCAGTTAATTAATTAGAGTTTATTGGTTAATTAATTAGACCTTATTGGTTAATTAACTAGCTTATTGGATATTAATTAAATCCTTATTGGATTTGCGTTTAAGTGAATTCATTAAATGGATGTTAATTTAAATTCTTATTGGACTTTCACTTAAACTATGGGTTATTGGGTTAGATGGATATTAGATTTAAAATTCGAATTAGTTAGTTAATTGGATTAAACCCTATTTGAATTAATTGGTTAATGGGTTAAAAATTAAAAACCGAAATGTTAAGTGGGAATTTTCGGCTAGGGTAGGGTTTTTGGCGAAATTGTTGGCTTGGAAGAAACCTTGGGCGACGGCTAGGAGGAAGAAGGCGATCTTGGTGTTCTTGGAATTATTGAGGTGATTTTCTTCATCTTCTTCCCTTGGCGAATTTCCTTGAGGTGAAGAAGCTTCCTTGGCGAGTTCTTGGAGATCCTTTGGGCGACATCAAGGCTTTAGACGATTTTTTGTGTGGAGGATTTTCGGTTTAAGAGGTGAGTGGGGTGTCTTAATTGATTTCTAGCAATTTGGTTGTGTTAATTGATGCACTAGATTGATTAGAAATTTTACCATGTTAAAAACCGAAAACTCAAGACTTCTCTTTGTTATAAACCGAAAGTTACAATGGTATAATTATCATGAAAACTCAAGACTCCTTGTTAACTAAGGTTTTATTTAAGTTGGAAATTTTATCATGCTAAAAACCAAATTATGATGTATCTTCATGAAAACCGAAAATTTGTATAGGTGTATATCTCATGAAAACCGAAACTTGTAGCTTGAAATTTAAGGTATTTTTATAGGGAATTTTGGTAGCATTAAACCATTGAATTGGGAGTATGAAATTCTTGTTAACTAGGTATTTTATAGGGAATTTTGGTAATATTAAATCATTGATTTTTGGTAGCATGAGAATCTTGTTTTAAATAGATATTATGTTTGAAACCGTGGGCTAGATGTGATGTTTTGTGAACCAGATTGTAAGAGCATGGATTTTAATCTTATGTTGATTTTTATGGATGCCCTAATAAATGCTAATAATATTATAAGAGTCATGTTTGTTTATTTATGACCATGAATCTTTGTTTGAGAAATTTGGGTGATAACTTAGCAAGGCTGCACTGAATTGATCAGCATGAAACCTAAGGACTACCCTACATTATGTGATTTTTTGAATGTTATGTGATTATGTGATTTTGAATATTATGTGGTTATGTGATTTTGAATATTATGTGGTTATGTGATTTCAAATATTATATGTTGTGATCATGGAATGGTTAGGACTAAGGCTAAGTGTAACTGTGTGCTCAATGGGATAGTTGATATGTGATATGTTAAGGGTTGGATATTTCAGCCCTGTATTGTGATATGTGAAGGGGGTTGATGTTCAGCCTGCCTGTTATGATTATTGTGATGGGGGTTGATGTTCAGCCTGCCCGATATGATTATTGTGATGACTATCCTAGAGTCTAGTTGACACTTAGGAGTCCACCTTTGTGATATAAGATATAAGATGTATCTGTTGTCCAGTAGGAACCCTTTGGGAGAATGAGTTTTGACGCAAAGTGCCATGTCTTGGTCGGACAGGGGGCCACCTCTTGATGTCATCACTCTTTTGTGTTATGGGGTGTCGTAGAGCAAAGTGCCACGTCATGACCTGGCGGGGGCCACCTCTTGAATCTACACATCTTTTTGTGTTATGGGGTGTAGTAGAGCAAAGTGCCACGTCGTGACCTGGCGGGGGCCACCTCTTGATTCTATACACTGTCCATCTATATGTTGCATGCAGGCTTCTCCCAGTGCTTAGGCCAAAGCCGGGTTAGACCATGATGGTCACTACTGAATATGCTGGACAACTAGGTTAACTAAGTGGTTAATGTGTACAGTGGTTTAGAGTGTAGCTCTAGAACCTTAGTTACTCTATGGGGACAGTTGTGTGATGTCTTGGCAGTGTATACTTGATTGTTCATATGTGTTTTGTTCTTTAATTTTGTTATATGTTGATATGATAATCTGTTAAAGATCTTTAAAATAATCTGCCTGTATTTTTGAATGTATGCTATGGATGGTCGTTTGAGACTATCCACTCACTGGGCTATGTAGCTCACCCCTCAATGTTTTCAGGTGTAGAACAGGGTCGCACTGCATGAGTTAGCATGTTATATGGATATTGTGATTCTCCATGCTGGTTGGATGTATAACTTTTGTGGTTAATTAACTGAGGCCGGATGTGGCCGAATTATATGAACTTGGGTTGCCAGTTGTGGCCAAACTACGTGTGAACTTGTGTTGCCGGTTGTGGCGGTTTTGATATTATGATTTTTGTGTCACCGCGGGCTTTGGCCTGGTTTCGGTGTTTGGTATCACTGTGAAACTTTATGGAATTGACGTTGTGATTTTGTTTTGAATTTCAGTTTGATGTGTATTTTTGCAATCGGTTTTGATATACATGTAACTTGCATATGTCTAGTGCAAGTATTGCGTGGTGGCAGGTACATTTATGAAATTTGTGTTTCTTGGAGATTGTATGTATGAATTTTCGAAATTTTCAGATTGTGTTTCTTGAACTCGGTTTTACCTAGCATGTGAATCGATCTCGTATGACACATCCTGTTTCTTTTGTGATTTGTGTTGCTTGTTTGGGGTTAAGATAACTGGATGTTACAGATATCACGGGAACCGCGTAGATCGGGAAGGATCCGTCGACAGCCTGAGCGTTATGACGGAGTCTACATCATTGATCATGATGAACCCCTCACTTATGCGGATGCGGTCAGTGGACCGGAGTCAGCAAGATGGCTTGAAGCTATGCGAGCCGAGATGGACTCCATGTCAGATAACCAAGTCTGGGATTTGGTTGATCCGCCTCCGGGAGTTATCCCTATAGGCTGTAAATGGATCTTCAAGAAGAATATTGACATGGATGGTAACGTGGTTACCTATAAAGGCAGGCTAGTTGCGAAAGGTTTCAAACAAATCTACGGGATAGATTATGATGAAACTTTCTCACCAGTAGCTATGTTTAAGTCTATTCGGATTCTTTTCGCGATAGCTGCAAATGGATGTGAAGACAGCTTTCCTTAATGGAAGTCTGGATGAGGATGTGTATATGACACAACCAGAAGGTTTCACTAATCCATCAGATCGTCATAAAATATGCAAATTAAAGAAGTCTATTTATGGACTTAAACAAGCATCAAGAAGCTGGAATATTCGTTTTGATGAATCAATCTCTGAGTTTGGTTTCATCAAGAACGAGGATGACCCGTGTGTATATAAGAGGTTTAGTGGGAGCGTAATTACCTTCCTAGTCCTCTACGTCGATGACATCTTGATCATTGGAAATGACATTCCTGAAATGCATGCGGTTAAGGCATGGTTAAGGAAATGTTTCCAGATGAAAGATCTTGGAGAAGCAGGCTATGTGTTAGGTGTGAAGATCTACAGGGATAGATCTAAGAGGCTTCTCGGGCTGTGCCAGAGTACTTACATCGATAAAGTCCTGGAGAGATTTCATTTAGAAAATTCTAAAAGAGGATATCTTCCAGTCAAACATGGTCTGAATCTTTCGAAGAGTCAGTGTCCACAAACACAGACTGAGAAGGATGAAATGGATAATACGCCTTATGCTTCGGCTATTGGGTCCATTATGTATGCGATGTTGTGTACTCGCCCAGACGTCGCTTACGGGTTAAGCGTGACCAGTTGGTTCCAAAGTAATCCAGGTCAGGCACACTGGATTGCGGTCAAGAACATTTTAAAATATCTGCGGAGGACCAAAGATATGTTCTTGATATATGGTGGTCAGGAAGAACTCAGTATTGAAGGATATACTGACGCTTCGTTCCAGTCGGACCAGGATGATTTCCGATCGCAATCAGGCTATGTTTTTAGCTTGAATGGAGGAGCAGTGGTGTGGAAGAGTTTCAAACAGTCAACTGTTGCTGATTCCACAACAGAAGCCGAGTATGTTGCAGCCTCGGAAGCATCCAAGGAGGCAGTGTGGATTCGTAAGTTCGTGAGAGAACTTGGTGTTGTTCCTTCGAGTGCAGATCCTTTGGTTATCTTCTGTGATAACACTGGAGCAATCGCACAGGCAAAGGAACCACGGTCGCACCAGAAGTCCAAGCACATACAGAGACGGTTTCATTTGATCCGGGAGATCATTGATCGTGGCGAGATCAAAGTCTGCAAGGTACATACAGATGACAATCTGGCAGACCCGCTTAACAAGCCTCTGGCGCAGCAGAAGCATGAGAAGCACTGTAATAATATGGGTTTGAGATTTCTCAACCATTAGATTAAGTGCAAGTGGGAGATTGTTGGGGTATGCCCTTAAGCCTAATGTTTGAGGCCTTGGGATTGTATCAGTATCATGTAATAAACTCTTATGTTTATAAAGGCATGGTTGTTATTCAGGTTGTTACCTTGTCTGCTGTAATAAGTGTACTTCTGAATAATGTCTCAAAGCTGTTCAGCTAGGCTGACATGCAGTAAAGTCCTTAGTCGAGATATCTTGGTGAACATGAGACAGCCTTGATATGATTGAGACTAATATGTGTTCTAATCTTATAGGATGCTTCGAGCATGGAATAAGATGTAGACTCATGGGTACATTGGATGTACTGGACAGACCCTACTAGGATATTCAGTTGCTTGTCACAATGTGAATAATCCTTGATTGCGACAAGTGGCACATTTCCTCTGACTTGAGATCACTTGTGTTTTCTAAATGATGATTGTCATTGTTTTGAGGTAGTTCAATATCATTTGAAACATAATGATTATAGACTATCTTGGATGGTGAGCTTGAATCAGGTTAGGGCACTAATGATAGATAAAGGATTGCCGTCTCCTTGTTTAAGGAGTGTGATGTTCTAAATGTTGGGGTATGCCCTTAAGGCTAATGTTTGAGGCCTTTGGGATTGTATAAGTATCATGTAATAAACTCTTGTGTTTATAAAAGGCATGGTTGTTATTCAGTTTGTTACCTTGTCTGCTGTAATAAGTGTACTTCTGAATAATGTCTCAAAGCTGTTCAGCTAGGCTGACAGTCAATATGTCCTTAGTCGAGATATCTTGGTGAACTTGAGACAGCCTTGATATGGTTAAGACTAATATGTGTTCTAATCTTATAGGATGCTTCGAGCATGGAATAAGATGTAGACTCATGGGTACATTGGATGTACTGGACAGACCCTACTAGGATATTCAATTGCTTGTCACAATGTGAATGATCCTTGTAAGCAGCAAGTGGCACATGTCCTCTGACTTGAGATCACTTGTGTTTCTAAATGATGATTGTCATTGTCTTGAGGTAGTTCAATATCATTTGAAACATAATGATTATAGACTATCTTGGATGGTGAGCTTGAATCAGGTTAGGGCACTAGTGATAGACAAAGGATTGCCGTCTCCTTGTTTAAGGAGTGTGATGTTCTAAAGGGCCCCCCTATATGAGATGATTGAGAAAGTGTATGGCCATACCCAGATGACTATGTTCATCTGATCTAATCATGCTCATCATATTGGAGTTACAAGCTTGACATGCTTGTCCAATAAGAACATCCAGTGGCAAAGGAAACATGTATGCCTTCTGAAGTGGGTTCACACTTGTGCTGTGGTTTGGGTGAAGTCTTGGAAGACTCTTTCCTTTAAATCGGGAGACAGTGATGTGTTGCTAGATACCCCTCACTGATCGTGATAACGAAAGTTATCGTTACCGACATATAAAGGAAACCCTCAGGGTCGCACAATATGGTGATATGGCTTACTTAAGTCAGATCGTGTGGACTGAATTATTTGGGTTCAGTTTAAAGGGCTTTAGTCTCTGATTGTAAGTGAGATCTGGACTGATCATGTTTGATTGATTAGGGCTTGAGATCGGTAAGCTTCGATCGAGAGATTGGATGCTGGATCGTGAGATCTAGAGCATCGGAAGATGAATGGTTAGATCATGAGCCATTTGGTTCATAGAAGGTCTAGATCGTAGCTTGGCTTGGTTTGATTTGGTGATTGAACAAAATTCGATTGAACCAAATCAAAGAACCGGTTCAACACTTGGTTCAAAGAGGAGATTCGATGGTTCACTTGGTGTGAACGCATGAGGCTTTGAATACTTACCTTTTTGGGAAATCGGTTTCAAAGATTGAATGCATGTAACGCCTCCACATTAGTGTGGAAGGTTACACACTCACCTCTAGCGAAACTCTCTTTGGGGTCGTGGTGAATTGACGACAAGGTGAAGAGAAGAAAACTCTCTCGCCAAGCAAGAAGTTCTTCCCCTTTTCTCATACGGCAAAGACCCTTGAAGAAGCTTGCTAGCACAAGGTTCACAAGGGGTAAGCAACATCACTTTGTGTGCGTCGCTTGTGGAGAAGATCTCGTTTGGTCTTTTGCTTCCAAACCGACATCCACTCTAATGGCATTGGTATGACACCTTGTGATCTCTTTTTCGTTCATATAAGTTAATCATATGACTACATGCGATCTTGATGATGAATCCCCTAAAACATCTACATGCGCCCCCAACCCCTTATTTAGGGCTTCATCTTGTTTCCGCTCCCCCTTGAAGGGGACTTTGAAATTGCGCTCCCCCTTGAAGGGGACTTTCACTAAAGGGGCCCCCTGGATGAGATGATTGAGAAAAGAGTATGGCCATACCCAGGTGACAGTGTTCATCTGTTCTAATCATGCTCGTCATATTGGAGTTACAAGCTTGACACGCTTGTCCAATAAGAACATCCAGTGGCAAAGGAAATATGCATGCCTAGTGAGTTGATTCACACTTGTGCTGTTTTTGGGTGTAGTCTTGGAAGACTCTTTTCTTTATATCGGGAGACAGTGATGTGTTGCTAGATACCCCTCACTGATCGTGATGACGTGAGTTATCGTTACCGACATTTAAAGGAAACCCTCAGGGTCGCACAATTTGATGATATGGCTTACTTAAGTCAGATCGTGTGGACTGAATTGTTTAAGTTCAGTTTAAAGGGATTTGATCTCTGATTGTAAGTGAGATCTGGTCTGATCATGTTTGATTGATTAGGGCTTGAGATCGGTAAGCTTCGATCGAGAGAATAGATGCTAGATCGGTGAGATCAGAAGCATCAAGGGATCAACGGTTAGATCTGGAGCCTTAGGGTTTATTTGAGATCTAGACTTGATTGCTTGGCTTGATTGGTTCTTAAACCGAACCAAATTGAACCAGCTCATGAAATGAGCGCATGGTTCAAGGCGTGGCGACATGTTCACTTGGCGTGAACATTGGAGCGATGAGTGGTTGCTATTTTTAGTAACCATGATCTCCACTTGGAGATGGCTCACGTTCGAATAGAGGGTTCTCTATTCTCGTCACTCAAACTCATTCCTCTTGACACTTTTGGTGTGCGGCGACAACTTGAAGCATAGAGGAAGATTCGGCCAAGAGAGATCGACATCTCCATCCCTTTCCTTTCGATCAAAGACATCTTGGACGATCCTTGCTAGCACAAGGGACGACAAGAAGCAAGCCGTCGCTCATCTTGTGTGTGACGATTTGGAGGAGACCTTCGTTGTTCTCTTGCTTCCAAGGCGCCATCTTGAAATGGCTATGGTATGAATCGCATCTTCTCTATTCATGTTTCGAAAGTTGATCATATAATGCATGCTCTTCGACCCTTGAATCCGCTGCCTATCATGTTGCGCCACTTTAGGGTTTCGCACCCCTCATGAAAGGGGTTCCCTGCACTACGGTCTTGACACGATCATCCTTGTCCTCCACCATGCCCGTGAGGTCGAGCAGGACCTCCGCTCGCGCACCCATCGTGCTGAACCTCACCCGGCTCGCCAGCCTGCTTATGCATCTCCGGCGCCGGCCCCTCCCCCTCGTCTCAAGGCACTGCCACGTCGTAGCCCTGCTGGTCCCAGTCGTCTCCCCCGGGATGCGCCCCGCGAGGCACCCCCTCCTCGCTTGACGTGGGAGGACAAGGGTAAAGCACCCCTTGCCGCCACTTCAACAAGGACTGTCCCCACCGCTCTTTGCACATCGCACCCGAGCGACGCGACTCACGACCCCCTATTCCTTGTGGCCCACCTACGGCCCAAGAAGTCGGCCCACAGTGTTACACCGATGATGAGTCTAGCCCACGCCATACCATGGCGGTTGTTCATTGCACCCTTGTCCATAGCCCCCCTCCGTCCGAGGATTGGAAGCGTATGAGCATCTTCTACACTTACATTAAGTGTAATGGACACTCATGCAAGATAGTGATTGATGGAGGCAGTAGTCTTAACGTTGTCTCACAGACAGCAGTGACCCGTTTTGGTCTCCCCCTTGAGCCACACCCTCGTCCTTACTCGATCGCATGGGTTGACATGTCCAGCCTGCCTATCACCCATTGATGTCAAGTCCCCATTTACTTTGGTGACTACTCGGAGAAGGTGTGGTGCGACGTCGCTTCCATGGACGTCGCCCATGTCCTCTTGGGTCGACCTTGGCTCTATGATCGCGATATGATTCACTACACCCGCTCCAACACCTACGTCTTCCACCATGGGGGATGTAAGATCTGTTTGACCCCGGCTCCACCTAAGGAGTTGCGGGCCTCAACGTCCAAGGGTGTCATCACTCCCTCGCCTCCAGCCCCACCTGCGCCTAAGGCAGTCGCCTTAGTTCGCCCCACTTCCCTTGTCCATGAGGTACAAGAGACTAACGTGGTCTATGCCCTCATGCTCCGTGAGGTCTCCCCCGTACCTCTGCCTCCACCGATCCCTTTGCCGGCAGAGGTCGCTGCCCTGTTAGATGAGTTCGCCGACATCTCCCTGGTGGACCTCCCCGTCAGCCTACCCCCAGATCGTGACATCCAGCATGTCATTGACCTCGTCCCCGGTGCATCTTTGCCCAACCTGCCACATCACCGTCTTAACCCGACCGAGCACACGGAGCACAAGCGTCAAGTGGATGACCTTCTTGCCAAAGGATTCATCCGAGAGAGTCTTAGCCCTTGCACCGTGCCGGCCCTTTTCACCCCTAAGAAGGACGGGTCATGGCGGATGTGTATTGATTGCCGTGCAATCAATCGCATCACGGTTAAGTACCGGTTTCCCATCCCACGCCTTGATGACATGCTCGATATTATCTCGGGTGCTTGCTGGTTTTGCAAGCTGGACCTTTAGAGTGGCTATCATCAAGTCCGCATCCATGAAGGGGACGAGTGGAAGACGGCCTTCAAGACGAAGGACGGCCTCTACGAGTGGTTGGTTATGCCCTTCGGGCTTACCAACGCACCTTCCACGTTTATGCGTCTCATGAGCCAGGTCCTCGTCCTTACATGGGCAAATTTCTGGTCGTCTACTTCGACGACATTCTCATCTATAGCCACACCCGCGCTGACCACTTAGAGCACTTGCGCTTGATTTTTGACCTCCTGCGTAAGGAACGTCTGTTCCTTAATGCGAAGAAGTGTTCCTTCCTCGACTCTCAGGTTCCATTCCTAGGTTTCATCGTTTCGGACCAGGGTCTCATGGTTGACCCCGCGAAAATCGAGGCCATCCGCCGATGGCCGGAACCCGAGTCCGTCATTGAGGTCCGCACCTTTCTTGGACTCGCTGCCTTCTACCGCCGTTTCATTAAGGGATTCAGCACCATTGCATCCCCTATGATGGCTTGCACCAAGAATGAAACCTTCTGTTGGACACCCACGCGAGCCGCGCGTTCTCGGCCCTTAAGGATATCATGACCTCTGCGCCCGTCCTTCGCCTCCCCGACTTTTCTAAAGTCTTTGAGGCTGCCTGTGACGCCTCCAGCACGGACATTGGAGGTACCCTTAGCCAGGAGGGCCACCCGATCGCCTTCTTCAGTGAGAAGCTGAATGATGCGCGGCAATGATACTCTATCTATGATAAGGAGTTTTACGCCATCGTGCAATCTCTTCGGCAGTGGCGTCATTACCTCCTACACAAGGAGTTCATCCTTTTTAGTGATCACTAGGCCCTTTCTTTCCTCAACTCCCAGAAGAAACTTGTCCCTCGCCACGCCAAGTGGGTTGAGTTTCTTCAGCAGTATACCTTCGTGATCACCCACAAGGCTGGGAAAGAGAATGTCATGGCCGATGCCCTTAGTCGAGTCCGCTCGCTCCTGTGTGTCCTATCCACGTCAATTCCGGCCCTTCCCCACATCCGTGATGAGTATGCGGACTGCCTTGACTTCGGTCCAATACTCGCTCGCCTCCTCGCTGCCGACCCCCCAGACCTCCTGTATCGTCTCCACTACGATTATCTTGTGTATGGTAACCGGTTGGGCGTTCCCTGGTCACTAGACATATGCAAGTTGACATTTATATCAAATCGGATCGCAAAATACGAATCAAATCGAAATTCGAAGCAAAGCCACAATATCGGTTTTATAAACTCATGGAACTAACATCAATGATCCAAACACCGAAAACAGGCCAAAGCCCTCGGTGACACAAAAATCAAAATCTCAAAACTGCCACAACCGGCAACACTGGTTCACAAAGTTTAGCCATAACCGGCCCCAGTTAACTAAACACAATTAAATCTTATACATCAAACCAGCATAATATCCATATCAACACAAGTCCCATATAAAACGCTAACTCAGGTAGTGCGCCCCTGTTCTACACCTGAAAATATTGAGGGAGTGAGCTACACAGCCCAGTGAGTGGATAGTCTCAATCGACCATCCATAACATACACTCAAAGATACATGCAGATTATTTTAAAAATCTTTAGTAGAATATTATGTCAACATATAACTAAAACAAAGAACAGAAAACAAAGAACAGAACTCATATAAACAATTAAATGTACAGGCATCACACAAATGTCACCCCAACGTAACCAAAGTTATAGAGCCATACTCTAAACTAACTAAACACACCAACCACTTAATTGTTGTCCAGCATAAATCAAGAGTGACCACTATGGTCCAACCCGGCTCTGGCCTAAGCACTGGGAGAAGCCTGCAAATCACATGCAACACAAACATGGACAGTGTGTAGACTCAAGAGGTAATCCCCATCCGGTCAAGATGTGATACCTTGATCTACACCACCCCATAACACAAAAATCTAAAAGTCTAAGAGTGATGATATCAAGAGGTGGCCCCTGTCCGACCAAGACATGACACTTTGCATCAATCACTCGTTCTCCCAAAGGGTTCCTTATCTGGACAACCACTAGACACAACTTATATCTTATTTCACAAAAGTGGACTCCTAAGTGTTAACCAGGCTCTAGGATAGTCATTTTCATCACGATAATCACAACAGGCAGCTGAAACATCAACCTCTCACATATCACAAACACAGGGCTGAAATCTCCAAGCCCTAATCTATCACATATAGACTATCCCCTTGAGTACACAGTTACACTTAGCCTTAGTCCTAACCATCCAATCACATCACATAACATTCGAAACTACATAATCACATAATGTATTGTAGAGTCCTTAGGTTTCATGCTGATCAGTTCGGTTTAGCCTTGCTACGTTATCACCCAAGTTTCTCAAACAAGGATACATGGCCATAAATATATAATATGCTGCACGTAGAGAAATAATCATGGATCCTATAACATTATTAGCATTCATCAGGACATCCATAAAATCAACATTTAACACATAATACTACATGTAGCCCACGGTTTCTACAACATATTATCTACTTAAACTTTAACCTTAGTTAACAAGAATTTCATGCTCAAAAATCACTGACTTAAAACTACTTAAATTCCATTCAAGAAATATTGTAAAATTCATGTTGTAAAGTTTCGGTTTTCATGAAAGATACACCTTGAGTTTCGGTTTTTAACATGGTAAAATTATCAAGAGTTCATGCACACGAATCACTGACTTAAAACTATCTAAATTCCATACAAGAAATATCGTAAAATTCATGTTGCAAGATTTCGGTTTTCATGAAATATACACCTTGAGTTTCGGTTTTTAACATGGTAAAATTATCAAGATTTCAAATCTATCATCTAGCACAACCAAGTGGATATAATTCAAATAAGACGCCCCACTCACCTCTTATCTTGAACCGTGAACACCAATAAGGAATTCCCTCCACCAAAACTCGTCTAAGGGTCTTAATGTTCTTAGGTTGACGCCACCAAAGGAAGAGAAAACGCCACCAAGCACCAAGGAACGCCGGCCAAGGGAAGAAGGAAGAAGAAGAATTTCGTCCAAGCCTCCAAGGAATAGCCAAAGTTCGTCCAAGCCTTCAAAGAAATCGCCAAAGTTCGTCCAAGCCTTCAAGAAATCGCCAACTTCTTTGCCCTAGCCGTCCGCCCCCCTTTGGATTTTCAGTTTTTAAATTTTTAAACCCGCTAACTAATTAATTCGAATAGGGTTTATGAATTAACCCACTTACTGATTAATTCAAATTTTAAACCCAAGATCCATCTAACTTAAGTGTAAACCCAATAACCCATAATTAATTATTCACTTAAGCGAAAATCCAATAAGGATTTAATTAACATCCAATAAGCTCTAATTAATTAATTACTAGAGTCAAAATCCAATAAGACTTAAATTAATATCCACTAACCCTTTGTCACTAATTTATAACTAACCCCTTAGGGTTTTTAGGGATAAAATTCTCCCCCATCCTAAGGTTGACGAAAACAAAACATAGGAAAAAAATATCACAGCCAAATGATTTTATTTAAATCAAGAATAAAATATCACAGTCAAAGATTTAAATCAAGAATAATACTTACAAGGACTTAAGATCCTTGGATCTTACATTCCTCCCTCCTTAAAAAGCTTTAGTCCTCTAAAGCTCAACATTCATATCATCAAAAAGATAAGCATACAACCTCCTCATATCAGCTTCAGTCTCCCAGGTCGCCTCCTCAACCGACTGATTTCCCCAGATAACTTTTACCAATGGTATAGACTTGTTCCTCAGAACTTTATCCTTTCTATCCACAATCCGAAGAGGTCTTTCCTCAAAGGTCAAATCACTCTGAATCTGAAGAGGTTCCAACTCCAATACATGAGATGGATCAGGATGATACTTCCTCAAAGTAGAAACATGGAATACATTATGCACATGTTCCAAAGCAGGAGGTAAAGCTAACTTGTAAGCCACTGGACCAACTCTCTCAATAATGTCAAAAGGGCCTACAAACCTAGGGCTCAGCTTGCCCTTTTTGCCAAACCTCATAACACCCTTAGTAGGTGACACCTTTAAGAAAACATGATCCCCTACCATAAACTCTAGGGAACGACGACGGTCATCAGCATAACTCTTCTGTCTGTCCCGAGAAATCTTCAGTTTATCCTGAATCTCTCTGACCTTATCAGTAGTCTCCTGTATTGCATCAGATCTCAAAATCAATCTATCACCAGTTTCCTCCCAACACAAGGGAGTCCTACACCTTCTCCCATACAAAGCCTCATAAGGAGCCATCTGAATACTGGAGTGGAAGCTATTATTATAGGTGAACTCTATCAAAGATAGATCCCGGTTCCACTCAGAACTCCAATCAACCACATAAGCTCTCAATAGGTCTTCTAGAGTCTGGATAGTACGCTCCGTCTGGCCATCAGACTGAGGATGGTATGTTGTACTAAAATTCAACTTAGTACCCAAACCCTCCTGTAAACTCTTCCAAAACCTGGACAGAAACCGAGAGTCCCTATCAGACACAATGTCAACAGGCACTCCATGCAGTCTGACTATCTCATCAATATACAATCTAGCCAGTCTCTCTAAAGGATAAGTCATCTTGATCGGGAGAAAGTGGGCTGATTTAGTGAGTCTATCAACAATCACCCAAATAGCATCATGGCCCAATCTGGTTCTAGGCAAACCACACACAAAGTCCATACTGATACATTCCCACTTCCACTCAGGAATAGGAAGGGGCTGCAACAAACCACCAGGCTTCTGGTGTTCAGCCTTTACAGTCTGACAGGTTAAACACCTAGAGACAAAATCGATTACCTCTTTCTTCATACCCGGCCACCAAAAGCTCTTCTTAAGGTCCTGATACATCTTAGTCACACCAGGGTGTAGAGAATATTTGGAGTTATGGCTATCCTCCAATATTTCTTTCCTCAAGCTCGGTTCCTCAGGGACACACACCCTTCCACGGAACCGGAGAACACCATCATCAGACAAGCTAAAATCCTGAACTTCACCTGCAACCAAACTATCCCTGATCTGAGCTAATTTCGGATCCACAGACTGCTGATCTCTGATCTTCTGCAACAAAACAGACTGTACTCTGAGGAAAGCCACATAACCCGACTGAACTCTAGGAGAAACACTGATCCTGAGATCTCTGAACTCCTGCAATAACTGCCACTCACTGACCCGTAGTGCCGCTACTGAAGTAACTGGATGTCTGCTCAGTGCATCAGCCACTACATTGGCTTTTCCAGCCTGATACTGAATAGTGAAGTCATAGTCTTTGATCAACTCCATCCATCTTCTCTGTCTCATGTTCAACTCCTTCTGAGTGAAGATGTACTTGAGACTCTGGTGGTCAGTGAACAGATCAAACTCTTGACCCAACAAATAGTGACGCCATATCTTCAGAGCAAAGACTACGGCCGCCAACTCCAAGTCATGAGTAGGGTAGTTCGACTCATACTCCTTCAGTTGTCTCGAAGCATAAGCTACCACAGAACCCTTCTGCATCAAGACACAACCCAACCCCTTGCCTGAAGCATCCGTATAGACAGTAAACCTTTCCCCATCACTAGGAATAATGAGGATCGGTGTACTAGTCAACCTTCTCTTCAGCTCCTGAAAGCTCTCTTCACACTTGTCATCCCAATTAAACTTGGCCTCCTTTCTGGTCAATTTAGTTAAAGGACCCGCCAGCTTGGAGAATCCCTCAACAAACCTCCGGTAGTAACCTGCTAGACCCAGGAAACTTCTGATCTCAGTAGCACTAGTCGGTCTTCCCCAATTAAGGATGGCTTGCACTTTAACTGGATCCACAGACACCCCCTGACCAGAAATCACATGCCCAAGGAAACTGATCTTTTCTAGCCAAAACTCACACTTACTAGCCTTGGCATATAATCAGTTTTTCCTTAGGATCTCCAGCACTCTGCGCAAGTCACTGACATGATCCGAAGTAGTCCGAGAGTACACCAAGATATCATCTATGAAGACTACCACACAAGAATTGAGCAATTCATGAAATACCCTGTTCATCAAATCCATGAAGACAGCAGGTGCATTCGTCAGTCCAAAAGGCATAACTAGAAATTCAAAATGCCCATACCTGGTTCTGAAAGCAGTCTTAAATATATCCTCATCCTTGACCCTAAGCTGGTAATACCCTGATCTCAGATCAATCTTAGAGAACACTATAGCTCCCTGTAATTGATCAAATAGATCATCAATTCTGGGGAGAGGATACCTATTCTTGATAGTCACTTGGTTCAGTTGCCTGTAGTCTATACACATCCTCAGGGTTCCATCCTTCTTCTTTACGAACAGCACTGGTGCTCCCCAGGGAGAAGCACTAGGCCGGATGTAACCTTTCTCCAGCAAATCCTCCAGTTGCTTCTTAAGTTCAGCCAACTCTGAGGTAGCCATGCGGTAAGGAGCTCTGGAGATGGGGGAAGTACCTAGAACCAACTCAATGCCAAACTCTACCTCTCGTATTGGTGGCAAGCCTGAAAATTCTTCAGAGAACACATCAGGAAACTCTTGCACCACCGCCATCTGAGTCAAATCAGGAGTAGAATCATCCTGCACCTTAACATGTGCTAGGTAACCCTTACACCCACTAGCAAGTAACTTTCTGGCCTGCAAGAAAGATATCACATGTGGTCCTTGGTCTGACACTAGACCTCTCACAAAAAGCCGACTCCCATCTAGCAGATTCAAGGTGATTACTTTCTCAAAGCAATCCACAGTGGCATGATGTGAGGATAACCAATCCATACCTAGGATGATATCATAGTCTTGCATGTCTAAAAGGATTAGATCTACAAGAAACTCATAACCCTCTACATGCACTACACAATCAACACAAACAGTGTCTGTAGATGATGATTTTCCTAAGGGAGTACTTACAGACACAACATAATCCATCACCTTAGGTAATACAGGTAAACATGCAGCAAATCTAACAGATACAAAAGATAAATTTGCACCAGGGTCAAATAAGATGCGAGCTAACTGATCGAATACAAATAAAGTACCTTCCACGACGGATCGGGAAGCTCGTGTATCCTTCTCAGCCACAGCATAAACTCGGGTCTGAACTGTAGGCTTATCTGTGCCTCTCTGCTGCATCTCAGGCTCTTTGCAGTCTTTGATCATGTGCCCAGGTTTCTTACACCTGAAGCATACACCATTCTTCTTATAACAATCCCTCATCAGATGTCCTTTGAGCCCACAATGATGACAAATCCGATCCTCTGTGTTACCATTCCTTGCATCCCTGGACTGCTGCGGTGCCTTGTGAGAGTAAGGCTTATACCTGCTCTTCTTGTAATCCTTATGCTTAGGGTACTTCTTACCCTTGCCGCCATCACCATACCGAGGAGCTGCCGCCTCAGCTGCAGGAATCACAGTCACGGTCCTCTCAGATATGTATCTCTCGATGGTGCGTGCTCGCCCAACAGTCTCACTATATGTCTCCAAGTGCTGAGCACCAACCTGCTCTCGAATGTCCCATCTGAGACCTCTGAGAAACTTAGTAGCCCTCCTCTTTTCAGTGTTTATCAGGTGAGGGGCATACTTTCCCAACTTAGTGAACTGCAACTTATACTGGTCCACAGTCAGATCACCCTGCTCCAGGTGAATAAATTCCACCTCTCGGTCCTCTACCAAGCTATCAGGGAAATACTTCTCGTTAAATTGAGACAAGAAGTAGGGCCAATTTACTGTTTCTTGTCTTTCCACAGCTAGCCTCACCACGCCCTTCCACCACTCATCTGCGTCACCACGCATCATATAGGTGGCCAGACACAGCTTGTCCTCATCTGAGCAACGCATGACTTGAAAAATCTTGTCCAAAACCAACTGCCAGTTCTCTGCCGTACTTGATTCTGAGCCCCCATAAAAAGAGCTAGGACCCAGTTTCTGGAATTCACTCACAAGCGAGGCATAGCGCCTGTGAGCGTCTTCCTGAGAGTCATTCCCCACCACCCGAGTAGTAGTCTGGGATCTCTCCTGAGTCAATTGCTGCAAGAGCTGCTGTTGCGCTTCTTGATGCTGAGTCTGTTGCTGCTGCAGCATCTGAGCTTGCCTCTCTATCATGGTACCCTGTTGCCGTACCATGCCTGTCAGAGCCTCAATGGTTCTCGTGAGATCTGAGGTCTGCTCACCCTCGCTGCTAGCATTTCCTCTGGATCGCACCATCTTAAATTCCTACACACAAATTCCATAGTAAGGAAAACAAACATAAACCTATCAGGTGTCTAGCAATACACAAACATGTTTTCCCCCGAACTAAGTTTTAGCTAGCCAACTCCTCTGATACCATTCTGTCACATCCCGTTATCTTAACCCCAAACAAGTAACACAAGTCACAAAGGAACAGGATGTTATCACACAGGATCGATGCACATGCTAAGTAAAACCAAGTTCAGGAAAAGTCGATCTGAAAATTTTTTGAGAATCCACACATTGAATCTCCATAAAAATACAAATTCACAAATGTACCTGCCACCACGCAATACTTGCACTATACATATGCAAGTCAACAGTTATATCAAAACCACATAAAATCCGTAAAATCCATAAATCACGTAAGGGTACCTGCCACCAGGCAATACTTGCACTAGACATATGCAAGTTCACATTTATATCAAATCGGATCGCAAAATACGAATCAAATCGAAATTCGAAGCAAAGCCACAATATCGGTTTTATAAACTCATGGAACTAACATCAATGATCCAAACACCGAAAACAGGCCAAAGCCCTCGGTGACACAAAAATCAAAATCTCAAAACTGCCACAACCGGCAACACTGGTTCACAAAGTTTAGCCATAACCGGCCCCAGTTAACTAAACACAATTAAATCTTATACATCAAACCAGCATAATATCCATATCAACACAAGTCCCATATAAAACGCTAACTCAGGTAGTGCGCCCCTGTTCTACACCTGAAAATATTGAGGGAGTGAGCTACACAGCCCAGTGAGTGGATAGTCTCAATCGACCATCCATAACATACACTCAAAGATACATGCAGATTATTTTAAAAATCTTTAGTAGTGTTGGGGTATGCCCTTAAGGCTAATGTTTGAGGCCTATGGGAATGTAACAAGTATCATGTAATAAACTCTATGTGTTTATAAAGGCATGGTTGTTATTCAGTTAGCTACATTGTCTGCTGCAATATATGTTCTTCTGAATAATGTCTCAAAGCTGTTCAGCTGGGCTGACATGCTATTATGTCCTTAGTCGATATATCTTGGTAAACATGAGACAGCCTCGATATGGTTAAGACTAATATGTGTTCTAATCTTATAGGATGCTTCGAGCATGGAATAAGATGTAGACTCATGGGTACATGGGATGTACTGGACAGACCCTACTAGGATGTTCAATTGTTTGTCACAATGTGAATATTCCTTGATTAAGACAAGTGGCACATTTCCTCTGACTTGAGATCACTTGTGTTTTCTAAATGATGATTGTCATTGTTTTGAGGTAGTTCAATATCATTTGAAACATAATGATTATAGACTATCTTGGATGGTGAGCTTGAATCAGGTTAGAGCACTAGTGATAGACATAGGATTGCCGTCTCCTTGTTTAAGGAGTGTGATGTTCTAAAGGGGCCCCCTGGATGAGATGATTGAGAGAGTGTATGGCCATACCCAGGTGACAGTGCTCATCTGTTCTAATCATGCTCATCATATTGGAGTTACGAGCTTGACAGGCTTGTCCAATAAGAACATCCAGTGGCAAAGGAAACATGTATGCTTTGTGAATTGATTCACACTTGTGCTGTTTTTGGGTGAAGTCTTGGAAGACTCTTTCCTTGATATCGGGAGACAGTGATGTGTTGCTAGATACCCCTCACTGGTTGTGATAATGTAAATTATCGTTACCGATGTTTTAAGGAAACCCTCAGGGTCGCACAATTGATGATATGGCTTACTTAAGTCAGATCGTGTGGACTGAATTGTTTCGGGTTCAGTTTAAAGGGATTTAATCTCTGATTGTGAGTGAGATCTGGTCTGATCATGTTTGATTGATTAGGGCTTGAGATCGGTAAGCTTCGATCGAGAGAAGAGATGCTAGATCGGTCAGATCAGGAGCATCATAGAGATCAACGGCTAGATCTGGAACCTTAGGGTTTTAATATGATCTAGGCCATGTCGTTTGGTTTATTTGGTAATTGAACCAAAATTAAATTAAACCAAAATGGTTCAAGCATTGGCGACAAGTTCACTTGGCGTGAACATGTTGGGCGGTTAGTGGTGCTATTTTTAGCAACCATGATCTCCACTTGGAGAGACTCACGTTCGAAAGAGAGTGCTCTCTCTATTCTCGCCACTTGAACGCATTCCTCTTGGGTTTTTCCGTGGGTGACGACGCCTTGGATTTGGAGGAGAAATCGGCAAAGAAAAGATCTCTTCATCCCTTTCTCATTTTCGATCAAAGACTTCTTTGGATCTTGCTAGCACAAGGATCGCAAAGAGGAGTAGGCGACATCAACTGTGTGCGTCACCTCTGGAGAAGATCTGCTTTGATCTTTGCTTCCTAGGCGCCATTCGAAATGGCTATGGTATGAGTTTTATCTCTTACATGCAATCGTTTCCATTTGGTTGATCATATCACATGAACCGATTCTTGAAACCCTAATCCGCTGCCCAAAAATTTTATGCGCCACTGCCTAGGGTTTTCGCTCCCCCTAGAAGGGGACCCCCCCCTTAGTTTAAGGGGTACTTTCAATTGGTATCAGAGCCAGATGTTTCATGCTTGTTTATGATTGCCATGATATGTCATATGATCCATGTATGCGCATTATAATAGATCTATAGGTTACATGCGATTATCTAAGTTGGCGAAAATTCATGATTTGTATAGATGTTATTTTCTCCATTGCGCATGTTGTTGTTGGCGCATGTTTTTGTAAGTTTTTCTAAAACCTTGATCACATGCGCGTTTCACCTTAGATCTAATGCTCCTACATTAAACCCTTAGATGGGTTATTAGGGTTGAAGTCACCCCCTAGGTTAGATCCAAACATGTCTGATCAGACTATCTGACAGCCTGAATGGGTCGACCAGTTAGCACCTTGGCGCATGCCTGTGGTGGCTATAGGTCGACTGCAGACAGGTGTGTAGCGATGTCTGATTGAGACAACTGATGAACGCACCTGAGTTAGGCCCGGGGTCATGCCCGCTTGCCAGACCTCAGTGTGGTCGTTCAGCCTTGGTGCATGCATGGTTGACCTTTTGGTCGACTCAAGTCAGTTAGGACTTGGTGCATGCTAGGGCAGTGGATCTGACTAGGTTGGATGAGTGGATCCCTAGTAATGGACCATTGTAAGGTTGTGGGGCAAATAAGGAAAAATTAAAAAAAAAAAAAAATCGATCCCAAGGGGTTTTTTTTAAAAATTTATTTTTCCTGACTGGATCACATGATGGTTGTTGCATCTGCTTGTTTATTTAGTCTTATGTGGGCTGCCCGTTTTTAGTGTGTGCTGTGCTGGGGCCTGCGTGCCTGGATTATATGTTGTAAATTAATTTTCTTTATGTGATCTGCGTATCACAATTTTAATTAATTTATAATGTGAAAGTGACCTGCGTGTCACTCTTGTCTAGATAGTTAAATTTGTAATTTAATTAGACAAGAGCACTATGCACACTTGGCAGAAGCGCATGCAGCAGTGGCTGGACCAGGTGGGAGGTCTAGGGTTCGACCCTAGGACCAGGCGCAAATTCCTGGTGGGCGCACCAGAGCTGCAGTTGGCGCTTGGGCCCAGGTTTGGGCCAGATGAGCAGCTAAAGACCCATAAAGAGCAAGTGTAGACTTAAGTTAGGTTAAGGTCTCACTAGGGCTATGGGCTTTTACCACAAAAGACACATGCTTTCTTTTATTGCTATATATTAGAATTGCATGAGTAAATTTATCTTCTGCTATCACCATAGGAATTGCATGATAGGCAAGAAGATAAAAGACCGTTAAAATCCAACGATTAAATATCAAGCTCGTAAGCCTTCTGACGCGAAACCTCACTGTTCTGATTATCGTTGGAGCCGTGTTGTACCCACTCAGTGGGCACGTCCATCTATCTTCAGACGGTGCGGGATTACACCTGTGTGTTACAGAGCAGGGATTTATCCCTTCTCGTTGCTCAGCATAGCACATGGTGGTCCAGGGAGTAGGTCGGGTCAGCTTGACCGTGTAGGCTACATATGTGGCGCATATGGTAGCACATGGAGGCAGCCATCTGTGGGGTCAGAGATTGTGTTGTACCAACTCAGTTGGCACAGTCTGCTGGACTGCCCAGATGAAGGGGAATCGCACGGGTTGGCGATCGGCAGGGACTGCCTACCAGAAACTAGTGCTTGTACTCTCTGTGCATCTTATCTCGCCTGAGCGGGACGCGGAGACCAAGTATGAAATCTGGATCCCATCTCACTAAAAGAGTTCTACTCTTTCGGGCTGTTTTGCTGGATTTTTCACGCCTGATAAAATAGTGAGAAAAAGAATCTTTCTTAAGTCCTGATTGATTCTTATACATGATACTGACCTTGCTGTTCTTGCATTGTTGTAGATACCTGCAGCAACGAACACCATGAACTTCAATGTGCGATCCCTACTGGAAAGAGAGAAGTTTGCTGGGCCGAACTTCTCTGACTGGTTTGGACACCTTAAGATCGTTCTTAAGGCAGAGAGGAAACTGTATGTCCTCGAGACGGCGATACCGCCGCAGCCCGCTCCGAACGCCGCAAGGGCGGTTCGGGAAGCCTATGAAAAGCACGTCAATGATAGCATTGATGTCGCTTGCCTGATGTTAGCGTCTATGACGCCACCGCTGCAGCGTCAGCATGAGGACATGTCGGCTAGAGACATGATTACAAACCTCAAGATGTTGTATGCTGCACAGGCGAGGACTGAACGCTATAATTTGACGAAGCTCTTCTTTCAGAGCAAACTGGCTGAAGGGAGCCCAGTGGGAGCTCACGTGCTCAAGATGATTGGGCACAAGGAGGCTCTAGAGAAACTGGGGCATACCATCAACCAGGAGCTTGCTGTGGACATTATTCTGCAGTCTCTCCCGCCATCATTCGACGCGTTCATTATTAATTTTAATATGAACAAAATCGATTGTACTCCGGCAGAGCTGCTGAATATGCTCTTGACCACTGAGGAAACTCTGAAGGGTAAGCCTTCAACCTCTGTCTTGATGGTTCCTTCCAGGAACAAGAAGAAGGGGAAGAAGGGCAAGGCCCCGGTCAAGAATTACAGCAAGGCTCTGAAGCAGAAGGTGAAGCGGTCTAAGGAATACAGGTGTTTCCACTGTGGCCAGCTGGGTCACTGGAAAAAGGACTGTAAAGCGCTCCAAGGAGATAAGAGGGGAAGCTTTGCTTCTGGCTCAGGTATATTCGTGACTGAGGTCATGTATTCTTCTTCTGTATCATGGGTGTTGGACACTGCATGTGGAGTTCACATTTGTTCAAATGTGCAGGAACTCAAGAGAAGAAGGCAGGTGGGACAGCATGAGGTGGACCTACGCGTTGGAAACGGGGCACGGGTTGCTGCTGTTGCTGTAGGAGACTACTTCATTACTTTACCATCTGGAATTGTATTGGAACTAAACAGTTGTTATTTTGTTCCCAGTATAACTAAAAATATTATCTCCATTCCTGCTCTTGTCAGGAAGGGGTTTTCCTTTGAATGCAATATTTCAAAGTGTGTTTTGTCATATGATAATATTGTTTATGCAACTGGTTCAATTAATAATGGGTTATTCATGTTGGACATGGAAAGTTCTATACAGAATGTTGATATTAAGAAAGCCAAGTATGCTGATGACAGCACCTTGCTATGGCATAGTCGTTTAGGCCATATTAACAAGAAACGCATTAAGCGGTTGCATGATCATGGACTGCTGGGATCATTCTCCTATAAGGAGATTGATACATGCAAAGCTTGTTTGATGGGTAAAATGACGAAGTCACCTTTTCTTAATAAAGGTCAAAGGGCTTCAGGTTTACTTGACCTCATACACAGTGATGTGTGTGGGCCATTTAGTAAACATGCCAGAGGTGGCTATCAGTACTTCATTACATTTACTGATGATTTCAGTAGATATGGGTATGTCTATCTGATGAGACATAAGAGTGAATCTTTTGACAAGTTCAAAGAGTTCAAGAATGAAGTACAAAATCAGCTAGGCCGTAATATCAAGGCACTTCGCTCAGATCGAGGTGGTGAATACCTAAGTCATGCATTTACTGACTATCTAAAGGAGTGTGGGATTATCTCACAGCTCACTCCACCAGGAACACCGCAATGGAATGGTGTGTCCGAGAGGAGAAATAGAACGTTACTTGATATGGTTCGTTCTATGATGAGTCAGGCTACTCTTCCATACTCCTTTTGGGGTTTTGCGCTGGAAACAGCTGCAAAGGTACTAAACCGAGTGCCATCCAAGGCAGTTTCAAAGACGCCATATGAGTTATGGTATGGGAAACAGCCGAGCTTGACATTTATCAGGATCTGGGGTTGCGAGGCTTATGTTAAAAAGCTCGCCTCTGGGAAACTAGAGAGCAGATCTGACAAATGTATCTTTGTCGGTTACCCTAAGGAAACTAAGGGTTATTATTTCTTCGATCCCAATGAGAACAAGGTTTTTGTTGCTCGGACGGCCATATTTCTTGAGAAGGAGTTTCTTCTGCAAGAGGCCAGTGGGAGAGAAATAAAGCTGGATGAGAATCCAGAAGAAGGACAAAGTGATCAAGCACAGTTGGATGAGCCTGAGCCGGTAGAACAGGTTATTGAACAACCTGAGGCTCAGACATCACGGGAACCGCGAAGATCGGGTAGGATTCGTCGACAGCCTGAGCGCTATGACGGAGTCTACATCATTGACAATGATGAACCCCTTACTTATGCGGATGCGGTCAGTGGACCAGAGTCAGCGAGATGGCTTGAGGCTATGCGCGCCGAGATGGACTCCATGTCAGATAACCAAGTCTGGGATTTGGTTGATCCGCCTCCGGGAGTTATCCCTATAGGCTGTAAATGGATCTTCAAGAAGAAGATTGACATGGATGGTAACGTAGTTACCTATAAAGGCAGGCTAGTTGCGAAAGGTTTCAAACAAATCTACGGGATAGATTATGATGAAACTTTCTCACCTGTAGCCATGTTTAAGTCTATTCGGATTCTTTTCGCGATAGCTGCATATTATGATTATGAGATTTGGCAGATGGATGTGAAAACAGCTTTCCTTAATGGAAATCTGGATGAGGATGTGTATATGACACAACCAGAAGGTTTCACTAATCCAGCAGATCGTCATAAAATATGCAAGTTAAAGAAGTCCATTTATGGACTTAAACAAGCATCAAGAAGCTGGGATATTCGTTTTGATGAATCAGTTACTGAATTTGGTTTCATCAAGAACGAGGATGACCCGTGTGTATATAAGAGGTTTAGTGGGAGCGTGATTACTTTCCTAGTCCTCTACGTCGATGATATCTTGATCATTGGAAACGACATTCCTGAAATGCATGCTGTTAAGGCATGGCTGAGGAAATGTTTCCAGATGAAAGATCTAGGAGAAGCAGCCTATGTGTTAGGTGTGAAGATCTACAGGGATAGATCTAAGAGGCTTCTCGGGCTGTGCCAGAGTACTTACATCGATAAGGTCCTGGAGAGATTTCACTTAGAGAATTCTAAGCGAGGATATCTTCCAGTCAGACATGGTCTGAATCTTTCTAAGAGTCAGTGTCCACAAACACAGACTGAGAAAGATGAAATGAACAATACGCCTTATGCGTCGGCTATTGGTTCTATAATGTATGCGATGTTGTGTACTCGCCCAGACGTTGCTTACGGGTTAAGCGTAACCAGTCGTTACCAGAGTAATCCAGGTATGGCGCACTGGATTGCAGTCAAGAACATTTTAAAATATCTGCGGAGGACCAAAGATATGTTCTTGATATATGGTGGTCAGGAAGAACTCAGTATTGAAGGATATACTGACGCTTCGTTCCAGTCTGACCAGGATGATTTCCGATCGCAATCAGGCTATGTTTTTAGCTTGAATGGAGGTGCAGTGGTGTGGAAAAGTTTCAAACAGTCAACTGTTGCTGATTCCACAACAGAAGCCGAGTATGTTGCAGCCTCGGAAGCATCCAAGGAGGCAGTGTGGATTCGTAAGTTCGTGAGAGAACTTGGTGTCGTTCCTTCGTGTGCAGATCCTTTGGTTATCTTCTGTGATAACACTGGAGCAATCGCACAGGCAAAGGAACCACGGTCGCACCAGAAGTCCAAGCACATACAGAGACGGTTTCATTTGATCAGGGAGATCATAGATCGTGGCGAGATCAAAGTATGCAAGGTTCATACAGATGACAATCTGGCAGACCCGCTTACCAAGCCTCTGGCGCAGCAGAAGCATGAGAAGCACTGTAATAATATGGGTTTGAGATTTCTCAACCATTAGATTAAGTGCAAGTGGGAGATTGTTGGGGTATGCCCTTAAGGCTAATGTTTGAGGCCTATGGGAATGTAACAAGTATCATGTAATAAACTCTATGTGTTTATAAAGGCATGGTTGTTATTCAGTTAGCTACATTGTCTGCTGCAATATATGTTCTTCTGAATAATGTCTCAAAGCTGTTCAGCTGGGCTGACATGCTATTATGTCCTTAGTCGATATATCTTGGTAAACATGAGACAGCCTCGATATGGTTAAGACTAATATGTGTTCTAATCTTATAGGATGCTTCGAGCATGGAATAAGATGTAGACTCATGGGTACATGGGATGTACTGGACAGACCCTACTAGGATGTTCAATTGTTTGTCACAATGTGAATATTCCTTGATTAAGACAAGTGGCACATTTCCTCTGACTTGAGATCACTTGTGTTTTCTAAATGATGATTGTCATTGTTTTGAGGTAGTTCAATATCATTTGAAACATAATGATTATAGACTATCTTGGATGGTGAGCTTGAATCAGGTTAGAGCACTAGTGATAGACATAGGATTGCCGTCTCCTTGTTTAAGGAGTGTGATGTTCTAAAGGGGCCCCCTGGATGAGATGATTGAGAGAGTGTATGGCCATACCCAGGTGACAGTGCTCATCTGTTCTAATCATGCTCATCATATTGGAGTTACGAGCTTGACAGGCTTGTCCAATAAGAACATCCAGTGGCAAAGGAAACATGTATGCTTTGTGAATTGATTCACACTTGTGCTGTTTTTGGGTGAAGTCTTGGAAGACTCTTTCCTTGATATCGGGAGACAGTGATGTGTTGCTAGATACCCCTCACTGGTTGTGATAATGTAAATTATCGTTACCGATGTTTTAAGGAAACCCTCAGGGTCGCACAATTGATGATATGGCTTACTTAAGTCAGATCGTGTGGACTGAATTGTTTCGGGTTCAGTTTAAAGGGATTTAATCTCTGATTGTGAGTGAGATCTGGTCTGATCATGTTTGATTGATTAGGGCTTGAGATCGGTAAGCTTCGATCGAGAGAAGAGATGCTAGATCGGTCAGATCAGGAGCATCATAGAGATCAACGGCTAGATCTGGAACCTTAGGGTTTTAATATGATCTAGGCCATGTCGTTTGGTTTATTTGGTAATTGAACCAAAATTAAATTAAACCAAAATGGTTCAAGCATTGGCGACAAGTTCACTTGGCGTGAACATGTTGGGCGGTTAGTGGTGCTATTTTTAGCAACCATGATCTCCACTTGGAGAGACTCACGTTCGAAAGAGAGTGCTCTCTCTATTCTCGCCACTTGAACGCATTCCTCTTGGGTTTTTCCGTGGGTGACGACGCCTTGGATTTGGAGGAGAAATCGGCAAAGAAAAGATCTCTTCATCCCTTTCTCATTTTCGATCAAAGACTTCTTTGGATCTTGCTAGCACAAGGATCGCAAAGAGGAGTAGGCGACATCAACTGTGTGCGTCACCTCTGGAGAAGATCTGCTTTGATCTTTGCTTCCTAGGCGCCATTCGAAATGGCTATGGTATGAGTTTTATCTCTTACATGCAATCGTTTCCATTTGGTTGATCATATCACATGAACCGATTCTTGAAACCCTAATCCGCTGCCCAAAAATTTTATGCGCCACTGCCTAGGGTTTTCGCTCCCCCTAGAAGGGGACCCCCCCCTTAGTTTAAGGGGTACTTTCAAGTAGAATATTATGTCAACATATAACTAAAACAAAGAACAGAAAACAAAGAACAGAAAACAAAGAACAGAACTCATATAAACAATTAAATGTACAGGCATCACACAAATGTCACCCCAACGTAACCAAAGTTCTAGAGCCATACTCTAAACTAACTAAACACACCAACCACTTAATTGTTGTCCAGCATAAATCAAGAGTGACCACTATGGTCCAACCCGGCTCTGGCCTAAGCACTGGGAGAAGCCTGCAAATCACATGCAACACAAACATGGACAGTGTGTAGACTCAAGAGGTAATCCCCATCCGGTCAAGATGTGATACCTTGATCTACACCACCCCATAACACAAAAATCTAAAAGTCTAAGAGTGATGATATCAAGAGGTGGCCCCTGTCCGACCAAGACATGGCACTTTGCATCAATCACTCGTTCTCCCAAAGGGTTCCTTATCTGGACAACCACTAGACACAACTTATATCTTATTTCACAAAAGTGGACTCCTAAGTGTTAACCAGGCTCTAGGATAGTCATTTTCATCACGATAATCACAACAGGCGGCTGAAACATCAACCTCTCACATATCACAAACACAGGGCTGAAATCTCCAAGCCCTAATCTATCACATATAGACTATCCCCTTGAGTACATAGTTACACTTAGCCTTAGTCCTAACCATCCAATCACATCACATAACATTCGAAACTACATAATCACATAATGTATTGTAGAGTCCTTAGGTTTCATGCTGATCAGTTCGGTTTAGCCTTGCTACGTTATCACCCAAGTTTCTCAAACAAGGATACATGGCCATAAATATATAACATGCTGCACGTAGAGAAATAATCATGGATCCTATAACATTATTAGCATTCATCAGGACATCCATAAAATCAACATTTAACACATAATACTACATGTAGCCCACGGTTTCTACAACATATTATCTACTTAAACTTTAACCTTAGTTAACAAGAATTTCATGCTCAAAAATCACTGACTTAAAACTACTTAAATTCCATTCAAGAAATATTGTAAAATTCATGTTGTAAAGTTTCGGTTTTCATGAAAGATACACCTTGAGTTTCGGTTTTTAACATGGTAAAATTATCAAGAGTTCATGCACACGAATCACTGACTTAAAACTATCTAAATTCCATACAAGAAATATCGTAAAATTCATGTTGCAAGATTTCGGTTTTCATGAAATATACACCTTGAGTTTCGGTTTTTAACATGGTAAAATTATCAAGATTTCAAATCTATCATCTAGCACAACCAAGTGGATATAATTCAAATAAGACGCCCCACTCACCTCTTATCTTGAACCGTGAACACCAATAAGGAATTCCCTCCACCAAAACTCGTCTAAGGGTCTTAATGTTCTTAGGTTGACGCCACCAAAGGAAGAGAAAACGCCACCAAGCACCAAGGAACGCCGGCCAAGGGAAGAAGGAAGAAGAAGAATTTCGTCCAAGCCTCCAAGGAATAGCCAAAGTTCGTCCAAGCCTTCAAAGAAATCGCCAAAGTTCGTCCAAGCCTTCAAGAAATCGCCAACTTCTTTGCCCTAGCCGTCCGCCCCCCTTTGGATTTTCAGTTTTTAAATTTTTAAACCCGCTAACTAATTAATTCGAATAGGGTTTATGAATTAACCCACTTACTGATTAATTCAAATTTTAAACCCAAGATCCATCTAACTTAAGTGTAAACCCAATAACCCATAATTAATTATTCACTTAAGCGAAAATCCAATAAGGATTTAATTAACATCCAATAAGCTCTAATTAATTAATTACTAGAGTCAAAATCCAATAAGACTTAAATTAATATCCACTAACCCTTTGTCACTAATTTATAACTAACCCCTTAGGGTTTTTAGGGATAAAATTCTCCCCCATCCTAAGGTTGACGAAAACAAAACATAGGAAAAAAATATCACAGCCAAATGATTTTATTTAAATCAAGAATAAAATATCACAGTCAAAGATTTAAATCAAGAATAATACTTACAAGGACTTAAGATCCTTGGATCTTACACCCTGGTCCTCCCTCCGCGAGCATCTACTACTCGAGCTACACGCTGGCGGTGCCACTGGGCACCATGGCCGTGACAAGACCCTTGACTTGGCCGAAGTCCGCTTCTTCTGGCTGAAGTCCGCGATTATCTTCGTAAGGACGTAGATAGGGTCGTCCGGCATTGCGGCACCTTGAAGGGTCCCCTTCGAGGGGGAGCGCATGCATATAAAACCCCTTTCAAGAGGGGGGCGAAAAACCCTTAAGGGTGGCACATAAAACTTTCAAGCGGAAGCAAGGGTTTTCCATGGATCTTAGCAAGATAACATGATTAACTTGATGGAGTTTAGATCTATACCAAAGCCATGAGGAAGAAGGCGACTTGGAATCAAGAGATCAAGATAGGTCTCCTCCACAAGGCGCGCACACAAGAAGAAGTTGGCTTGCTCCTTGTCGTCCTTTGTGCTAGCAAAGGGCTTCAAGAGTCCAAATCGCTTGAAGGAGAATCCTTGGATGTCTTCTTGGTTTGGCTTGCCGAATGCCTCTCTAAACTCTCGGCGATGATACACCCTCAAGAGCACACTCTTTCGCTCAAGAGAGAAGCCATCAAGCAAAGGCGTTTCTTGGCTTAAGCGTTTTGGCGTTGAGACTTCCATATATGGAAAGTCTTCATTCCACACGTTCACACTTAGTGAACTCATCAAAACGCTTAATTAACTTGAACCATGCGTTCACATCCTAGAACCGGTTCAATTGACTTTGGTCCAACGACCAAATCAAACCAAGACCAAACCAAACCATGTCATGGTCTAAATCTAATATGAACCATGAAGGTTCAAGATCTAACCATACATTTCTAGATGCACTTGATCTCACTGATCTAGCATCAATACTCTCGATCGAAGCTTACCGATCTTAAGCTCTAATCAATCAAACATGATCAGACCAGATCTCACTTACAATCAGAGTTTACTCTCCTTTTAACTGAACTAAAACAATTCAGTCCACACGATCTGACATGAGTAAGCCATATCATCAAATTGTGCGACCCTGAGGGTTTCCTTTAAATGTCGGTAACGATAACTTACGTTATCACGATCAGTGAGGGGTATCTAGCAACACATCACTGTCTCCCGATATAAAGGAAATAGTCTTCCAAGACTACACCCAAATCATGGCACAAGTGTGAATCAAACTCACGAGGCATGCATGTTTCCTTTGCCACTGGATGTTCTTATTGGACAAGCATGTCAAGCCTGTAACTCCAATACGATGAGCATGATTAGATCAGATGAACATAGTCATCTGGGTATGGCCATACACTTTCTCAATCATCTCATATAGGGGGGCCCCTTTAGAACATCACACTCCTTAAACAAGGAGACGGCAATCCTTTATCTATCACTAGTGCCCTAACCTGACTCAAGCTCACCATCCAAGATAGTCTATAATCATTATGTTTCAAATGATATTGAACTACCTCAAAACAATGACAATCATCATTTAGAAACACAAGTGATCTCAAGTCAAAGGAAAATGTGCCACTTGGTGCTTACAAGGATCATTCACATTGTGACAAGCAATTGAATATCCTAGTAGGGTCTGTCCAGTACATCCAATGTACCCATGAGTCTACATCTTATTCCATGCTCGAAGCATCCTATAAGATTAGAACACATATTAGTCTTAACCATATCAAGGCTGTCTCAAGTTCACCAAGATATCTCGACTAAGGACATATTGCCTGTCAGCCTAGCTGAACAGCTTTGAGACATTATTCAGAAGTACACTTATTACAGTAGACAAGGTAACAACCTGAATAACAACCATGCCTTTATAAACACAAGAGTTTATTACATGATACTTATTACAATCCCAAGGCCTCAAACATTAGCCTAAGGGCATACCCCCAACAATCTCCCACTTGCACTTAATCTAATGGTTGAGAGACCTCAAACCCATGTTATTACAGTGCTTCTCATGCTTCTGCTGCGCCAGAGGCTTGGTAAGCGGGTCTGCCAGATTGTCATCTGTATGAACCTTGCAAATTTTGATCTCGCCTCGATCAATGCTCTCCCGGATCAAGTGAAACCGTCTCTGTATGTGCTTGGACTTCTGGTGCGACCGTGGTTCCTTTGCTTGTGCGATTGCTCCAGTGTTATCACAGAAGATAACCAAAGGATCTGCACTCGAAGGAACGACACCAAGTTCTCTCACGAACTTACGAATCCACACTGCCTCCTTGGATGCTTCCGAGGCTGCAACATACTCGGCTTCTGTTGTGGAATCAGCAACAGTTGACTGTTTGAAACTTTTCCACACCACTGCTCCACCATTCAAGCTAAAAACATAGCCTGATTGCGATCGGAAATCATCCTGGTCCGACTGGAACGAAGCGTCAGTATATCCTTCAATAGTGAGTTCTTCCTGACCACCATATATCAAGAACATATCTTTGGTCCTCCGCAGATATTTCAAGATGTTCTTGACTGCAATCCAGTGCGCCATACCTGGATTACTTTGGAAACGACTGGTCACGCTTAACCCGTAAGCGACGTCTGGGCGAGTACACAACATCGCATACATAATGGACCCAATAGCCGAAGCATAAGGCGTATTGTCCATTTCATCTTTCTCAGTCTGTGTTTGTGGACACTGACTCTTCGAAAGATTCAGACCATGTCTGACTGGAAGATATCCTCTTTTAGAATTCTCTAAATGAAATCTCTCCAGGACTTTATCGATGTAAGTACTCTGGCACAACCCGAGAAGCCTCTTAGATCTATCCCTGTAGATCTTCACACCCAACACATAGGCTGCTTCTCCTAGATCTTTCATCTGGAAACATTTTCCTAACCATGCTTTAACAGCATGCAGTTCAGGAATATCATTTCCAATGATCAAGATATCATCGACGTAGAGGATTAGAAATGTAATCACGCTCCCACTAAACCTCTTATATACACACGGGTCATCTTCGTTCTTGATGAAACCAAACTCAGAGATTGATTCATCAAAACGAATATTCCAGCTTCTAGATGCTTGTTTCAGTCCATAAATGGACTTCTTTAACTTGCATATTTTATGACGATCTGATGGATTAGTGAAACCCTCAGGTTGTGTCATATACACATCCTCATCCAGATTTCCATTAAGGAAAGCCGTTTTCACATCCATCTGCCAGATCTCATAATCGTAATATGCTGCTATCGCGAAAAGAATCCGAATAGACTTGAACATGGCTACAGGAGAGAAAGTTTCATCATAATCTATCCCGTAGATTTGTTTGAAACCTTTCGCAACTAGCCTGCCTTTATAGGTAACCACGTTACCATCCATGTCAATCTTCTTCTTGAAGATCCATTTACAGCCTATAGGGATTACTCCCGGAGGCGGATCAACCAAATCCCAGACTCGGTTATCTGACATGGAGTCCATCTCGGCTCGCATAGCTTCAAGCCATCTAGCTGACTCCGATCCACTGACCGCATCCGCATAAGTGAGGGGTTCATCATTATCAATGATGTAGACTCCGTCATAGCGCTCAGGCTGTCGACGGATCCTTCCCGATCTACGCGGTTCCCGTGATATTTGAGCCTCAGGTTGTTCAGTAACCTGATCTACCGGCTCAGGTTCATCCAACTGTGCTTGACTACTTTGTCCTTCATCTGGATTCTCATCCAGCTTTATTTCTCTCCCACTGGCCTCTTGCAGAAGAAACTCCTTCTCAAGAAATATGGCAGTCCGAGCAACAAATACCTTGTTCTCTTTGGGATCGTAGAAATAATAACCCTTAGTTTCCTTAGGGTAACCGACAAAGATGCATTTATCAGATCTGCTCTCTAGTTTCCCAGAGGCGAGCTTTTTGACATAAGCCTCGCAACCCCAGATCCTGATAAATGTCAAGCTCGGCTGTTTCCCACACCATAACTCATATGGAGTCTTTGAAACTGCCTTGGATGGCACTCGGTTTAGTACCTTTGCAGCTGTTTCCAGTGCAAAACCCCAAAAGGAATATGGAAGAGTAGCCTGACTCATCATAGAACGTACCATATCAAGTAACGTTCTATTTCTCCTCTCGGACACACCATTCCATTGTGGTGTTCCTGGCGGAGTGAGCTGTGAGATAATCCCACACTCTTTCAGATAGTCAGTAAATTCTCGACTTAGGTATTCACCACCTCGATCAGAACGAAGTGCATTGATATTTCGGCCTAGCTGATTTTGTACTTCATTTTTGAACTCTTTGAACTTGTCAAAAGATTCACTTTTATGTCTCATCAAATAGACATACCCATACCTACTGAAATCATCAGTAAAGGTAATGAAGTACTGATAGCCACCTCTGGCATGTTTACTAAATGGCCCACACACATCACTGTGTATAAGGTCAAGTAAACCTGAAGCCCTTTGACCTTTGTTAGGAAAAGGTGACTTCGTCATTTTACCCATCAAACAAGCTTTGCATGTATCAATCTCCTCATAGGAGAATGATCCCAGCAGTCCATGATCATGCAACCGCTTAATGCGTTTCTTGTTTATATGGCCTAAACGACTATGCCATAGCAAGGTGCTGTCATCAGCATACTTGGCTTTCTTATTATCAATGTTTTGTATAGAATTTTCCATGTCCAACATGAATAACCCATTGTTAATTGAACCAGTTGCATACACAATATTATCTAGAGATAAAACACACTTTGAAATATTGCATTCAAAGGCAAATCCTTTCCTGACAAGAGCAGGAATATAGATAATATTCTTGGTAATACTCGGTACAAAATAACAATTGTTTAATTCCAATACAATGCCAGATGGTAAAGAAATGAAATAGTCTCCTACAGCAACAGCAGCAACCCGTGCCCCGTTTCCAACGCGTAGGTCTACCTCATGCTGTCCCACCTGTCTTCTTCTCCTGAGTTCCTGTACATTTGAACAAATGTGAACTCCACATGCAGTGTCCAACACCCATGATATGGTAGAAGAAGATAACATGACCTCAGTCACATATATACCTGAGCCAGAAGCGATGCTTCCCCTCTTATCTCCTTGGAGCGCTTTACAGTCCTTTTTCCAGTGACCCAGCTGGCCACAGTGGAAACACCTGTTGTCCTTCGACCGCTTCACCTTCTGTTTCAGTGCCTTACTGTAGTTCTTGACAGGGGCCTTGCCCTTCTTCCCCTTCTTCTTGTTCCTAGAAGGAACCATTAAGACAGAGGTTGAAGGCTTGCCCTTCAGAGTCTCCTCAGTAGTCAAGAGCATATTCAGCAGCTCTGCCGGCGTACAATCGATCTTGTTCATATTAAAGTTAATGATGAACGCATCGAAAGAAGGCGGAAGAGACTGCAGAATAATATCAACAGCAAGCTCCTGGTTGACGGTATGCCCCAGTTTCTCCAGAGCCTCCTTGTGCCCAATCATCTTGAGCACGTGAGCTCCCACTAGGCTCCCCTCAGCCAGTTTGCTCTGAAAGAAGAGCTTCGTCAGATTATAGCGTTCTGTCCTCGCCTGTGCAGCATACAGCATCTTGAGGTTCGCTATAATTTCTATAGCCGACATATCCTCATGCTGACGCTGCAGCGGTGGCGTCATAGACGCTAGCATCAGGCAAGCGACATCAATGCTATCATTGACGTGCTTTTCATAGGCATCACGAACCGCCCTTGCGGCGTTCGTAGCGGGCTGCGGCGGTATCGCCGTCTCGAGGACATACAGTTTCCTCTCTGCCTTAAGAACGATCTTAAGGTGTCCGAACCAGTCAGAGAAGTTCGGCCCAGCAAACTTCTCCCTTTCCAGTAGGGATCGCACATTGAAGCTCATGGTGTTCGTTGCTGCAGGGATCTACAACAATGCAAGAACAGCAAGGTCAGTATCAATGTTCAGAATCAATCCAGGACTTGAGAAAGATTCTTTTCTCACTATTTTGTCTGACTGAAAAATCCAGTAAACAGTCCGAAAGAGTAACACTCTTTTAGTGAGATGGGATCCAGATTTCATACTTGGTCTCCGCGTCCCGCTCAGGCGAGATAAGATGCACAGAGAGGACAAGCACTAATTTCTGGTAGGCAGTCCCAGCCAATCGCCAACCCGTGCGATTCCCCTTCATCTGGGCAGTCCAGCAGACTGTGCCAACTGAGTTGGTACAACACAGTCTCTGATCCCACAGATGGCTGCCTCCATGTGCTACCATATGCGCCACATATGTAGCCTACATGGTCAAGCTGACCTGACCTACTCCCTGGACCACCACGTGCTATGCTGAGCAACGAGAAGCGATAAATCCCTTCTCTGTAACACGCAGGTGAAATCCAGCACCGTCTGAAGATAGATGGACGTGCCCACTGAGTGGGTACAACACGGCTCCAACGATAATCAGAACAGTGAGGTTTCGCGTCAGAAGGCTTACGAGCTTGATATTTTAGCGTTGGATTTTAACGGTCTTTTATCTTCTTCTCTATCATGCAAGCCCTATGATGATAGCAGAAGATAAACACATGCAATTCTAATTATAAAAGCAATAAATAGAAAGCATGATCTTATGTGGTAAAAAGCCCAAAGCCTAAGTAAGACCTTAAGAAACTTAAGTCTTCACTTGCTCTTCTTGGGACTTTTGCATCTCATCTGGTCCAACCCAGGGCCCTAGCGCCAAGAGCACCTCAGGTGTGCCACCAGGTGAATGCCCCTCTTGGATGTGTGCCTTTGTGCTCTTGTCTAATCAAATACAATTTGATCTATCTAGACAAGTTTGACTCGCAGGTCAATTATACATTATAAATTAAGTACAAATGTGATTCGCAGATCACAAAATAATTTACAAGTTAATTCCAGGCTCGCAGGCCCCAGCACAGCACACATTTAACTTGGGCAGCCCACATAAGAATAAATAGACAAGCATCATGGCATCAATCAACATGTGATCCAATCATGAAATTAAATTTTTTGAAAACCCCATGGCATCAATTTTAATTTCCTTATGTGCCCTACAACCTTACAATGGTCCATTGATAGGGATCCACTCATCCATCTAGTCAGATCCTCTGCCCTTGCATGCACCGAGTCCTAACTGACCCGTGTTGACCTAATGGTCAACCATGCATGCGCCAAGGGCTGAACAACCATCATGAGTCCTGGCAAGCGGGTGTGACCCCGGGCCTAGCTCATGTGTGTTCACTGGTTGTCTCAACCAGACCTCGCTACACGCCTAAGATGCAATCGACCTATGGCCACCTCGTGCTTGCACACAGGTGCCATCTGGTCGATCCATCTAGGCTGTCAGATGGTCTGATCAGACTATTGGATCTAACCTAGAGGCGACTTCAGCCCCATCAACCCATCTAAGGGTTTATAGTAGGCGGCACTTTAGATCTAGTCATAGGCGCGCAAGTTAGGTTTTGTTTGATAAAACAACATACACTAAGCGCCAACATAAGACATGCGACATCATGAACTAACAACATGCGCCTAGGTAAGTAAACATCTTACTTTCGCATGGAGAAATAACATGAAAGATTCGCATGTGAACAAGATCTAAGCAAACATGAAGATGCGCAAACATGGATCACAAAAATATCTCATGCAATCATATTAACTTGCTTCAACATGCCTCTGATACCAATTGAAGGGTCCCCTTCGAGGGGGAGCGCATGCATATAAAACCCCTTTCAAGAGGGGGGCGAAAAACCCTTAAGGGTGGCGCATAAAACTTTCAAGCGGAAGCAAGGGTTTTCCATGGATCTTAGCAAGATAACATGATTAACTTGATGGAGTTTAGATCTATACCAAAGCCATGAGGAAGAAGGCGACTTGGAATCAAGAGATCAAGATAGGTCTCCTCCACAAGGCGCGCACACAAGAAGAAGTTGGCTTGCTCCTTGTCGTCCTTTGTGCTAGCAAAGGGCTTCAAGAGTCCAAATCGCTTGAAGGAGAATCCTTGGATGTCTTCTTGGTTTGGCTTGCCGAATGCCTCTCTAAACTCTCGACGATGATACACCCTCAAGAGCACACTCTTTCGCTCAAGAGAGAAGCCATCAAGCAAAGGCGTTTCTTGGCTTAAGCGTTTTGGCGTTGAGACTTCCATATATGGAAAGTCTTCATTCCACACGTTCACACTTAGTGAACTCATCAAAACGCTTAATTAACTTGAACCATGCGTTCACATCCTAGAACCGGTTCAATTGACTTTGGTCCAATGACCAAATCAAACCAAGACCAAACCAAACCATGTCATGGTCTAAATCTAATATGAACCATGAAGGTTCAAGATCTAACCATACATTTCTAGATGCACTTGATCTCACTGATCTAGCATCAATACTCTCGATCGAAGCTTACCGATCTTAAGCTCTAATCAATCAAACATGATCAGACCAGATCTCACTTACAATCAGAGTTTACTCTCCTTTTAACTGAACTAAAACAATTCAGTCCACACGATCTGACATGAGTAAGCCATATCATCAAATTGTGCGACCCTGAGGGTTTCCTTTAAATGTCGGTAACGATAACTTACGTTATCACGATCAGTGAGGGGTATCTAGCAACACATCATTGTCTCCCGATATAAAGGAAATAGTCTTCCAAGACTACACCCAAATCATGGCACAAGTGTGAATCAAACTCACGAGGCATGCATGTTTCCTTTGCCACTGGATGTTCTTATTGGACAAGCATGTCAAGCCTGTAACTCCAATACGATGAGCATGATTAGATCAGATGAACATAGTCATCTGGGTATGGCCATACACTTTCTCAATCATCTCATATAGGGGGGCCCCTTTAGAACATCACACTCCTTAAACAAGGAGACGGCAATCCTTTATCTATCACTAGTGCCCTAACCTGACTCAAGCTCACCATCCAAGATAGTCTATAATCATTATGTTTCAAATGATATTGAACTACCTCAAAACAATGACAATCATCATTTAGAAACACAAGTGATCTCAAGTCAAAGGAAAATGTGCCACTTGGTGCTTACAAGGATCATTCACATTGTGACAAGCAATTGAATATCCTAGTAGGGTCTGTCCAGTACATCCAATGTACCCATGAGTCTACATCTTATTCCATGCTCGAAGCATCCTATAAGATTAGAACACATATTAGTCTTAACCATATCAAGGCTGTCTCAAGTTCACCAAGATATCTCGACTAAGGACATATTGCCTGTCAGCCTAGCTGAACAGCTTTGAGACATTATTCAGAAGTACACTTATTACAGCAGACAAGGTAACAACCTGAATAACAACCATGCCTTTATAAACACAAGAGTTTATTACATGATACTTATTACAATCCCAAGGCCTCAAACATTAGCCTAAGGGCATACCCCCAACACACCTGCCAACGTGCCAAACCTTGCCCTGTCAACATTGGCTTGTACACCCCCCTGCTGGTCCCCAGGAGTCCATGGCTCGACATTAGAATGGACTTCGTCCTTGGTCTGCCCCGTACCACCTCGCGCCATGACTCCATCTTCGTTGTCGTGGACCGCTTCTCTAAGATGGTGCAATTTGTTCCTTGTTCTAGGACCGCCAATGCTTCCCTTATTGCCCATCTGTTCCTTAGGGAGATTGTCCGCCTACACTGCTTTCCCCTCACCATTGTCTCCGACCGCGACACCTAATTCGTCGGTCACTTTTGGAAATCATTGTGGGCCCTCCTTGGGACCACTCTCAAGTTTTCGTCGGCTTACCATCCATAGAAGGACGGTCAAACCGAGGTGGTGAATCGTGTTAGGGTCCCCTTCAAGGGGGAGCGAGAAACCCTAAGGTGAGTACCCCTTTCAAGAGGGGGGCGCAAGTGACCTTTCTTTGTTTTAGCAGCGGAATTAGGGTTTCACATTTGATCGCATGCTATACATTCATATGATCAACTTAAACATCAAGTGAAAGATGCGTTACCATGGCCATGAGAAGGAGGCGGCTTGGAAGCAAAGACCAAGAGAGATCTTCTCCACAAGTGACGCACACAAGAAGAGAGATGGCTTCTTCTTGTTGATCTTAGTGCTAGCAAAGATCTTCAAGTGTCCTTGCCGAATGGAAGGGATGGGAGACGAGATCTTGCTTGGGCGAGAGCTCCACACGTTCGTCCACCTCTTCTCCACCCGCAAATTGCAAGAAGCCAAGCGAAGTGAAGTCAAGTGGTGAACGGCTTGGCGTTAGGCGTTTTGAAGAAGAGGCCTTGATGACTTACCATAAATGGAAGCATGCACTCATAAACGACCAAAACGCCTTCACCCTTTCGAACCATGCGTTCACATAAGTGAACCGGTTCTCTTTTGGTTCAATTGCATTTGGTTCAACAAACCAAATCAAATAAGCCCAAGCCCCCTTTGGTCTAGATCATATCAAACCCTAAGGTTCAAGATCTAACCGTTCATCTCCTGATACTCCTGATCTCACCGATCTAGCATCACCTCTCTCGATCGAAGCTTACCGATCTCAAGCCCTAATCAATCAAACATGATCAGACCAGATCTCACTTACAATCAGAGATTAAATCCCTTTAAACTGAACCCAAACAATTCAGTCCACACGATCTGACTCAAGTAAGCCATATCATCAAATTGTGCGACCCTGAGGGTTTCCTTTGAATGTCGGTTGTAAGTACCCCTTAAGATAAAGGGGGGTCCCCTTCTAGGGGGAGCATAACCCTAAAGCATATGGCGCATAAAAGTTTCTTCTTGCGGAACTAGGGTTATAGGATCGATATGCATGTAATATGATCAACTTATAATGAAAAGCGATACTCACCATTGCCATCACTTGGATGGTGTCTTGGAATGAGAGAGCGAAATGGATCTCCTCCTTAGGTGGCGCACACAAGGTGATGTCGCCTACTCTTTGTTGATCCTTGTGCTAGCAAGGTTCTCCAAAGGTTCTTGTCGAGTGGAAAGGATGAGAGATCTCCTTGGCGAAAACTTCCTTGTCGTCTTAGCTTCTCCTCCACGCGAGAATGCCTCAAGACCCTCTAGCCAAGCGCGGCGACAAGGTGTGAATGAAGCGAGAGAGATGTGACCACGCTTAGGAGTCGTGGTTTCTAAAAATAGAAAACCACTCCCACGTTCATGCTCTCATGCGACTTCGGTTTTACCCAAGCGCAAACTTCTCTTCACTTTGAACCATGCGCTCATTCATGAGCCGGTTCATCACGGTTTGGTCCAAGACCAATTATCCCAAGCAATATGGTCTAGATCTTAATTAAACCCTAAGGCTTCAGATCTAACCGTCGATCTCTTTGATGCTCTTGATCTGACCGATCTAGCATCCATTCTCTCGATCGAAGCTTACCGATCTCAAGCCCTAATCAATCAAACATGATCAGACCAGATCTCACTTACAATCAGAGATTAAATCCCTTTAAACTGAACCTGAACAATTCAGTCCACACGATCTGACTTAAGTAAGCCATATCATCAAATTGTGCGACCCTGAGGGTTTCCTCTAAATGTCGGTAACGATAATTCTCATTATCACGATCAGTGAGGGGTATCTAGCAACACATCACTGTCTCCCGATATAAAGGAAAGAGTCTTCCAAGACTACACCCAAACCACAGCACAAGTGTGAATCAACTCACTAGGCATGCATATTTCCTTTGCCACTGGATGTTCTTATTGGACAAGCCTGTCAAGCTCGTAATTCCAATATGATGAGCATGATTAGAACAGATGAACACAGTCACCTGGGTATGGCCATACACTTTCTCAATCATCTCATCCAGGGGGCCCCTTTAGAACATCACACTCCTTAAACAAGGAGACGGCAATCCTATGTCTATCACTAGTGCTCTAACCTGACTCAAGCTCACCATCCAAGATAGTCTATAATCATTATGTTTCAAATGATATTGAACTATCTCAAAACAATGACAATCATCATTTAGAAAACACAAGTGATCTCAAGTCAGAGGAAATGTGCCACTTGTCATATCCAAGGAATATTCACATTGTGACAAACAATTGAACATCCTAGTAGGGTCTGTCCAGTACATCCCATGTACCCATGAGTCTACATCTTATTCCATGCTCGAAGCATCCTATAAGATTAGAACACATATTAGTCTTAACCATATCAAGGCTGTCTCATGTTCACCAAGATATATCGACTAAGGACATAATAGCTTGTCAGCCCAGCTGAACAGCTTTGAGACATTATTCAGAAGAACATATATTGCAGCAGACAATGTAGCTAACTGAATAACAACCATGCCTTTATAAACATAACAGTTTATTACATGATACAGATACATTCCCACAGGCCTCAAACATTAGCCTTAAGGGCATACCCCAACAATCTCCCACTTGCACTTAATCTAATGGTTGAGAAATCTCAAACCCATATTATTACAGTGCTTCTCATGCTTCTGCTGCGCCAGAGGCTTGGTAAGCGGGTCTGCCAGATTGTCATCTGTATGAACCTTGCATACTTTGATCTCGCCACGATCTATGATCTCCCTGATCAAATGAAACCGTCTCTGTATGTGCTTGGACTTCTGGTGCGACCGTGGTTCCTTTGCTTGTGCGATTGCTCCAGTGTTATCACAAAAGATAACCAAAGGATCTGCACTCGAAGGAACAACACCCAGTTCTCTCACGAACTTACGAATCCACACTGCCTCCTTGGATGCTTCCGAGGCTGCAACATACTCGGCTTCTGTTGTGGAATCAGCAACAGTTGACTGTTTGAAACTCTTCCACACCACTGCACCTCCATTCAAGCTAAAAACATAGCCTGATTGCGATCGGAAATCATCCTGGTCCGACTGGAACGAAGCGTCAGTATATCCCTCTATACTGAGTTCTTCCTGACCACCATAAATCAAGAACATATCTTTGGTCCTCCGCAGATATTTTAAAATGTTCTTGACTGCAATCCAGTGCGCCATCCCTGGATTACTCTGGTAACGACTGGTCACGCTTAACCCGTAAGCGACGTCTGGGCGAGTACACAACATCGCATACATAATGGATCCAATAGCCGAAGCATAAGGCGTATTGTCCATTTCATCTTTCTCAGTCTGTGTTTGTGGACACTGACTCTTCGAAAGATTCAGACCATGTCTGACTGGAAGATATCCTCGTTTAGAATTCTCTAAATGAAATCTCTCCAGGACCTTTTCGATGTAAGTACTCTGGCACAGCCCGAGAAGCCTCTTAGATCTATCCCTGTAGATCTTCACACCTAACACATAGGCTGCTTCTCCTAGATCTTTCATCTGGAAACATTTCCTCAGCCATGCTTTTACAGCATGCATTTCAGGAATATCGTTTCCAATGATCAAGATGTCATCGACGTAGAGGACTAGAAAAGTAATTACGCTCCCACTAAACCTCTTATATACACACGGGTCGTCCTCGTTCTTGATGAAACCAAATTCGGTAACTGAGTCATCAAAACGAATATTCCAGCTTCTAGATGCTTGTTTAAGTCCATAAATAGACTTCTTTAACTTGCATATCTTATGACGATCTGCTGGATTAGTGAAACCTTCTGGTTGTGTCATGTACACATCCTCATCCAGATTTCCATTAAGGAAAGCTGTTTTCACATCCATCTGCCAAATCTCATAATCATAATATGCAGCTATCGCGAAAAGAATCCGAATAGACTTAAACACGGCTACAGGAGAGAAAGTTTCATCATAATCTATCCCGTAGATTTGTTTGAAACCTTTCGCAACTAGCCTGCCTTTATAGGTAACCACGTTACCATCCATGTCAATCTTCTTCTTGAAGATCCACTTACAGCCTATAGGGATAACTCCCGGAGGCGGATCAACCAAATCCCAAACTTGGTTATCTGACATGGAGTCCATCTCGGCGCGCATAGCTTCAAGCCATCTCGCTGACTCCGGTCCACTGACCGCATCCGCATAAGTGAGGGGTTCATCATTATCAATGATGTAGACTCCATCATAGCGCTCAGGCTGTCGACGGATCCTACCCGATCTTCGCGGTTCCCGTGATATCTGAGCCTCAGGTTGTTCAATAACCTGTTCTACCAGCTCAGGCTCATCCAACTCTGCTTGAGCACTTTGTCCTTCCTCTGGATTCTCATCCAGTTTTATTTCTCTCCCACTGGCCTCTTGCAGAAGAAACTCCTTCTCAAGAAATATGGCCGTCCGAGCAACAAAAACCTTGTTCTCCTTGGGATCGAAGAAATAATAACCCTTAGTTTCCTTAGGGTAACCGACAAAGATACATTTGTCAGATCTGCTCTCTAGTTTCCCAGAGGCGAGCTTTTTGACATAAGCCTCGCAGCCCCAGATCCTGATAAATGTCAAGCTTGGCTGTTTCCCATACCATAATTCATATGGCGTCTTTGAAACTGCCTTGGATGGCACTCGGTTTAGTACCTTTGCAGCTGTTTCCAGTGCAAAACCCCAAAAGGAGTAAGGAAGAGTAGCCTGACTCATCATAGAACGAACCATATCAAGTAGCGTTCTATTTCTCCTCTCGGACACACCATTCCATTGCGGTGTTCCTGGTGGAGTGAGCTGTGAGATAATCCCACACTCCTTTAGATAGTCAGTAAATGCATGACTTAGGTATTCACCACCTCGATCTGAGCGAAGTGCCTTGATATTACGGCCTAGCTGATTCTGTACTTCATTTTTGAACTCTTTGAACTTGTCAAAAGATTCACTTTTATGTCTCATCAGATAGACATAACCATATCTACTGAAATCATCAGTAAAGGTAATGAAGTACTGATAGCCACCTCTGGCATGTTTACTAAATGGCCCACACACATCACTGTGTATAAGGTCAAGTAAACCTGAAGCCCTTTGACCTTTGTGAGGAAAAGGTGACTTCGTCATTTTACCCATCAAACAAGCTTTGCATGTATCAATCTCCTTATAGGAGAATGATCCCAGCAGTCCATGATGATGCAACCGCTTAATGCGTTTCTCGTTAATATGGCCTAAACGACTATGCCATAGCAAGGTGCTGTCATCAGCATACTTGGCTTTCTTAATATCAATTTGCTGTATTGAACATTCCATGTCCAACATGAATAACCCATTGTTAATTGAACCAGTTGCATAAACAATATTATCATAAGACAAAATACACTTTGAAATATTGCATTCAAAGGAAAACCCCTTCCTGACAAGAGCAGGAATGGAGATAATATTTTTAGTTATACTGGGAACAAAGTAACAACTGTTTAGTTCCAATACAAGTCCAGATGGTAAAGAAATAAAGTAGTCTCCTACAGCAACAGCAGCAACCCGTGCCCCGTTTCCAACTCGTAGGTCCACCTCATGCTGTCCCACCTGCCTTCTTCTCTTGAGTTCCTGTACATTTGAACAAATGTGAACTCCACATGCAGTGTCCAACACCCATGATACAGAAGAAGAAAACATGACCTCAGTCACGAATATACCTGAGCCAGAAGCAAAGCTTCCCCTCTTATCTCCTTGGAGCGCTTTACAGTCCTTTTTCCAGTGACCCAGCTGGCCACAGTGGAAACACCTGTATTCCTTAGACCGCTTGACCTTCTGCTTCAGAGCCTTGCTGTAACTCTTGACAGGGGCCTTGCCCTTCTTCCCCTTCTTTTTTGTTCCTAGAAGGAACCATCAAGACAGAGGTTGAAGGCTTACCCTTCAGAGTGTCCTCAGTGGTCAAGAGCATATTCAGCAGCTCTGCCGGAGTACAATCGATTTTGTTCATATTAAAATTAATAATGAACGCGTCGAATGACGGCGGGAGAGACTGCAGAATAATATCCACAGCAAGCTCCTGGTTGATGGTATGCCCCAGTTTCTCTAGAGCCTCCTTGTGCCCAATCATCTTGAGCACGTGAGCTCCCACTGGGCTCCCTTCAGCCAGTTTGCTCTGAAAGAAGAGCTTTGTCAAATTATAGCGTTCAGTCCTCGCCTGTGCAGCATACAGCATCTTGAGGTTTGCTATAATCTGTATAGCCGACATATCCTCATGCTGACGCTGCAGCGGTGGCGTCATAGACGCTAGCATCAGGCAAGCGACATCAATGCTATCATTGACGTGCTTTTCATAGGCTTCCCGAACCGCCCTTGCGGCGTTCGGAGCGGGCTGCGGCGGTATCGCCGTCTCGAGGACATACAGTTTCCTCTCTGCCTTAAGAACGATCTTAAGGTGTCCAAACCAGTCAGAGAAGTTCGGCCCAGCAAACTTCTCCCTTTCCAGTAGGGATCGCACATTGAAGTTCATGGTGTTCGTTGCTGCAGGTATCTACAACAATGCAAGAACAGCAAGGTCAGTATCAATGTATAAGAATCAATCAGGACTTAAGAAAGATTCTTTTTCTCACTATTTTATCAGGCGTGAAAAATCCAGCAAAACAGCCCGAAAGAGTAGAACTCTTTTAGTGAGGTGGGATCCAGATTTCATACTTGGTCTCCGCGTCCCGCTCAGGCGAGATAAGATGCACAGAGAGTACAAGCACTAGTTTCTGGTAGGCAGTCCCTGCCGATCGCCAACCCGTGCGATTCCCCTTCATCTGGGCAATCCAGCAGACTGTGCCAACTGAGTTGGTACAACACAGTCTCTGATCCCACAGATGGCTGCCTCCATGTGCTACCATATGCGCCACATATGTAGCCTACATGGTCAAGCTGACCCGACCTACTCCCTGGACCACCATGTGCTATGCTGAGCAACGAGAAGGGATAAATCCCTACTCTGTAACACACAGGTGTAATCCCACACCCTCTGAAGATAGATGGACGTGCCCACTGAGTGGGTACAACACGGCTCCAACGATAATCAGAACAGTGAGGTTTCGCGTCAGAAGGCTTACGAGCTTGATATTTAAGCGTTGGATTTTAACGGTCTTTTATCTTCTTGCACTATCATGCAATTCCTATGGTGATAGCAGAAGATAAACTTAATCATGCAATTCTAATATTAAGCAATAAAAGAAAGCATGTATCTTATGTGGTAAAAGCCCATAGCCCTAGAAGACCTTAACCTAACTTAAGTCTTCATTTGCTCTTCATGGGTCTTTAGCTGCTTATCTGGCCCAAAACAGGGCCCAAGCGCCAATTGCAGCTCTGGTGCACCCACCAGGGAAAATGCGCCTGGTCCCAGAGTCGAACCCTGGACCTCCCACCTGGTCAAGCCACTGCTGCATGCGCCTCTGCCAAGTGTGCTTTGTGCTCTTGTCTAATTAAATTACAAATTTAACTATCTAGACAAGAGTGACACGCAGGTCACTTACATTTATAAATTAAAACACAGTGATGCGCAGATCACAATAATTAATTTACAATTGTTTAATACAGGCTCGCAGGCCCCAGCACAGCACACAATTAATATGGGCAGCCCACATAAGACTAAATAACCAAGCATATGCATCAATTAATAACCATGTGATCCAATCATAAAAATTAAAATTTTTGAAAACCCCATGGGATCAATTTTAATTTTTCCTTATTTGCCCTACAACCTTACAACGGTCCATCACTAGGGATCCACTCATCCAACCTAGTCAGATCCACTGCCCTTGCATGCACCAAGTCCTAACTGACTTGAGTCGACCATAGGGTCAACCATGCATGCGCAAGGGCTGAACGACCACACAGAGTTCTGGCAAACGGGCGTGACCCCGGGCCTAACTCAGGTGCGTTCATAAGTCGTCTCAAGCAGACATCGCTACACACCTGTCTGCAGTCGACCTATAGCCACCATAGGCTTGCGCCAAGGTGCTATTTGATCGACCCATTCAGGCTGTCAGATGATCTGATCAGACATTCTGGATCTAACCTAGGGGTTGACTTCAACCCTAATAACCCGTCTAAGGGTTTATAGTAAAGCCTTAGATCTATAATGAGTCGCGCAAGTATTCAAGTTTTGTAAAACAAAAACAAGATGCGCCAACTTACAATATACATGCGCCAATAGATGGAAACATATTTCATACATGAAGTTTCGCAAGATGATAAAACCTATCATGCAACTTTCGCATGTTATATAGATCTAAGCATATGGAATCACAAGGCCAAAGCAATCATAACGAACATGCATTCAACCAAAGCTCTGATACCAATTGTAAGTACCCCTTAAGATAAAGGGGGGTCCCCTTCTAGGGGGAGCATAACCCTAAAGCATATGGCGCATAAAAGTTTCTTCTTGCGGAACTAGGGTTATAGGATCGATATGCATGTAATATGATCAACTTATAATGAAAAGCGATACTCACCATTGCCATCACTTGGATGGTGTCTTGGAATGAGAGAGCGAAATGGATCTCCTCCTTAGGTGGCGCACACAAGGTGATGTCGCCTACTCTTTGTTGATCCTTGTGCTAGCAAGGTTCTCCAAAGGTTCTTGTCGAGTGGAAAGGATGAGAGATCTCCTTGGCGAAAACTTCCTTGTCGTCTTAGCTTCTCCTCCACGCGAGAATGCCTCAAGACCCTCTAGCCAAGCGCGGCGACAAGGTGTGAATGAAGCGAGAGAGATGTGACCACGCTTAGGAGTCGTGGTTTCTAAAAATAGAAAACCACTCCCACGTTCATGCTCTCATGCGACTTCGGTTTTACCCAAGCGCAAACTTCTCTTCACTTTGAACCATGCGCTCATTCATGAGCCGGTTCATCACGGTTTGGTCCAAGACCAATTATCCCAAGCAATATGGTCTAGATCTTAATTAAACCCTAAGGCTTCAGATCTAACCGTCGATCTCTTTGATGCTCTTGATCTGACCGATCTAGCATCCATTCTCTCGATCGAAGCTTACCGATCTCAAGCCCTAATCAATCAAACATGATCAGACCAGATCTCACTTACAATCAGAGATTAAATCCCTTTAAACTGAACCTGAACAATTCAGTCCACACGATCTGACTTAAGTAAGCCATATCATCAAATTGTGCGACCCTGAGGGTTTCCTCTAAATGTCGGTAACGATAATTCTCATTATCACGATCAGTGAGGGGTATCTAGCAACACATCACTGTCTCCCGATATAAAGGAAAGAGTCTTCCAAGACTACACCCAAACCACAGCACAAGTGTGAATCAACTCACTAGGCATGCATATTTCCTTTGCCACTGGATGTTCTTATTGGACAAGCCTGTCAAGCTCGTAATTCCAATATGATGAGCATGATTAGAACAGATGAACACAGTCACCTGGGTATGGCCATACACTTTCTCAATCATCTCATCCAGGGGGCCCCTTTAGAACATCACACTCCTTAAACAAGGAGACGGCAATCCTATGTCTATCACTAGTGCTCTAACCTGACTCAAGCTCACCATCCAAGATAGTCTATAATCATTATGTTTCAAATGATATTGAACTATCTCAAAACAATGACAATCATCATTTAGAAAACACAAGTGATCTCAAGTCAGAGGAAATGTGCCACTTGTCATATCCAAGGAATATTCACATTGTGACAAACAATTGAACATCCTAGTAGGGTCTGTCCAGTACATCCCATGTACCCATGAGTCTACATCTTATTCCATGCTCGAAGCATCCTATAAGATTAGAACACATATTAGTCTTAACCATATCAAGGCTGTCTCATGTTCACCAAGATATATCGACTAAGGACATAATAGCTTGTCAGCCCAGCTGAACAGCTTTGAGACATTATTCAGAAGAACATATATTGCAGCAGACAATGTAGCTAACTGAATAACAACCATGCCTTTATAAACATAACAGTTTATTACATGATACAGATACATTCCCACAGGCCTCAAACATTAGCCTTAAGGGCATACCCCAACATCGGTAACGATAACTTTCGTTATCACGATTAGTGAGGGGTATCTAGCAACACATCACTATCTCCCGATATAAAGGAAAGAGTCTTCCAAGACTACTCCCAAAACACAGCACAAGGGTGAATGCACTTCACTAGGCATACATGTTTCCTTTGCCACTGGATGTTCTTATTGGACAAGCGTGTCAAGCCTGTGACTCCAATATGATGAGCATGATTAGATCAGATGAACATAGTCACCTGGGTATGGCCATACACTTTCTCAATCATCTCATTCAGGGGGGCCCCTTTAGAACACCACACTCCTTGAACAAGGAGACGGCAATCCTTTATCTATCACTAGTGTCCTAACCTGACTCATGATCATTATCCAAGATAGTCTATAATCATTATGTTTCAAATGATATTGAACTACCTCAAAACAATGACAATCATCATCTAGAAACACAAGTGATCTCAAGTTAGAGGACATGTGCCACTTGATGCAAACAAGGATTATTCACATTGTGACAAGCAATTGAATATCCTAGTAGGGTCTGTCCAGTACATCCAATGTACCCATGAGTCTACATCTTATTCCATGCTCGAAGCATCCTATAAGATTAGAACACATATTAGTCTCAATCATATCAAGGCTGTCTCATGTTCACCAAGATATCTCGACTAAGGACATATGCATGTCAGCCTAGCTGAACAGCATTGAGACATTATTCAGAAGCACAGTTATTGCAGCAGACAATGTAACAAACTGAATAATAACCATTGCCTTTATAAACACAAGAGTTTATTACATGATACTTTTACAATCCCAAGGCCTCAAACATTAGCCTTAAGGGCATACCCTAACAATCTCCCACTTGCACTTAATCTAATGGTTGAGAAATCTCAAACCCATATTATTACAGTGCTTCTCATGCTTCTGCTGCGCCAGAGGCTTGGTAAGCGGGTCAGCCAGATTGTCATCTGTATGAACCTTGCATATTTTGATCTCGCCACGATCAATGATCTCCCGGATCAAGTGAAACCGTCTCTGTATGTGCTTGGACTTCTGGTGCGACCGTGGTTCCTTTGCTTGTGCAATGGCTCCAGTGTTATCACAGAAGATAACCAAAGGATCTGCACTCGAAGGAACGACACCAAGTTCTCTCACGAACTTACGAATCCACACTGCCTCCTTGGATGCTTCCGAGGCTGCAACATACTCGGCTTCTGTTGTGGAATCAGCAACAGTAGACTGTTTGAAACTCTTCCACACCACTGCTCCACCATTCAAGCTAAAAACATAGCCTGATTGCGATCGAAAATCATCCTGGTCCGACTGGAACGAAGCATTAGTATATCCTTCTATACTGAGTTCTTCCTGACCACCATATATCAAGAACATATCTTTGGTCCTCCGCAGATATTTTAAAATGTTCTTGACTGCAATCCAGTGCGCCATACCTGGATTACTTTGGAATCGACTGGTCACGCTTAACCCGTAAGCGACGTCTGGGCGAGTACACAACATCGCATACATAATGGACCCAATAGCCGAAGCATAAGGCGTATTGTCCATTTCATCTTTCTCAGTCTGTGTTTGTGGACACTGACTCTTCGAAAGATTCAGACCATGTTTGACTGGAAGATATCTTCGTTTAGAATTCTCTAAATGAAATCTCTCCAGGACTTTATCGATGTAAGTACTCTGGCACAGCCCGAGAAGCCTCTTAGATCTATCCCTGTAGATCTTCACACCTAATACATAGGCTGCTTCTCCTAGATCTTTCATCTGGAAACATTTCCTTAGCCATGCTTTAACAGCATGCATTTCAGGAATATCGTTTCCAATGATTAAGATATCATCGACGTAGAGGACTAGGAAAGTAATCACGCTCCCACTAAACCTCTTATATACACACGGGTCATCCTCGTTCTTGATGAAACCAAACTCAGAGATTGATTCATCAAAACGAATATTCCAGCTTCTAGATGCTTGTTTCAGTCCATAAATGGACTTCTTTAACTTGCATATTTTATGACGATCTGATGGATTAGTGAAACCTTCAGGTTGTGTCATATACACATCCTCATCCAGATTTCCATTAAGGAAAGCGGTCTTCACATCCATCTGCCAGATCTCATAATCGTAATATGCTGCTATCGCGAAAAGAATCCGAATAGACTTAAACATGGCTACAGGAGAGAAAGTTTCATCATAATCTATCCCGTAGATTTGTTTGAAACCTTTCGCAACAAGCCTGCCTTTATAGGTAACCACGTTACCATCCATGTCAATCTTCTTCTTGAAGATCCATTTACAGCCTATAGGGATAACTCCCGGAGGCGGATCAACCAAATCCCAGACTTGGTTATCTGACATGGAGTCCATCTCGGCTCGCATAGCTTCAAGCCATCTAGCTGACTCCGGTCCACTGACCGCATCCGCATAAGTCAGGGGTTCATCATTATCAATGATGTAGACTCCGTCATAGCGCTCAGGCTATCGACGGATCCTTCCCGATCTTCGCGGTTCCCGTGATATCTGAGCCTCAGGTTGTTCAGTAACCTGTTCTACCGGCTCAGGCTCATCCAACTGTGCTTGACTACTTTGTCCTTCCTCTGGATTCTCATCCAGCTTTATTTCTCTCCCACTAGCTTCTTGCAGAAGAAACTCCTTCTCAAGAAAAATGGCCGTCCGAGCAACAAATACCTTGTTCTCTTTGGGATCGTAGAAATAATAACCCTTAGTTTCCTTAGGGTAACCGACAAAGATACATTTCTCAGATCTGCTCTCCAGTTTCCCAGAGGCGAGCTTTTTGACATAAGCCTCGCAACCCCAGATCCTGATAAATGTCAAGCTCGGCTGTTTCCCATACCATAACTCGTATGGAGTCTTTGAAACTGCCTTGGATGGCACTCGGTTTAGTACCTTTGCAGCTGTTTCCAGTGCAAATCCCCAAAAGGAGTATGGAAGAGTAGCCTGACTCATCATAGAACGAACCATATCAAGTAACGTTCTATTTCTCCTCTCGGACACACCATTCCATTGCGGTGTTCCTGGTGGAGTGAGCTGTGAGATAATCCCACACTCCTTCAGATAGTCAGTAAACGCATGACTCAAGTATTCTCCACCTCGATCAGAACGAAGTGCCTTGATATTTCGGCCTAGCTGATTCTGTACTTCATTCTTGAACTCTTTGAACTTGTCTAAAGATTCACTTTTATGTCTCATTAAATAGACATACCCATATCTACTGAAATCATCAGTAAAGGTAATGAAGTACTGATAGCCACCTCTAGCATGTTTACTAAATGGCCCACACACATCACTGTGTATAAGGTCAAGTAAACCTGAAGCCCTTTGACCTTTGTGAGGAAAAGGAGACTTCGTCATTTTACCCATTAAACAAGCTTTGTATATATCAATCTCCTCATAGGAGAATGATCCCAGCAGTCCATGATCATGCAACCGCTTAATGCGCTTCTTGTTAATATGGCCTAAACGACTATGCCATAGCAAGGTGCTGTCATCAGCATACTTGGCTTTCTTATTATCAATGTTTTGTATAGAATATTCCATGTCCAACATGAATAACCCATTGTTAATTGAACCAGTAGCATAAACAATATTATCAAGAGTAAGATAACACTTTGAAATCTTGCATTCAAAGGAAAACCCTTTCCTGACAAGAGCAGGAATAGAGATAATATTTTTGGTAATACTGGGTACAAAATAACATTTGTTTAATTCTAATACAATGCCAGATGGTAATGAGATGAAATAGTCTCCTACAGCAACAGCAGCAACCCGTGCCCCGTTTCCAACTCGTAGGTCCACCTCATGCTGTCCCACCTGTCTTCTTCTCTTGAGTTCCTGCACATTTGAACAAATGTGAACTCCACATGCAGTGTCCAACACCCATGAAATGGAAGAAGAAGATAACATGACCTCAGTCACATATATACCTGAGCCAGAAGCAATGCTTCCCCTCTTATCTCCTTGGAGCGCTTTACAGTCCTTTTTCCAGTGACCCAGCTGGCCACAGTGGAAACACCTGTTGTCCTTTGACCGCTTTACCTTCTGTTTCAGAGCCTTGCTGTAACTCTTGACAGGGGCTTTGCCCTTCTTCCCCTTCTTCTTGTTCCTGGAAGGAACCATTAAGACAGAGGTTGAAGGCTTTCCCTTCAGAGTCTCCTCAGTAGTCAAGAGCATATTCAGCAGCTCTGCCGGAGTACAATCGATTTTGTTCATATTAAAGTTAATAATGAACGCATCGAAAGAGGGCGGGAGAGACTGCAAAATAATGTCTACAGCAAGCTCCTAGTTGATGGTATGCCCCAGTTTCTCCAGAGCCTCCTTGTGCCCAATCATCTTGAGCACGTGAGCTCCCACTGGGCTCCCTTCAGCCAGTTTGCTCTGAAAGAAAAGCTTTGTCAGATTATAGCGTTCTGTCCTCGCCTGTGCAGCATACAGCATCTTGAGGTTCGCTATAATCTCTATAGCCGACATATCCTCATGCTGACGCTGCAGCGGTGGCGTCATAGACGCTAGCATCAGGCAAGCGACATCAATGCTATCATTGACATGCTTTTCATAGGCATCACGAACCGCCCTTGCGGCGTTCACAGCGGGTTGAGGCGGCACAGCCGTCTCGAGGACATACAGTTTCCTCTCTGCCTTAAGAACGATCTTAAGGTGTCCGAACCAGTCTGAGAAGTTTGGCCCAGCAAACTTCTCCCTTTCCAGTAGGGATCGCACATTGAAGCTCATGGTGTTCGTTGCTGCAGGAATCTACAACAATGCAAGAACAGCAAGGTCAGTATCAATGTTAAGAATCAATCAGGACTTAAGAATGATTCTTTTTCTCACTATTTTATCTGGCTGAAAAATCCAGCAAAACAGCCCGAAAGAGTAGAACTCTTTTAGTGAGATGGGATCCAGATTTCATACTTGGTCTCCGCGTCCCGCTCAGGTGAGATAAGATGCACAGAGATGACAAGCACTAATTTCTGGTAGGCTGTCCCAGCCAATCGCCAACCCGTGCGATTCCCCTTCACCTGGGCAATCCAGCAGACTGTGCCAACTGAGTTGGTACAACACAGTCTCTGATCCCTCAGATGGCTGCCTCCATGCGCTACCATATGCGCCACATATGTAGCCTACATGGTCAAGCTGACCCGACCTACTCCCTGGACCACCACGTGCTATGCTGAGCAACGAGAAGCGATAAATCCCTTCTCTGTAACACGCAGGTGTAATCCCGCACCGTCTGAAGATAGATGGACGTGCCCACTGAGTGGGTACAACACGGCTCCAACGATAGTCAGAACAGTGAGGTTTCGCATCAGAAGGCATTACGTGCTTGATATTTTAGCGTTTGGATTTTAACGGTCTTTTATCTTCTTACTATCAGGCAAATCCTATGGCTATAGCAGAAGATAAATAACTCATGCAATTCTAATTATTAAACAATAAAAGAAAGCATGGATCTTATGTGGTAAAAGCCCATAGCCTAAGTAAGACCTTAATTAACTTAAGTCTTCACTTGCTTTTCTTGGGTCTTTTGCATCTCATCTGGTCCAACCCAGGGACCTAGCGCTCAATGCAGCTCAGGTGCGCCCACCAGCTGAATGCGCCTCTGCGATGTGTGCTTTTGTGCTCTTGTCTAATCAAATACATTTTGATCTATCTAGACAAGCTTGACACGCAGGTCAATTATACAAATTAATTAAAAATGTGATTCGCAGATCACAATAAAAATTAATTTACAAGTTTAATTCCAGGCTCGCAGGCCCCAGCACAGCACACATTAAATTGGGCATCCCACATAAGATTAAATAAACAAACATCATGGCATCATGCAATCAACATGTGATCCATTATAAAGAAAATAAAAGTTTTGAAAACCAATTGGCATCAATTTTAATTTTCTTATGTGCCCTACAACCTTACAACGGTCCATTGATAGGGATCCACTCAACAATCTAGTTAGATCCATGCCCTTTCATGCACCAAGTCCTAACTGACTCGAGTTGACCTAATGGTCAACCATGCATGCGCCAAGGGCTGAACAACCAACATGAGTTCTGGCAAGCGGGTGTGACCCCGGGCCTAACTCATGTGTGTTCACTGGTTGTCTCAACCAGACCTCGCTACACGCCTGTGATGCAATCGACCTATAGCCACCTCGTGCTTGTGCACAGGTGCCATCTGGTCGATCCATCTAGGCTGTCAGATGGTCTGATCAGACTATGTGGATCTAACCTAGAGGGTGACTTCAACCCCATCAACCCGTCTAAGGGTTTATAGTAAGTGCATATAGATCTAAATGTTTGCGCGCAAGTAGATATAAGTTTTGATGAAATACCATTCAACATACTTAACATGCGCCAACAAGAACATGCATAAACATGAACATCACACATGCGCCAAACACCTAAAACCTAGCATGTGGTTGCGCATGTGAAATAGATCTATACTAACAAGGATCACAAAACAAACAAAGCAATCATATGAACATATATTAACCGCTCTGATACCAATTGTTAGGGTCCCCTTCAAGGGGGAGCGAGAAACCCTAAGGTGAGTACCCCTTTCAAGAGGGGGGCGCAAGTGACCTTTCTTTGTTTTAGCAGCGGAATTAGGGTTTCACATTTGATCGCATGCTATACATTCATATGATCAACTTAAACATCAAGTGAAAGATGCGTTACCATGGCCATGAGAAGGAGGCGGCTTGGAAGCAAAGACCAAGAGAGATCTTCTCCACAAGTGACGCACACAAGAAGAGAGATGGCTTCTTCTTGTTGATCTTTGTGCTAGCAAAGATCTTCAAGTGTCCTTGCCGAATGGAAGGGATGGGAGACGAGATCTTGCTTGGGCGAGAGCTCCACACGTTCGTCCACCTCTTCTCCACCCGCAAATTGCAAGAAGCCAAGCGAAGTGAAGTCAAGTGGTGAACGGCTTGGCGTTAGGCGTTTTGAAGAAGAGGCCTTGATGACTTACCATAAATGGAAGCATGCACTCATAAACGACCAAAATGCCTTCACCCTTTCAAACCATGCGTTCACATAAGTGAACCGGTTCTCTTTTGGTTCAATTGCATTTGGTTCAACAAACCAAATCAAATAAGCCCAAGCCCCCTTTGGTCTAGATCATATCAAACCCTAAGGTTCAAGATCTAACCGTTCATCTCCTGATGCTCCTGATCTCACCGATCTAGCATCACCTCTCTCGATCGAAGCTTACCGATCTCAAGCCCTAATCAATCAAACATGATCAGACCAGATCTCACTTACAATCAGAGATTAAATCCCTTTAAACTGAACCCAAACAATTCAGTCCACACGATCTGACTCAAGTAAGCCATATCATCAAATTGTGCGACCCTGAGGGTTTCCTTTGAATGTCGGTAACGATAACTTTCGTTATCACGATCAGTGAGAGGTATCTAGCAACACATCACTGTCTCCCGATATAAAGGAAACAGTCTTCCAAGACTACTCCCAAAACACAGCACAAGGGTGAATGCACTTCACTAGGCATACATGTTTCCTTTGCCACTGGATGTTCTTATTGGACAAGCGTGTCAAGCCTGTGACTCCAATATGATGAGCATGATTAGATCAGATGAACATAGTCACCTGGGTATGGCCATACACTTTCTCAATCATCTCATTCAGGGGGGGCCCTTTAGAACACCACACTCCTTGAACAAGGAGACGGCAATCCTTTATCTATCACTAGTGTCCTAACCTGACTCATGATCATTATCCAAGATAGTCTATAATCATTATCTTTCAAATGATATTGAACTACCTCAAAACAATGACAATCATCATCTAGAAACACAAGTGATCTCTGAAGAGTCCCCTTCAAGGGGGAGCGCAAGCAGATGAAACCCCTTTCAAGAGGGGGGCGAAAAACCCTTAAGGGTGGCGCATAAAAATTGCAAGCGGAAGCAAGGGTTTTTCATGGATCTTAGCAAGATAATATGATCAACTTGATGAAGTTTAGATCCATACCAAAGCCATGAGGAAGATGGCGACTTGGAAGAGAAAGATCGAAAGGGATCTTCTCCCTAGTTGACGCACACAAGATGATGTGCTTGCTCCTTGGAGATGCTTGTGCTAGCAAGGTCCTTCAAGGGTCGTATGGTAAGGAAATGAGAGATGATGTCTAGGCTTGCCGAACCTCCACCAAGACCTCGCCTTCTCCACGCCAAAGTCTCGTCAAGCAAGAGCAAGGAGACGAGAGTTGAATGGAGTGTTCAAGTCATTTGGCGTTCAAGGGAACATGCGCTAAATGACTTTCCAAAATTGGAAAAAAACATTAAGCCATGCGTTCATGATCACTAAATCGATCAAAACGCCAAAACAATGAACCATACGTTCAAGCTCTTGAACCGGTTCAAAGTAAATGTGTTCGGTCCAAAGGCCAAACCAAGCCAGCCCAAGCCAATCGGTCTAGATCAACTAAACCCTAAGGTTTCCAATCTAACCGTTCATCTCATGATGCTCTTGATCTCACCGATCTAGCATCATCTCTCTCGATCGAAGCTTACCGATCTCAAGCCCTAATCAATCAAACATGATCAGACCCGATCTCACTTACAATCAGAGATTAAATCCCTTTAAACTGAACCCAAACAATTCAGTCCACACGATCTGACTCAAGTAAGCCATATCATCAAATTGTGCGACCCTAAGGGTTTCCTTTAAATGTCGGTAACAATAACTTACATTATCACGATCAGTGAGGGGTATCTAGCAACACATCACTGTCTCCCGATATAAAGGAAAGAGTCTTCCAAGACTACACCCAAACCATAGCACAAGTGTGAATCCACTTCACAAGGCATGCATGTATCCTTTGCCACTGGATGTTCTTATTGGACAAGCGTGTCAAGCCTGTGACTCCAATACGTTGAGCATGATTAGATCAGATGAACATAGTCACCTGGGTATGGCCATACACTTTCTCAATCATCTCATCTAAAGGGGGGGGCCCCATTAGAACATCTCACTCCTTGAAAAAGGAGACGGCAATCCTGTATCTATCACGAGTGCCCTAACATGACTCAAGATCATTATCCAAGATAGTCTATGATCATTATCTTTCAAATGATATTGAACTACCTCAAAACAATGACAATCATCATTTAGAAACACAAGTGATCTCAAGTCAGAGGACATGTGCCACTTGATGCAAACAAGGATTATTCACATTGTGATAAGCAATTGAATATCCTAGTAGGGTCTGTCCAGTACATCCAATGTACCCATGAGTCTACATCTTATTCCATGCTCGAAGCATCCTATAAGATTAGAATACATATTAGTCTCCATCATATCAAGGCTGTCTCATGTTCACCAAGATATCTCGACTAAGGACATTACTGCATGTCAGCCCAGCTGAACAGCTTTGAGACATTATTCAGTAGTACACTTATTACAGCAGACAAGGTAACAACCTGAATAATAACCATACCTTTATAAACACAAGAGTTTATTACATGATACTGATACAATCCCAAGGCCTCAAACATTAGCCTTAATGGCATACCCCAACAATCTCCCACTTGCACTTAATCTAATGGTTGAGAAATCTCAAACCCATATTATTACAGTGCTTCTCATGCTTCTGCTGCGCCAGAGGCTTGGTAAGCGGGTCAGCCAGATTGTCATCTGTATGAACCTTGCAAATTTTGATCTCGCCACGATCAATGATCTCCCGGATCAAGTGAAACCGTCTCTGTATGTGCTTGGACTTCTGGTGCGACCGTGGTTCCTTTGCTTGTGCGATGGCTCCAGTGTTATCACAGAAGATAACCAAAGGATCGACACTCGAAGGAACAACACCAAGTTCTCTCACGAACTTACGAATCCACACTGCCTCCTTGGATGCTTCCGAGGCTGCAACATACTCGGCTTCTGTTGTGGAATCAGCAACAGTTGACTGTTTGAAACTCTTCCACACCACTGCTCCACCATTCAAGCTAAAAACATAGCCTGATTGCGATCGGAAATCATCCTGGTCCGACTGGAACAAAGCGTCAGTATATCCTTCTATACTGAGTTCTTCCTGACCACCATATATCAAGAACATATCTTTGGTCCTCCGCAGATATTTTAAAATGTTCTTGACTGCAATCCAGTGCGCCATACCTGGATTACTTTGGAATCGACTGGTCACGCTTAACCCATAAGCGATGTCTGGGCGAGTACACAACATCGCATACATAATGGATCCAATAGCCAAAGCATAAGGCGCATTGTCCATTTTATCTTTCTCAGTCTGTGTTTGTGCACACTGACTCTTTGAAAGATTCAGACCATGTCTGACTGGAAGATATCCTCTTTTAGAATTCTCTAAATGAAATCTCTCCAGGACTTTTTCGATGTAAGTACTCTGGCACAGCCCGAGAAGCCTCTTAGTTCTATCCCTGTAGATCTTCACACCTAAAACATAGGCTGCTTCTCCTAGATCTGTCATCTGGAAACATTTTCCTAACCATGCTTTAACAGCATGCAGTTCAGGAGTATCGTTTCCAATGATCAAGATGTCATCGACGTAGAGGACTAGGAATGTAATCACGCTCCCACTAAACCTCTTATATACACACGGGTCGTCCTCGTTCTTGATGAAACCAAACTCAGAGATTGATTCATCAAAACGAATATTCCAGCTTCTAGATGCTTGTTTAAGTCCATAAATGGACTTCTTTAACTTGCATATCTTATGACGATCTGATGGATTAGTGAAACCTTCAGGTTGTGTCATATACACATCCTCATCCAGATTTCCATTAAGGAAAGCTGTTTTCACATCCATCTGCCAGATCTCATAATCGTAATATGCTGCTATCGCGAAAAGAATCCGAATAGACTTAAACATGGCTACAGGAGAGAAAGTTTCATCATAATCTATCCCGTAGATTTGTTTGAAACCTTTCGCTACTAGCCTGCCTTTATAGGTAACCACGTTACCATCCATGTCAATCTTCTTCTTGAAGATCCATTTACAGCCTATAGGGATAACTCCCGGAGGCGGATCAACCAAATCCCAGACTTGGTTATCTGACATGGAGTCCATCTCGGCTCGCATAGCTTCAAGCCATCTAGCTGACTCCAGTCCACTGACCGCATCCGCATAAGTAAGGGGTTCATCATTTTCAATGATGTAGACTCCGTCATAGCGCTTAGGCTGACGACGGATCCTTCCCGATCTATGCGGTTCCCGTGATATTTGAGCCTCAGGTTGTTCAATAACCTGTTCTTCCGGCTCAGGCACATCCATCTGTGCTTGACTACTTTGTCCATCCTCTGGATTCTCATCCAGCTTTATTTCTCTCCCACTGGCTTCTTGCAGAAGAAACTCCTTCTCAAGAAATATGGCCGTCCGAGCAACAAATACTTTGTTCTCTTTGGGATCGTAGAAATAATAACCCTTAGTTTCCTTAGGGTAACCGACAAAGATGCATTTCTCAGATCTGCTCTCCAGTTTCCCAGAGGCGAGCTTTTTGACATAAGCCTCGCAACCCCAGATCCTGATAAATGTCAAGCTCGGCAGTTTCCCATACCATAATTCATATGGCGTCTTTGAAACGGCCTTGGATGGCACTCGGTTTAGTACCTTTGCAGCTGTTTCCAGTGCAAATCCCCAAAAGGAATATGGAAGAGTAGCCTGACTCATCATAGAACGAACCATATCAAGTAACGTTCTATTTCTCCTCTCGGACACACCATTCCATTGCGGTGTTCCTGGCGGAGTGAGCTGTGAGATAATCCCACACTCCTTCAGATAGTCAGTAAACGCATGACTCAGGTATTCTCCACCTCGATCAGAACGAAGTGCCTTGATATTTCGGCCTAGCTGATTTTGTACTTCATTTCTGAACTCTTTGAACTTGTCAAAAGATTGACTTTTATGTCTCATTAAATAGACATACCCATACCTACTGAAATCATCAGTAAAGGTAATGAAGTACTGATAGCCACCTCTGGCATGTTTACTAAACGGCCCACACACATCACTGTGTATCAGGTCAAGTAAACCTGAAGCCCTTTGACCTTTGTTAGGAAAAGGTGACTTCGTCATTTTACCCATTAAACAGGCTTTGCATGTATCAATCTCCTCATAGGAGAATGATCCCAGCAGTCCATGATCATGCAACCGCTTGATGCGCTTCTTGTTAATATGGCCTAAACGACTATGCCATAACAAGGTGCTGTCATCTGCATACTTGGCTTTCTTATTATCAATGTTTTGTATAGAATATTCCATGTCCAACATGAATAACCCATTGTTAATTGAACCAGTAGCATAAATAATATTATCAAGAGAAAGTACACACTTTGAAATATTGCATTCAAAGGCAAATCCTTTCCTGACAAGAGCAGGAATAGAGATAATATTCTTGGTTATACTGGGTACAAAATTACAATTGTTTAATTCCAATACAATGTCAGATGGTAAAGAAATGAAATAGTCTCCTACAGCAACAGCAGCAACCCGTGCCCCGTTTCCAACGCGTAGGTCTACCTCATGCTGTCCCACCTGCCTTCTTCTCTTGAGTTCCTGTACATTTGAACAAATGTGAACTCCACATGCAGTGTCCAACACCCATGAAATAGAAGAAGATGAAACCATGACTTCCGTCACGTATATACCTGAGCCAGAAGCGATGCTTCCCCTCTTATCTCCTTGGAGCGCTTTACAGTCCTTTTTCCAGTGACCCAGCTGGCCACAGTGGAAACACCTGTTGTCCTTCGACCGCTTAACCTTTTGTTTCAGAGCCTTACTGTAGTTCTTGACAGGGGCTTTGCCCTTCTTCCCCTTCTTCTTGTTCCTTGAAGGAACCATTAAGACAGAGGTTGAAGGCTTTCCCTTCAGAGTTTCCTCAGTAGTCAAGAGCATATTCAGCAGCTCTGCCGGAGTACAATCGATTTTGTTCATATTAAAGTTAATAATGAATGCATCGAAAGAGGGCGGGAGAGACTGCAGAATAATGTCTACAGCAAGCTCCTGGTTTATGGTATGCCCCAGTTTCTCCAGAGCCTCCTTGTGCCCAATCATCTTGAGCACGTGAGCTCCCACTGGGCTCCCTTCAGCCAGTTTGCTTTGAAAGAAAAGCTTTGTCAGATTATAGCGTTCTGTCCTCGCCTGTGCAGCATACAGCATCTTGAGGTTCGCTATAATTTCTATAGCCGACATATCCTCATGCTGACGCTGCAGCGGTGGCGTCATAGACGCTAGCATCAGGCAAGCGACATCAATGCTATCATTGACGTGCTTTTCATAAGCATCACGAACCGCCCTTGCGGCGTTCGCAGCGGGTTGAGGCGGCACAGCCGTCTCGAGGACATACAGTTTCCTCTCTGCCTTAAGAACGATCTTAAGGTGTCCGAACCAGTCTGAGAAGTTTGGCCCAGCAAACTTCTCCCTTTCCAGTAGGGATCGCACATTGAAGCTCATGGTGTTCGTTGCTGCAGGAATCTACAACAATGCAAGAACAGCAAGGTCAGTATCAATGTATAGAATCAATCCAGGACTTAAGAAAGATTCTTTTTCTCACTATTTTATCTGACTGAAAAATCCATTAAACAGTCCGAAAGAGTAATACTCTTTTAGTGAGATGGGATCCAGATTTCATACTTGGTCTCCGCGTCCCGCTCAGGCGAGATAAGATGCACAGAGATGACAAGCACTAATTTCTGGTAGGCTGTCCCAGCCAATCGCCAACCCGTGCGATTCCCCTTCACCTGGGCAATCCAGGAGACTGTGCCAACTGATTTGGTACAACACAGTCTCTGATCCCACAGATGGCTGCCTCCATGCGCTACCATATGCGCCACATATGTAGCCTACATGGTCAAGCTGACCCGACCTACTCCCTGGACCACCACGTGCTATGCTGAGCAACGAGAAGCGATAAATCCCTTCTCTGTAACACGCAGGTGAAATCACGCACCGTCTGAAGATAGATGGACGTGCCCACTGAGTGGGTACAACACGGCTCCAACGATAATCAGAAAGGTGAGGTTTCGCGTCAGAAGGCATTACGTGCTTGATATTTTAGCGTTTGGATTTTAACGGTCTTTTATCTTCTTACTATCAGGCAAATCCTATGGCTATAGCAGAAGATAAATAAATCATGCTGTTCTACTTATATAAACAATAACAGAAAGCATGGATCTTATGTGGTAAAAGCCCATAGCCTAAGTAAGACCTTAAGATACTTAAGTCTTCACTTGCTCTTCTTGGGTCTTTAGCATCTCATCTGGTCCAACCCAGGGCCCTTGCGCCAAGAGCACCTCAGGTGCGCCACCAGCTGAATGCCCCTCTGGGATGTGTGCCTTTGTGCTCTTGTCTAATCAAAATACATTTTGATCTATCTAGACAAGTTTGACTCGCAGGTCAATTATACAATAAATTAATTAAAAAGTGATTCGCAGATCACAATAATATTAATTTACAGGTTTAATTCCAGGCACGCAGGCCCCAGCACAGCACACATTTAACATGGGCAACCCACATAAGAATAAATAAACAAGCATATGGCATCAATCAATCATCATGTGATCCCTTACAAAGAAAATAAATTTTGAAAACCCCATTGGCATCAATTTTAATTTTCTTATGTGCCCTACAACCTTACAATGGTCCATTGATAGGGATCCACTCATTCATCTAGTCAGATCCTCTTCCCCTTGCATGCACCAAGTCCTAACTGACTCGAGTTGACCTAATGGTCAACCATGCATGCGCCAAGGGCTGAACAACCCTCATGAGGTCTGGCAAGCGGGTGTGACCCCGGGCCTAACTCATGTGTGTTCAATGGTTGTCTCAACCAGACCTCGCTACACGCCTAAGATGCAATCGACCTATAGCCACCTCGTGCTTGCGCACAGGTGCCATCTGGTCGATCCATCTCGGCTGTCAGATGGTCTGATCAGACTATTGGATCTAACCTAGAGGTGACTTCAACCCCATCAACCCATCTAAGGGTTTATAGTAGGCGCCACTTAGATCTAGTCATAGGCGCGCATGTTAGGTTTTTGATAAAATAACATGAATTAAGCGCCAACACAAGACATGCGACAAGATGAACAAACAACATGCGCCAACATAAGGTAAACATCTTACTTTCGCATGAAGAAATAACATGTAAGTTTCGCATGTCAACAAGATCTAAGCATACATGTAGATGCGCAACCAAGGATCACAAAATATACCAAGCAATCATATTAAATGCTTGAACTGCATGCTCTGATACCAATTGAAGAGTCCTCTTCAAGGGGGAGCGCAAGCAGATGAAACCCCTTTCAAGAGGGGGGCGAAAAACCCTTAAGGGTGGCGCAAAAAAATTGCAAGCGGAAGCAAGGGTTTTTCATGGATCTTAGCAAGATAATATGATCAACTTGATGAAGTTTAGATCCATACCAAAGCCATGAGGAAGATGGCGACTTGGAAGAGAAAGATCGAAAGGGATCTTCTCCCTAGTTGACGCACACAAGATGATGTGCTTGCTCCTTGGAGATCCTTGTGCTAGCAAGGTCCTTCAAGGGTCCCTCTCGTATGGTAAGGAAATGAGAGATGATGTCTAGGCTTGCCGAACCTCCACCAAGACCTCGCCTTCTCCACGCCAAAGTCTCGTCAAGCAAGAGCAAGGAGACGAGAGTTGAATGGAGCGTTCAAGTCATTTGGCGTTCAAGGGAACATGCGCTAAATGACTTTCCAAAATTGGAAAAAAACATTAAGCCATGCGTTCATGATCACTAAATCGATCAAAACGCCAAAACAATGAACCATACGTTCAAGCTCTTGAACCGGTTCAAAGTAAATGTGTTCGGTCCAAAGGCCAAACCAAGCCAGCCCAAGCCAATCGGTCTAGATCAACTAAACCCTAAGGTTTCCAATCTAACCGTTCATCTCATGATGCTCTTGATCTCACCGATCTAGCATCATCTCTCTCGATCGAAGCTTACCGATCTCAAGCCCTAATCAATCAAACATGATCAGACCAGATCTCACTTACAATCAGAGATTAAATCCCTTTAAACTGAACCCAAACAATTCAGTCCACACGATCTGACTCAAGTAAGCCATATCATCAAATTGTGCGACCCTAAGGGTTTCCTTTAAATGTCGGTAACAATAACTTACATTATCACGATCAGTGAGGGGTATCTAGCAACACATCACTGTCTCCCGATATAAAGGAAAGAGTCTTCCAAGACTACACCCAAACCATAGCACAAGTGTGAATCCACTTCACAAGGCATGCATGTATCCTTTGCCACTGGATGTTCTTATTGGACAAGCGTGTCAAGCCTGTGACTCCAATACGTTGAGCATGATTAGATCAGATGAACATAGTCACCTGGGTATGGCCATACACTTTCTCAATCATCTCATCTAAAGGGGGGGGCCCCATTAGAACATCTCACTCCTTGAAAAAGGAGACGGCAATCCTGTATCTATCACGAGTGCCCTAACATGACTCAAGATCATTATCCAAGATAGTCTATGATCATTATCTTTCAAATGATATTGAACTACCTCAAAACAATGACAATCATCATTTAGAAACACAAGTGATCTCAAGTCAGAGGACATGTGCCACTTGATGCAAACAAGGATTATTCACATTGTGACAAGCAATTGAATATCCTAGTAGGGTCTGTCCAGTACATCCAATGTACCCATGAGTCTACATCTTATTCCATGCTCGAAGCATCCTATAAGATTAGAATACATATTAGTCTCCATCATATCAAGGCTGTCTCATGTTCACCAAGATATCTTGACTAAGGACATTACTGCATGTCAGCCCAGCTGAACAGCTTTGAGACATTATTCAGTAGTACACTTATTACAGCAGACAAGGTAACAACCTGAATAATAACCATGCCTTTATAAACACAAGAGTTTATTACATGATACTGATACAATCCCAAGGCCTCAAACATTAGCCTTAAGGGCATACCCCAACAATCTCAAGTCAGAGGACATGTGCCACTTGATGCAAACAAGGATTATTCACATTGTGACAAGCAATTGAATATCCTAGTAGGGTCTGTCCAGTACATCCAATGTACCCATGAGTCTACATCTTATTCCATGCTCGAAGCATCCTATAAGATTAGAACACATATTAGTCTCAATCATATCAAGGCTGTCTCATGTTCACCAAGATATCTCGACTAAGGACATATGCATGTCAGCCTAGCTGAACAGCATTGAGACATTATTCAGAAGCACAGTTATTGCAGCAGACAATGTAACAAACTGAATAATAACCATTGCCTTTATAAACACAAGAGTTTATTACATGATACTTTTACAATCCCAAGGCCTCAAACATTAGCCTTAAGGGCATACCCTAACAAATCGGAGTTTGGGTAACCTTATGCGGTGCTTAGTTGGCGACTTCCCATGCCATTGGGCTGAACACCTTCCTATAACGGAATTCACGTATAATAGTGCGTCGCACCGCTCCACTGCGCTGAGTCCTTTCCAGGTCGTCCTCGGGCACCAACCTAGGAAACCCATAGACATGCATAACGTCCCTCCTCCTCCATCTATCCATGAGTCTGCATACACCTTTGCTTCTCATCTTGCGGGTTTACACGATGAAATTCATCGTCGGATTTTCTTTAGCAACACCCGGTACACGGCTGAGGCCAACGTGCATCGTAGGCCATGACATTTGGAGATTGGTGAGCTAGTTATGGGACGTCTCCACCCTGAGCGTTTGACATCGCAAGCCAATTGGAAGTTGCATGCATGCTGCGCCAGTCCCTACATGGTCCTATGGCGACTTGGCTCCAATGCTTACGTCCTCGACCTTCCGGCGGATTCCCACCGCAGTCCCGTCTTCAACATCGCCGACCTCCTACCGTATCATGCGCCCTTCCACACCGGCGCCCCTTCCTCCAATGGCTCTCCACCTTCTTCTCCGGAGAAGAATTCTCCCCCCCCCCTCCTATCGTATCATGATGGAGTCAAAGACGCCTATGGGGAAGGCCACATTCCTCTGGAAGACGCTTGGGGAGACTTCCCAGGACCTGACGAAGACACCCCCAAAAATTCAGATCAACAAGCCCTCTGCCGCCCTGAACACGGCCGTGACACGATCGAAGGTGGACGTGAACGAAAACACGGCCTGCGATATGGCCGTGGCACCCGCCGTGTCGGGCTCGACAACTTTCGGCTCAAGCAATCACGACCGTGATGGAAAACACGGCCAGGCCGTGAACAAGATTACAGCCCGTATTCCAGGTTACGGCACTGCCATGAAATCAGCGCAACATTCTGTGGATTTCGGCCCCAGCGAGCACGGCCGTGACGCGGAACACGGCCAGGCCGTGATGAGCTCGCAGACCCCCATGACGACCATGACACTAGCCGTGTTCACCTCAGCGCAGGAATCAGACACAGAACGGCCGTGAAGGTGAACATGGCCAGGCCGTGTTCAGCCCCAGAAAGCCAAAGACGGTGGTTTTCCACCCCGTTCGACGTTCTCAGCGGTCCTCGCATCCTCCAGACCATTTTGTGGGAGTGATGAGCCCTTTGACAGCCACGACATGCCCCATCCACTTCGGTAATGTGACTTCTCCTGCTTCCACGACATCCCTTCATCCGCTTCCCCCGCTATCCCTCACTCGGGGGCCGCTTCGAGACTCGACCACCGACCGTGACCAGCCCACCGACCGCTACAACAACCGGGTCGTCAAATCAGCACACGACACCGCCAACAACGTCCAGAATCAGCCCACCATCAGCAAGTTCTGCTGCTTCGTGGCGGCTTGCTCGGAGATGGTGTAGCGCCACGTGGGTCCGGACAACGACCACGTGGATGACTCTTTCACTCGACGCCTCACACCCCTCGCATGAAGGAATCGCCCAAGGAATAGTTGCTAGTTTGTTTTACTTTTCAGTAGTTAGGGGGCTGAAAGTTTCCCTAAAGGGGGCGAAACCCTAATAGGCGCATATCAGAGGTTTTTGCATTGAGCGGAAGCTAGGGTTTCTAAAATCGCATGCATGAATACATGATCAACTTAATAACATGTATAGATCGAGAAGGGATCATACCATAGCCATTGCTTGGATGGCGACTTGGAAGTAGAGAACGAAGTAGGTCTCCTCCAAAGGTGACGCACACAAGATGGGTGATCGCCTACTCCTTGTCGATCCTTGTGCTAGCAAGGCTCTCCAAGTCTCCTGATCGCTTGAAGGGAAGATGAGATAATCTCTTGGCTTTCTTCTCTTCTCCTTTGCGTGAAGACTCACCACACGAGAGGAAGCGGCGACAAGAGGAAGAGGCGAGCGAGAATAGAGCAATGCTCTCGAACGTGAGGCGTGCTCTCTATTTTGGAAAGCATGACTTCCAAAAATAGTAAACCCTCACATGTTCAAGTGTTCACGCCAAGTGAACAAATCGCAACCTTCTCCTCTTTGAACCATGCGCTCACTTGATGAGCCGGTTCAATTGGATTTGGTTCAAAGACCAAATTAAACCAAGCATTGGTCTAGATCAAATTAAACCATAAGGCTCAAGATCCAACCATTCATCTCTTGATGCTCTTGATCTCACCGATCTAGCATCATTTCTCTCGATCGAAGCTTACAGATCTCAAGCCCTAATCAATCAAACATGATCAGACCAGATCTCACTTACAATCAGAGTTTAAATCCCATTAAACTGAACCAAAACAATTCAGTCCACACGATCTGACTCAAGTAAGCTATATCATCAAATTGTGCGACCCTAAGGGTTTCCTTTAAATGTCGGTAACGATAACTCACGTTATCACGATCAGTGAGGGGTATCTAGCAACACATCACTGTCTCCCGATATAAAGGAAAGAGTCTTCCAAGACTACACCCAAACCACAGCACAAGTGTGAACCCAAGTCACTTGACATATGTGTTTCCTTTGCCACTGGACGTTCTTATTGGACAAGCGTGTCAAGCCTGTAATTCCAATATGATGAGAATGATTAGATCAGATGAACATAGTCATCTGGGTATGGCCATACACTTTCTCAATCATCTCATCGAGGGGGCCCCTATAGAACATCACACTCCAATCAAGGAGACGGCAATCCTATATCTATCACTAGTGCCCTAACATGACTCATGCTCATTATCCAAGATAGTCTATAACCATTATGTTTCAAATGATATTGAACTACCTCAAAACAATGCCAATCATCATTTATAAACACAAGTGATCTCAAGTCAGAGGAAATATGCCACTTGTTTGCATATAAGGATTATTCACATTGTGATAAGCAATTGAATATCCTAAGTAGGGTCTGTCCAGTACATCCAATGTACCCATGAGTCTACATCTTATTCCATGCTCGAAGCATCCTATAAGATTAGAACACATATTAGTCTCAATCATATCAAGGCTGTCTCATGTTCACCAAGATATCTCGACTAAGGACAAAACTGCATGTCAGCCAAGCTGAACAGCATTGAGACATTATTCAGAAGTATACATATTGCAGCAGATGATGTAACAACCTGAATAACAACCATTGCCTTTATAAACATAGAGTTTATACATGATACTGAAATAATCCCAAGGCCTCAAACATTAGCCTTAAGGGCATACCCCAACAGGGGCATCTTGACCCTACTTTAGTTTGTTTTAGGTGGTTGGCTTCTCCAACTACCTCACATGTTTAGCTTGTGACCCTCTCTCCCCCCCTCTTGATCCATAAAAGAGGGGCTGAAGGGCTGTGTTTCTTAGTTTTTGTTGTAGTTTGCGCCTTCCCTTGCAAGGCCTTAGGTCCAGCAAATCTCCAAGGAGCTTGCCTAGAGTTCCCTCGCCTCCTCTTTGTACGCTTCTTTTCAGCTTTCAATCTAAACACCCGGCGAACTCCACTTGGGCGCCGGGTCCTTTGCATGTTCATCTTGCTGCGTTGTGTCTTGGATGAGTAAGCTTGAGTGGTTGCCATAGCATTGTGAAGGGCGTGCGCGCGTGCTTGCAAAGTAGACATTGGCTTCGAGATCGAGGTGAGTATTCTCCATTAGAGTTCCAATCCGTGGCTTCTTGTTGCTCCTAGTGTTGCTCAAGTTACATCTCGCGCTATTCCCATCAGTTTTCTCCGCAGATTTTCATCGATCGCACACACTTTCTCTTCCCTCGTCTCAAGATCCTCTCCCGGATTTATGCATCATAGTTCCCCCACCATAGAGTATTGCTTTAAGGAACCCTCCTATTCATCTGCTGCGTCATACGCTCAATGTCCCGGTGGAGGGAGGGCCAAAAGAAGCATTCCTCCGCCATCTCAAGGGTTTTGTCGCGGCCATAATGGCCGGCGATGCCACCCGCATGCAGCTCGAGCAAAAGATGATCTCGAAGCGATGAGCGAGGAATGCACAAGCAGTTCCCCATGAAAAGATAGCCTTCGCACAATTGGTAGGCGGACTCGGGGTCGGAGGACTCAGTCAAGGCAGCGTAGATGGCACCGAAGTCGGAGCATGTGGCGTACTCCTCCTTGATGTGGTCAAAGGTGTTGACGCAGGTGCGCATCACACAGAAGGGTGCAGACGCGACTCAAAGCATCCGCGATGATATTCTCCTTGCCCGTCTTGTGATTGATTACAAAGGAGTACTGTTGCAAGTACTCGACCCACTTGGCATGGCGGGCGCCCAATTTCTTTTGGGCATTAAGGAAAGACAAGGCTTGATGGTCGCTATACAAGACGAACTCACGGTGGAGGAGATAGTGCCTCCACTGACGGAGCGACTGAACGATGGCATAAAACTCCTTGTCATAGGTCGAATAACGCTGCCAGACAGCATTCAACTTCTCGCTAAAGAAGGCGACAGGGTGGCCTTCTTGGCTAAGGGTACCTCCGATCCCAGTACCGGAGGCGTTGCAAGCAACCTCAAAGACTTTGGAGAAGTCCGGGAGGTGCAAGACAGGTGCGGTCATGATGGCATCCCTGAGGGCGTCAAAGGCACGTTGTCTGGTTGTGGTCCATGAGTGGCTGTGGTCCACTCAAAGTCGTCCTTGGACATGCGTTGAGTCAATGGGGATGCAATCGTGCTGAAACCCTGAATGAAACGACAGTAAAAGCTTGCGAGGCCCAAAAAGCTGCGGACCTCGGACACTATGCAGGGTTCAGGGCCAATGTCGGATGGCTTCAACTTTAGCCTGGTCAACAGAAAGACCCTCATCCGAAACGATGTAACCCAGAAAGTGGACTCAATTTGTCATGAAGGCGCACTTCTTTGTGTTAAGGAAGAGGCGTTCCTTTCATATGAGGTCAAAGGTGGAGCAAAGATGCTCCAAGTGCTCTTCTCGGGACCGACTAAAAATCAGAATGTCGTCAAAGTAGATGACCAGGAACTTGCCCATGTAGGGCTTGAGAACTTGGTTCATGAGGCGCATGAAGGTGGACGAGGCATTAGACAACCCGAATGGTATGATGAGCCATTCGTAAAGACCGTCCTTGGTCTTGAATGCAGTCTTCCATTCATCACCTTCGCGGATGCAGACCTAGTGATATCCGCTGCGAAGATCAAGCTTGGAAAACCACGACGCACCGGAGACTAAGTCCAACATATCGTCAAGTCTTGGTATGGGGAACCTATACTTGACAGTGATCCTATTGATGGCGCGGCTGTCAATACACATGCGCCACGACCCATCTTTCTTGTGCGTGAGTAAGGCGGGTACCGCGCAAGGACTTAGGCTCTCACGGATGTACCCCTTGCTGAGGAGTTCATCCACTTGATGGGGTTTAATAGATGATGGGGTAAGTTGGGGAGAGGTGCTCCCGGGAGAAGATCAATGGCATGTTGGATCTCCCTATTCGAAGGGAGCCCATGGGGTAAGTTCGCCGGGCTGATGTCAGAGAACTCGGTCAAGATAGCCGCGATCTCTGGGGGATGCGCCTAGTCTAAGGGAGGAGGAGCACCCGAGGATTCGCGCACCATTGGGGCATAGACAATCTTGGACTCGGTGGCCGCGCACATAAGCATGGAGGCTCGCATGAGGGACATGACAGGAGGGGTCGGAGGGGCAGCCGATGGAGGGACCACCACACCCTTGGAGGTGGAAGCGCGCAGCTCTTTTGGTGGGGTCGGGATCAAACGGATTTTCTGGTCATTGTGGTCAAAACGCATAAGTGTTCGACCGGCCATAGTGGGTCACGTCCCTATCGTAGAGCTAGGGACGACCTAAGAGGATGTGGGCGACATCCATAGTCGCCACATCACACCACACCTTCTCACGATAGTCCCCAAAAGCGATGGGAACTTGGCACCGGTGGGTGACCAGAAGACTCGACGTGTCCACACACACTATGGAATATGGCTTCGGGTGAGGTTCGAGGGGAAGACCGAAGCGGGTGATTGCGGTCCGAGAGACCACATTCAAACTACTACCACCGTCGATGACGATCTTACATGAGTGCCCATTGCACTTGATCTAAGTCGTGAAGATGCTCGTACGCCTCCAATCCTCGGAGGGTGGGGTATAGACAAAGGTGCACCTCACAACCGCAAGTGTGGGGTGACCCGACTCGTCACCACTAGTGTAGCACTCGGCCTCAACATCGTGTTCTGCAGGCTCACGGGTGATAGTGGCGACGCGGGCAGGGGTCTTGTCCACGGTGGCGGACCGTTTAGGGTAGTCGTGGGACAGATGGCCCGGCTGCAGGCAATTGTAACAGTTGACGCGACCCGGCAGGCTGACAAGTGGGGCCTTCCCCCTCGCTTCCCAAGTGGGGTGAGAAGGTGGGGGCACCGGGGGCTGAATGTCTAGGGTTGTGATGGGCCGCTGGCGTGGGCCATGGATCAGAACCAGGCTCCTGGCGCTCGGGTCGAGGGTGGGCATGAGGAGGTCCGCCCAAAGGATGGCGCCTAGGGGGTCCAAACTCGCTGCATCTAGCCGCAGCCCTAAGATCATGCTCGATATCGCGAGCACGCTGGAAGGTTTGGTCGAAGGTCTCTGAGCCATATGTGGGCAGGGCGCGTCGGATGTCCGCGCGAAGACCATTCCTAAACTTCAACAAGACTAACTCGGGGTCCTCCTGTAAGTTACACCGGAGTTGTAGCGTCTCAAAGGTGAGATGATACTCCTCGACGGTACCTGATCCCTGGTGTAAGCTACTATACTGATCAAGGAAGCGCTGCCTATAGGAGGGGGGTACGTATCGCTCGTGGAGGCGATACCTCATTTCTTCCCAAGTGGTGATGGGAGGAAGGGCTTATTGCGCATTTTGGCGCTCCACGTTTGCCCAATGCAAACGCGCAGGGCCTTCGAGCAAGGTGCACACAAACCTAACGCGTGCATCGGGATGCAAGTTACTAAGGTCAAAGTAGGAATCGACAGAAGCAACCCAAATCGAGGAATTTTGACGGGTCAAGACCACCCACAAAGGGCGCGGGGGTGTGCCTAATGAAGCAGTGAATATCGTCCTCCAAGCGAGGGCGCTCGACATGGTGTCGGGTCGGGGCTCTTTGCCTAGCCCAAGCATGCCCAAAGTGACCATTAGATTGGGACCCTTGTGCGGCCCACATGTCATCCACATCCAAGGGCTCGTATCCATAACCGAAGTCCCCCTGGGCCTCATGAGGCCACAGGTGGCCGAACTCATCCTCAAAGACTTGCGGCCGCGGGGGCGCGGTCATTTGGGGGGAACTCTCTAGTAGGTGGGGCTGGGTTTGCAGACGGAGGCGGGTTAATCGGGTTGGAGCGCCTATGCTCCGATGGCTCAGGGCGACTTGTGAGGGTATGAATCCCAGCCATAATTTGCTGAAACATCGCGCTTGTATTCCCTTCGTGGGATTCCAAGCACGTGGACAGCGCATCCAACTTGGCATCTACGCGCGCTTCAAGCGCAGCCAACGATTCTAAATGGGCTCTACTCCCTTCCGAGGGTTGGGCCGACACTTGGGTTTCAGGGATGGTTTCCGGATATTGGGACGACATAACTTGTGACCATGTAGTCACCATGCACAAACAAAGTCAAAAATTACGAAGTGCAAGATGCTGAAAACGTGGAAACTGTTACATCCCGTTATCTTAACCCCAAACAAATGGCACAATTCATGAAGAATATAGGATGTTTCATATAAGATCGATTCATATGCTAGGTAAAACCGAGTTCAAGAAAACACGATCTGAAAATTTCCATAAATCCATACATACAAATTCACAAAACACAAATCTCATAAATCACATAAAGGTACCTGCCACCACGCAATCCTTGCACTAGACATATGCAAGGCAACAGTTATATCAAATCCGATGGCATAAATACAATTCGATTCGAAATTCAAAGCAAAGCCACAAAGTCGATTTTATAAACTCATACCAAACACCGAAACCAGGCTGAAGCCCGCGGTGACACAAAAATCAAACTCATAAGACTGCCATAACCGGCAACACAATTCACATAGTTCACATGGTTCACATAGTTCATATAATTCATGTTAAGGCCACAACCGGCCCCAAGAATTAAGCACAAAAGTTCTTAAAACAGCAAACAGCATAATTATCCACGCCAATGCACTCAAGAAATGCGCCCCTGCTCTATGCCTGAAAATAGTGAGGGGTGAGCTACACAGCCCAGTGAGTGGATAGTCTAAATCGACCATCCATAACATACACTCAAGAATATAGGCAGATTATTTTAAAAATCTTTAACAAGAACATTATGTCAACATATAACAAAATAAATACAGAAGTCATATAAACAGTCAGATGTACACACCAACATATAACAAACTCATGTTCACAAACTCAGGTTCTAGAGTTTTACTCTAAACCAATTAAACACATATATTCTAAACCAACTAAACACACCATACTTAATTAACCTAGTTGTCCAGCATAATCAGTAGTGACCAATATGGTCTAACCCGGCTTGGCCAAAGCACTGGGAGCTGCAAAATCTCGTGCAACACATAAACATGGATAGTGAGTAGAATCAAGAGGTGGCCCCCGCCAGGTCACGACGTGGCACTTTGCTCTATCACCCCATAACATATCGATGGATTGTGTGTAGATTCAAGAGGTGGCCCCCGTCAGGTCATGACGTGGCACTTTGCTCTACGACACCCAACATCACAAAATGAGAGTGATGACATCAAGAGGTGGCCCCTGTCTGATCAAGACATGGCACTTTGCGTCTTATATCACCCCATAACATAAAAGAGTAATGACATCAAGAGGTGGCCCCTGTCCGACCAAGACATGGCACTTTGCGTCAAAACCCGTTCTCCCAAAAGGTTCCTACTGGACAACAGACATATCTTATTTCATATTTCACAAAGGTGGACTCCTAAGTGTCAACTAGACTCTAGGATAGTCATCACAAAAATCATATCGGGCAGACTGAACATCAACCCCAATCACAATAATCATAATAGGCAGGCTGAACATCAACCTCCTCACATATCAAATATAGGGCTGAAATCTAACCCTTCACATATCACATAAGGACTATCCTATGAGTACACGGTTACACTTAGCCATAGTCCTAACCAACACATAACACATAATATTCAAAATTCCCATAATCACATAATTTCCAAAAATCACATAAACACTTAATATTTCAAGAATCACCTAATTACATAATATTAACAATCATATAAAGTAGTGTGGTCCTTAGGTTTCATGCTGATTAGTTCAGTCAAACTTTACTAGGTTATCACCCAAATTTCTCAAACAATTTCTCAACATTGCAGTTAACAAGCATCCATAAAAATTAACATAAAACTAAAACATGAAGTCATACAAACTATCCATAAAATTAACAAAAACTAAAACATGTATTCATACAAACTATTTTACAAATCTCTACATATAACCCACGGTTAACATATCATATCATCTACTAAAATTCTAAACCTTAGTTAACATGAATATCATGCTCAAAATCATTGGTTTAAAACTTCCTAAATTCCATAAGAGAATACCTTAAATTCCTTATTACAATTTTCGGTTTTCATAAACAATCATCAAGATTATTTCGGTTTAACTACCATCAACAAGGTTTCGGTTTTCATTCATGCTACAAACATCATTGACTTAATGTTACCAAAATTGATTTCGGTTTAACTATAATTAACAAGAGTTTCATACTCAAAATTCAATGATTTAATGCTACCAAAATTCCTATAAAAATACCTTAAATTTCATACAAATTTTCGGTTAAATAATCATCATATAATCACCTTTAAAAAATTCGGTTTTCATGATATAATCAACTTTACAAAATTCGGTTTTCATCATATAATCAACTTTACAAAATTCGGTTTTCATCATGGTGAAGTCTTGAATTTCGGTTTTAGCATGGTAAGATTTCCAACAAGCGAATATATCATCTAACTCATCAATTAACACAAACAAATAGATAGAAATCAATTAGACAACCCACTCACCTCTTAACCGAGAACACAAGGTGAAAAACTCTCCAAAAACAATTCGTCTAAGGCTTGAAGTTCTACCAAGAATCGCCACCAAAGGAAGGAAACACCTCCAACACCAAAGACTCCAAGAGAGAAGGAAGAGGAAAATCGTCCAAGCCTTCAAGGAAATCGCCAAGCCTTCAAGGAAGTCGCCAAGTTCTTTCAAGCCGTCGCCCAATGTTTTTCTCCAAGCCAAAATCGCCAAAACTCTACCCTAACCGAAATTACCTACTTAAATTTCGGTTTTTAAGGTTTTAACCCTCTAACCAATTAATTCAAAAAGGGGTTTAACCCATTAACCCATTAATTCAAATTTTAAAAACCCAATTAGTGTAAACCCAAATAACCCATGGTTTAAGTGAAATCCAATAAGAATTTAAATTAACATCCATTTAATGAATTCACTTAAACGCAAATCCAATAAGGACTTAAGTAATATCCACTAAGGTCTAATTAACCAATAAGGTCTAATTAATTAACTAACAATTTACAACCCATAAATCCTAATTAATTTATCAAGAACAACCAATGATAATTTATCATAAATTAACAACCAATAATCAAATAAATAATCTCTAATTAATTTACAATAAATTAACAACCAAATAGACTCAAATCAAATAATTACAATTAAACAATCAACAAGCCAGTTAATTAGCATTCAATAAATTTTACTTGAATCATAATAAAATATCACAGCTAATGATTTTATTTAAATCCAAATAATGCTTACCAGGACTTAAGATCCTTGGATCTTACAGAAACGATGCGGAAATATGCGATGCGATTTGTCAGACCGTGCGAACGATAAGAATCGAATGCACAACGTCCTTTGATACCAGAATTGATGGAGCTACTATAGGTGGGAGGGTCCTTAAAGCCGTACTCTAAGGGATTACACAATGCCGCGAAAAATAGGAGGGGGTCTTTGGACGAGGGAAGTGAAAAGCGCTTCGGAAATGCAGGGAAACACGAGGAAGCATGAAGAAATCAGCGTCGAGTTCGATCGGGGCAACACAATTGCGAAAAGAACACAACGGCACTCAACTACAGAATGTAACTCACTAACCTCGTAGCAATTTTGCACACTCACGCCGCAGATTTATCTCAGCACGTCGCAATAGGGAACCAGCGGATTCGCAGCGTGCAGCTCGCACGCCTATGCGCCTGAAATACACCAAAGAACAACTTGGAACATCCACGTCTTCGGCGTACGGATACCCGTGGAGAAAGGGAAACCACAACAGAAATACAAGAGTGTAGCGAAGTGAAAAAACAGACGAACCTGACCCACCACGAAGGAGGGGATTTACTTCTTTGAAAAGCTGGAAACGGAACAACGTGGAATCGAGGCACCGGCCTCGACCCGGAAACACTGAAGGCGAAGCTCCTCTTCTACAATGCTGGAGGCTCTCAGCTCACCAAGAGTACTCTACCACCAAGAGAACTAAGGGAGAATGCTGACCAGCCCCTCTCTTTTATAAGATAAGGAGGGGAAACAAGACAAAGGGGACAGCATCTCAACAACTAACAACCAAAAAGTAGTCAAGCTGCCACAAAAAGACAAAACAGAACATAATCCTACCAACTACCATCTACTCCTGCAGGGGCGCAGGTCCCTTGATTCTTCCGCGTATGAGGTGGCTGCGACGACGGTTAGACACGCTTAGAGTACATCACGACAAAGCAACAGAATTTTGAAGTACTAGGCTGCGTAACGATCGTTGCGGCCTTCTCTTGGGCCACGTTGCTGATATGGTTGTGAGGCCCATCTGGAATTGGGTTCTTCGGGGGCTAGTTTGTAGCATCCTTGGGCCGGATCACTTTGGTGTGGATGGAGAGTGGGCTGATAACACCCACGAAGCGGTCCAGTGGGTGAGATGGGCATTGGGATCGTCGTACTTCTACCTTGTTGTGCCCCTTTGGATCTTCATGAGGTGGGGCAAGATGGTAGGGTGGATTGTACACGTCGAAGTGGGGTTGTCGGGGCAGTTCTGCAGCTTCGGGTGGTTGTCCGCAGGAGTCACGGGGCGTGACTTTCGTCGCTGGGTGACCCGAGGAACATTCTGTGGAAAACTGTCCGCAGGAGTCATGGGGCGTGACTTTCATCGCTGGATGACCCGAGGAACATTCTGTGGAAAACTGTCCGCAGGAGTCACGGTGCATGGCTTTCGTCGCTGGGTGACCCGAGGAACATTCTATCGAAAACTGTCCGTAGGAGTCACGGGGCGTGACTTTCGTTGCTGGGTGACCTGAGGAAGATTATGTGGAAAACTGTCTGCAGGAGTCACGGGGCGTGACTTTCGTCACTGGGTGACCCGAGGAACATTCTGCGGAAAACTGTCCACAGGAGTCATGGGTGTAGGGTCGAAACCTAAGTCAGATGCACTTCTAAAATTTTTGCATAGGCGGAAAAACTAGGTTTCATGAAGATCGCATGGCTTGTAAGTATAACCAACCATAAGAGGATGATTGAAGCATTACCATGGCCATTGCTCGAGTGATGACTTGGAAGAAGAAAGGGCGATCGGCTCTTCTCCAAAGAGGTCACACACAAGATGTTGAAGGCTTACTCCCTTGTGCTCTTTGTGCTAGCAAAGATCCAAGGAAAACTTGATCGTGTACAAGGAGATGTTTTTTTTCTCTCGGCTGTTCGAACTCTCTTCCTTGGCGTAAAGACTCACTACCACACGAGAGGAAAACGGGAGGAGAAGAGGGGGCGAGCCACGTTACAATCGTGGAGGCATTTTCCAAAATGGAAAACCGACTTCCAAATATAGTAAGTGCTTAATACTCATGCATTCACTCAAAGTGAACCATCGAAACTTCCTTCTCCTTTGAACCAAGTGTTCACTAAGTGAACCGGTTCAATTCTATTTGGTTCAAAGACCAAATCAAACCAGCCATGGTTTAGATCTCTTTGAACCAAATGGCTCAAGATCTAACCACACATCTCTTGATCTTCTTGATCTCATCGATCAAGCATCAATTCTCCCGATCGAAGCTTACCGATCTCAAGCCCTAATCAATCAAACATGATCAGACCAGATCTCACTTCAAATCAGAGTTTAAATTCCTTTAAACTGGACTAAAACAATTCAATCTACACGATCTTATATAAGTAAGCCATATCATCAAATTGTGCGACCCTTAGGGTTTCCTTCAACGTCGGTAACGATAACTTACATTATCACGATCAGAGAGGGGTATCTAGCAACACATCACTGTCTCCCGATATGAAGGAAAGAGTCTTCCAAGACTACACCCAAACCACAGCACAAGTGTGAATCCAATTCACTTGGCATACATGTTTCCTTTGCTACTGGATGTTCTCGTTGGACAAGCGTGTCAAGCGTGTAACTCCAACATGATGAGAATGGTTAGATCAGATGAACATAGTCATCTGGGTATGGCCATACACTTTCTCAACCATCTCATCCAGGGGGCCCCTATAGAACATCACACTCCAACAAGGAGAGGCAATCCTTTATCTATCACTAGTGCCCTAACATGACTCATGCCCATTATCCAAGATAATCCTTAACCATTAATTTTTCAAATGATATTGAACTACCTCAAGATAGTGCCAATCATCATTTAGAAATAGAAGTGATCTCAAGTCAGAGGAAATATGCCATTTGCTTGCATACAAGGATTATTCACATTGTGACAAACAATTGAACATCCTAAGTAGGGTCAGTCCAGTACATCCAATGCACCTATGTGTCTAAATCTTATTCCATGCTCGAAGCATCCTATAAGATCAGAACACATATTAGTCTCAATCATATCAAGGCTGTCTCATGTTCACCAAGATATCTCGACTAAGGACAATACTGCATGTCAGCCAAGCTGAACACCATTGAGACATTATTTAGAAGTATACATAACAGCAAATAATGTAACAACCTGAATAACAACAATTGCCTTTATAAAACATAGTTTATACATGATACTGATAATAACCCAAGGCCTCAAACATGATACTGATAATAACCCAAGGCCTCAAACATTAGCCTTAAACTAATGGTTGAGAAATCTCAAACCCATATTATTACAGTGCTTCTCATGCTTCTGCTGCGCCAGAGGCTTTGTAAGCGGGTCAGCCAGATTGTCATCTATATGAACCTTGCAGATCTTGATCTCTCCTCGATCTATGATCTCCCGGATCAAATGAAACCTTCTCTGTATGTGCTTGGACTTCTGGTGTGACCGAGGTTCCTTTGCTTGTGCAATCGCTCCAGTGTTATCACAGAAGATAACCAATGGATCTGCACTCGAAGGAACAACACCAAGTTCCTGAACGAACTTACGAATCCATACTGCCTCCTTTGATGCTTCTGAGGCTGCAACATACTCGGCTTCTGTTGTGGAATCAGCAACAATTGATTGTTTGAAACTCTTCCACACCACTGCTCCTCTATTCAAGCTAAAAACATAGCCTGATTGCGATCGGAAATCGTCTTGGTCAGATTGGAATGAAGCGTCAATATATCCATCAATACTGAGTTCTTCCTGACCCCCATAAATCAAGAACATATCTTTGGTTCTCCGAAGATATTTCAAAATGTTCTTGACTGCAATCCAGTGTGTCTTCCCTGGATTACTTTGGAAACGACTGGTCACGCTTAACCCGTAAGCGACGTCTGGGCGAGTACATAACATCGCATACATGATGGACCCAATAGCCGAAGCATAAGGCGTATTGTCCATCTCATCTTTCTCAGACTGTGTTTCAGGACACTGGCTCTTTGAAAGATTCAGACCATGTCTGACTGGAAGATATCCTCTTTTAGAATTTTCTAAATGGAATCTCTCCAGGACCTTATCGATGTAAGTACTCTAGCACAGCCCGAGAAGCCTATTAGATCTATCTCTGTAGATCTCCACACCTAATACATAGGCTGCTTCTCCCAAATCTTTCATCTGGAAACATTTTCTTAACCATGCTTTGACTGCATGCAGTTCAGGAATATCGTTTCCAATGATTAAGATATCATCGACGTAGAGGACTAGGAAAGTAATCACGCTCCCACTAAACCTTTTATATACACATGGGTCATCTTCATTTTTGATGAAACCAAATTCACAAACTGATTCATCAAAACGAATATTCCAGCTTCTCGATGCTTGTTTTAGTCCATAAATGGACTTCTTTAATTTGCATATTTTATGACGTTCTGATGGATTGATGAAACCTTCAGGCTGTGTCATATACACATCCTCTTCCAGTTTTCCATTAAGGAAAGCGGTCTTCACATCCATTTGCCAGATCTCATAATCATAATATGCAGCTATCGCGAGAATAATCCGAATGGACTTGAACATGGCTACAGGAGAGAAAGTTTCATCATAATCTATCGCGTAGATTTGTTTGAAACCTTTCGCAACTAGCCTGCCCTTATAGGTAACTACGTTACCATCCATGTCTTTCTTCTTTTTGAAGATCCACTTACAGCCTATAGGGATTACTCCCTGAGGCTGATCAACCAAATCCCAGACTTGGTTATCTGACGTGGAGTCCATTTCGGCTCGCATAGCTTCAAGCCATCTTACTGATTCCGGTCCATTGACCGCATCCGCATAAGTGAGGGGTTCATCATTAATGATGTAGACTCCGTCATAGCGCTCAGGCTGACGATGGATCCTTCCCGATCTACGCGGTTCCCGTGATATATGAGCATCAGGTTGCTCAGTAACCTGATCTGTTGGCTCAGGCTCATCCAACTGAACTTGATTACTTTGTCCCGCTTCTGGATTTTCATCCAGCTTTATTTCTCTCCCACTGGCCTCTTGCAGAAGAAATTCCTTCTCAAGAAAAATAGCCGTTCGAGCAACAAATACTTTGTTCTCCTTGGGATCATAGAAATAATAACCCTTAGTTTCTTTAGGGTAACCGACAAAGATACATTTATCTGATCTGCTCTCTAGTTTCCCAGAGGCGAGCTTTTTGACATAAGCCTCGCAACCCCAGATTTTTATAAATGTCAAGCTCGGCTGTTTCCCATACCATAACTCATATGGTGTCCTTAAAACAGCCTTGGATGGCACTCGGTTTAGCACCTTTGCAGCTGTTTCCAGTGTAAATCCCCAAAAGGAGTAAGGTAGAGTAGCCTGACTCATCATTGAACGAACCATATCCAGTAAGGTTCTATTTCTCCTTTCGGACACACCATTCCATTGCGGTGTTCCTGCCGGAGTGAGCTGTGAGATAATCCCACACTCCTTCAGATAGTCAGTAAACTCATGACTCAAGTATTCCCCACCTCGATCTGAACGAAGTGCCTTGATATTTCGGCCTAACTGATTTTGTACTTCATTTTTGAACTCTTTGAACTTGTCAAAAGATTCACTCTTATGTCTCATTAAATAGACATAACCATACCTACTGAAATCATTAGTAAAAGTAATGAAGTATAAATAGCCACCTCTGGCATGTTTACTAAAAGGCCCACACACATCACTGTGAATAAGGTCAAGTAAACCTGAAGCCCTTTGACCTTTATTAGAAAAAGGAGTCTTCGTCATTTTACCCATTAAACAAGCTTTGCATGTATCAAGCTCCACATAGGAGAATGATCCCAGCAGTCCACGTTCATGCAACCGCTTAATGCGCTTCTTGTTAATATGGCCTAAACGACTATGCCAAAGCAAGGTGCTGTCATCAGCATACTTGGCTTTCTTGTTATCAATTTGTTGTACAGAACATTCCATGTCCAACATGAATAACCCATTGTTAATCGACCCGGTAGCATAAACAATATTATCAAAAGAAATACAACACTTTAAAGTTTTGCATTCAAAAGAAAAACCTTTCCTGACAAGAGCAGGAATAGAGATAATATTCTTAGTTATGCTCGGTACGAAATAACAATTGTCAAGTTCTAATACAAAACCAGATGGTAAAGAGATGTGATATTCTCCTACAGCAACAGCAGCAACCCGTGCCCCGTTTCCAACTCGTAGGTCCACCTCATGCTGTCTCACCTGTCTTCTTCTCTTGAGTTCCTGCACATTTGAACAAATGTGAACTCCACATGCAGTGTCCAACACCCATGAAATAGAAGAAGCTACCATGACTTCAGTCACGTAAATACCTGAGCTAGAAGTGAAAGGCTTGCTTCCCTTCTTCTCTCCTTGGAGCGCTTTACAGTCCTTCTTCCAGTGACCCAGCTGGCCACAGTGGAAACATCTGTTGTCCTTTGACCGCTTCACCTTTTGTTTCAAAGCCTTGTTGTAGCTCTTGATAGGGGTTTTGCCCTTCTTCCCCTTCTTCTTATTCCTTGAAGGAACCATCAAGACAGAGGATGAAGGCTTTCCCTTCTCAAGAGTCTGCTCTGTGGTGCAGAGCATGTTCAGTAACTCTGCCGGAGTACAGTCGATCTTGTTCATATTAAAATTAATGATGAACGGATCGAAAGAGGCCGGGAGAGACTGCAGGATAATGTCTACAACAAGTTCCTGATTGATGGTGTGTCCCAATTTCTCTAGAGCCTCCTTGTACCCAATCATCTTGAGTACGTGAGCTCCCACTGGACTGCCTTCAGTCAGTTTGCTATGAAAGAAAAGTTTCATCAAGTTATAGCGTTCTGTCCTTGCCTGTGCAGCATATAGCATCTTGAGATTTGCTATAATATCAATAGTAGACAAATCCTCATGCTGACGCTGGAGCTCTGGCGTCATTGACGCAAGCATAAGGCAAGCGACATCAGTACTATCACTGACGTGCTTCTCATAAGCATCCCGAACCGCCCTTGCGACGTTCGCAGCAGGTTGAGCCGGTATTGCCGACTCAAGGACATACAGCTTCCTCTCAGCCTTAAGCACAATCTTAAGCTGTCTGTACCAGTCTGAGAAGTTTGGCCCAGCAAACTTCTCCTTTTCCAATATGGATCGGAAATTGAGCCCTGTGGTGTTCGTTGCTGCAGGAATCTACAACATTGCAAGAACAACAAGGTCAGTATCCATGTTAGAATCATTCGAGGACTTAAGAGTGATTCTTTTCTCACTATTTTATCTGACTGAAAAATCCAATAAAACAGCCCGAAAGAGTGAAAGTCTTTTAGTGAGATGGGATCCAGATTTCATACTTGATCTCCGCGTCCCGCTCAGGCGCGATAAGATGCACAGAGAGTTCAAGCACTAATCACTGGTAGGCTATCCATGCCAATCGCCAACCCGTGCGATTCCCCTTCATCTAGGCAATCCAGAAGACTGCGCCAACTGAGTTGGTACAACACAGTTTCTGATTCCTAAGATGGCTGCCTCCATATAGCTATCATATGCTCAATATGTAGCCCATATGGTCAAGCTGACCTGACCTACTCCCTGGACCACCACGTGCTATGCTGAGCAACGAGAAGGGATAAATCCCTACTCTGTAGCATGTAGGTGTAATCATACACCGTCTGAAGATAGCTGGGCGTGCCCACTGAGTGGGTACAACACGGCCCCAACGATAGTCAGAACAGTGAGGTTTCGCATCAGAAGGCTTTCGAGCTTGATATTTCGTTGGATTTTAACGGTCCATTTTATCTTCTTACTATCATGCAAGATCTATGGTGATAGCAGAAGAATAAATATACTTGTGCTAATATTACTTAAAACAGTAAGTAGAAAGCACAATGATCTTATGTGGTAAACGCCCAAAAAAGCCTAAGTAAAACCCTAGTTTTACACAAGTCCTCACTTGAGCTCTTTATGGGTCTCTTTCACTTCATCTGGCCCGGCCCGGGCCCAAGGCGCCCTTTGCAGCCTAAATGCGCCCACCAAACTGGTTGCGCCTTTTCTAGAGTCGAACTCTAGACCCACCACCTGGTGAAGCCACTTGCTGCAAGCGTCTCTGCCATGTGTGCTCTGTGCTCATGTCTGATCAAATTACATTTTTAATCTATCTAGACAAGGTTTGACTCGCAGGTCAATTATATAATTTTCATAAATTAAAGTGTGATTCGCAGATCACAGCAAAATTTATAAATCAATTCCAGGCACGCAGGCCCCAGCACAGCACACAAATAAGGGCAGCCCACATAAGATTAAATAGACATCCATTCACCATGATAAACAAGCATCCATGTGATCCAAACAGAAAATAAAATTTTGAAAACCCATGGCATCAATTTTATTTCCTTATGTGCCCTACTACCTTACAACGGTCCATTAATAGGTATCCACTCATCAGACCAAGTCAGACCCACTGCCCTTGCACGCACCCAGTCATAACTGACTTGCGTCGACCTTGTGGTCAACTATGCATGCCTTAAGGGCTGAACGTCCCACATGATTTCTGGCAAGCGGGTGTGACCCCGGGCCTTAATCATGATCGTTCACCAGGCACCTTAATCAGACATCGCTACACACCCTTCTGCAGTCAACCTATAGCCACCTATATTGCTTGCGCACAGGTGCTATCTGGCCGACCCATCTAGGCTGTCAGATGGTCTGATTAGGCTGTTGGGTCCAGACTTTGACTAATGACTTCAACCCTATTAACCCGTCTAAGAGTTTAAAGCAGGCGCTTAGATAGATCTAAATGAGGGGGCGCGCATGAAGTAAATTTTTGTTTGAAAAACATCTATGAAACATGCGCAAACTTTAAACAACATGGATACATGCGCAAACACAATATGTAATCATGTCATCAAGTAAGCGCATGTGAACATGTAGAAGATCTATCCTATAAATCAAACATGGATCACATCAAGGCAATCATATGCAACAAGTCAAAATAAACCTGAGCACTGATACCAATTGTAGGGTCAAAACCTAAGTCAGATGCACTTCTAAAATTTTTGCATAGGCGGAAAAACTAGGTTTCATGAAGATCGCATGGCTTGTAAATATAACCAACCATAAGAGGATGATTGAAGCATTACCATGGCCATTGCTCGAGTGATGACTTGGAAGAAGAAAGGGCGATCGGCTCTTCTCCAAAGAGGTCACACACAAGATGTTGAAGGCTTACTCCCTTGTGCTCTTTGTGCTAGCAAAGATCCAAGGAAAACTTGATCGTGTACAAGGAGATGTTTTTTTTCTCTCGGCTGTTCGAACTCTCTTCCTTGGCGTGAAGACTCACTACCACACGAGAGGAAAACGGGAGGAGAAGAGGGGGCGAGCCACGTTACAATCGTGGAGGCATTTTCCAAAATGGAAAACCGACTTCCAAATATAGTAAGTGCTTAATACTCATGCATTCACTCAAAGTGAACCATCGAAACTTCCTTCTCCTTTGAACCAAGCGTTCACTAAGTGAACCGGTTCAATTCTATTTGGTTCAAAGACCAAATCGAACCAGCCATGGTTTAGATCTCTTTGAACCAAATGGCTCAAGATCTAACCACACATCTCTTGATCTTCTTGATCTCATCGATCAAGCATCAATTCTCCCGATCGAAGCTTACCGATCTCAAGCCCTAATCAATCAAACATGATCAGACTAGATCTCACTTCAAATCAGAGTTTAAATTCCTTTAAACTGGACTAAAACAATTCAATCCACACGATCTTATATAAGTAAGCCATATCATCAAATTGTGCGACCCTTAGGGTTTCCTTCAACGTCGGTAACGATAACTTACATTATCACGATCAGAGAGGGGTATCTAGCAACACATCACTGTCTCCCGATATGAAGGAAAGAGTCTTCCAAGACTACACCCAAACCACAGCACAAGTGTGAATCCAATTCACTTGGCATACATGTTTCCTTTGCTACTGGATGTTCTCGTTGGACAAGCGTGTCAAGCGTGTAACTCCAACATGATGAGAATGGTTAGATCAGATGAACATAGTCATCTGGGTATGGCCATACACTTTCTCAACCATCTCATCCAGGGGGCCCCTATAGAACATCACACTCCAACAAGGAGAGGCAATCCTTTATCTATCACTAGTGCCCTAACATGACTCATGCCCATTATCCAAGATAATCCTTAACCATTAATTTTTCAAATGATATTGAACTACCTCAAGATAGTGCCAATCATCATTTAGAAACAGAAGTGATCTCAAGTCAGAGGAAATATGCCATTTGCTTGCATACAAGGATTATTCACATTGTGACAAACAATTGAACATCCTAAGTAGGGTCAGTCCAGTACATCCAATGCACCTATGTGTCTAAATCTTATTCCATGCTCGAAGCATCCTATAAGATCAGAACACATATTAGTCTCAATCATATCAAGGCTGTCTCATGTTCACCAAGATATCTCGACTAAGGACAATACTGCATGTCAGCCAAGCTGAACACCATTGAGACATTATTCAGAAGTATACATAACAGCAGCAGATAATGTAACAACCTGAATAACAACAATTGCCTTTATAAAACATAGTTTATACATGATACTGATAATAACCCAAGGCCTCAAACATTAGCCTTAAGGGCATACCCCAACAATGGGGCGTGACTTTCATCGCTGGGTACCCCGAGGAACATTCTGTGGAAAATTTTTGGGGCACCATTGGGGTCAGATCTTCCCCTTCTTTCATGTCGTACGCTCCTGCATCACAAATGGAATGAGGATTTCAACCATATAGTTAAAGATTTGGAGACTCGAGTTCTTTAGTTGCTTGTTTATTGTAGTGAAAAGGTTCAACTCCTTGTATGCTCCTTGCCTTATACGATATACATCATCTGGTTAATTATTCAATTATTGTACTCTTAGAGATAGTATATATTTCCTTAAGTTTGTGGGCTTTATAACAAATAATGGTATTTAAATTTTTTAGGGTTGCAAAAAGAAGTGCATATTATTTGAAAAAATCATTGAAAATATTTTTTAATAGTTTGATTTTTTAAAAAAATTAAAAGTTTTCTTTTCATGTGGCATAGGTTAAAATGCATAATAAATTGAGAGGCAATGGTTATTCGTTTAACATTTGATCCCTCATGAAGATAAGGCCCATTTCAATATGCATTCAGATGAGAAACATAGTGGTATTGGAAGAGGGATCTTAGATACATCATGCAATGGTGCATAGTGGTGCTTATTATAGAATTTTTTAGAAGATGTTTAATGAAAGCAACATGCTAATCCTTATGCCACAATCTTTTTAGGAGGAGAGAATAAAAAACTAAGGTGAGTCCTTGTTATAACCTGCTTACTAAGCAAACTATTTATTAACTTGGTGAGCCGATTTACCACGTGGCCCAATCTATTAAAATGCTTAAGCCCAAGTTAACAATAGCAAGCCCACTAAGCCTTATATACTACATAATAGTTTCTCCCACTTGCAATGTGGGACTATACTTGGGGTATTACAATCTCCCCCACTTAAGACTTGACGTCCTCGTCAAGTCCACCATCCCTTAGTCGGCAGCATGTGAGATCAACCCAATGGCGGCTCCACCAGCCTCGGTAGCCCTTTCCTATTAGGATCTCACCATGCTTAGGACTAAGTTTTGCTCTGATACCATTTGTTATAACCTGCTTACTAAGCAAACTATTTATTAACTTGGTGAGCCCAATCTATTAAAATGCTTAAGCCCAAGTTAACAATAGCAAGCCCACTAAGCCTTATATACTACATAATAGTTTCTCCCACTTGCAATGTGGGACTATACTTGGGGTATTACAGTCCTAGTAATTGTTGAGAAATTGGTATGGAATAGCATAACAAAAAATCAAGAGAATATATTTATTTGCTGCCAAGGATCCTTGCAAAGGAGAAGCCAATTAGTTGATAAAAAAACATTCTTTATGAAAATCAAATCTCTCATGCAAGGGCACATACTCACCTTTTAGCAACACATCATTGCTACCTATGCAATAATAATGTTGAGATTTGATACCACCATTATGTGATAAAGTTATCGTATAGGTTAGCCACTATGTCCTTGGTATCTCGAATGAACATAAGCCATAGAACATGTCATACACTTCTTACAGTTCAATCATTATGTTTCTTAATACCCAAGTAGACTAATACAACAAATATAATCAATATGCCAATTCATTTGAGCATGGTCATATATTTTTGTTAGACTTGATCAAGGGAACTAAGATGCAGACAATCCCATTATATAGGAGGGATAAATCCAATCTTGATGACTCACTTTCCTGGTCAATATTTATGGTATACCCAACTACAACCTTTATAATATGTTGCATGTACATTTAACCTTTTGAATAATTAAGACATTGTCAGTACGTCGATTGCTTAACCTACATTGATGTGTAGAATAATATAATAGTATCCTTGAAGATTGATTTTACTCAGTCTAATAAGTTTGTGGAAGTCCCCTATACTTGGGGGGCGAAACCCTAATAGGCGCATGATAAAAATTTTCGAAGCGGAAGGAAAGGGTTTCTTAGGATCGCATGCTTGTCATATGATCAACTTGTTAAAGATGCATGAAGAATATTCATACCATAGCCATTGCTTTGGATGGCGCCTTGGAAGTAGAGAGCGAAAGGGATCTCCTCCAAAAGATGCGCACACAAGATGTGATCGCCTACTCCTTGTTGATCTTTGTGCTAGCAAAGTTCTCCAAGAATCCTTGTCGAATGGAAGGGATGAGATCTCCTTGTTCTCGGGCTTCACCGAATTCTCTCCAAGGCATGAAGAGGACACCACACGAGAGAGAGGGCGTCGAGAGAAGAGGCCAGCGTTTTTGGCATTGAGGTGTTTTGCGAAAGTGGCCTTCATGACTTTCCAAAAATAGAAAAACATGAAGCCATGCGCCCATGATCTCATAACCGACCAAAAATGCCTTCAAGCTTTGAACCATGCGTTCACTCATGTGAACCGGTTCAAGCCAATTCGATGCATTTCAATTTGGTACAAAGACCAAGTCAAATCAGCCCAAGCCATGGTCTAGATCTTACTGAACCAAATGATTCAAGATCTAACCGTTGATCTCTTGATGCTCTTGATCTCACCGATCTACCATCAATTCTCTCGATCGAAGCTTACCGATCTCAAACCCTAATCAATCAAACATGATCAGACTAGATCTCACTTACAATCAGAGATTAAATCCCTTTAAACTTAACCAAAACAATTCAGTCCACACGATCTGACTCAAGTAAGCCATATCATCAAATTGTGCGACCCTAAGGGTTTCCTTTAAATGTCGGTAACGATAACTTACGTTATCACGATCAGTGAGGGGTATCTAGCAACACATCACTGTCTCCCGATATAAAGGAAAGAGTCTTCCAAGACTACACCCAAACCACAGCACAAGTGTGAATCCATTTCACAAGACATACATGTTTCCTTTGCCACTGGATGTTCTTATTGGACAAGCGTGTCAAGCCTGTAAATCCAATATGATGAGAATGATTAGATCAGATGAACATAGTCATCTGGGTATGGCCATACACTTTTGTTGGGGTATGCCCTTAAGGCTAATGTTAGAGGCCTTGGGATTGTAATAGTATCATTGTATAAACTCTTAAGTTTATAAAGGCAATGGTTGTTATTCAGGTTGTTACCTTGTCTGCTGTAATAAGTGTACTACTGAATAATGTCTCAAAGCTGTTCAGCTAGGCTGACATGCACTGATGTCCTTAGTCGATATATCTTGGTGAACATGAGACAGCCTTGATATGGTTAAGACTAATATGTGTTCTAATCTTATAGGATGCTTCGAGCATGGAATAAGATGTAGACTCATGGGTACATTGGATGTACTGGACAGACCCTACTAGGATATTCAATTGCTTGTCACAATGTGAATAATCCTTATATGCTACAAGTGGCACATGTCCTTTGACTTGAGATCACTTGTGTTTCTAAATGATGAATGTCATTGTTTTGAGGTAGTTCAATATCATTTGAAATATAATGGTTCTAGACTATCTTGGATAATGATCATGAGTCAGGTTAGGACACTAGTGATAGACATAGGATTGCCGTCTCCTTGTTTAAGGAGTGTGATGTTCTAAAGGGGCCCCCTGAATGAGATGATTGAGAATAGTGTATGGCCATACCCAGGTGACTATGCTCATCTGATCTAATCATGCTCATCATATTGGAACTACAAGCTTGACAGGCTTGTCCAATCAGAACATCTAGTGGCAAAGGAAACATGTATGCCTAGTGAGTTGATTCACACTTGTGCTGTGATTTGGGTGAAGTCATGGAAGACTCTTTCCTTTATATCGGGAGACAGTGATGTGTTGCTAGATACCCCTCACTGATCGTGATAACGTAAGTTATCGTTACCGACATTTAAAGGAAACCCTCAGGGTCGCACAATTTGGTGATATGGCTTACTTGAGTCAGATCGTGTGGACTGAATTGTTGAGGTTCAGTTTAAAGAAGTTTAAACTCTGATTGTAAGTGAGATCTGGTCTGATCATGTTTGATTGATTAGGACTTGAGATCGGTAAGCTTCGATCGAGAGAGATGATTCTAGATCGGTGAGATCAGGAACATCATGAGATGAACGGTTAGATCTTGAGCCATTTGGTTCAGAGAGATCTAGACCATGGGCTGGTTTGGTTTTTATTTGGACCAAATTGAATTGAATTGGGTTAGCTTGAACCGGTTCACGAGTATGAATGCATGGTTCAAGGCTTAATTGTATTTGGGCGGTTTTCTTATGGGTGAGCGCATGGCTTCATGACTTTCCATATTTGGAAGTCATGAAACGCCATCTATTGAAAAACGCCTAAAATGATAATGCCAATTCAATTGTCGTCTTTGCGCTTGGAGATTTTTTTTCTTCCTAGACGACGAGGAGGTAGTTCGGCCAAGCATCTCTTGACTTCAACACACGCAAGGAAAAACTTGGCGTTTTTGCTAGCACAAGAATTGCGCAAGGAGGAAGCCTTCATCATCCTTTGTGTGCGTCTTCTTTGGAGGAGAGCTCATTTGCCCTCTTGCTTCCAAGCCGACTCCTTCTTCATGGCTATGGTAAAAGATCTTAACTTGATCTTTGAATTGAAAGAAGTTGATTATATAGACATACTACATGCGATCCTATGCAAACCCTATTTCCGCCCATGCAAAATCTTATGTTGCGCATGTTTAGGGTTTCACCCCCTTACTCTAGGGACCTTTCAATTGGTATCAGAGCATTAGGCTTTCGGTATGATCTATATGATTGCTTTGAAGTGTTTGTGATCCATACATGATGCTATGTTGTGCTTACTTGATGCTTTGTTTACATGATGCAAGGTTTACATTGTTTAGTTTGCGCTTGTATCATTGTTACAAGAAGTTTGCGCTCCCCCTTGAAGGGGACCCCCTAAAGTTTGCGCTCCCCCTTGAAGGGGACCCCCTAGATCTAAGGGTTATCAACATGCTAGATATGAGATATATCTTGTTTTCTCAAGTGCCGCATGTTGTTTGTTTGCGCATTGTTCTAGATGTTTTATAAAACTTACATCTTGCGCGCCTCATTAGATCTAAGGTGCCCCTACTTTAAATCCTTAGATGGGTTGATGGGGTTGAAAGCATCTTCTAGGTTAGATCCAACTAGTCTGATCAGACCATCTGACAGCCTAGATGGGTTGACCAGATAGCACCTGTGCGCAAGCACGAGGTGGCTATAGGTCGACTGCATCCAGGGCGTGTAGCGAGGTCTGGTTGAGACGACTACTGAACACACATGAGTTAGGCCCGGGGTCACACCCGCTTGCCGAAACTCATGAGGGTGGTTCAGCCCTTTGCGCATGCATGGTTGACCATTAGGTCAACTCAAGTCAGTTAGGACTTGGTGCATGCAAGGGCAGAGGATCTGACTAGATGGATGAGTGGATCCCTATCAATGGACCATTGTAAGGTTGTAGGGCACATAAGAAAATTAAAATTGATGCCAATGGGTTTTCAAAATGTATTTTCTTTGTAATGGATCACATGTTGATTGAATGATGCCATGATGTTTGTCTATTTCATCTTATGTGGGTTGCCCTTTTAACGTGTGCTGTGCTGGGGCCTGCGAGCCTGGTAAATTATTATTTTTGTGATCTGCGAATCACATTTTTAATGAATTTATTGTATAATTGACCTGCGAGTCAAGCTTGTCTAGATAGATCAAAATGTATTTTGATTAGACAAAAGCACAGAGCACAATTGCAAAGGCGCATTCAGCTGGTGGGTGCACCTGAGCTGCATGGAGCGCAAGGGCGCTGGGTTGGACCAGATCAGATGCTAAAAGACCCATGAAGAGCAAGTGAAGACTTAAGCTAGGCTAAGGTCTTACTTAGGCTATGGGCTTTTACCACATAAGATCCATGCTTTCTGTTATTGTTTAAATAAATAGAATTGCATGAGTTATTTATCTTCTGCTATAGCCATAGGATTTGCCTGATAGTAAGAAGATAAAAGACCGTTAAAATCCAACGCTAAAAATATCAAGCGCGAAATGCCTTCTGACGCGAAACCTCACTGTTCTGACTATCGTTGGAGCCGTGTTGTACCCACTCAGTGGGCACGTCCATCTATCTTCAGACAGTGCGGGATTTCACCTGCGTGTTACAGAGTAGGGATTTATCCCTTCTCGTTGCTCAGCATAGCACGTGGTGGTCCACGGAGTAGGTCGGGTCAGCTTGACCATGTAGGCTACATATGTGGCGCATATGGTAGCACATGGAGGCAGCCATCTGTGGGATCAGAGACTGTGTTGGACCAACTCAGTTGGCGCAGTCTGCTGGATTGCCCAGAAGAAGGGGAATCGCACGGGTTGGCGATTGGCTGGTACAGCCTACCATAAATTAGTGCTTGTCATCTCTGTGCATCTTATCTCGCCTGAGCGGGACGCGGAGACCAAGTATGAAATCTGGATCCCATCTCACTAAAAGAGTGTTACTCTTTCGGACTGTTTTCTAGATTTTTCAGTCAGACAAAATAGTGAGAAAAGAATCTTTCTTAAGTCCTGGATTGATTCTAGACATTGATACTGACCTTGCTGTTCTTGCATTGTTGTAGATTCCTGCAGCAACGAACACCATGAGCTTCAATGTGCGATCCCTACTGGAAAGGGAGAAGTTTGCTGGGCCAAACTTCTCGGACTGGTTCGGACACCTTAAGATTGTTCTTAAGGCTGAGAGGAAACTGTATGTCCTCGAGACGGCTGTGCCGCCTCAACCCGCTCCGAACGCCGCAAGGGCGGTTCGTGATGCCTATGAAAAGCACGTCAATGATAGCATTGATGTCGCTTGCCTGATGCTAGCGTCTATGACGCCACCGCTGCAGCGTCAGCATGAGGATATGTCAGCTATAGAAATTATAGCGAACCTCAAGATGCTGTATGCTGCACAGGCGAGGACAGAACGCTATAATCTGACGAAGCTCTTCTTTCAGAGCAAACTGGCTGAAGGGAGCCCAGTGGGAGCTCACGTGCTCAAGATGATTGGGCACAAGGAGGCTCTGGAGAAACTGGGGCATACCATCAACCAGGAGCTTGCTGTAGATATTATTCTGCAGTCTCTCCCGCCTTCTTTCGATGCGTTCATTATTAACTTTAATATGAACAAAATCGATTGTACTCCGGCAGAGCTGCTGAATATGCTCTTGACTACTGAGGAAACTCTGAAGGGAAAGCCTTCAACCTCTGTCTTGATGGTTCCTTCAAGGAACAAGAAGAAGGGGAAGAAGGGCAAGGCCCCTGTCAAGAACTACAGTAAGGCTCTGAAACAAAAGGTGAAGCGGGCGAAGGACAACAGGTGTTTCCACTGTGGCCAGCTGGGTCACTAGAAAAAGGACTGTAAAGCGCTCCAAGGAGATAAGAGGGGAAGCATCGCTTCTGGCTCAGGTATATTTGTGACTGAGGTCATGTTATCTTCTTCTTCTATTTCATGGGTGTTGGACACTGCATGTGGAGTTCACATTTGTTCAAATGTACAGGAACTCAAGAGAAGAAGGCAGGTGGGACAGCATGAGGTAGACCTACGCGTTGGAAACGGGGCACGGGTTGCTGCTATTGCTGTAGGAGACTATTTCATTTCTTTACCATCTGGCATTGTATTGGAATTAAACAATTGTTATTTTGTACCGAGTATCACCAAAAATATTATCTCTATTCCTGCTCTTGTCAGGAAAGGATTTGCCTTTGAATGCAACATTTCAAAGTGTGTTTTATCTTATGATAATATTGTTTATGGAACTGGTTCAATTAACAATGGGTTATTCATGTTGGACATGGAATATTCTGTACAAAACATTGATAATAAGAAAGCCAAGTATGCTGATGACAGCACCTTGTTATGGCATAGTCGTTTAGTAACAAAGGTCAAAGGGCTTCAGGTTTACTTGACCTTATACACAGTGATGTGTGTGGGCCATTTAGTAAACATGCCAGAGGTGGCTATCAGTACTTCATTACCTTTACTGATGATTTCAGTAGGTATGGTTATGTCTATCTTATGAGACATAAGAGTGAATCTTTTGACAAGTTCAAAGAGTTCAAAAATGAAGTACAGAATCAGCTAGGCCGAAATATCAAGACACTTCGTTCTGATCGAGGTGGAGAATACTTGAGTCATGCGTTTACTGACTATCTAAAAGAGTGTAGGATTATCTCACAGCTCACTCCGCCAGGAACACCGCAATGGAATGGTGTGTCCGAGAGGAGAAATAGAACGTTACTTGATATGGTTCTTTCTATGATGAGTCAGGCTACTCTTCCATATTCCTTTTGGGGATTTGCGCTGGAAACAGCTGCAAAGGTACTAAACCGAGTGCCATCCAAGGCAGTTTTAAAGACGCCATATGAGTTATGGTATGGGAAACAGCCGAGCTTGACATTTATCAGGATCTGGGGTTGCGAGGCTTATGTCAAAAAGCTCGCCTCTGGGAAACTAGAGAGCAGATCTGACAAATGTGTCTTTGTCGGTTACCCTAAGGAAACTAAGGGTTATTATTTCTACGACCCCAAAGAGAACAAAGTATTTGTTGCTCGGACGGCCATATTTCTTGAGAAGGAGTTTCTTCTACAAGAGGCAAGTGGGAGAGAAATAAAGCTGGATGAGAATCCACAGGAAGGACAAAGTAGTCAAGCGCAGTTGGATGAGCCAGAGCCAGTGGATCAGGTTATTGAACAACCTGAGGCTCAGATATCACGGGAACCGCGTAGATCGGGAAGGATCCGTCGACAGCCTGAGCGCTATGACGGAGTCTACATCATTGATAATGATGAACCCCTCACTTATGCGGATGCGGTCAGTGGACCGGAGTCAGCTAGATGGCTTGAAGCTATGCGAGCCGAGATGGACTCCATGTCAGATAACCAAGTCTGGGATTTGGTTGATCCGCCTCCGGGAGTAATCCCTATAGGCTGTAAATGGATCTTCAAGAAGAAGAATGACATGGATGGTAACGTGGTTACCTATAAAGGCAGGCTAGTTGCGAAAGGTTTCAAACAAATCTACGGGATAGATTATGATGAAACTTTTTCACCTGTAGCCATGTTTAAGTCTATTCGGATTCTTTTCGCGATAGCTGCATATTATGATTATGAGATCTGGCAGATGGATGTGAAGACAGCTTTCCTTAATGGAAAACTGGATGAGGATGTGTATATGACACAACCTGAAGGTTTCACTAATCCATCAGATCGTCATAAAATATGCAAACTAAAGAAGTCCATTTATGGACTGAAACAAGCATCTAGAAGCTGGAATATTCGTTTTGATGAATCAATCTCTGAGTTTGGTTTCATCAAGAACGAAGATGACCCGTGTGTATATAAGAGGTTTAGTGGGAGCGTGATTACATTCCTAGTCCTCTACGTCGATGACATCTTAATCATTGGAAACGATATTCCTGAACTGCATGCTGTTAAAGCATGGTTAGGAAAATGTTTCCAGATGAAAGATTTAGGAGAAGCAGCCTATGTGTTAGGTGTGAAGATCTACAGGGATAGATCTAAGAGGCTTCTCGGGCTGTGCCAGAGTACTTACATCGATAAGGTCCTGGAAAGATTCCATTTAGAGAAATCTAAAAGGGGATATCTTCCAGTCAGACATGGTCTGAATCTTTCGAAGAGTCAGTGTCCACAAACACAGACTGAGAAAGAGGAAATGGACAATACGCCTTATGCTTCGGCTATTGGGTCCATTATGTATGCGATGTTGTGTACTCGCCCAGACGTTGCTTACGGGTTAAGCGTGACCAGTCGTTTCCAAAGTAATCCAGGACAGGCACACTGGATTGCAGTCAAGAACATCTTAAAATATCTGCGGAGGACCAAAGATATGTTCTTGATATATGGTGGTCAGGAAGAACTCAGTATAGAAGGATATACTGACGCTTCGTTCCAGTCGGACCAGGATGATTTCCGATCGCAATCAGGCTATGTTTTTAGCTTGAATGGTGGAGCAGTGGTGTGGAAGAGTTTCAAACAGTCAACTGTTGCTGATTCCACAACAGAAGCCGAGTATGTTGCAGCCTCGGAAGCATCCAAGGAGGCAGTGTGGATTCGTAAGTTCGTGAGAGAACTTGGTGTTGTTCCTTCGAGTGTCGATCCTTTGGTTATCTTCTGTGATAACACTGGAGCCATCGCACAAGCAAAGGAACCACGGTCGCACTAGAAGTCCAAGCACATACAGAGACAGTTTCACTTGATCCGGGAGATCATTGATCGTGGCGAGATCAAAATTTGCAAGGTTCATACAGATGACAATCTGGCTGACCCGCTTACCAAGCCTCTGGAACAGCAGAAGCATGAGAAGCACTGTAATAACATGGGTTTGAGATTTCTCAACCATTAGATTAAGTGCAAGTGGGAGATTGTTGGGGTATGCCCTTAAGGCTAATGTTTGAGGCCTTGGGATTGTAATAGTATCATTGTATAAACTCTTAAGTTTATAAAGGCAATGGTTGTTATTCAAGTTGTTACCTTGTCTGCTGTAATAAGTGTACTACTGAATAATGTCTCAAAGCTGTTCAGCTAGGCTGACATGCACTGATGTCCTTAGTCGATATATCTTGGTGAACATGAGACAGCCTTGATATGGTTAAGACTAATATGTGTTCTAATCTTATAGGATGCTTCGAGCATGGAATAAGATGTAGACTCATGGGTACATTGGATGTACTGGACAGACCCTACTAGGATATTCAATTGCTTGTCACAATGTGAATAATCCTTATATGCTACAAGTGGCACATGTCCTTTGACTTGAGATCACTTGTGTTTCTAAATGATGAATGTCATTGTTTTGAGGTAGTTCAATATCATTTGAAATATAATGGTTCTAGACTATCTTGGATAATGATCATGAGTCAGGTTAGGACACTAGTGATAGACATAGGATTGCCGTCTCCTTGTTTAAGGAGTGTGATGTTCTAAAGGGGCCCCCTGAATGAGATGATTGAGAATAGTGTATGGCCATACCCAGGTGACTATGCTCATCTGATCTAATCATGCTCATCATATTGGAACTACAAGCTTGACAGGCTTGTCCAATCAGAACATCCAGTGGCAAAGGAAACATGTATGCCTAGTGAGTTGATTCACACTTGTGCTGTGATTTGGGTGAAGTCATGGAAGACTCTTTCCTTTATATCGGGAGACAGTGATGTGTTGCTAGATACCCCTCACTGATCGTGATAACGTAAGTTATCGTTACCGACATTTAAAGGAAACCCTCAGGGTCGCACAATTTGGTGATATGGCTTACTTGAGTCAGATCGTGTGGACTGAATTGTTGAGGTTCAGTTTAAAGAAGTTTAAACTCTGATTGTAAGTGAGATCTGGTCTGATCATGTTTGATTGATTAGGACTTGAGATCGGTAAGCTTCGATCGAGAGAGATGATTCTAGATCGGTGAGATCAGGAACATCATGAGATGAACGGTTAGATCTTGAGCCATTTGGTTCAGAGAGATCTAGACCATGGGCTGGTTTGGTTTTTATTTGGACCAAATTGAATTGAATTGGGTTAGCTTGAACCGGTTCACGAGTATGAATGCATGGTTCAAGGCTTAATTGTATTTGGGCGGTTTTCTTATGGGTGAGCGCATGGCTTCATGACTTTCCATATTTGGAAGTCATGAAACGCCATCTATTGAAAAACGCCTAAAATGATAATGCCAATTCAACTGTCGTCTTTGCGCTTGGAGATTTTTTTTCTTCCTAGACGACGAGGAGGTAGTTCGGCCAAGCATCTCTTGACTTCAACACACGCAAGGAAAAACTTGGCGTTTTTGCTAGCACAAGAATTGCGCAAGAAGGAAGCCTTCATCATCCTTTGTGTGCGTCTTCTTTGGAGGAGAGCTCATTTGCCCTCTTGCTTCCAAGCCGACTCCTTCTTCATGGCTATGGTAAAAGATCTTAACTTGATCTTTGAATTGAAAGAAGTTGATTATATAGACATACTACATGCGATCCTATGCAAACCCTATTTCCGCCCATGCAAAATCTTATGTTGCGCATGTTTAGGGTTTCACCCCCTTACTCTAGGGACCTTTCAACTTTCTCAATCATCTCATCCAGGAGGGGCCCTATTAGAACATCACACTCCAAACTAGGAGACGGCAATCCTATATCTATCACTAGCGCCCTAACATGAGTCATGCTCACCATCCAAGATAGTCTATAACCATTATGTTTCAAATGATATCGAACTATCTCAAAACAATGCCAATCATCATTTAGAAACACAAGTGATCTCAAGTCAGAGGAAGTATGCCACTTGTTTGCATACAAGGATTATTCACATTGTGACAAGCAATTGAATATTCCAGTAGGGTCTGTCCAGTACATCCAATGTACCCATGAGTCTACATCTTATTCCTTGCTCGAAGCATCCTATAAGATTAGAACACATATTAGTCTCAATCATATCAAGGCTGTCTCATGTTCACCAAGATATCTCGACTAAGGACAATACTGCATGTCAGCCTAGCTGAACAGCATTGAGACATTATTCAGAAGTATACACATTGCAGCAGATGATGTAACAACCTGAATAACAACCATTGCCTTTATAAACATAGAGTTTATATACATGATACTGATATAATCCCAAGGCCTCAAACATTAGCCTTAAGGGCATACCCCAACAATCTCCCACTTGCACTTAATCTAATGGTTGAGAAATCTCAAACCCATATTATTACAGTGCTTCTCATGCTTCTGCTGCGCCAGAGGCTTAGTAAGCGGGTCAGCCAGATTGTCATCTGTATGAACCTTGCAAACTTTGATCTCGCCACGATCAATGATCTCCCGGATCAAGTGAAACCTTCTCTGTATGTGCTTGGACTTCTGGTGCGACCGTGGTTCCTTTGCTTGTGCTATAGCTCCAGTGTTATCACAGAAGATAACCAAAGGATCTGCACTTGAAGGAACAACACCAAGTTCCTGAACGAACTTACGAATCCACACTGCCTCCTTGGATGCTTCCGAGGCTGCAACATACTCGGCTTCTGTTGTGGAATCAGCAACAATTGATTGTTTGAAACTTTTCCACACCACTGCTCCTCCATTCAAGCTAAAAACATAGCCTGATTGCGATCGGAAATCATCCTGGTCAGATTGGAACGAAGCGTCAGTATATCCATCAATACTGAGTTCTTCCCGACCACCATATACCAAGAACATATCTTTGGTCCTCCGCAGATATTTCAAAATGTTCTTGACTGCAATCCAGTGTGCCTGCCCTGGATTACTTTGGAATCGACTGGTCACGCTTAACCCGTAAGCAACGTCTGGGCGAGTACACAACATCGCATACATAATGGACCCAATAGCCGAAGCATAAGGCGTATTGTCCATTTCATCTTTCTCAGTCTGTGTTTGTGGACACTGACTCTTCGAAAGATTCAGACCATGTCTGACTGGAAGATATCCTCTTTTAGAATTCTCTAAATGAAATCTCTCCAGGACTTTATCGATGTAAGTACTCTAGCACAGCCCGAGAAGCCTCTTAGATCTATCCCTGTAGATCTTCACACCTAATACATAGGCTGCTTCTCCTAAATCTTTCATCTGGAAACATTTTCTTAACCATGCCTTAACCGCATGTAGTTCAGGAATATCGTTTCCAATGATCAAGATATCATCGACGTAGAGGACTAGGAAAGTAATCACGCTCCCACTAAACCTCTTATATACACACGGGTCATCTTCATTCTTGATGAAACCAAATTCACAGATTGATTCATCAAAACGAATATTCCAGCTTCTTGATGCTTGCTTAAGTCCATAAATGGACTTCTTTAACTTGCATATTTTATGACGATCTGATGGATTAGTGAAACCTTCAGGTTGTGTCATATACACATCCTCATCCAGTTTTCCATTAAGGAAAGCAGTCTTCACATCCATCTGCCAGATCTCATAATCATAATATGCTGCTATCGCGAGAATAATCCGAATAGACTTAAACATAGCTACAGGAGAGAAAGTTTCATCATAATCTATCCCGTAGATTTGTTTGAAACCTTTCGCAACTAGCCTGCCTTTATAGGTAACCACGTTACCATCCATGTCAATCTTCTTCTTGAAGATCCATTTACAGCCTATAGGGATTACTCCCGGAGGCGGATCAACCAAATCCCAGACTTGGTTATCTGACATGGAGTCCATCTCGGCTCGCATAGCTTCAAGCCATCTCGCTGATTCCGGTCCATTGACCGCATCCGCATAAGTGAGGGGTTCATCATCAATGATGTAGACTCCATCATAGCGCTCAGGCTGTCGACGGATCCTTCCCGATCTACGCGGTTCCCGTGATATCTGAGCCTCAGGTTGTTCAGTAACCTGATCTACTGGCTCAGGCTCATCCAACTGTGCTTGACAACTTTGTCCTTCTTCTGGATTCTCATCCAGCTTTATTTCTCTCCCACTGGCTTCTTGCAGAAGAACTTCCTTCTCAAGAAAAATAGCCGTCCGAGCAACAAATACCTTGTTCTCCTTGGGATCGTAGAAATAATAACCCTTAGTTTCCTTAGGGTAACCGACAAAGATACATTTCTCAGATCTGCTTTCCAGTTTCCCAGAGGCGAGCTTTTTGACATAAGCCTCGCAACCCCAGATCTTAATAAAAGTCAAGCTCGGCTGTTTCCCATACCATAACTCATATGGAGTCTTTGAAACTGCCTTGGATGGCACTCGGTTTAGTACCTTTGCAGCTGTTTCCAGTGCAAATCCCCAAAAGGAGTAAGGTAGAGTAGCCTGACTCATCATTGAACGAACCATATCAAGTAAGGTTCTATTTCTCCTCTCGGACACACCATTCCATTGCGGTGTTCCTGGTGGAGTGAGCTGTGAGATAATCCCACACTCCTTCAGATAGTCAGTAAACTCTCGACTCAAGTATTCTCCACCTCGATCTGAACGAAGTGCCTTGATATTTCGGCTTAGCTGATTCTGTACTTCATTCTTGAACTCTTTGAACTTGTCAAAAGATTCACTTTTATGTCTCATTAGATAGACATACCCATATCTACTGAAATCATCAGTAAAGGTAATGAAGTACGAATAGCCACCTCTGGCATGTTTACTAAATGGCCCACACACATCACTGTGTATAAGGTCAAGTAAACCTGAAGCCCTTTGACCTTTCTTAGAAAAAGGAGCTTTCGTCATTTTACCCATTAAACAAGCTTTGCATGTATCAAGCTCCTCATAGGAGAATGATCCCAGCAGTCCATTATCATGCAACCGCTTAATGCGCTTCTTGTTAATATGGCCTAAACGACTATGCCATAGCAAGGTGCTGTCATCAGCAAACTTGGCTTTCTTAATATCAATATTTTGTATAGAACATTCCATGTCCAACATGAATAACCCATTGTTAATCGACCCAGTAGCATAAACAATATTATCAAAAGAAATAATACACTTTGAAATATTGTATTCAAAGGAAAACCCTTTCCTAACAAGAGCAGGAATAGAGATAATATTTTTCGTAATGCTTGGTACAAAATAACAATTGTCAAGTTCCAATACAAGTCCAGATGGTAATGAGATGTAATAAATGCCTACAGCAACAGCAGCAACCCGTGCCCCGTTTCCAACTCGTAGGTCCACCTCATGCTGTCCCACCTGTCTTCTTCTCTTGAGTTCCTGTACATTTGAACAAATGTGAACTCCACATGCAGTGTCCAACACCCATGATATAGAAGAAGAAGATATCATGACTTCAGTCACAAAAATACCTGAGCCAGAAGCGAAACTTCCCTTCTTGTCTCCTTGGAGCGCTTTACAGTCCTTTTTCCAGTGACCCAACTGGCCACAGTGGAAACATCTGTATTCCTTCGACCGCTTAACCTTTTGTTTCAGAGCCTTGCTGTAGCTCTTAATAGGGGCTTTGCCCTTCTTCCCTTTCTTCTTATTCCTTGAAGAAACAATCAAGACAGAGGATGAAGGCTTTCCCTTTAGAGTCAACTCTGTAGTCAAGAGCATATTCAGCAACTCTGCCGGGGTACAGTCGATCTTGTTCATATTAAAATTAATGATGAACGGATCAAAAGTAGCCGGAAGAGACTGCAGGATAATGTATACAGCAAGCTCCTGATTGATTGTATGTCCCAGTTTCTCTAGAGCCTCCTTGTACCCAATCATCTTGAGCACGTGAGCTCCGACTGGACTCCCTTCAGCCAGTTTGCTCTGAAAGAAAAGCTTAGTCAAATTGTAGCGTTCAGTCCTAGCCTGTGCAGCATACAGCAGCTTGAGGTTTGCTATAATTTGTATAGCAGATAGATCCTCATGCTGACGCTGCAACTCTGGCGTCATAGACGCAAGCATCAGGCAGGCGACATCAATGCTATCATTGACATGCTTCTCATAGGCATCCCGAACCGCCCTTGCGGCGTTCGCAGCGGGTTGAGGCGGTATAGCCGTCTCGAGGACATACAGCTTCCTCTCAGCCTTAAGAACAATCTTAAGGTGTCCGTACCAGTCTGAGAAGTTCGGTCCAGCAAACTTCTCCCTTTCCAGTAGGGATCGCACATTGAAATTCGTGGTGTTCGTTGCTGCAGTAATCTACAACAATGCAAGAACAGCAAGGTCAGTATCAATGTGAGAATCAATTCAGGACTTAAGAATGATTCTTTTCTCACTATTTTATCTGGCTAAAAAATCCAGCAAAACAGCCCGAAAGAGTAAAACTCTTTTAGTGAGATGGGATCCATATTTCATACTTGGTCTCCGCGTCCCGCTCAGGCGAGATAAGATGCACAGAGAGTACAAGCACTAATCTCTGGTAGGCAATCCCTGCCAATCGCCAACCCGTGCGATTCCCCTTCATCTGGGCAATCCAGCAGACTGTGCCAACTGAGTTGGTACAACACAGTCTCTGATCCCACAGATGGCTGCCTCCATATAGCTACCATATGCGCCACATATGTAGCCTACATGGTCAAGCTGACCCGACCTACTCCCTGGACCACCACGTGCTATGCTGAGCAACGAGAAGCGATAAATCCCTTCCCTGTAACACGCAGGTGTAATCACACACCGTCTGAAGATAGATGGGCATGCCCACTGAGTGGGTACAACACAGCCCCAAATAGTCAGAACAGTGAGGTTTCGCGTCAGAAGGCTATCGTGTTTGATATTTTAGCGTTGGATTTTAACGGTCTTTTTATCTTCTTAACTATCATGCAAACCCTATGGTGATAGCAGAAGATTAAATCATGCAATTCTAATTATATAAACAATAAATAGAAAGCATGCTGATCTTATGTGGTAAAAGCCCATAAGCCTAGGTAAGACCTTAATTTATCTTAAGTCTTCACTTGAGCTCTTGATGGGTCTTTTGCATCTCATCTAGCCCAACCCAGGGCCCAAGCGCCCACTGCAACTCAGGTGCGCCCACCAGGTAAATTCGCCTGTCCCAGAGTCGAACCCTGGACCTCCCACCTGGTCAAGCCACTGCTGCATGCGCCTCTGCCAAGTGTGCTCTGTGCTCTTGTCTGATTAAAATTACATTTCAATCTATCTAGACAAGAATGACACGCAGGTCAATTACACTTTATAAATTAATTAAAATGTGATGCGCAGATCACAATAAATATTAATTTACAATTTTAATCCAGGCACGCAGGCCCCAGCACAGCACACATTAAATAGGCAGCCCACATAAGATTAAATAAACAAGCAATATGGTATACATTCATCATGTGATCCAAATCAGAAAATAAAATTTTCGAAAACCCATTGGCATCAATTTTATTTTCCTTATTAACCCTACTACCTTACAACGGTCCATTAATAGGGATCCACTCATCATACCTAGTCAGATCCACTGCCCTTGCATGCACCAAGTCGTAACTGACTTGAGCTGACCTAATGGTCAACCATGCATGCGCAAAGGGCTGAACAACCTTCATGAGTTCTGGCAAGCGGGTGTGACCCCGGGCCTAACTCAAGAGCGTTCACTTATTGTCTCAACCAGACATCGCTACACGCCTGTCTGCAGTCGACCTATAGCCACCTCGTGCTAGCGCACAGGTGCCATCTGGTCGACCCATCTAGGCTGTCAGATGGTCTGATCAGACTGGTTGGATCTTAACTAGACGATGACATCAACCCTAATAACCCGTCTAAGTTTTTCAAGTAGGCGCCACTTAGATCTAGTGTATGCGCGCAAGAGAAGGTTTTATAAAAACAACAAGATGCGCCAAACAACATACATGCGCGAAGGAGAAAGAATATATCTAAGATAAGCATGTATTTTCGCCAACCAACATAAACAATTTTCGCATATTATGTAGTTTCGCATGTAACCTTTAGATCTAAACATTTGAGCAAACAAGGATCACACAATGTCAAGCAATCATATGATCATAGCAACATGTGGCTCTGATACCAATTGAAAGTCCCCTATACTTGGGGGGCGAAACCCTAATAGGCGCATGATAAAAATTTTCGAAGCGGAAGGAAAGGGTTTCTTAGGATCGCATGCTTGTCATATGATCAACTTGTTAAAGATGCATGAAGAATATTCATACCATAGCCATTGCTTTGGATGGTGCCTTGGAAGTAGAGAGCGAAAGGGATCTCCTCCAAAAGATGGGCACACAAGATGTGATTGCCTACTCCTTGTTGATCTTTGTTCTAGCAAAGTTCTCCAAGAATCCTTGTCGAATGGAAGGGATGAGATCTCCTTGTTCTCGGGCTTCACCGAATTCTCTCCAAGGCGTGAAGAGGACACCACACGAGAGAGAGGGCGTCGAGAGAAGAGGCCAGCGTTTTTGGCGTTGAGGCGTTTTGCGAAAGTGGCCTTCATGACTTTCCAAAAATAGAAAAACATGAAGCCATGCGCCCATGATCTCATAACCTACCAAAAACGCCTTCAAGCTTTGAACCATGCGTTCACTCATGTGAACCGGTTCAAGCCAATTCGATGCATTTCAATTTGGTACAAAGACCAAGTCAAATCAGCCCAAGCCATGGTCTAGATCTTACTGAACCAAATGATTCAAGATCTAACCATTGATCTCTTGATGCTCTTGATCTCACCGATCTACCATCAATTCTCTCGATCGAAGCTTACCGATCTCAAGCCCTAATCAATCAAACATGATCAGACCAGATCTCACTTACAATCAGAGATTAAATCCCTTTAAACTGAACCAAAACAATTCAGTCCACACGATCTGACTCAAGTAAGCCATATCATCAAATTGTGCGACCCTAAGGGTTTCCTTTAAATGTTGGTAACGATAACTTACGTTATCACGATCAGTGAGGGGGTATCTAGCAACACATTACTGTCTCTCGATATAAAGGAAAGAGTCTTCCAAGACTACACCCAAACCACAGCACAAGTGTGAATCCATTTCACAAGACATACATGTTTCCTTTGCCACTGGATGTTCTTATTGGACAAGCGTGTCAAGCCTGTAAATCCAATATGATGAGAATGATTAGATCAGATGAACATAGTCATCTGGGTATGGCCATACACTTTCTCAATCATCTCATCCAGGAGGGGCCAAATTAGAACATCACACTCCAAACTAGGAGACGGCAATCCTATATCTATCACTAGCGCCCTAACATGACTCATGCTCACCATCCAAGATAGTCTATAACCATTATGTTTCAAATGATATCGAACTATCTCAAAACAATGCCAATCATCATTTAGAAACACAAGTGATCTCAAGTCAGAGGAAGTATGCCACTTGTTTGCATACAAGGATTATTCACATTGTGACAAGCAATTGAATATTCCAGTAGGGTCTGTCCAGTACATCCAATGTACCCATGAGTCTACATCTTATTCCATGCTCGAAGCATCCTATAAGATTAGAACACATATTAGTCTCAATCATATCAAGACTGTCTCATGTTCACCAAGATATCTCGACTAAGGACAATACTGCATGTCAGCCTAGCTGAACAGCATTGAGACATTATTCAGAAGTATACACATTGCAGCAGATGATGTAACAACCTGAATAACAACCATTGCCTTTATAAACATAGAGTTTATATACATGATACTGATATAATCCCAAGGCCTCAAACATTAGCCTTAAGGGCATACCCCAACAGTTTGTCCCCAATCAAGTTATCTTAATGGATAAGGGATAACTTTGGTACTTGTGAGACTGGTATGTGAGCTAGTTGGAGTGACCATTAGTCCACTAGCATAACCGTGTGATCATAAGACCACCAATAAATTCACTAATAATCATATGATCCAAATCAAGCACAATCCCTATATCCTGGTAAAGATAGTCATAGCAGTACAATTATATTCCAAACAATGCAATCAAGAATTTAAGTGCCAACATAAATAGAATCATGAATAGATATGATCATCAAATCACTAGCATGAAGTGGACTGACTGTAGGATCACAAAAATGTCAGAATTGGTAATCAAACTAATTGTGTAAACTATATATGATCATAAGATCATAATGTCCTAAACTGCTTGGACTATATTACACTTAATTTAGACTAGCACCAAATCACTAGCCTCATCAATTCTTGTTTTTCCTTTCAAATGACTACCAAGTGTCATTCCACACTCAAGCGTAGGCTAACTAATATCAACAATCATAAAATTGTTACTTTAATTAGACATCAATTCCACATGACTTAATCTATGTGATTTGGTGAACAATAGATGACATTGATAATCTAAGACTTGTTCTTTGTCTATGTTCAATTAACATTTTCATATCATTTCGTAATATCAAAAGTATGACTTATTTATCATAATCATAGTCAAGCTCATTTTATACCGTGGTCTTAAGTGTATCCCTAAGTCTTAGCCTAAGATCTTAGTCCTTAGACTTTAAGCTAGTCTTAAGTGTATCCCTGAGTCTTAGCCAATGATCTTAGTCCTTAGACATTAGGCTATAAGCTTTGACTTTATTCTATCAACCATGCATCCTAAATCTTAGACTTTAAGCCTCAACCATAAGGTTCATCATTACATACCATATGCATCCAAATCATAGACCAACGGCCATGGCTTAGGCTAACTTTGAGATCAAAATCCTAATCATTAGAATTTAGAGTTATGTCCTACATGCCTCAGAAGTTCAACCAAGAACTTAAGTCTATGTTTAGGTTCCCCTAAGCCTTAAACTACTCCTCGGATAGCATTTTTGTTACCCAATAATAAAACCAAACCAAGATATAACAACTATACCTGCTATCTTAAGTCCAAATATTATAAAACATGTTTATCTATAACATGATACCATTAAATTTAAAATAATTTAGCATAAGTGTTTAAATTTGAGCTTTTACACCAATACAAATTTTCACAAATATATCAATGAATTCACTTACATGTTCAACATTTATCTTGAAGTTAAAAAAATCCTCTTGTCCTTGAGCTAATTTCCTTAGTCTGGACTAGAATATGTTAGTCAACAAATATCAACAACAATGTTGAGTAAGCCTCTTCTAGTGGAAGGGTAGTCGCCTAAAACTGAAGGAGGGAAGACCAACTAAAAGAAATACAAAGAGTGATATATAAATATGGAATACAACAAAGCTACATGTATCTGTAGTTTGATGAAGATAGCAACTACAAAGATGTCAAACTATACATGTTTATGGATATGAGAGCACTAATATAATCCATTTGGTCATCATCCCAATCCGTGGGCTCTTGGAGTTGTCACTCTGCTCATAATATAGAGTGGTGCCCCCACACACACTTTGAGATGATCATGTGCACCACCATGTGTACATGTCTTAAAAGTTAAAATGCATGCTACAATAAACAAGGGATCTGGTCCTGTCCACTATGTGGATATCTGTGTACCCAATCAAAGTATTGTACAAGTAAGATATTACTAGTATAAGAGCAAGTATTGTTGGTGTTTATGCCCTGCAGACCAATGTTTGGACATGGTCGGGCATTGTTTAAATGTACTTTGATATAATTATTATTCTCTATAAAGGCATGGTCGTTATTATGCAGACTTCTCTACCTGCGTTGATGTATTGAGTTGCATATATAATGTCCCAAGAATTTGGATTGGATCCATTCTCATAAGCTATCCCCAGACAAGGTACCATTGCAGATATGGGACAGCTTTGGTACATGTGAGACTGGTATATGGGCTGGTTAGGTGCGGGGCACAGTAACGCAGACATACAGGTGCATTGGATGCACTGGAGTGATCCACCATGAGGATTGACTTGTCTAGTCAACAAGTCAATCTCACATGCAAAAGGTTTGCATTGATCCTTAGACTTGAGGTATTCATGTCTAGATTTGATGATGGGTATGCTTTGATACAGTCTTACGTCTCTCCATAATTGGGAGACCAAAACGACTAACATTGGGCATGTCATAAGTCATGTACAGACATGGATGACCAATAGTAGGATTTGCCCCTTCCTTATTGGAAGCATGATATCCACTCGGGGGCACCCCACCTTATTGGTGCATGACAGGAATGTGTGGCCACACTTGTTGAGTCATGACCAATGCATTGGATTGATAAACTTGAGACTAATCCAATGGCAGGATATCAGTTTAGGCAAAGGGATCTATAATGCATGGGAATCCTCGTTGCTTGTTAGGAGTTGTTGTCATAATGACTTAAGTCCTATGACATGGGTAGTAGTGATGTATTGCTAGATACCCCTCACTACTTATGATGTTTTCATCGTTGCCATCGTCATAAGGATCCTACGGGGTCACATGCAATAGACTCTTGACGTTGCTTTAATCAGAAGCCTTATGATCAAGTTATTGGATAACTTGGATCAATTTGGAAGATTTCATCAGCGCCAATGGGCCTGATGAGTTGGAAGAAAGTTATTGGAGCCAAACTTCATTTTTGGCAGGTTGACCCGAAATTGAACTAGATTGGTCACATTTGGATTAGGGTTGTATTGGATTGGATCCAATGGCTTAATCAACCCATGCCATGAAGTTTGGGCTAGCTCATTATCCAATGAGGCCCAATAATAAGTTGTCATTGTTGGGGTATGCCCTTAAGGCTAATGTTTGAGGCCTTGGGATTATTTCAGTATCATGTATAAACTCTATGTTTATAAAGGCAATGGTTGTTATTCAGGTTGTTACATTATCTGCTGCAATATGTATACTTCTGAATAATGTCTCAATGCTGTTCAGCTTGGCTGACATGCAGTATTGTCCTTAGTCGAGATATCTTGGTGAACATGAGACAGCCTTGATATGATTGAGACTAATATGTGTTCTAATCTTATAGGATGCTTCGAGCATGGAATAAGATGTAGACTCATGGGTACATTGGATGTACTGGACAGACCCTACTTAGGATATTCGATTGCTTGTCACAATGTGAATAATCCTTGTATGCGAGCAAGTGGCATATTTCCTCTGACTTGAGATCACTTGTGTTTCTAAATGATGATTGGCATTGTTTTCAGGTAGTTCAATATCATTTGAAACATAATGGTTATAGACTATCTTGGATAATGAGCATGAGTCATGTTAGGGCACTAGTGATAGATATAGGATTGCCGTCTCCTTGTTTGGAGTGTGATGTTCTGTTGGGGCCCCCTGGATGAGATGGTTGAGAAAGTGTATGGCCATACCCAGATGACTATGTTCATCTGATCTAACCACTCTCATCATATTGGAATTACAGGCTTGACACGCTTGTCCAATAAGAACATCCAGTGGCAAAGGAAACACATATGTCAAGTGACTTGGGTTCACACTTGTGCTGTGGTTTGGGTGTAGTCTTGGAAGACTCTTTCCTTTATATCGGGAGACAGTGATGTGTTGCTAGATACCCCTAATCTGATCGTGATAACGTAAGTTATCGTTACCGACATTTAAAGGAAACCCTTAGGGTCGCACAATTTGATGATATGGTTTACTTAAGTCAGATCGTGTGGACTGAATTGTTTTGATTCAGTTTAAAGGGATTTAAACTCTGATTGTAAGTGAGATCTGGTCTGATCATGTTTGATTGATTAGAGCTTGAGATTGGTAAGCTTCGATCGAGAGAATTGATGCTAGATCGGTGAGATCAAGAGCATCAAGAGATGAATGGTTAGATCTTGAGCCTTATGGTTTAATTTGATCTAGACCAATGCTTGGTTTAATTTGGTCTTTGAACTAAATGAAATTGAACCGGTTCACTTAGTGTGAGCGCATGGTTCAAGTCAAGGGAGAAAGTTGCGATTGGGGTAAACGCATCTTGCGTTGAAGTAGTGGCTTGCTATTTTTGGAAGTTATGTTTTCCAAAATAGCGTGGACGCCTCACGTTCGAAGTGGTCACGCCCTATTCTCGCCTCTCCTCTCTCGGGTAGAGAGTCTTCACGCCTTGCAGAGAGTTTGGCCAAGCAAAGACGTCATCTCAATTCCCTTGACGCGATCAGGAAACTTGGAGATCCTTGCTAGCACAAGGAACGACAAGGAGTAGCCATCTCTCGTCTTGTGTGCGATTGCCTTTGGAGAAGAAGCACACGCCTCTTTCCTTCCAAATCGTCATCCAAAGCAATGGCATTGGTATGATCTCTCACTAGATCTATACAAAATGTTAAGTTGATCATATGTTCATACATGCGATCCTAGGAAACCCTAGATTCCGCCTTGAGAAAATTTTATATCTGCATGATTAGGGTTTCCCCCCCCTTTAATGGAACTTTCAGTCATGAAGAGGGAATTGGCTTAAAAGGGTATAATGGGGAGAAACCCAACCCCATTGGCGCCTAGGGGCATAATGGGGTGTGGGTGGCATAAATTGCTTCCTTTGGAAGGAAGTGGCGCCTCCCCCTTCATCCCTTGATGGTATCTTGTCTCTATGGTAAGTGTTGGGGCTGATATGGCTTGAGGACTCCTTTGGAAAGAGCTTGGGCGCATATGAGAAGTAGGGAGATGTTTATGGTAAAGTCTTGGAGACTTTCCTTATCTCATAAACCCTACATGCACCCAAACCCTTACCCTAGCCGAATACCTCTTGCATGTTGCGCCTAGCCCTTCTCCTTGGATGGAAAAAAATGCCTCTAAGGAATGTCTTGGGCTGATATGGCTATTGGGCAAATAAGGATAGGTTGAATGAGGTTTATGGCAAAGTCTTGGAGACTTTCCTTACCACAAACCCCTCTCATCCTAGCCGCCCACTTGGCAAGATCTTGGCCCTCCCTAAACCGCCTCTTGGCTTATAAAAGGGACCCTAGCTGCCCCTTCTCAATGGTTCGATTCGTTGGAGGCGTGAAGACACATAGAGAGGCGTGAGCAAGGGCAAAGGGTGACAACTTGAAGGTGGCATAACCCTTCTTCCTCCTTGAAGCTGCAAGCCTTCTTCTCCTTCTTCACCTCTTGACGTAAGTTGGAGAAGGGCTTGGTGGCGACATCTCTTGGAGAGAATTGGAAGCTTAGGGTGGTGACAACTTGAGAGCTTGGAGCTCTCCTTCTTCATCAAGGAGCGCAATCTCCTTCTTCCTTGGAACCGCAAGTTCTTCTTCTTCTCCCTCTCTTCTTGCCCCAAGGACTCTTAGTGATTGGTGGCATCTCCTTGCCACAAGCCCTCTTCGTTCCTTGGCCATAGGCGCACCTTGCTTGAAGGTGGCGCATGCAAAGAAGAAGAAGGAAGTACTTGGCGCATCATCCTCTTCCTCATCTCTTCTTGGCGCTTCTACCTTGGAGGTGGCGCAAGATTTGAAGAGAGTGATAAGGCTTGATTCTCTTCCCGAGGCTAGCACCAAGCGTGGAAGGGAGCAACGATCAAGGAGTCGACGCATGGATACTTGTAGAGGGCGAACACTTGGGCGCCTTCAACATGGCTTCGGCAACTAGACAAGCAAAAGAGGTACATCTCTAACACATCCTTGTGTCTTCTCTCTCGCATGGATCCTTGGGACCGAAATATGTTTCGGGTGTAATGATTCTTCCGCTGCGTCCTGAGACTGCAAAATTTTAAATTACACCCGGTATTCCCTAACAGTGGTATCAGAGGTACTTGCGAGAAACACAAGGTGTACATTTGCTTGTGTGAAAAATTTTTGGAAAATTTTTCTTCTATCCATGCGCATTTCACATAGAAAGCGTCTTTCATCCAAACTTCTTTTATCATTTTTATGGCCAAAATTTGGATTGTGTTTATGATGGATTTAAGACCAAAGGCGTACGTAGTTTTGTCAAGTAGGACGGGCATTGTGTCTTCGGACTGGCTAGGTCTCTTGATCTGACAAAATTGCCAGCCGATAGGGTTCATGAAATCATCATGAAACTTGATCCCAATTTTAGCATAAATTTGATTGAGAGAGTGCTTTGGATGGAGTTGGCGCATAAGGGGATAAAATTTGATTATTCCGGTTTTTTCAAATTTTATATATGCGCCACTTGTCTCTTCCATGGGTTGATATGGTCATAGCGAGTGCCCTCCTGTGTTGTGATGTGGAAGCATGTTTCCACCTGTGATGAATGCTTGTAAAATCTTTCTACCACCTACGTGTGGTTCTCCCCCTTCTTGATGTAAAATTTTCATCTTTCCTTAGAATAGATGTAGAATTGTTTACATAAGATAGGTTAAGGTTCATCAAAGACAACAAGGTGTCTTCTTCAACCGATTTCAGAGTGGCGTCAACTTTGGAAGTGTGGTGATGGACTTACGGCTGGAGGAAGGACACATGCTTTCGGCTTCTGGTATGGGCTGATCTGCTTTAGGGACTCGCAACCCTTGGATGCACGATAACATGTCACATGGCTCGTGACAAGTTATGTGTATGAAAAGGGTTATGACCATATCGACCAAACTAGCATGCTTGTGATGGTTTATTATTCTGTCCATAGCATGCCTGTGATGTTCTTCCTTTGCTGCCATAACCATAGGAAAACTGCATGCTAGAAAAGAATAAAATCAACGTGTAAAACTCTCAATACAATATCAAGTCAATAGCCTTCTAACACGTAGCCCTCATCAAGCTATCGATCGGTGGTGTTGTGAACTGTTTCCCACCCTCGTGGGACACACCCACTTATCTTTAGAAGATGTGAGGTGACAATAATTTCCCCAGTCCAGTTTTAACCTGGGCGTGCCTTCGCAAGGAATTCGTTGGCCCTGGGCATAACGGTTAGGACCAGACTTGACTAGTTTTTCATATGACACTGACATGATGAATCACTAGAGGCAGCTGTTGAGAGGATAGGGTTCTGTGTTGTATCCAGCCCTCGCTGGACATAGGGCGCCTAGTCTGTCTTAACTAAGAGGAGTTGTGCACGGCACAATTGGCTGGCATGCCTACCTAAGGAAGCATGGGATTCTCTGTGCATCCCAACTCACCCTCGTGAGTCGCGGAGACCTCATGTGAAATTAGGATCCTACTCACTTATTTCTATGTTGAGTTTGAGAGTTCTCAACTTGTTTTTGGAAATAGTGGGAGCATAACATTTAAGTTAAAGTCCTTGTTAAATGCTTTTTCATAGTACTTATTGAAGAAACTGTTGGGGTATGCCCTTAGCCTAATGTTTGAGGCCTTGGGATTGTATCAGTATCATGTAATAAACTCTTCTGTTTATGAAGGCATGGTTATTATTCAGTTTGCTACATTGTCTGCTGCAATATATGTTCTTCTGAATAATGTCTCAAAGCTGTTCAGCTAGGCTGACATGCTATAAGTCCTTAGTCGATATATCTTGGTGAACATGAGACAGCCTTGATATGATTGAGACTAATATGTGTTCTGATCTTATAGGATGCTTCGAGCATGGAATAAGATGTAGACTCATAGGTACATGGGATGTACTGGACAGACCCTACTAGGATATTCAGTTGCTTGTCACAATGTGAATATTCCTTGATTGCAACAAGTGGCACATTTCCTCTGACTTGAGATCACTTGTGTTTTCTAAATGATGATTGTCATTGTTTTGAGATAGTTCGATATCATTTGAAACATAATGATTATAGACTATCTTGGATGGTGAGCTTGAGTCATGTTAGGGCACTAGTGATAGACATAGGATTGCCGTCTCCTTGTTTAAGGAGTGTGATGTTCTAAAGGGGCCCCCTGGATGAGATGATTGAGAAAGTGTATGGCCATACCCAGGTGACTATGTTCATCTGATCTAATCATGCTCATCATATTGGAGTTACAAGCTTGACACGCTTGTCCAATAAGAACATCCAGTGGCAAAGGAAATATGTATGCTTCGTGAGTTGGATTCACACTTGTGCTGTGTTTTGGGTGTAGTCTTGGAAGACTCTTTTCTTTATATCGGGAGACAGTGATGTGTTGCTAGATACCCCTCACTGATCGTGATGACGTAAGTTATCGTTACCGACAATTAAAGGAAACCCTCAGGGTCGCACAATTGATGATATGGCTTACTTAAGTCAGATCGTGTGGACTGAATTAGTTGGGTTCAGTTTAAAGGGATTTAATCTCTGATTATGAGTGAGATCCGGTCTGATCATGTTTGATTGATTAGGGCTTGAGATCGGTAAGCTTTGATCGAGAGAATGGATGCTTGATCAGTGAGATCAGGAGCATCAAGAGATCAACGGTTAGATCTGGAACCTTAGGGTTTTAATTTGATCTAGGCCATGTCGCTTGGTTTATTTGGCTATTGAACCAAATTCAAGATGAACCGGCTCATGGATGAGCGCATGGTTCAAGGGTGAAGTGAGTTGGCGATTGGGGTAAACCCATGATCGCAAGTGGAGAAGTGGCATGCTATTTTTAGATAGCACTTCTCTTGCGTGACCACCTCTCACGTTCACGCCCCCCCTTTCGCTCTTGTGTTCGTCGCCTTGCCTCTTGCTCTTGACGAGAGAACTTTGTGTGGTGAAGAGGTTGACGAAAAGAGGAAAAGAAATCGCCAAGCAAAACATCTCTTCCCTTTTACCATTCGACAAGGACACCTTTGGGCCTTGCTAGCACAAGGAGCGCCAAAGAGGAGTAGGCGACATCAACTGTGTGCGTCACCTCTGGAGAAGATCCAGTTCGATCTTTGCTTCCAAGGCGCCATCTAGAAATGGCTATGGTATGATTCTATCTCTTCCGTGCAATCGGATTTATATGGTTGATCATATCTCATGAAACTAATCCTTTGAAACCCTTTCCGCTGCTTAAAATTTTAATATGCGCCATGCTGGGTTTCGCCCCCCTCTTGAAAGGGGTTCTTTCAGAAACCCCTTTCGAGAGGGGGGCAAAAACCCTAAGCATGGCGCAAATAAAATTTTGCAAGCGGAAGCAAGGGTTTGATGATCTTTTGCATGCCATATGATCAACTATCATAGATTGAATAGATCAAGAGTAGATCATACCAATGCCATCGGTTTGGTTGGTGCCTTGGAAGCAAAGACGCAAGTGCTCCTTCTCCAAAGGTGACGCACACAACAAGTGAAGATGGCTTGCTCCTTTGAATCCTTTGTGCTAGCAAAGTGCTTCAATGGGACCTTGTCGCATGAAGGAGAGGATAGAGATTGCTTGTCTCGGCCGAATGCCTCCTCTTGTCGTCAACCCACTCTCCTCTCCACGAGATTGCAAGCGGTCATCATCCAAGAGAAGCGTTGAGGCATTTTTACAAAGTCGCCTTGATGACTTTCCAAAAATGGAATGACATGAAGTAATGCTTTGAAAACCGACCAAAACGCTTAAGCATTGAACCAAGCGTTCACACACATGTGAACCGGTTCATGCTCAATCGATCCAATTGACTTTGGTCCAAAAAACCAAATCAAATCAGCCCAAGCCATGGTCTAGACCTCATTGAACCAATAGGTTCCAGATCTAACCGTTCATCTCCTGATGCTCCTGATCTTACCGATCTAGCATCATCTCTCTCGATCGAAGCTTACCGATCTCAAGCCCTAATCAATCAAACATGATCAGACCAGATCTCACTTACAATCAGAGATTAAATCCCTTTAAACTGAACCCAAACAATTCAGTCCACACGATCTGACTCAAGTAAGCCATATCACCAAATTGTGCGACCCTGAGGGTTTCCTTTAAATGTCGGTAACGATAACTTACGTTATCACGATCAGTGAGGGGTATCTAGCAACACATCACTGTCTCCCGATATAAAGGAAAGAGTCTTCCAAGACTACACCCAAACCACAGCACAAGTGTGAATCCACTTCACAAGGCATGCATGTTTCCTTTGCCACTGGATGTTCTTATTGGACAAGCGTGTCAAGCCTGTAGCTCCAATATGATGAGCATGATTAGATCAGATGCACATAGTCACCTGGGTATGGCCATACACTTTCTCAATCATCTCATCTAGGGGGCCCCTATAGAACACCACACTCCTTCAACAAGGAGACGGCAATCCTCTATCTATCACTAGTGCCCTAACCTGACTCATGATCATTATCCAAGATAGTCTATAACCATTATGTTTCAAATGATATTGAACAACCTCAAAACAATGACAATCATCATTTAGAAACACAAGTGATCTCAAGTCAGAGGACATGTGCCACTTGTTGCAATCAAGGATCATTCACATTGTGACAAGCAATTGAATGTCCTAGTAGGGTCTGTCCAGTACATCCAATGTACCCATGAGTCTACATCTTATTCCATGCTCGAAGCATCCTATAAGATTAGAACACATATTAGTCTCAATCATATCAAGGCTGTCTCATGTTCACCAAGATATATCGACTAAGGACATTTAGCATGTCAGCCTAGCTGAACAGCATTGAGACATTATTCAGAAGAACACACATTGCAGCAGATGATGTAACAACCTGAATAATAACCATTGCCTTTATAAACACAAGAATGTATTACATGATACTTATACAATCCCAAGGCCTCAAACATTAGCCTTAAGGGCATACCCCAACAGTTATTTTACTTATTTGCTTATTGTAGATGGCATCTCCTGATCTAAGATTGAAACTTTATAAAAACAAATTGGATGGGACAAATTGGACAAAATGGTTCAAGATTTTGTCCAAGATACTAGAGAATAAGGTGCATCTTCTTGAAAGACCTCCATCCCAGCCCAGTGTGTATTTCACTACTGAGTGGGAGTGGAATGTCTATCTTGAACATTGTGAAGATAACGAACAGTACACTACTCTTGTCTTAGAGTGTATGACCCCAGAGGTCAAGGTTGAGTGTGATGAGATGGGGATTTATGATCTTATCACACATCTCAAAGGTCTCTTCACACCATGCTCTATAGACAATGATCAAGAGAGTTATGTTGGATCTTCAGAGTGTATGCCTAAATCTGAGAATGACCATGGTTCTGTATCTTCGAAGCTAATACTTCGGAAGACTGGGAATGCATGGGTATTTCGAAGAGGATTAATGGCCAAGAAGAGCATGGCAAAGAAGAAGGGATGTAATCCATCCGCTTCAGGTATTGTGTTACCGAGGTCTTTTGTCTACTTCTTATTCATGGGTACTGGGTACCGTATGTGAGGCTCACATATGTTTTATATGTGCAGGAGCTCAAAAGAAGTAGGACGATGAGGCTTGATGGGATCGACTCTCGGGTCAAGGACGGAGCATTGGATGCTGCTGTTGATATCATCTCATTGCCTTGAAGACTTTATCTAGAACTTTGCTATTATGTATCAACTTATGTATTAGAACATCATTCCTTTTGGAAAGGATTTCAGTTTGAAATAATATATGATATTTTTCTTTATAACTGAGATGTTCTATTGAAGTGATACAGTTGATAATAGTTTGTGGCTCTATATGTAACACAATATCAGATCCATTGATTCAATTAACATTCTCTTATGGCATTGTCTCTTAAACCATCGAACAATGGTCACATCCAAAGGTCAATGGACTATTGGGATCATTATCCTTTTAGGATTTTGATAAATATGAGCCTTGTTCAAAGGAACAAAGTGACAGATGCTGCCTTCACCATAAAGGGTTAAAGGGTAAGTGGCTTGTTGGATCTATTACACAACAATGTATGTGGACCCATGTAAACAAGCACTAAGAGATGTTATATGCTTCATCAGGTGTGGGTTTGCCTTATCCAACCTAAGAACTTTGGAGAAATCCAAGAAATGAAGTATTGAGTCAAATTGGAGGATCTATTAAAGCACTTTGATTGGATCAAGGTGATTAGTGGAAAATTTGATGACTATCCTAAGGAGTGTGGGGATTATCTCACAGCTTACTTGGAACACCACTGTGTGGTGAATTTCAAAGAAAGAAAGAGGAACACATTGGATGTGGTTCCATCTTTGAATAGTCATGCAAATTTACTACTTTGACGCCATGTAAACAGATGTACTGTCACTCCATTGGAAAGTGTGTCTAAGTTCTCTTTTGAGTTGCAAAATGCAAATATCCCATTTCTTCAATGGAATTGGGAATGTAATATGCAGTGATCTCAAAAGTATATGTGTTTGTGGTGCATTGTAGAGTGCTAATTCTATCCCAAAGAGAACAAAATTGTTGCTCAAACTGCTGTCTCTCTTGAGAAAGTATTTCTTTTGAAAGAAATTAGTGAGAGTAGATTTGATTGGGACAAGGTCCAGAATAAACCACAATATAATTAGACACAGATGGAGAGCAAAATCTCACATACAGGTTGAAAGTCAACCTGAGGTTCAAGTAACACAGGAACGACATAAGTCTGGATGGATTCAAAATGCTGGGCATGACGAACTTTTCATCTGGGATGAACCTAAGACTTGTGATGAAATGGATGAGGTCAGTGGACCAGATTCCAAGAAATGGCTAAGGGCCATGAGAACCCAAAATGGACTCCATGTCTGCTGATCAAGTCTGGGACTTGGATGAGCCGCCAAAGGGGTTATACCCACAGGCTATAAATAAATCTTCTAGGAAGATAGACATGGAAGGTAATATTGTTACCTTAAAGGCAAGCTGGTGAACAGAAATTTCAGGCAAAGCCACTGGGTGGATAATGATGAAATTTGTCACCAATAGCTGAGTTTTAAGTCCATTAGGAATCTGCTTGTTATAATTGCATAATCAGTTATGACGTGTTGTTATGAAAACTGCCTTTCTTGCATGAACATCTGAAAAGATATCTATAAGGAAATAGCCAGAAGGTTTTCATATCAAGGCCATAAATATATGCATGGTGTTATGCAAGCATGTTTAAAAGAGCCTGTGTTTACAAGAAGATAAGTGGGAGTACCATAATAGTTCTTGTTCTAGAAGATTGATGATATTCTCCTCACATGGAATGACATCTCAACTCTTCACATGGTGAAGACGAGGCTTGAGAAGTATTTTGAGAAGAATGATATAGGGAGTGATGCCTACATCCTAGGCATGAGGATCTATAGATAGAGATCCAAGAAAGTCATTGCTCTTTAGTCAATCTACGTTCATCCAAGAGTTTCTGGAGAGGTTTATATTGGATGATTCCAAATATTGATACCTTCCAGGAAGATATGGTCTGACTCTCTCAAGGATGTTGTTTCCTATGACACAGCTGGAGAGTAATAACATGGGTCTAAAATCCTGATACATGGTGTATAGGACGGATCATGTTTTGAGTAATATACACAAGACCATTTGTGGCAAATGCTTGGAGCATAGCCAGTAAGTTTCAATCAGATCCTAGTGTTTGAGACTTGATAGCTGCGAAAGCAATCCTTATATATACTTGGGATTGAAGTCTAGTCTATGATAGACAGGAAGAATTTTGTGTGCAAAGGTACACTGATACTTCGTTTCAGTCTTATGACTAGAGCCAAGATTTGCGCTTTGCCTTGTTGTGATGTTGAGTGCTGAAAGAGCATTATGCAAACCATAGTGGAAAAATTCTACAAATAAGGCTGAGTACATTGCAGCTTCTTGTGGCAGCCAAGGAAGCAGCTTCATTCATTTGAACTTGATTTAGTTCATGGTGCTTGATGGTCCAGTATAGTTCTTACTGGGGCCATAGCATAAATGAAGGAACTTAGTGCTCAAGTATGTACTGCAGCATATCATCTGATCTTAGAGATCATGGATAAGGATGATGATCAAATTTGTTAAAATAAACACAGATAGCAATCTGGAAAAACCCACTGACATAGCCTCTGGCGCAGAGGAAGCTAAATGGGTCATACTAGAGACATTGGAACTCACTAAACATCAGTTGCCCTTGGTCTTAGTGCAAGTGGGAGATTGTTGGTGTTTATGCACTGCAGACCAATGTTTGGACATGGTCGAGCATTGTTTAAATGTACTTTGATATAATTATTATTCTCTATAAAGGCATGGTCGTTATTATGCAGACTTCTCTACCTGCGTTGATGTATTGAGTTGCATATATAATGTCCCAGGAGTTTGGATTGGATCCATTCTCATAAGCTATCTCCAGACAAGGTACCATAGCAGATATGGGACAGCTTTGGTACATGTGAGACTGGTGTATGGGCTGGTTAGGTGCGGGGCACAGTAACGCAGACATACAGGTGCATTGGATGCACTAGAGTGATCCACCGTGAGGATTGACTTGTCTAGTCAACAAGTCAATCTCACATGCAAGAGGTTTGCATTGATCCTTAGACTTGAGGTATCCATGTCTAGATTTGATGATGGGTATGCTTTGATACAGTCTTACGTCTCTCCGTAATTGGGAGACCAAAACGACTGACATTGGGCATGTCATAAGTCATGTAGAGACATGGATGACCAATAGTAGGATTTGCCCCTTCCTTATTGGAAGCATGATATCCACTCGGGGGCGCCCCACCTTATTGGTGCATGACAGGAATGTGTGGCCACACTTGTTGAGTCATGACCAATGCATTGGATTTATAAACTTGAGACTAATCCAATGGCAGGATATCAGTTTAGGCAAAGGGATCTATAATGCATGGGAATCCTCGTTGCTTGTTAGGAGTTGTTGTCATAATGACTTAAGTCCTATGACATGGGTAGTAGTGATGTGTTGCTAGATACCCCTCACTACTTATGATGTTTTCATCGTTGCCATCGTCATAAGGATCCTACAGGGTCACATGCAATAGACTCTTGACGTTGCTTTAATCAGAAGCCTTATGATCAAGTTATTGGATAACTTGGATCAATTTGGAAGATTTCATCAGCGCCAATGGGCCTGATGAGTTGGAAGAAAGTTATTGGAGCCAAACTTCATTTTTGGCAGGTTGACCCGAAATTGACCTAGATTGGTCACATTTGGATTAGGGTTGCATTGGATTGGATCCAATGGCTTAATCAACCCATGCCATGAAGTTTGGGCTAGCTCATTATCCAATGAGTCCCAATAATAAGTTGTCATGAAGAGGGAATTGGCTTAAAAGGGTATAATGGGGAGAAACCCAACCCCATTGGCGCCTAGGGGCATAATGGGGGTGTGGGTGGCATAAATCGCTTCCTTTGGAAGGAAGTGGTGCCTCCCCCTTCATCCCTTGATGGTATCTTGTCTCTATGGTAAGTGTTGGGGCTGATATGGCTTGAGGACTCCTTTGGAAAGAGCTTGGGCGCATATGAGAAGTAGGGAGATGTTTATGGTAAAGTCTTGGAGACTTTCCTTATCTCATAAACCCTACATGCACCCAAACCCTTACCCTAGCCGAATACCTCTTGCATGTTGCGCCTAGCCCTTCTCCTTGGATGGAAAAAAATGCCTCTAAGGCATGTCTTGGGCTGATATGGCTATTGGGGAAATAAGGATAGGTTGAATGAGGTTTATGGCAAAGTCTTGGAGACTTTCCTTACCACAAACCCCTCTCATCCTAGCCGCCCACTTGGCAAGATCTTGGCCCTCCCTAAACCGCCTCTTGGCTTATAAAAGGGACCCTAGCTACCCCCTCTCAATGGTTCGATTCCTTGGAGGCGTGAAGACACATAGAGAGGCGTGAGCAAGGGCAAAGGGTGACAACTTGAAGGTGGCATAACCCTTCTTCCTCCTTGAAGCCGCAAGCCTTCTTCTCCTTCTTCACCTCTTGACGTAACTTGGAGAAGGGCTTGGTGGCGACATCTCTTGGAGAGAATTGGAAGCTTAGGGTGGCAACAACTTGAGAGCTTGGTGCTCTCCTTCTTCATCAAGGAGCGCAATCTCCTTCTTCCTTGGAACCGCAAGTTCTTCTTCTTCTCCCTCTCTTCTTGCCGCAAGGACTCTTAGTGCTTGGTGGCATCTCCTTGCCACAAGCCCTCTTCGTTCCTTGGCCATAGGTGCACCTTGCTTGAAGGTGACGCATGCAAAGAAGAAGAAGGAAGTACTTGGCGCATCATCCTCTTCCTCATCTCTTCTTGGCGCTTCTACCTTGGAGGTGGCGCAAGATTTGAAGAGAGTGATAAGGCTTGATTCTCTTCCCGAGGCTAGCACCAAGCGTGGAAGGGAGCAACGATCAAGGAGTCGACGCGTGGATACTTGTAGAGGGCGAACACTTGGGCACCTTCAACATGGCTTCGGCAACTAGACAAGCAAAAGAGGTACATCTCTAACACATCCTTGTGTCTTCTCTCTCGCATGGATCCTTGGGACCGGAATATGTTTCGGGTGTAATGATTCTTCCGCTACGTCTTGGGACTGCAAAATTTTAAATTACACCCGGTATTCCCTAACAAGTATCACTATCATACTAATAACATATGCAACTAGGATATAACAAGAATATCTATAAACACATCAAATTACGCCACATTTGTTAAACTATATACACATCAAAAGATGCCAAAGCATTAAATTGTACACAATTAAAGGGATGCAAAACTTATAAACTGAAAACACATCAAAGGATGCAAAATAATAACCTTTGAACACATCGAAGATGCCAACATGATAATCAACAAACATAACTAAGGATGTCAACACAATAATGAGTAAACAACTCTAAGGCTGCGAACATGATAATCTATGAACACATCTAAGATGTCTGGATAATAATCTATAAACGTATCTATGAATGACAACACGATAATCGGTAATCACATCTAAAGATGTCAACATGTATAAATTGTATACACCAAAGTTGCTAGATTGATAAACTAAATATAGATAATATAAACTGGTAGAAGGCATATAAAAATCTATAGAAGCAAGTTTGAGGACTCACCTTATTAAGATCCAATAATTTTTTTTTTACATAAAGTTCAACATGTGAGACTAATTAGACGAACCAATCAATCTACATAGTTGATTTACATATAAAAACAATCAAATCAATGTCTAACAAGTAGAATAAAGCGGATAGATCTAGTTTAAAATTTTCTGAACCGGTCTCTATTTGATTGAACTGATTCAAAGCCTCTTGAATAGGCTAAAATTGTGCAAAATAGTCTAGATTTAGCTAAACTAAATCATATTTCACCTAATTTGAGACTTAATCATGCAATTGCTCTTAAACTCAGAGCTATCTAGGGACAAATTTTAACCTTTTATAACTAAATAAATGGAAAATTATAAATATATTTATTTAATTTAACCTTTTATGAAATTGAGAAAGAACCTAAAACTTTCATAAAAATTCTAGAAAAATCCAACATAATACTTCTGAACTCATAATATTATTATTGGGTGAAAAATTCAAAGTTTTGGACATGACAATTTTACGGTCATAGGATTGTAGAGTATTTTACCCATGATATGGATGATCTTTGTATTGGGCAGGGCTCAGTTATGTTGTCATAGTTCATTTATGCCCGCCTTGGCTTGTTTTAAATGTGGGGATTAAAATATTTGTGAAAAGAATGTTTGATTACGCAAAATCTCATGAGAATTATCTGGAAAAGGTTTACCTAATAAGTGAAATAACTACTCATCTAGGGTTTGTTAGTATTTATAAGCACATATATGAGGCTTTTCCTTTGTATATATGCTTGATTTTATTTTCTTAGTCAATTGTTCTCCCATAACATGCTCTCTTCCTAGGGCTCATGAGATATCAGCTAAGGAAGCATGATAATTTTGCTTAACCAAGCACTAACGTATATGCACAGTTAAAAATGTTCCACTTTGAGATTTTCCTAGTGGCCTAAGTTTATTTTGTTGCTTAGTATAACTCCTAAGAATCTTATTGTGGTCATCCTTAGTTAATAAGATAAATATAGGTATGCCTTAATCTTAAAAAATTGCTAAGAGCTTCATTTTAGTGCACTTCCTCCACACTCATGTCGTTTCTAGTAGTTGTTTCTAAATAACATTGTAAAAAAAAATTTCATCCATATAGCGGTCCCTTGTATGTATGTTGGTATTCACATAAATTGACTCCTTGCATGTTGGTATTCACATAAATTGATTGTTTAACTTTGTTAAATAGAATGTACATATTTTTTTTATATTTGTTAGTGCTAATTAAGTTATTTAATTCTTTCTATGGTGTTGGACTTTTTTTAAATCAAAATTAATTTTTCTATAGATACACGTGCCTCTTCCATTAAGATGACATCAAAGCTAAAGGGATTTAGTTTGATTTCCGTGTGGAAACCTTTATCTTCTCTTGTAGGAGTGGGTTGAGGTTAGATGTAGGCATCTTCTCACTCAGGTTCCTAGTATTAGATCCTGGTGGTGTTTCTATGTTGACGTCCCTAGGTTGTGGGTCTTGAATGATCTTCTCAAAATCCTCAGGATATCCTGGTTCTTAGAGTTGATTTTAGGACAGCTCCCAGGATACTTGGAATTTGAGCAGCAGTTTGATTTTATTCTAGTTCATATAGTTATTGGTTTATGCAGAATTTCTAAGTAAGTTTGAATTAACTAGAAATAAAGGATGCTAAAGTAAATAGTCTAGCGTACTTGGTTGCTCTTTACTAGATCCGAAATATTACTATATTGGTAAACTAGAACTGTAGTAGCCAATTTAATCCAGAAACTGATCTAAGCTTCTGGCTAAAATAAGCTCGACTTCAGCAGACTAAGCAAGCAAGATTAGTGAATGCATTAAATCTAGAATCAGAGTCAGTTTGCTGAGAACCTTGTTGGTAACTATTGAAAATGAAACTTTAAAATCAGGAAATCATAATGCAATGTGATTGATACTTGAACTATGATATCAAAATGATTTGGTTATAGATGTCAGAATCATAAAACCATTTTTGCTGAAGTCCTAGTGAAAATGAATTGCGCGACTTATAAATTTGTTGATTAACTATTAGAATGATTCAGGTAAGGATCAGAAATTTGGATTCAAGCTGAGTTGATTTTAGAAATTGGGAGCTGACACCTGGATGTGAAATTGCTCATAAGTTGAGTGGGTCTTGGAATTTGAGAGCTAATTACTTGCTATTGTAGTTCAGAATACTAAATTTTAGAAGTGCAGTAGAACATTTGGTAGCCTACTGTCAGATCTACAAGTTAAACTAAACTGGAAAAATTGAAGTGATGCTATACAAGATAGCTCCCAAGAACCATGGATGGTTCAATTATATTAAAAAAATGAGAAACAAATCTACAAACCAAAATCATGTTGATTTTGCAGTGATATCAATGGCTATTTACGTGTGAGTGCAGAAGGATGAATGTGATTAGACCTAGACTTAGCAAGTTAAGATTCAAACGTGAGAAGCAGATTACCAAAATAAAATAACTAAGCATGAGATTCTAAATTTAGTAGTGGGTTACCAGTTGGGCATCTATGTCAGCATTTCCCTCAAACTCGCTTTGAAGCAATCATGTCTTTTAATTTCAATACAAATTTCATTTCATTTATAGTAAAACATTTTGGTATTTTTTTTTGTATCTATACAATTTTGTATACGTATACACATTTTTATCTAGCACATGAGAATAATAAAATTTAATCAATGATATCTTGGATACTTGATCGTTAATCGTAATGCAACACAAACCTTCACTAAGCAATTCTTATCATGAGGAATGATGATACAGATCAGCCAATGCATCCTTGTACAATAAGTCATTGACATGTGTGTCGCGCTTAGAATGTATCATAGACTTATGCTTTTGTGCTAGTGATGTTAGAGGGTAATGGCTCACCCTTGATAAAGTTGGAGAATAGAGTGAGTGAGCGCCTAGGAGCATTTACTGGAACCATATGCCCAGCTCCTCTTATAGTGATGAAGGTTAATCCTTCAACATATCCACCATCCAACCAGCAACTTGATCATTGTAGTACCATTCTCTCCACCCTCCCCATTTGTCCCATTTCTTGTCTGTAAGATTCATGCTGATGATAACCTCTCTTGTTCCTTGCATAGGCACAGCCCCATCTAGATCACCACTATCAAAGTTGTAATGCACAATGTTATGACATATTCTTATGTTTTTATTAATTTATTACCAAGTTAATTTAAAAGAACTTGAATTGAACATGTAAGAGCACCTGTAAATCCAAACACGATAGCCTTCATCTAGTAGCTTTCGCACCGTAGGAACAACAATTGATTCTTGATCATCTTCATCATATATATTGTGTATATGTTTGCTGTATCAACATTGTAGAATAAGTATACAAGTGCTCGACTAGTTAGTTATGCACACAGTTCATGTGTGGGAATTTATAATAAGATTAATCTCAAATTCATATCAATTATATTACTAAGAGAACAAATCAAAATACTTAACTTGCAAGTTGAGTACGTATAGGGAAGGTGAGTAACATTAGCATTCAATGCCCTTTGCACATCATTTCGATTAAGATAAACATCCATGATGAAACTTGCACATGGAGCATATGTTGTCTCGTCCTTCTCTAATCCGATAAATGCATCCTAATTATACCACAAAAAAATGCAGCAAAATGTTTATGTGCATGTTAACCAAGGACATATGGAAGCATAACAATGGATGAATTAGAAGTTTTACACTTGTTGGGCCATTATTTTTGGAGCATACGAGCATGTAAATATTGTAGCTATCTATATCTTTGTGCTGAATTCTTGCATGGATTGCACGCATGGCATCCTTATAGTTTTCATGTTGATACCGATAAGGTATGGAATGGTTTTTTATTGATTGACATTCATTAATGAAAGCTTGATATAATTTGTAAGAAATAATGCCATGGTTCCAACCAAATTCTGCCTTTGCAAAAAAGTTTACTCCCCAATCGAGCTGTGGGTTTCCCATCTGTAAAAGAACAAGTAAATATATACATAAATTACACTCCCTAATCGAGTTGAGGATTTCCAATCTACAAAAGCACAATGAAATAAATATATACATAAATCATATTTTTCAAAATAAATCATATTATTCAAACTCACTTATTAAATAATTCATACATAAGTAGCAACAAACTGTTTTCTATGATAGGGTCATGTACGAATTTCATTTGATATATCATTCATCATTAAAAATTTTACCATCAATTAGGTGGAAACTGTTGGGGTATGCCCTTAAGGCCAGTGTTTGAGGCCTTGGGATTATATCAGTATCATGTATAAACTCAATGTTTATAAAGGCAATGGTTGTTATTCAGGTTGTTGCATTATCTGCTGCCATATGTATACTTCTGAATAATGTCTCAATGCTGTTCAGCTTGGCTGACATACAGTATTGTCCTTAGTCGAGATATCTTGGTGAACATGAGACAGCCTTGATATGATTGTGAAGGAACCCCTACAACAAAGGGGGGCGAAACCCTAATAGGCGCATTTTGGAGGATTTGAAGCAGCGGAGAGGGTTTCTAGATCTATTGCATGCTATATGATCAACATAAAAACATTCTATAGAAAGAATGAGATTCATACCGATGCCATTTCTAGATGGCGACTTGGAAGCAGAAAGCGATGTGGCTTTCCTCCAGAGGTGACGCACACAAGATGAGTCTTGGCTCCTCCTTGTCGCCCCTTGTGCTAGCAAGGATCGTCCAAGTATCCTGATCGAATGAAAGGGATGAGATCTTCTTGGCGATTTCTTCCTTCTTCTTTTCGTTCACCTTCTTCACCACACGAGAGAGAACTTGTGTCGACTCGTGGAGAGGCGAGGCGAGAAGAGGCGTGAAGAGGAGAAACGTGAGGCGTGGTTACGTTTAGAGAAGTGCTATCTAAAAATAGCATGCCACTTCTCAATATGCGATCATGGGTTTACCCCAATCGCAAACCTCTTATCTCATGAACCATCCGCTCACTTAATGAGCTGGTTCAATTCGGTTCGGTTCAAGAACCAATCAAGCCAAGCGATCCAGTCTAGATCATGATTAAACCCTAAGGCTCCAGATCTAACCGTTGATCTCTTGATGCTTCTGATCTCACCGATCTAGCATCCATTCTCTCAATCGAAGCTTACCGATCTCAAGCCCTAATCAATCAAACATGATCAGACCAGATCTCACTTACAATCAGAGATTAAATCCCTTTAAACTGAACCCAAATAATTCAGTCCACACGATCTGACTTAAGTAAGCCATATCATCAAATTGTGCGACCCTGAGGGTTTCCTTTAAATGTCGGTAATGATAACTTACGTTATCACGATCAGTGAGGGGTATCTAGCAACACATCACTGTCTCCCGATATAAAGGAAAGAGTCTTCCAAGACTACACCCAAACCACAGCACAAGTGTGAATCCACTTCACTAGGCATGCAAATATCCTTTGCCACTGGACGTTCTTATTGGACAAGCGTGTCAAGCTTGTAGCTCCAATATGATGAGCATGATTAGATCAGATGAACATAGTCACCTGGGTATGGCCATACACTTTTCTCAATCATCTCATCCAGGGGGCCCCTTTAGAACATCACACTCCTTAAACAAGGAGACGGCAATCCTTTGTATATCACTAGTGCCCTAACCTGACTCAAGCTCACCATCCAAGATAGTCTATAATCATTATGTTTCAAATGATATTGAACTACCTCAAAACAATGACAATCATCATTTAGAAACACAAGTGATCTCAAGTCAGAGGACATGTGCCACTTGTTGCAATCAAGGATTATTCACATTGTGACAAGCAATTGAATATCCTAGTAGGGTCTGTCCAGTACATCCAATGTACCCATGAGTCTACATCTTATTCCATGCTCGAAGCATCCTATAAGATTAGAACACATATTAGTCTTAACCATATCAAGGCTGTCTCATGTTCACCAAGATATCTCGACTAAGGACTTAACTGCATGTCAGCCTAGCTGAACAGCTGTGAGACATTATTCAGAAGTACACTTATTGCAGCAGACAATGTAACAACCTGAATAATAACCATTACCTTTATAAACATAAGAGTTTATTACATGATACTGATACAATCCCAAGGCCTCAAACATTAGCCTTAAGGGCATACCCCAACAATCTCCCACTTGCACTTAATCTAATGGTTGAGAAATCTCAAACCCATGTTATTACAGTGCTTCACATGCTTGTGCTGCGCCAGAGGCTTAGTAAGCGGGTCTGCCAGATTGTCATCTGTATGTACCTTGCAGACTTTGATCTCGCCACGATCAATGATCTCCCGGATCAAATGAAACCGTCTCTGTATGTGCTTGGACTTCTGGTGCGACCGTGGTTCCTTTGCTTGTGCGATTGCTCCAGTGTTATCACAGAAGATAACCAAAGGATCTGCACTCGAAGGAACAACACCAAGTTCCTGAACGAACTTACGAATCCACACTGCCTCCTTGGATGCTTCCGAGGCTGCAACATACTCGGCTTCTGTTGTGGAATCAGCAACAGTTGACTGTTTGAAACTTTTCCACACCACTGCTCCTCCATTCAAGCTAAAAACATAGCCTGATTGCGATCGGAAATCATCCTGGTCTGACTGGAACGAAGCGTTAGTATATCCTTCTATACTGAGTTCTTCCTGACCACCATATATCAAGAACATATCTTTGGTCCTCCGCAGATATTTTAAAATGTTCTTGACTGCAATCCAGTGCGCCAAACCTGGATTACTTTGGAATCGACTGGTCACGCTTAACCCGTAAGCGACGTCTGGGCGAGTACACAACATCGCATACATAATGGACCCAATAGCCGAAGCATAAGGCGTATTGTCCATTTCATCTTTCTCAGTCTGTGTTTGTGGACACTGACTCTTCGAAAGATTCAGACCATGTCTGACTGGAAGATACCCTCTTTTAGAATTCTCTAAATGGAATCTCTCCAGGACTTTATCGATGTAAGTACTCTGGCACAGCCCGAGAAGCCTCTTAGATCTATCTCTGTAGATCTTCACACCTAATACATAGGCTGCTTCTCCTAGATCTTTCATCTGGAAACATTTCCTTAACCATGCCTTAACTGCATGCATTTCAGGAATGTCATTTCCAATGATCAAGATGTCATCGACGTAGAGGACTAGGAAAGTAATCATGCTCCCACTAAACCTCTTATATACACACGGGTCATCCTCGTTCTTGATGAAACCAAATTAACTGATTGATTCATCAAAACGAATATTCCAGCTTCTTGATGCTTGTTTAAGTCCATAAATAGACTTCTTTAACTTGCATATTTTATGACGATCTGATGGATTAGTGAAACCTTCTGGTTGTGTCATATACACATCCTCATCCAGATTTCCATTCAGGAAAGCTTTTTTCACATCCATTTGCCAGATCCCATAATCATAATATGCTGCTATCGCGAAAAGAATCCGAATAGACTTAAACATAGCTACAGGTGAGAAAGTTTCATCATAATCTATCCCGTAGATTTGTTTGAAACCTTTCGCAACTAGCCTGCCTTTATAGGTAACCACGTTACCATCCATGTCAATCTTCTTCTTGAAGATCCATTTACAGCCTATAGGTACAACTCCCGGAGGCGGATCAACCAAATCCCAGACTTGGTTATCTGACATGGAGTCCATCTCGGCGCGCATAGCTTCAAGCCATCTCGCTGACTCCGGTCCACTGACCGCATCCGCATAAGTGAGGGGTTCATCATTATCAATGATGTAGACTCCGTCATAGCGCTCAGGCTGTCGACGGATCCTTCCCGATCTTCGCGGTTCCCGTGATATCTGAGCCTCAGGTTGTTCAGTAACCTGTTCTACCGGCTCAGGCTCATCCAACTGCGCTTGACAACTTTGTCCTTCCTCTGGATTCTCATCCAGCATTATTTCTCTCCCACTGGCCTCTTGCAGAAGAAACTCCTTCTCAAGAAATATGGCCGTCCGAGCAACAAATACCTTGTTCTCTTTGGGATCGAAGAAATAATAACCCTTAGTTTCCTTAGGGTAACCGACAAAGATACATTTTTCAGATCTGCTCTCTAGTTTCCCAGAGGCGAGCTTTTTGACATAAGCCTCGCAGCCCCAGATCCTGATAAATGTCAAGCTCGGCTGTTTCCCATACCATAACTCATATGGCGTCTTAGAAACTGCCTTGGATGGCACTCGGTTTAGTACCTTTGCAGCTGTTTCCAGTGCAAATCCCCAAAAGGAATATGGAAGAGTAGCCTGACTCATCATAGAACGAACCATATCAAGTAGGGTTCTATTTCTCCTCTCGGACACACCATTCCATTGCGGTGTTCCTGGCGGAGTGAGCTATGAGATAATCCCACACTCCTTCAGATAGTCAGTAAACTCTCGACTTAGGTATTCTCCACCTCGATCAGAACGAAGTGCCTTGATATGTCGGCCTAGCTGATTTTGTACTTCATTCTTGAACTCTTTGAACTTGTCAACAGATTCACTTTTATGTCTCATAAGATAGACATACCCATATCTACTGAAATCATCAGTGAAGGTAATGAAGTACTGATAGCCACCTCTGGCATGTTTACTAAATGGCCCACACACATCACTGTGTATAAGGTCAAGTAAACCTGAAGCCCTTTGACCTTTGTTAGGAAAAGGTGGCTTCGTCATTTTACCCATTAAACAAGCCTTACATGTATCAATCTCCTCATAGGAGAATGATCCCAGCAGTCCATGATCATGCAACCGCTTAATGCGCTTCTTGTTAATATGGCCTAAACGACTATGCCATAACAAGGTGCTGTCATCAGCATGCTTGGCTTTCTTAATATCAATATTTTGTATAGAACATTCCATGTCTAACATGAATAACCCATTGTTAATTGAACCAGTTGCATAAACAATATTATCATGAGAAAGAACACACTTTGAAATATTGCATTCAAAGGAAAACCCCTTCCTGACAAGAGCAGGAATGGAGATAATATTTTTAGTAATGCTGGGAACAAAGTAACAACTGTTTAGTTCTAATACAAGTCCAGATGGTAAAGAGATGAAATAATCTCCTACAGCAACAGCAGCAACCCGTGCCCCGTTTCCAACGCGTAGGTCCACCTCATGCAGTCCCACCTGTCTTCTTCTCTTGAGTTCCTATACATTTGAACAAATGTGAACTCCACATGCAGTGTCCAACACCCATGATATAGAAGAAGATGAAACCATGACTTCCGTCACGTAAATACCTGAGCCAGAAGCAAAGCTTCCCCTCTTTTCTCCTTGGAGCGCTTTACAGTCCTTTTTCTAGTGACCTAGCTGGCCACAGTGGAAACATCTGTATTCCTTTGACCGCTTGACTTTTTTGCTTCAGAGCCTTGCTGTAACTCTTGACAGGGGCCTTGCCCTTCTTCCCCTTCTTCTTGTTCCTAGAAGGAACCATTAAGACAGAGGTTGAAGGCTTTCCCTTCAGAGTCTCCTCAGTAGTCAAGAGCATATTCAGCAGCTCTGCCGGAGTACAATCGATTTTGTTCATATCAAAGTTAATAATGAACGCATCGAAAGAGGGCGGGAGAGACTGCAGAATAATGTCTACAGCAAGCTCCTGGTTGATGGTATGCCCCAGTTTCTCTAGAGCCTCCTTGTGCCCAATCATCTTGAGCACGTGAGCTCCCACTGGGCTCCCTTCAGCCAGTTTGCTCTCGAAGAACAGCTTTGTCAGATTATAGCGTTCTGTCCTCGCCTGTGCAGCATACAGCATCTTGAGGTTCGCTATAATCTCTATAGCCGACATATCCTCATGCTGACGCTGCAGCGGTGGCGTCATAGACGCTAGCATCAGGCAAGTGACATCAATGCTATCATTGACGTGCTTTTCATAAGCATCCCGAACCGCCCTTGCGGCGTTCGGAGCGGGCTGAGGCGGTATAGCCGTCTCGAGGACATACAGTTTCCTCTCTGCCTTAAGAACAATCTTAAGGTGTCCAAACCAGTCTGAGAAGTTCGGCCCAGCAAACTTCTCCCTTTCCAGTAGGGATCGCACATTGAAGTTCATGGTGTTCGTTGCTGCAGGTATCTACAACAATGCAAGAACAGCAAGGTCAGTATCAATGTTAAGAATCGATCAGGACTTAAGAAAGATTCTTTTTCTCACTATTTTATTTGGCTGAAAAATCCAGGAAAACAGCCCGAAAGAGTAGAACTCTTTTAGTGAGATGGGATCCAGATTTCATACTTGGTCTCCGCGTCCTGCTCAGGCGAGATAAGATGCACAGAGAGTACAAGCACTAATCTTTGGTAGGCTGTCCCAGCCAATCGCCAACCCGTGCGATTCCCCTTCATCTGGGCAATCCAGCAGACTGTGCCAACTGAGTTGGTACAACACAGTCTCTGACCCCACAGATGGCTGCCTCCATGTGCTACCATATGCGCCACATATGTAGTCTACATGGTCAAGCTAACCCGACCTACTCCCTGGACCACCACGTGCTATGCTGAGCAACGAGAAGCGATAAATCCCTTCTCTGTAACACGCAGGTGTAATCCCGCACCGTCTGAAGATAGATGGACGTGCCCACTGAGTGGGTACAACACGGCTCCAACGATAATCAGAACAGTGAGGTTTCGCGTCAGAAGGCTTACGAGCTTGATATTTTAGCGTTGGATTTTAACGGTCTTTAATCTTCTTCACTATCATGCAATTCCTATGGTGATAGCAGAAGATAAATAAATCATGCTGTTCTACTTATTTAAACAATAAAAGAAAGCATGGATCTTATGTGGTAAAAGCCCATAGCCTAAGTAAGACCTTAATTAACTTAAGTCTTCACTTGCTTTTCTTCATGGGTCTTTTAGCTGCTCATTTGGCCCAAACCAGGGCCCAAGCGCCATTTGCAGCTGAGGTGCGCCCACCAGGGAAAATGCGCCTGGTCCCAGAGTCGAACCCTGGACCTCCCACCTGGTCAAGCCTCTGCTGCAAGCGCCTCTGCCAAGTGTGCTCTGTGCTCTTGTCTGATTAACTTACAAATTAATCTATCTAGACAAGATTGACACGCAGTTCAATTACACTTTATAAATTAAATGCAATGTGATGCGCAGATCACAATTAAAATTAATTTACAAAATAATTCCCAGGCACACAGGCCCCAGCACAGCACACATTAAACACGGGCAGCCTACATAAGAATAAATAAACATGCACATGGCATCAATCAACATGCGATCCAACCATAAAAATAAAATTTTGAAAACCCCATTGGCATCAATTTTATTTTCCTTATATGCCCTTACTACCTTACAACGGTCCATTGACAGGGATCCACTCATCATGTCTAGTCAGATCCACTGCCCTTGCATGCACCAAGTCCTAACTGACTTGAGTGGACCCAGTGGTCAACTATGCATGCGCCAAGGGCTGAACAACCATCATGAGTTCTGGCAAGCGGGTGTGAACCCGGGCCTAACTCATATGCGTTCATCAGTTGTCTCAACCAGACCTCGCTACACGCCTGTGATGCAGTCGACCTATAGCCACTACATGCTTACGCATGGGTGCCATCTGGTCGACCCATCTAGGCTGTCAGATGGTCTGATCAGACTATTGGATCTAACCTAGAGGATGACTTCAACCCCATCAACCCGTCTAAGGGTTTACAGTAGGCGCAACTTAGATCTAATGAGGCGCGCAAGTGATATTTGTTTTTGACGAAAACATTAACAAGCGCCATAATAACATGATACATGCGCAACTTAAATATAATCATACATCATGTATATTTCGCATGTTAACAAGAAGAAGATCTAAGCATACTTGCGCAAATATGGATCACAAATGGCTCAAGCAATCATAAAACATGCATGAAACCAGGCTCTAATACCAATTGAAGGAACCCCTACAACAAAGGGGGGCGAAACCCTAATAGGCGCATTTTGGAGGATTTGAAGCAGCGGAGAGGGTTTCTAGATCTATTGCATGCTATATGATCAACATAAAAACATTCTATAGAAAGAATGAGATTCATACCGATGCCATTTCTAGATGGCGACTTGGAAGCAGAAAGCGATGTGGCTTTCCTCCAGAGGTGACGCACACAAGATGAGTCTTGGCTCCTCCTTGTCGCCCCTTGTGCTAGCAAGGATCGTCCAAGTATCCTGATCGAATGAAAGGGATGAGATCTTCTTGGCGATTTCTTCCTTCTTCTTTTCGTTCACCTTCTTCACCACACGAGAGAGAACTTGTGTCGACTCATGGAGAGGCGAGGCGAGAAGAGGCGTGAAGAGGAGAAACGTGAGGCGTGGTTACGTTTAGAGAAGTGCTATCTAAAAATAGCATGCCACTTCTCAATATGCGATCATGGGTTTACCCCAATCGCAAACCTCTTATCTCATGAACCATCCGCTCACTTAATGAGCTGGTTCAATTCGGTTCGGTTCAAGAACCAATCAAGCCAAGCGATCCAGTCTAGATCATGATTAAACCCTAAGGCTCCAGATCTAACCGTTGATCTCTTGATGCTTCTGATCTCACCGATCTAGCATCCATTCTCTCAATCGAAGCTTACCGATCTCAATCCCTAATCAATCAAACATGATCAGACCAGATCTCACTTACAATCAGAGATTAAATCCCTTTAAACTGAACCCAAATAATTCAGTCCACATGATCTGACTTAAGTAAGCCATATCATCAAATTGTGCGACCCTGAGGGTTTCCTTTAAATGTCGGTAACGATAACTTACGTTATCACGATCAGTGAGGGGTATCTAGCAACACATCATTGTCTCCCGATATAAAGGAAAGAGTCTTCCAAGACTACACCCAAACCACAGCACAAGTGTGAATCCACTTCACCAGGCATGCAAATATCCTTTGCCACTGGACGTTCTTATTGGACAAGCGTGTCAAGCTTGTAGCTCCAATATGATGAGCATGATTAGATCAGATGAACATAGTCACCTGGGTATGGCCATACACTTTTCTCAATCATCTCATCCAGGGGGCCCCTTTAGAACATCACACTCCTTAAACAAGGAGACGGCAATCCTTTGTATATCACTAGTGCCCTAACCTGACTCAAGCTCACCATCCAAGATAGTCTATAATCATTATGTTTCAAATGATATTGAACTACCTCAAAACAATGACAATCATCATTTAGAAACACAAGTGATCTCAAGTCAGAGGACATGTGCCACTTGTTGCAATCAAGGATTATTCACATTGTGACAAGCAATTGAATATCCTAGTAGGGTCTGTCCAGTACATCCAATGTACCCATGAGTCTACATCTTATTCCATGCTCGAAGCATCCTATAAGATTAGAACACATATTAGTCTTAACCATATCAAGGCTGTCTCATGTTCACCAAGATATCTCGACTAAGGACTTAACTGCATGTCAGCCTAGCTGAACAGCTGTGAGACATTATTCAGAAGTACACTTATTGCAGCAGACAATGTAACAACCTGAATAATAACCATTGCCTTTATAAACATAAGAGTTTATTACATGATACTGATACAATCCCAAGGCCTCAAACATTAGCCTTAAGGGCATACCCCAACAGATTGAGACTAATATGTGTTCTAATCTTATAGGATGCTTCGAGCATGGAATAAGATGTAGACTCATGGGTACATTGGACGTACTGGACAGACCCTACTTAGGATGTTCAATTGCTTGTCACAATGTGAATAATCCTTATATGCAAGCAAGTGGCATATTTCCTCTGACTTGAGATCACTTGTGTTTCTAAATGATGATTGGCATTGTCTTGAGGTAGTTCAATATCATTTGAAACATAATGGTTATAGACTATCTTGGATAATGAACATGAGTCATGTTAGGGCGCTAGTGATAGATATAGGATTGCCTTCTCCTTGATTGGAGTGTGATGTTCTAAAGGGGCCCCCTAGATGAGATGGTTGAGAAAGTGTATGGCCATACCCAGATGACTATGTTCATCTGATCTAACCACTCTCATCATATTGGAGTTACATGCTTGACACGCTTGTCCAATAATAACATCCAGTGGCAAAGGAAACATGTACGCCTAGTGAATTGGATTCACACTTGTGCTATGGTTTGGGTGTAGTCTTGGAAGACTCTTTCCTTTATTTCGGGAGACAGTGATGTGTTGCTAGATACCCCTCTCTGTTCGTGATAACGTAATTTATCGTTACCGACATTTAAAGGAAACCCTTAGGGTCGCACAATTTGATGATATGGCTTACTTATGTCAGATCGTGTGGACTGAATTGTTTTGGTTCAGTTTAAAGGAGTTTAAACTCTGATTGTAAGTGAGATCTGGTCTGATCATGTTTGATTGATTAGGGCTTGAGATCGGTAAGCTTCGATCAAGAGAAATGATGCTAGATCGATGAGATCAAGAGCATCAAGAGATGAATGGTTAGATCTTGAACCTTTTGGTTTTATATGATCTAGACCAAGGCTTGGCTTAATTTGGTCTTTGAACCAAATGTAATTGAACCGGCTCATCATAGTGAGCGCATGGTTCAATGGGAGAGGAAAATGCGATGGTTCACTTGGAGTGAACGCATCACACGTTGAGGGCTTACTATTTTTGGAAGTCATGCTTTCCAAAATAGTTCACGCCTCTACGTTCGTGGTTACAGGCGCTATTCTCGTCTCTGGCCTCTTCCTCTCGACACCTCCTCTCTGGTGTGGTGAGTTTTCACGCCAAGGAGAGTTCGGACAAGAGAAGACATCATCTCTAATCTCCTTCACGCGATCAGGAGACCTTGGTTCTTTGCTAGCACAAGGAACGCCAAGGAGAAGCCATCAATCACCTTGTGTGCGGTTCCTTGGGAGAAGAAGCACACGCTTCTTTGCTTCCAAGTCGCCATCCAAGAAATGGCATTGGTATGATCTCTCTTTTGATCTATACAAGTTTTACAAGTTGATCATATATTCATGCATGCGATCCTAGGAAACCCTAGATTCCGCCTATGCAAAATTTTAATCTGCGCATGCCTAGGGTTTCAACCCCTTTCAATTGGTATCAGAGCGAGGTTTCTGTATGAATCATATGATTGCTTTGTGTGATCCATGTTTGCGATAAGTAGATCTAAAATAATGATCATGCCGAAAACTACATGCTTGTATGCTTTTACTTTTGGTGGCGCATGATTCATGTTGGCGCTTGTTGAAGTTGTTTTTACCAAAACTTAACATATTGCGCGCATCCACTTAGATCTATAAGCACCTACTTGAAAAACTTAGACGGGTTATTAGGGTTGAAGTCATCAGTCTAGTCTAGACCCAACAGTCTGATCAGACCATCTGACAGCCTAGATGGGTTGACCAGATAGCACCTATGCGCAAGCATTTGGTGGCTATAGGTCGATTGCAGAAAGGCGTGTAGCCCTTAAGGCTAATGTTTGAGGCCTTGGGATTATTTCAGTATCATGTATAAACTTTATGTTTATAAAGGCAATGGTTATTATTCAGGTTGTTACAGTATCTGCTGCAATATGTATACTTCTGAATAATGTCTCAATGCTGTTCAGCTTGGCTGACATGCAGTAAAGTCCTTAGTCGAGATATCTTGGTGAACATGAGACAGCCTTGATATGATTGAGACTAATATGTGTTCTAATCTTATAGGATGCTTCGAGCATGGAATAAGATGTAGACTCATGGGTACATTGGATGTACTGGACAGACCCTACTAGGATATTCAATTGCTTGTCACAATGTGAATAATCCTTGTATGCAAACAAGTGGCATATTTCCTCTGACTTGAGATCACTTGTGTTTCTAAATGATGATTGGCATTGTTTTGAGGTAGTTCAATATCATTTGAAACATAATGGTTATAGACTATCTTGGATAATGAACATGAGTCATGTTAGGGCACTAGTAATAGATATAGGATTGCCGTCTCCTTGTTTGGAGTGTGATGTTCTAAAGGGGCCCCTGGATGAGATGATTGAGAAAGTGTATGGCCATACCCAGATGACTATGTTTCATCTGATCTAATCATTCTCATCATATTGGAATTACTGGCTTGACACGCTTGTCCAATAAGAACATCCAGTGGCAAAGGAAACACATATGTCAAGTGACTTGGGTTCACACTTGTGCTGTGGTTTGGGTGTAGTCTTGGAAGACTCTTTCCTTTATATCGGGAGACAGTGATGTGTTGCTAGATACCCCTCACTGATCGTGATAACGTGAGTTATCGTTACCGACATTTAAAGGAAACCCTTAGGGTCGCACAATTTGATGATATGGCTTACTTAAGTCAGATCGTGTAGACTGAATTGTTTGGGTTCAGTTTAAAGGGATTTAAACTCTGATTGTAAGTGAGATCTGGTCTGATCATGTTTGATTGATTAGGGCTTGAGATCGGTAAGCTTCGATCAAGAGAATTGATGCTAGATCGGTGAGATCAGGAGCATCAAGAGATGAACGGTTAGATCTTGAACCTTTAGGGTTTATTGTGATCTAGACCAATGGCTTGGGTTAATTGGTCTTTGAACCAAACCAAATTGAACCGGCTCATCAAGTGAGCGCATGGTTCAAGGGGAGAGGAAAAATGTGATGGTTTACTTGGAGTGAATGCATCACACGTTAAGGCTTTGCTAATTTTGGATAGCATGTTGCTAAACGTGACCACACCTCACGTCGCTTCTCTTCATGCCCTATTGTCGCCTCTTGCCTCTGGCTCTCGACATGCTCGTGTGGTGAAGAGGGTTGACGACAAGGAGAGGTCTCGGCCAAGCAATCAAGTCATCTCATCCCTTCCATTCGACAAGGATTCTTGGAGAACTTTGCTAGCACAAAGATCAACAAGGAGTAGGCGATCACATCTTGAGTGCGCATCTTTTGGAGGAGATCCCTTTCGATCTCTGCTTCCAAGGCGCCATCCAAAGCAATGGCGATGGTATGACTCCTTTTCGATGTATACATGTTTTAGTCGATCTAGAAGCCCTAGCTTCCGCTGTGAAATTTTATATATATGCGCCTATTTAGGGTTTCGCCACCCCTCCCTTAGGGACTTTCACATTTGGTGGCTATAGGTCGATTGCAGAAAGGCGTGTAGCGATGTCTGATCGAGGCGACCAATGAACGATCGTGATTAAGGCCCGGGGTCACACCCGCTTGCCAGAAATCATGAGGGACGTTCAGCCCTTAAGGCATGCATAGTTGACCACTAGGTCGACTCAAGTCGGTTATGACTTGGTGCATGCAAGGGCAATGGGTCTGACTAGGTCTGATGAGTGGATCCCTATTAATGGACCGTTGTAAGGTAGTAGGGCACATAAGGAAATAAAATTGATGCCAATGGGATTTTCGAAAATTTTATTTTCTTGATTGGATCACATGATGTTTGTATAACATGATTGAATGTCTATTTCATCTTATGTGGGCTACCCAATTTTAATGTGTGTTGTGCTGGGGCCTGCATGCCTGAATCAATATTGTAAATTATTTATTGTGATCTGCGCATCACATTTTAATTAATTGATAATGTGTAATTGACCTGCGAGTCAAATCATGTCTAGATAGATTAAAATGTAATTTAATCAGACATGAGCTCATAGCACACATGGCAGAGGCGCATGCAGCAAGTGGCTTCACCAGTGGGAGGTCTAGGGTTCGACTCTAGGACAGGTGCATTTTACCTGGTGGGCGCATCTCAGCTGCACAGGGCGCTTGGGCCCGGGTTGGGCCAGATGAAATGCTAAAGACCCATGAAGAGCTCAAGTGAAGACTTAAGTTAATTTACGGTCTAACTTAGGCTTAATGGGCTTTTACCACATAAGATCATCATGCTTTCTATTTACTGTTTAAGTAAATTTATATCTGCATGATTTATTCTTCTGCTATCACCATAGGATTTGCATGATAGTTAAGAAGATAAAAGGATCGTTAAAATCCAACGATGAATATCAAGCACGTAAGCCTTCTGACGCGAAACCTCACTGTTCTAACTATCGTTGGGGCCGTGTTGTACCCACTCAGTGGGCACGCCCATCTATCTTCAGACGGTGTGTGATTACACCTGCGTGTTACAGAGAAGGGATTTATCGCTTCTCGTTGCTCAGCATAGCAGGTGGTGGTCCAGGGAGTAGGTCAGGTCAGTTTGACCATGTGGGCTACATATTGAGCATATGTTAGCTATATGGAGGCAGCCATCTGTGCAATCAGAGACTGTGTTGTACCAACTCAGTTGGCACAGTCTGCTGGATTGCCCAGATGAAGGGGAATCGCACGGGTTGGCGATTGGCAGGGATTGCCTACCAGAGATTAGTGCTTGTACTCTCTGTGCATCTTATCTCGCCTGAGCGGGACGCGGAGACCAAGTATGAAATCTGGATCCCATCTCACTAAAAGAGTTTTACTCTTTCGGACTGTTTTACTGGATTTTTTAGTCAGATAAAATAGTGAGAAAAGAATCATTCTTAAGTCCAAGATTGATTCTAACATTGATACTGACCTTGTTGTTCTTGCAATGTTGTAGATTACTGCAGCAACGAACACCACAGCGTTCAATGTGCGATCCTTACTGGAAAGGGAGAAGTTTGCTGGGCCAAACTTCTCAGACTGGTATGGACACCTTAAGATTGTTCTTAAGGCTGAGAGGAAACTGTATGTCCTTGAGACGGCAATACCACCTCAACCCGCTGCGAACGCCGCAAGGGCGGTTCAGGATGCTTATGAGAAGCATGTCAATGATAGCATTGATGTCGCTTGCCTTATGCTTGCGTCTATGACGCCAGAGCTTCAGCGTCAGCATGAGGATTTATCTGCTATTGAAATTATAGCAAATCTCAAGATGCTGTATGCTGCACAGGCAAGGACTGAACGCTATAACTTGACAAAACTTTTCTTTCAGAGCAAACTGACTGAAGGGAGTCCAGTGGGAGCTCACGTACTCAAGATGATTGGGTACAAGGAGGCTCTAGAGAAACTGGGACACACCATCAATCAGAAGCTTGTTGTAGACATTATCCTGCAGTCTCTCCCGGCCTCTTTCGATCCGTTCATCATTAATTTTAATATGAACAAGATCGACTGTACCCCGGCAGAGTTACTGAACATGCTCTATACTACAGAGCAGACTCTTGAAAAGGGAAAGCCTTCATCCTCTGTCTTGATGATTCCTTCCAGGAACAAGAAGAAGGGGAAGAAGGGCAAAGCCCCTGTCAAGAGCTACAACAAGGCTCTGAAACAAAAGATTAAGTGGTCGAAGGAATACAGATGTTTCCATTGTAGCCAGCTGGGTCACTGGAAGAAGGACTGTAAAGCGCTCCAAGGAGACAAGAAGGGAAGCAAGCCTTTCGCTTCTGGCTCAGGTATTTTCGTGACTGAAGTCATGGTATCTTCTTCTTCTATTTCATGGGTGTTGGACACTGCATGTGGAGTTCACATTTGTTCAAATGTGTAGGAACTCAAGAGAAGAAGACAGGTGGGACAGCATGAGGTGGACCTACGAGTAGGAAACGGGGCACGGGTTGCTGCTGTTGCTGTAGGAGAATATCACATCTCTTTATCATCTGGTCTTGTATTAGAACTGGACAATTGTTATTTTGTACCAAGCATAACTAAGAATATTATCTCTATTCCTGCTCTTGTCAGGAAAGGGTTTTCCTTTGAATGCAAAACTTCAAATTGTTATATTTCTTTTGATAATATTGTTTATGCTACTGGGTCGATTAACAATGGGTTATTCATGTTGGACATGGAATGTTCTGTACAACAAATTGATAATAAGAAAGCCAAGTATGCTGATGACAGCACCTTGCTATGGCATAGTCGTTTAGGCCATATTAACAAGAAGCGCATTAAGCGGTTGCATGACCATGGACTGCTGGGATCATTCACCTATGAGGAGCTTGATACATGCAAAGCTTGTTTAATGGGTAAAATGACGAAGTCTCCTTTTTCTAATAAAGGACAAAGGGCTTCAGGTTTACTTGACCTCATTCACAGTGATCTGTGTGGGCCATTTAGTAAACATGCCAGAGGTGGCTATTCATACTTCATTACCTTTACTGATGATTTCAGTAGGTATGGTTATGTCTATCTAATGAGACATAAGAGTGAATCTTTTGACAAGTTCAAAGAGTTCAAAAATGAAGTACAAAATCAGCTAGGCCGAAATATCAAGGCACTTCGTTCAGATCGAGGTGGAGAATACTTGAGTCGAGAGTTTACTGACTATCTGAAGGAGTGTGGGATTATCTCACAGCTCACTCCGCCAGGAACACCGCAATGGAATGGTGTGTCCGAGAGGAGAAATAGAACCTTATTGGATATGGTTCGTTCTATGATGAGTCAGGCTACTCTACCTTACTCCTTTTGGGGATTTGCACTGGAAACAGCTGCAAAGGTACTAAACCGAGTGCCATCCAAAGCCGTTTCTAAGACTCCATATGAGTTATGGTATGGGAAACAGCCGAGCTTGACATTTATTAAGATCTGGGGTTGCGAGGCTTATGTCAAAAAGCTCACCTCTGGGAAACTAGAGAGCACATCAGATAAATGTATCTTTGTCGGTTACCCTAAAGAAACTAAGGGTTATTATTTCTACGATCCCAAAGAGAACAAAGTATTTGTTGCTCGAACGGCTATTTTTCTTGAGAAGGAATTTCTTCTACAAGAGGCCAGTGGGAGAGAAATAAAGCTGGATGAGAATCCAGAGGAAGGACAAAGTAGTCAAACTCAGTTGGATGAGCCTGAGCCAATAGAACAGGTTACTGAACAACCTGAGGCTCAGATATCACGGGAACCGCGTAGATCGGGAAGGATCCGTCGACAGCCTGAGCGCTATGACGGAGTCTACATCATTGATGATGAACCCCTCACTTATGCGGATGCGGTCAGTGGACCGGAATCAGCGAGATGGCTTGAAGCTATGCGAGCCAAGATGGACTCCATGTCAGATAACCAAGTCTGGGATTTGGTTGATCCGCCTCCGGGAGTAATCCCTATAGGCTGTAAGTGGATCTTCAAAAAGAAGATTGACATGGATGGTAACGTGGTTACCTATAAAGGCAGGCTAGTTGCGAAAGGTTTCAAACAAATCTACGGGATAGATTATGATGAAACTTTCTCTTCTGTAGCCATGTTCAAGTCTATTCGGATTATTCTCGCGATAGCGGCATATTATGATTATGAGATCTGGCAAATGGATGTGAAGACCGCTTTCCTTAATGGAAAATTAGAAGAGGATGTGTATATGACACAACCTGAAGGTTTCATCAATCCATCAGATCGTCATAAAATATGCAAATTAAAGAAGTCCATTTATGGACTTAAACAAGCATCGAGAAGTTGGAATATTCGTTTTGATGAATCAATCTGTAAGTTTGGTTTCATCAAGAATGAAGATGACCCGTGTGTATATAAGAGGTTTAGTGGGAGCGTGATTACTTTCCTAATCCTCTACGTCGATGATATCTTAATCATTGGAAACGATATTCCTGAACTGCATGCCGTCAAGGCATGGTTAAGAAAATGTTTCCAGATGAAAGATTTAGGAGAAGCAGCCTATGTATTAGGTGTGAAGATCTACAAAGATAGATCTAAGAGGCTTCTCGGGTTGTGCCAGAGTACTTACATCGATAAAGTCCTGGAGAGATTCCGTTTAGAAAATTCTAAAAGAGGATATCTTCCAGTCAGACATGGTCTGAATCTTTCAAAGAGTCAGTGTCCACAAACACAGACTGAGAAAGATGAAATGGACAATACGCCTTATGCTTCGGCTATTGGGTCCATTATGTATGCGATGTTGTGTACTCGCCCAGACGTCGCTTACGGGTTAAGCGTGACCAGTCGATTCCAAAGTAATCCAGGAAAGGCACACTGGATTGCAGTCAAGAACATTTTGAAATATCTTCGGAGGACCAAAGATATGTTCTTGATTTATGGAGGTCAGGAAGAACTCAGTATTGAAGGATATACTGACGCTTCATTCCAATCTGACCAGGATGATTTCCGATCGCAATCAGGCTATGTTTTTAGCTTGAATGGAGGAGCAGTGGTGTGGAAAAGTTTCAAACAATCAATTGTTGCTGATTCCACAACAGAAGCCGAGTATGTTGCAGCCTCGGAAGCATCCAAGGAGGCAGTATGGATTCGTAAGTTCGTTCAGGAACTTGGTGTTATTCCTTCGAGTGCAAATCCTTTGGTTATCTTCTGTGATAACACTGGAGCAATAGCACAAGCAAAGGAACCACGGTCGCACCAGAAGTCCAAGCACATACAGAGAAGGTTTCACTTGATCCGGGAGATCATTGATCGAGGAGAGATCAAGATCTGCAAGGTTCATACAGATGACAATCTAGCTGACCCGCTTACAAAGCCTCTGGCGCAGCAGAAGCATGAGAAGCACTGTAATAATATGGGTTTGAGATTTCTCAACCATTAGATTAAGTGCAAGTGGGAGATTGTTGGGGTATGCCCTTAAGGCTAATGTTTGAGGCCTTGGGATTATATCAGTATCATGTATAAACTCAATGTTTATAAAGGCAATGGTTGGTATTCAGGTTGTTGCATTATCTGCTACCATATGTATACTTCTGAATAATGTCTCAATGCTGTTCAGCTTGGCTGACATGAAGTATTGTCCTTAGTCGAGATATCTTGGTGAACATGATACAGCCTTGATATGATTGAGACTAATATGTGTTCTAATCTTATAGGATGCTTCGAGCATGGAATAAGATGTAGACTCATGGGTACATTGGACGTACTGGACAGACCCTACTTAGGATATTCAATTGCTTGTCACAATGTGAATAATCCTTATATGCAAGCAAGTGGCATATTTCCTCTGACTTGAGATCACTTGTGTTTCTAAATGATGATTGGCATTGTCTTGAGGTAGTTCAATATCATTTGAAACATAATGGTTATAGACTATCTTGGATAATGAACATGAGTCATGTTAGGGCGCTAGTGATAGATATAGGATTGCCTTCTCCTTGATTGGAGTATGATGTTCTAAAGGGGCCCCCTGGATGAGATGGTTGAGAAAGTGTATGGCCATACCCAGATGACTATGTTCATCTGATCTAACCACTCTCATCATATTGGAGTTACATGCTTGACACGCTTGTCCAATAAGAACATCCAGTGGCAAAGGAAACATGTACGCCTAGTGAATTGGATTCACACTTGTGCTATGGTTTGGGTGTAGTCTTGGAAGACTCTTTCCTTTATATCGGGAGACAGTGATGTGTTGCTAGATACCCCTCTCTGTTCGTGATAACGTAAGTTATCGTTACCGACATTTAAAGGAAACCCTTAGGGACGCACAATTTGATGATATGGCTTACTTATGTCAGATCGTGTGGACTGAATTGTTTTGGTTCAGTTTAAAGGAGTTTAAACTCTGATTGTAAGTGAGATCTGGTCTGATCATCTTTGATTGATTAGGGCTTGAGATCGGTAAGCTTCGATCAAGAGAAATGATGCTAGATCGATGAGATCAAGAGCATCAAGAGATGAATGGTTAGATCTTGAACCTTTTGGTTTTATATGATCTAGACCAAGGCTTGGCTTAATTTGGTCTTTGAACCAAATGTAATTGAACCGGCTCATCATAGTGAGCACATGGTTCAATGGGAGAGGAAAATGCGATGGTTCACTTGGAGTGAACGCATCACACGTTGAGGGCTTACTATTTTTGGAAGTCATGCTTTCCAAAATAGTTCACGCCGCTACGTTCGTGGTTACAGGCGCTATTCTCGTCTCTGGCCTCTTCCTCTCGACACCTCCTCTCTCGTGTGGTGAGTTTTCACGCCAAGGAGAGTTCGGACAAGAGAAGACATCATCTCTAATCTCCTTCACGCGATCAGGAGACCTTGGTTCTTTGCTAGCACAAGGAACGCCAAGGAGAAGCCATCAATCACCTTGTGTGCGGTTCCTTTGGAGAAGAAGCACACGCTTCTTTGCTTCCAAGTCGCCATCCAAGAAATGGCATTGGTATGATCTCTCTTTTGATCTATACAAGTTTTACAAGTTGATCATATATTCATGCATGCGATCCTAGGAAACCCTAGATTCCGCCTATGCAAAATTTTAATCTGCGCATGCCTAGGGTTTCAACCCCTTTCAGAAACAAATTGAGAACATTGTGGCTACTACTAGTTAGAGCAATTTGAAAATGTCTTACCAAAACACCTTTAAGGTTGATATATGAATCCTTTGTCACTCTATTATTTTTTTCATGCAAGAGCAATGCTAGCTGTGGAACATAATGTCCTGCAACAATTGAATTAACATCATTAAAATACCTATTCAAACTGTATGTAGGAATACCAACCACAAAACCATATAACTCACCACCATAACTCTCTCCAGCAATATAGAACTCATGAGATTTGAATGTAGGAAACTTGATAAACCAATTTACAAGAAAAAAATAGGTATCTTCCGCAGTCATCTTATCACTATACTTTTCTAAATCTGATGATTTATTAGAATAGGAAAAGCCTACTCCCACTGGAGACTCTAGGAACAAAATATTTGCTTCTGAAGTAGAAAGGGAAAATTAAATTAGAAAACCATTTAAGAGGTTATGTATGAATGAATTATATGTGGCATTAGACTTGCCTTTGATCCATGTGTGAGGGTTAGATCTAAGGCCGGATCCATCATTCAAAACAAGAAAGGGACCAATTTCCTTAAGTACTCCTCCAGCAATGGATGAACATCCTGGTCCTATAAAATTTCCAAATGTTATCATCGCATGAATCAAAGTTATAAGATATAATTGTCCTAAGCTATCCATGGATGCCTACCGCCATTGAGCCACAAGACGAGGGGCTTCTTCATGGGTTCTTCTATGGCCTCAAAGAACCAATAAAACATTGACTTATCCTCATATATCCTAACATAGCCAGCATGGTGTCGAATCCTATTAGGTGGCTGTTCTGGGAGGTCAATGACAAAATCTGACGCTTCTGAGTGAGGAGGCCTTCTTGCCATGTTACCCTCGATGAATACAACTATTACTAATAAGAACAATACTGCCATAAAGGTTGAAGGCATTGACACAATCATTGTAGTAATTTGCTACCTACTTGTTGGTCCCTATTTTTTTAGTAGTCCTTTTCCTTGTCTATAGGCTTATCAACAATGAGAGTGCTAGAGATACATATATAAACAATAAATGAAGAAATAACAACTCTTTGTTTTGTAACCATCACCAACTCCTGCATTTCTAAAATTATTGTATTTGAAGCTTATTACCTTTAAATAGGATGTTCAATAAAGGGTATTAAAAAAAACCATTCTAACAGTTTTTTTTATATTTGAATTTTTTACACCAATTTAGAGGCACTTCTTATAGGGCATGATGATTGTTCATACAATTTATTATAGTAACCAAATGCTAAAATGAAAGAAGCTATTGCTAGTAGTGGTGACCTGTCATGAGATACATGCAAATTGATTCTCTATGGAGTTATGTGGCTAGATAGTCACAAGATTGTCAATCTTCACGATGAGCTTACATAGGTAATTTTATATCATTAGCATCAAATCCAAATTATGACAATTCATAACTTTTCTTGCACTGAAGTTTATAAAAAAGATACATATGATAAGAGCATAAAGAAAAAAACTCTTCTTGTGATGCTCATTTTTTGTTCTAGTTATTCTCCACCTTGACCACGAGCACACGACAATGGACTAAGGCAAAAACTATATGTTATTTTGAAATATTAATAATGATTCACCTAATTCATGAAAAAAGTGGCTCATATCAAATAGATTCCATTGGTAATTGCATCATCGATCTACTTGAGATCCTTGTGATAACTCTTATTGTAATGCATGAGAGATGCTGGACACTTTATAGTTTTTACTATAATTATAGTAAATATTACTTATTGAAATTTCTCTACCACAGTTCTGTTACGCGTCATTATATCTCAACAAATTGCGAACAAATGGAGGTAGCTGTTGTTTGTATTGAAAGTATTTCACAAGGATAAGTGCATATTCAAATTTAATTAAATATTTATTTATCATTTCAGGGAAATTACAGGAATATTAGTACCAACAAAATTAATTATGTTAAAGAATCAAACAAATGTCAATAAAGAAATTTCAAACCTTATTTTTCTTTTTAGTGTTTTTTTAAAAGAAAATTTGCTCTCCCCTAAGTTTAATCTGTCATTATAAGCTTTCATAAGATTATGCATGTGTTTTGGATATTCATGTCAAATTTTTTATTATCAAATCTGATACAAAATATATAAATGAGAAATGTCATGTACTTTATAATCTCGTATGCTCTTGCTTGACATATTTGATCTTCGAAAAGTATGTTCTATTTAATGAAATGGCATCTTCTTTGCATGGATCCATGGAGGTCAAATAAGATTCTATTTTTTGTTTTACTAAACCTATTCCCTAATATAATTAATAATGTATGCTATTGACAATAAAATTTTATCGGATAGATCCTCGCTTTTTAGGAACCATTATGTAGCAATAAGTGTCTCTTGTAGCATGAGAAGTGTGGTTGATGTAGAACCAATTTGAAATTACCAAACCAATTTCTAGCATTTTATTTTTGTATATGCATCATTGATTCATATTTGTTTATTTTTGCTATAAATATTTCAAGAAGTTTATGGAAAAAAAACAAAGTTATGCTAACTAAAGTAGAACAAAGTTACTAAGAAAACATAAGAAAACATGATAAAGCCTAGTCTATCAATTCATAGAATATTTTGATATTAACAAAATACCATCCCCGGCAACGGCGCCAAAAACTTGACGCACAAAATCCGCAAGCGCACGGCTTACCGATGTAGTACTTAAGATATCATTCCCACAGGGATGGATTGTCAAGTACCAAATCTTCCAATCTTTGATAGCTAAGCGATTAAAAATCTCAGTTGATGATACAAACTAAGCAAAAAGTGCAAGAAAATAAAGGTCCTACAGATATGAGAGAAATCAGAAAATCGGGGTTCACCACGTTAATCAACCTACAACCGAAATGAGAAGTACTGCTTAGAAAATCTTTCGGAAACCAAGGACATGTCCCCTTGAGCCGTACCCCTCTCGGGTGCACAACTCAGCAACTTAGTTAGTCTCCTACTCTCGCGGTGGACAACTACACGATCTACTTAGTTAGTCTTCTACTCTCGCGGTGGACTAAGCATAAATAGATCGTGTTGAAATAGGACAAGAAGATTCCCCAAGTGGTCTCTACAACTCTCGTTATTATCAAGTCTTCAAGTAGTAGAGCACACAGGAATGATCTAGGAGGATCCATTGGTTGTGATTCACCTCTCAGTTGTTACCACAATCGACTAAAGTGAAAACCGATTTGGCCAAAATCGATAAACACGAATGAAACAAACCAAGATCAAATAGCCTTGAAAGATACATCCAAAAGCAATTATTAACATTAAGACTTGTAAATAAAAAAGACGGGCTATGCCCAAATCCCGATTGTGGTTTTTATGCTAATACATATATGGTTACGACAAGTACAAGCCTTTCGATCAGCACGTAAAGAAGACTAAACGAAGTAAAGATGAGAAAAGAATTAAACAAACTCCTTTCTCTCCTCCTTTGAAGTCGCCTTCTTCTTCTTGAAATGATTTGTGTTCTTCGTCACCACCGAACTCTGAGCTCTTGAGCGTAGTCCTCCTCTCTACCCCTGGTGCCCCGACTGGGCACTCCCTGGGCCTCTAGGCACCTTCCAGGCGCTCCCCGGGCCCTCCCCCCTTTTCTTCTCTTCTCGGGGTCCTTTTATATAGAAAACCTGGTGCCTCTTCGTATTCCGCATTAAATTCTGAATTAAACTCTGTATTAAATCCCCATTATGGCGTGCCTCTTCGTATTCTTCATTAAATTCTCATCCATTAATTGCATGACTCTTCGTATTCTTAACTTAACTTCCATTATGAGTCTTGATGGCTAATAAATGATCCAAATAAACTCCGCATTTATGACTTGTAACGGAAATGCATTAATTGCAGCCTCGTTAATTCTCGTAACCTTTGGACGATTAATGCTCATTTAATCCACGATGGCCGGCAATAAATTCTGGCGGCTACAGATAAATTCTTGTGCCAGATGAATTCTTACGGACGCTGCGAGATTATGACCATGAGGCAAATTATGGCCATAAGGCAGATTATGGTCTTGGTCGTAATTTTGAAATTAGCTCCGTTTGAAGCAAAACTTCTCGTCAAGGTTCTTGATTCACTCGGAGGCGTAAATATACTTCCAAATAGCTCTAGAAATGAGTGAACTACCCTGTATTCATAAAACATGACAAGAAGTGAAGCTTCTGAAGAAAATCAATAAAATAAGCCGAAAAGAGATGTAAAAATATAGAAATAGGTCTCGATTCACTGGTAAATATTAGTCTAAAAGGCTATAAAAATATGAGACATCAAATTCTCCCAGACTTAAATCATTGCTTGTCCTCAAGCATATAAAAATAGATAAAAGTGGTAGTCAGAAAAAGGTGAAATCAGTTCAAACTTGTAAAATATTGTGTCCTAGGGAGATATCATTATGAACAAACCTCAGCAAGTCAGGGGATTCAATGTAATCATATCTTCAAGAATAAAGGCGTGAAGATCCAAAAATCAAAGTTAGATAAGGTTTACCTTCATGAGTTGCAATAATCTTCTGTGTGGAGTATGCACTCTATTCAAACCTGATTCAACCAAAGATACAAGTTGGAAAAAAAAAACAATGCACTCTTTATTTTTATGTTATTTTCATCCTCTCTTTTCTTTTTTTTTTGTTATTTGACTTCAACTCATGTCTTCGGTACCACTGCCAATTTTTCGCAGTGCCAAGTAGAGGAGCCTTATTATTTTTTTTCGTAGACTTCAACTCATATCTTCGGTACCACTGCCAATTTTACGTAGTGCCAAGTAGAGGAGTCTTTTTTTTTAGAGTAGATAACAACCATCAGATAAGTGCATTAATCAGAACCAACAAGTAGTATGGTGAATCAAATAGATTGAGGTACATACTTCCACAAAGAGATCAAAGCATTACTTTGAAAGTAAGAACCTCAATCAAAAATCAGACATATTACTCCACAGTCTTTTTCCATCAAAAGATAATCATACGAATTGCCTGACTTTGAACTAAGATTTAGAGCATAATAATAATATCCCATGAATTCAATATGAAATAAGAAGCTATCATGATTTTCGTTAAAGATAAAAAATAATATCATCAAAAATAATATCACCACTTATCTTCATCACAGCATAGGAAATGTATCATCAAAGCACAAAGCATAAGTATTGTGGTACTGCATATTATGTATTGGAAATGAACCCAACCCAAAATCTCCCAAACTTAAATTATGCATAGTCCCTATGCATAGCATGTAAAGAACACAAAATTTGGAGAAATGGGATGCAATACTCACAAGATTAGTCAGAGTCATCATCGGTGCTCGTCTCAGCATCTTCCTCATGAGGGTCGTCCACATGTCGTGTGAATTTAGCAAGACATTCATAGAAGTTGGAGAAGCTATTGGCATTTGTGGACTTGAATAGAATTAGTGTTCGATGAAGAGGGCGGATCGGTAGAAGATGCAGGCCGGCGGAACGGAGTCAGGTATGTGCATAGTAGACTTCCGGGCTCTGGAAGATTTCTAAGAGCTTGCAGTGAAAATCAGGGAAGGCACTTGTTGATCTCGCTAGCACTAATTACAGAGGGATCTTCTGTTCACAGGTAAACGCAGGGAAGATCTGGAGGCTTGGCGGAAGCAAGCAATAGGGTAAGAAGTAATAGAGCAGATGGAAGCCGGACCAACGGTGCCAAAAGATATCTTCCACAAACAGGTAGATGGAAGCAATTGAGCGAATAGAGCAGGGCTGGCAGAGTAAATACAAGAGAACAAGCTGCTGATAACTCGTTAAAATAGATTCACGAGTAATTTCGCCAATGGAATGGAAAACGGCTCTACTTGAAGATTGAAGACGCGAGATTTCCGTTGCAGATCGAAGACGGCGGCTGCAATTTCAGTTTGGATTGAATGTGCAAATTTGAGGAAGCAGATTAATGGAGAGGGGGCAGCTATTGATGGGGAGAGCGGCGCCGATTTTGGTTGCAGATCAAGAAGAGTAGTGGAGAAGGGTTCCGTTGAAGCTGGAGAGGGCGGCGGTAGCTTGAAGTCAGATTGATGAAGGGCGGCACCACACGGATGACTTCCCTAGCAGGTGACTCATCTCTTGCCGATTTCCGTTGAAAAAGATGAAGAGCGGCAATAGTTTCAGTGGTAATAAATAAGGGCCGGCGCTGGACTTCTGTTACAGATTAGAGAGGGTAGTGGCGATTTTTCGTGCAGACTGTAGAAGGCGGCACACGATTGAGAAAAGCGGTGCACAATTAGAATGGGATTGAAGTGGGATGGCGCCGAGCAGATGATTGAAAGGGGGCGACAGCAGTTTCGGGTGAGGATTGAAGAGTTTGGCACTAGCTGGAAATGGCGGAAGAGAAATCGACGATTGCTTTCGACCGAGGCTGGCGAAGAAAGGGGTGCCCATGAACTTGGTTGCCATCGCTCCGAGAAAATTACGGCTGCCCAAGTTTTTTTTTTTTTTTTTGAATTATGGCTAGATCCGTAATCTTAATTTCACCCTAAAAAAAAATAACACACATCAGAAAAGCAAATGAAAATTAAAGAAATAAAGCACTTTGGTTGCCTCCCAAGAAGCACTAGTTTAGGGTCATTAGCTTGAGCGCAGTGTATTGCAGAGTTGTATAAAGCAGCACCAAATATGCATTGTCAATCAGTGATTTCAGGGATAGGTGTCTTTCAATAGTTACCTGGGGTGCTTCCACATGCATGTTTTCAGATTTTCACCATTCTCAAATTGATTAGTCAAGGATATTCACAAAAGTTTGAGTTTCTTCTCGTCCTTCTTAGTTTGACTAGAACATCATCTACAATTTTCAACGGCTTTTACACAAAATGATCAGCAAGTTATAATGAGATGGCTATTTCTTCTCAGAAGCTTCTATAACTAAAAAAAATATTTTTGCTATGAATATTTCAAGAAGTTTATGCAAAAAAACAAAGTTATGCTAACTAAAGTACAACAAAGTTACTAAGAAAAGATAAGAAAACATGATAAAGCCTAGTCTATCAATTCATAGAATATTTTGATATTAACAAAATACCATCCCTGGCAATGGCGCCAAAAACTTGATGCACAAAATCCGCAAGCGCACGGCTTACCGATGTAGTACTTAAGATATCGTTCCCATAGGGATGGATTGTCAAGTACCAAATCTTCCAATCTTTGATAGCTAAGCGATTGAAAATCTCAGTTGATGATACAAACTAAGCTAAAAGTGCAATAAAATAAAGGTCCTACAGATATGAGAGAAATCGAAAAATCAGGGTTCACCACGTTAATCAACCTACAAGCGAAATGAGAAGTACTACTTAGAAAATCTTTCGGAAACCAAGGACATATCCCCTTGAGCTGTACCCCTATCAGGTGCACAACTCAGCAATTTAGTTAGTCTCCTACTCTCGCGGTGGACAACTACAGGATCTACTTAGTTAGTCTCCTACTCTCGCAGTGGACTAAGCATAAATAGATCGTGTTGAAATAGGACAAGAAGATTCCCCAAGTGGTCTCTACAACTTTTGTTATTATCAAGTCTTCAAGTAGTAGAGCACATAGGAATGATCTAGGAGGATCCATTGGTTGTGATTCACCTCTCAGTTGTTACCACAATCGACTAAAGTGAAAACCAATTTGGCCAAAATCGATAAACACGAATGAAACAAACCAAGATCAAATAGCCTCGAAAGATACATCCAAAAGCAATTCTTAACATTAAGACTTGTAAATCAAAAAGACGGGCTACGCCCAAATCCCGATTGAGGTTTTTACGCTAGTACATATATGGTTACGACAAGTACAAGCCTTTCGATCAGCACGTAAAGAAGACTAAACGAAGTAAAGATGAAAAAAGAATTAAACAAACTCCTTTCTCTCCTCCTTTGAAGACGCCTTCTTCTTCTTGAAATGACTCGCATTCTTCGTCGCCACCGAACTCTGAGCTCTTGAGTGTAGTCCTCCTCTCTACCCCTGGAGCCCCGACTGGGCACTCCCTGGGCCTCTGGGCGCCTTCCAGGCACTCCCTGGGCCCTCTCCCCTTTTCTTCTCTTCTCAGGGTCCTTTTATATAGAAAACCTGGTGTCTCTTCGTATTCTGCATTAAATTCTAAATTAAACTCTGGATTAAATCCCCATTATGGCGTGTCTCTTCGTATTCTTCATTAAATTCTCATCTATTAATTGCATGACTCTTCGTATTCTTAACTTAACTTCCAATATGAGTCTTGATGGCTAATAAATGATCCAAATAAACTCTGCATTTATGACTTGTAACGGAAATGCATTAATTGCAGCCTCATTAATTCTCATAACCATCGGACGATTAATGCTCATTTAATCCATGACGGCCGGTAATAAATTCTGGTGGCTACGAATAAATTCTTGTGCCAGATGAATTCTTACGGATGTTGCGAGATTATGACCATGAGGCAAATTATGGCCATAAGGCAGATTATGGTCTTGGTCATAATTTTGAAAATTAGCTCCGTATGAAGAGAAACTTCTCGTCAAGGTTCTTGATTCACTCGGAGGCATAAATATAATTCCAATAGCTCCAGAAACGATTGAATTACCCTGTATTCATCAAACGTGACAAGAAGTGAAGCTTCTGAAGAAAATCAATAAAATAAGCTGAAAAGAGATGTAAAAATATAGAAATAGGTCTCGATTCACTGGTAAATATTAGTCTAAAAGGCTATAAAAATATGAGACATCAGTGGCTTATAGCAAATGACTAGGGTTATACAATAATTCAATCTTAGTGTGCAACCAAATAGGCTGTAATGATGTCACTATTCATAATAATCCTACCATAATATTACAATAAATGAGCAGCATCTAGCAACACATCATTGCTACCTATGCAATAATAATGTTGAGATTTGATACCGTAAATATGTGATAAAGTTATCGTATATGTTAACCACCTTGTCGTTGGTATCTCAAATGAACATAAGCCATAGAATAAGTCACACTTTTACAGTTCAATCTTTATGTTTCTTAATACCCAAGTAGACAAATACAACAAATACAATCAATATGTCAATTCGTTTGAGCGTGGTCATATATTTTTGTTACACTTGATCAAGGGAACTAAGATGTCAAAACTCTTGTTCTATAGGAGGGATTAATCCAATCTTGATCACTCACTTTCCTGGCCAAGATTTATGGTATACCCAACAACAGCCTTTATAATATGTACCATGTACATTTATCCTTTTAAATAATCATGGCATTGTCATTATGTTGATTGCTTCGCCAATGTTGATGTACAAAATAATATAATAGTATCTTTGAAGATTGATTTTACTCGGTCTAATAAGTTTGTCCCCAATCAAGGTATCTAAATGGATAAGGGACAACTTTGGTGCTTGTAAGACTGGTATGTGGGCTAGTTGGAGTGATCATTAGACTATTAGCATAACCGTGGGATCATAAGATCAACAACAAATTCACTAATAATCATATCCAAATAAAGCACAATCACTATATCCTGATAAAGATAGTCATAGCAGTAGAATTATAATCCAAACAATGCAATCAAGAAGTTAAGTGCCAATATAAATAGAATCATGAAAATATATGATCATGAAATCATTAGCATGAAGTAAACTGACTGTAGGATAACAAAAATGTCTGAATTGGTAATGAAACTAATTGTGTCAACAAGTTATGATCATAAGATCATAATGACCTAAACTGGTTGGTCTATGTTATACTCAATTTACACTAGCACCAAATCACTAGCCTCATCAGTTCTTGGTTTTCCATTCAAATGACAACCAAGTGTCATTCCACACTCAAGCGTAGGTTAACTAATATCAACAATCATAAAATTGTCACTTTAATTGACATCAATTCCATATGACTTAATCTATGGGATGTGCTGAATAATAGATCACATTGATACTCAAATACTTATTCTTTGTCTATGTTCAATTAACATGTTCATAACATGTTCAAATACTTCTTCTAGTGATTCTCATTGTTTATTCCACTTCTTCTCCACCTTGACAATGGCCTAATGCAAAAACTATATGTTATTTTGATATATTAATAATGATTCACCTAATTCATGGAAAAAGTGGTTGATATCAAATAGATTATATTGGTAATTGCATCATCGATCTACTTGAGATCTTCATTGTTTGTAATATAATTATAGCTAATATTGCTTATTTAAATTTTTCTATCATAGTTCTATTACGAGTCATTATATCTCAACAAAATGCGAACAAAAAGAGCTAGCTCTTGTTTATGTTGAAAGTATTTTACAAGGACAAGTGCATATTCAAATTTAATTAAATTTTATTTATCATTTCGGAGAAATTATAGGATATACCAACGTGAGTAATTATTTTAAAGAATCAAACAAATGTCATTAAAGAAATTTCAAACCTTATTTCTCTTTCTAGTGTTTTTTTAAAGGAAAACTTGCTCTACCCTGAGTTTAATCTCTCATTAGAAGCTTTCATAAGATTATGCATATGTTTGGGATATTATTGTCATTTTTTTATTTTATTATCAATTTTGATACAAAATATATAAATGAGAAATGTCATGTGCTTTATAATCTCATATGTTGTTGCTTGACAAATTTGATCTTCAAAAAGTATGTTCCATTCAATGAAATGGCTTCTTCTTTGCATGGATCCTTGGAGGTGAAATCATATTATATTTTTTGTTTTGCTAAACCTATTCCCTAATATAATTAATCATGTATGGTGTTGACAATAAAATTTTGTGGGATAGATCCACTGTTTTTAAGCACTATTATGTGGCAATAAGTGTCGCTTAGCATGAGAAGGGTGGTTGATGTAGAACCAATTTGAAATTTTCAAACCAATTTCTAGCATTTTATTTTTGTTTATGAAACTTTGATTCATGTTTGTTTATTTGCTTCCAAAGAGAAGACTGTAGGTAGATATCGATGATGCATGATTAACTGTACTTTATCTTAGCCGATACATGACTAATGGATTTTGTTACCACACTTGTATTGGTTGGCCTAATAATGAGGTCACACAACAATTATATTGAATTTGATTTCAAATCATCCTCAAAGAAGCATTGAGACTCGAAGCATAAATAGCAACACAATAGCTTCATCTTTGTGGCTCTACTAATGAGCATAGGCATGCTTCAATGCTTGTTGGTTGAATTTTTTTACTATTGTTAGCTACACATTAGTTGTTTAGAGTATATGAATCTAGTTGTTTGTACAAGATACAACATACATCTTCTAAGGCCTTGGTGTATTTTGTGACATTTAGGTAATCACCAAAAGGATGTTGTTTGATTCATGTGCAAATGATGATCATTATTGAATATTCTACTATCATTTTTATGTTGTTTGATTCATGTGCAAATGATTATCATTATTCAATATTCTTCTGTAATTTTGGGTTGAGGTTGCCAGATAATAATGATTAGAGAGAATTAGGAGATAATGCTTGGTGAAGATTAATAGAACACCGTTGTTGTTGACATTGAAAATAAAATATTCAAGTAGATTTAGATCCTTGTGACACGTCCCCCGCAAGTGCACGGTAATATCGAAGTATTATAAAATATTGTCGAACCCACAGGGAGCAAGGTTTAGTACTAGAAAGTCTAGGTCTCAATAGCTAAGTGATTCAAAATGGGGTTTTGCGATCAATAAGCAGAACAAAAGATCAAACGCAGTGATGAGGAGGTTATCTGTATGAGAGAGATCGGGACTTCGGTATCCACTACACTAATTAATCTAACTACGATAAAAGTTATCTATTACAAGAGTTCATAATATAGCATATGGAATCCTCCCAAAAGTATAGGATTCCCCTCTCAGTCGGTACACCCTAATGCTTATCCAGAACGATCCCCTACTCTCGCGGTGGATCATTCCAGATAAACCCAATGAGTTCGATGGACGATTATGTTACACTTGAGCGAAATCCAAGCACACTCGTATCAAGAATTCAAAAGTTTTACCAAGGGAATCCACCAACATGATCCTCCTCTCGGTCAGGATCGCGTCGACAACCACACGATACTACGTGGCCAAAGCAATATCATTAAATAACTACAACAAGGTAAAATATGCTCATACAAACTTCAAAGTAACAGAATAAGTTAAGATTACTTGAAAGAATTCATCAATGGGCTTCAACCAAGTCCCGAAAAGGGTTTTACACTACAATAGTCATGAAAGCTCGTATAAATCTCTCTAAAAATATTAGGAAAATTGCTACAAAACGTTTTGGAGAGGAAGGAGAGGATGAACCGGACAAGATCCCTAAAAATCGTGAAGATCTGACGCTCCAATAGTCATGAATGCTCGTATAAATCTCTCTAAAATATTAGAAAAATTGTTACAAAACATTATGGACAGGAAGGAGACGATGAACCAAACAAGATCACTAAAAATCATGAAAATCTGACACTCCAATCTCATGAAATCGCCACAAAAACGCTGTGTCACCTCTTCCATTCGCCCTGCCGCTTCGTGTGGTAGTTTCTTGATAATTTAGTCAACAATAAAAAGGGCTTTTATATTCTTTGGATTCACCACTCTGTTAGCTTTCCAAAACATATTTTCTTGCCTTTTTTGGATTTTTCTAGGGCTCGGAATCGAGAAAAACTAAGTGAAGGTCATACTGCAGAGTCATGATCACGGGTGAACCCCGCTGGGTTAACCTGGCTGTGAAGCCTATTGTACAGTCTTTTCGTGTAAGAATCACTAGTGAACCGGGGTTCACTAGGCTGTGAAGTCTCCTCTATATTTCCGCACAAGCCTCCTCCGAGAGAATCACGGGTGAACACCAAAAGCACTGGCAAGCCGTGATTTGTTCTGTGAATTTCCATACATCCCGTGAAAGCACCGGTGAACCCCGCCGGGTTCACCTGGCCGTATTTTTTAAAGTAGCTTGGAGTGGGCCCCAAATTTGACGTGCAGCTTCATCTTCTCGTAAGGAATCACCCCATGACTTTAGAATCTTCAAAAGACTTCAATATTAGGTTATTTTACCTGAAATTCCACAAAAATGAAAAAAAGTGAAGATTCTGAAACAATCAAGTAAATAAGTCTCATTGGAGTATAAAAACATTAAAATAGGCCTAAATGTGAGATGAAATAATACTAGAAATTACTATTAAAATTTAAGACATTAAATACTCACAGAGTTAAATCTTTGCTGTCCTCAAGCAATAAAATAGAGTGAATTGCTTGAAAGGTATGAAGATAATCATCCAGGTAAAACAAGCATCTAAATCAGAAAAACATCTACTAGTTAATCCTAGATCTAATCAGAAGAAATCAAGTGATTAGGTGTTTTGAACGTTCAGCAGTTTGATCCCATAATTTCTAGAAGTCAAAGAACTCAGCCAACTATAAATAGAGAACTCAATCAAGCATACACATTACTCTTGCTATTCCAATCCATCAAATCAACTTGTTGGGATTAACTCAAATGTATTATTTAGGATGCAAACTCCAATAGCTAATTATGATATCAGACTTCAACTCATGTCCTTAGTGTTGGTGTATATTCCCTAGGACTTGTGGCTAGTCCGATTTATGTCACATTCATTTGTGGTATACATCCAGGCATGGTCGTTGTTATTCATTTCATACATTTGCGTCATATGTACTTTTGCATATACAATGTCCCTAGAGATAGATTTTACTAATCTCAAAGGATATCCCTGGTCAAGTGTTATAGTGGATAAGGATAGCTGTGTTGCACTTGAGACTGGTATATGCACTGGTTAAGCATGGGTTGCTAACGTAGGCATATGGGTATATCAAGGGAGATATATTGGATCGACTCGCCGTGAGGATTTGACTTGGTGTCACAGGTTAAATCTCACAATGACAGAGATTCACTCATCCTTGACTTGAGGGCATTGATATCTCTATATGGTAGCGGATCTACTTTGATACAACCTAACGTTCTATCGTAATAAGGGAGTCATCGGTTGTCATTGGTATATCTTGAGCCATATGAGAGATTCAATGAGCCAATAGAGAATTTGCCCCTTCCCTGTAGGGAAGTTTAATGTCCATGGGCCCCTACATGGTGCATGACTAAAAGTGTGTAGCCACACCCAGGTTTAGCCTGAATAGAGTCATGACCATTAATGTTGGAATTAACAAGTGTGACACACTTGTCCAACTTGGACGATCAGCCTGGCAAAAGGACTAGAGTGTACATATATCTTGTGGCAGTTTTAGGAGATGTCGATGATGACACCATTTCGAGGACTTGGGTAGCAATGATGTACTGCTAGGTGCCACTCATTACTTGTGATGACGTGGGGTTATTACTGCCAATGTCTGAAGAATCTACAGGGTCACACACCTAATCACTCGAGATCTCGTATTGATCGAGTTGCCTATAATCGAGTCATTTAGTTGATTCGAGTCAGTTTGGGAGTCCGATGCATCGTAGATGCATCTGATGAGTTGGAGATGATCTTTTCGGATGATGTTGTATTTTGACTTCAGTTGACCCCAGTTGACCTTTGGGTGACCATGTTTGACCTCGATGGACTAGGTTCAGTTGAGTGGTCAAATATTGGGTTTAAGCTCTAGTTTTGTTCAAAGGCTTTTTATGATTAATTCAAATGTAACATGGGGGCCCACGACATAAGTATTAAAATGAACATTTATATTTAGTTAATGCGCAACTTAAGTAGCAGGGCCACGCGCAACTTAAGTGAATATTTATATTAAATATATTCATCACTTAAGTTGCGGATCCGCATCCATTAAGAAATAATGGATCTAGGTGCTTATTAATTATGAATTTTCGTAATTAAATACAGCCCTAGCTGAAATCATCATACAACTCTCTAACCTAGCCACCAAGACACCTCTCCTTCTTCCCCATGGAGCCACCACACAAGAACTTGCGCCCCAAGGTGGATGCGCTGAGTTCTTCCACCATGGATGCAATAAAAAAGCTTGGAGCCTTCCTCCTTTCTTGATGCTCTGGTCTTTTATGGGATTGGCGCAAGAGGAGATGTTATCTTTTTCTCCATAGCGCCTCCAAGAGAAAAGTGGTGCCACCTCCATGGTGGCAACACCTTCTTCCTCCATAGGCACAAGAGAAGGCTTGGAGCCTTCCACCTTCTTTGATGATGTATCCTATGGAGGGATTGATCCATGAGGAAGGATGATTTCATACCATGGGCGCAACTTCTATGAAGTTGGTGCATATGGCAAAGGAAGGAGAAGAAGACCATGTGGCATCTCATCTCATCACCTTGACACAAGTTATAGAGCTTCCCTTTCCTTGTGGTCAATCTTCTCCCTTGATCACCTCTTTGGCGCATCTTGGAGATGGTGCAAGCAAAGAAGGCAGTGACATAGGCAATAGGATCTTCCTCCCGAAGGGTAGCACTAGGCGTGGAGTGAAGAGGATTTTGAGGAGTCCACGTATGCACGATTGTAGAGGGCAGACGACTTATGTGTCTCTTCTTCGTCATCATCAGCCCCTTAGATTATGCGAATAAAGGTATATTACTCTGACACATCCGGTGCATCACTCGTAAGGGGATCCTGGCTCTTAGGGTTATCCTGTTTCGGGCTATCGCTTCCGCTATTATTAAAAAATTTAAAAGTGGCCTAGTGATTCCCAACACTTAGGTACCACTGCTAATTTTTCGTAGTGCCAAGTAGAGGAGTCTCTCTTAGATTACAACTCATGTTCTTAGGTGCCACTGCCATTTTTTTGCATTGCCAAGTAGATGAATCGAAGAGTTTTTTTTATTTTTTATTATTATTATTTTTTTCAAGTAACAATATATGGTGTTGATAAGGCTTTTCATCACATCACAAATGTAATTTTCTCCCAACAAGAGAAAGGACTCAAGGAACGAATAAGTAGATGCGTATCTTAATATGAAATCACATGTAAACTACCAGCATAAGTTAATTGAACATTCTCAGAAATATTTGACCCACTAATGAATAGTCTAAAGTAATCCAAATCAAAAGATATCAAAATCATAGAGCACATGGATATGATCATAGAGCATTTCTAATTAGATGTTGCATTCAACAGATAATTATTATTCCAACCCAAACATGGATTCAAACTCAATGATTAGAACTGGCTATCATAGGATCAAAACTATTTCACTAAAGCATGGTGGACATATGACTAAACCTTGAACCACAACATCAAAGTGTGAATATATCAAGATGATAGCATGCATAATTCATTCAACTCATTCACATAGTAACACAATCACAATAGGAAGCATCACAAAATACTAGGATAGTGCATCAAAGTAAATCCGAATGTTATACATCACAGTCAAGGGGCCTGAAGATGGGACCAGGCCCTCGAATAGTGGCATATAAGAACAATGTCAAATAAACAACCAACTAGTCAAATTTAAGTATCAAGTACATCACCCAGCAGAAATAGTAAGTCAACAGCAGAAGATAAAGAACTAGGAAGGAGACAGCTCACCCACTCTAAATATCACATACTCCCCTATGCGAAACCATGTACGTGAGAGGAGTAGGTGGGAGGCCATGGCCAGGGAGGTCTACTTCTTCCTTAGCAGTCGAGAGCCTTGAGCCTTGGATCTCTTGCCCTTACCGCGAAATGAGAAATCCGACTCATCCTCCTCGTCGAAAGAGATGGCTACACGCACCATGTTTTCTTCGGACAGAAAGGACAGCCGCTAGTCCATGGAAGAAAGCTTCTCCCAAACTGAACTCATCATCTTGTGTTGTCGCTATATCCCCACCTCCATAGTCTGCCAATTTGAGGTCTGCTCCTGGCAAAGATAGCTGAGAGTGGTGTCCATCTGATCTAGTGCGTCCCCCTAGCAAAATAGCGCCCCTCCCTGGCGAAGCTGCTCCTCATGCATCTCCTATAAGAGGGCCATCATAGACCCGGTAGATGAGGAGCCGCCGAAAAGAAAGGCATCAGGGGTCGGAGGTGCAGTGTCAACTGGGTCGGGCTGAGGGTTGGCGACGGGCTATATGTGCTAGTTTGCTCTCATGTGCATGGTGGTGCGCTCAGTGTTCGGCAGCGAAAGGGAGAACTGGCTTCCTTTGAATGTAAGGCAGTAGGAGTCACCCGGCGAATGATAAGCTTCATGGAAACACATGACTCGATTTTGAATCGGTTGTTGCCACTTGCTTCCATGGTACCATAGGGGATAACCCCTAGGGAAATAGCCAATTGGGTGACTAGACCACCCATGACGATAGCTCCCTTGCGTGAATGTGCAACGTGGCTAAATTGCTGCACCAAATAGTAGCCCGAATCAACCCTAAAAGAATGTAGTATGCACCATAAGCAAAAAAGTTCAGATTGACGGATTATAGCGTCACTTCCCTCTGGTCAAAAATAGTATGGGCTAGAACCTGATGAACATATCAAATGGCAGGATTGCAAATGCTAGATGCCGTAGCAATATGTGCAGAATAGATATGCTCATTTGAGATTGCTCCCCAAAAACCTTGTTCAGAGTAGTCTATCGGTACCTTGCGCGTACAAGGATTCGGGAAGCCATATACGCTGTGCAGCTGTGATAGAGATAGGCAGTGCTCGACGTTACCCAACCGAAACGTGAGACGTCTAGGATCCTAGTCGAGGATGGTGTTGGCCCGTACATCGATAGAACTGAAGAATTCGAGCATGATCCCTATGCATGTTGGGTGAGCCATGCGCATGAATTGGTCCCAGTCGATATTGGAGTACATGAACTCCACATCATCAAGTAGTCCAAGCATGCTCAACGTCCCTCGGTCGAGGTAACGAGTGTTGATCACCTTGCGTTGGAGGAGCAGGTTGTATTTGTCTTCTTGCTTTGCGTTCCGAAAGATGATGCCAAACTCGTTCAGCATTGAAGCAGAGGCTTGCAGTGGATGGGAAGATGATGCTTGCTTGCATGGAGGAGGAGGCGTTGGTTGATGACTGTGATGGCACTGCTAAGGAGGGTGTGACGGTGGCGAAGGAGTATATTCCTCATCTTCTGTGGATGTAATACCCCAAGTTTTGAAAAATAATTTTAGAAAATCAGAAACTGTATTTTGGATTTTTAGGGATTTTTCTAGAATTTTTCCCGAATTTTTAAAAGGTTTAAAAATAGATTTCTTTGTTTAAAAATTAATTTGCGCTCACGAGGGTTCGAACCCGTGTCGCGAGCTCAACCCAACCACTGAGCTAATTCATGATTTTGGTATTAAACCACGCCAACTTTACTTGATTCAGTTTTGATTGGATTTCGTGACCGAGTCAACTCGTCATCTTCCCCACTGTTTGCGGCGACTGATTTGTCAGCGGCCTTTGCTATTTTGGGACGCGTCTCGCGTCTATTTCAGAGGGTTTCCGTTCAATTGTTTGCAAATCACACCCTAGCATTCCTTCAAGTCGTGGCGCGCCGTCAGAGGGGAGAGATCAAGCTCGAACCAGTCGCCGGAGTTCGAGCAGCGCCGCCTCGAGTTTCAGGGTTCCAGTGCCTTCTTCAATACGCGTTTTCTGTTCTAGACCTACGATATGGTTTCATAGCAAGGTAAGCTTGCTTTCTAGAAGTTTTGGTGAAGTTCTATTTCAGTTTCGATAGGTTTTGGTGTGTCGACGGCGGCGATGCCCCCGTTGATACTGGCGGCTGTTGCGAGGGCTTTGACTGTGCGTCGAAAGCTCGACGCGCCCTCAGGATCTCGTCGGTGCAAGCGGCGGATGTTTGTCCGGCCGCCTTGCACGGCGAGCGGCCGGACCGGTCTGATTTCAGGGTTTTGAGTTTGGTTTATTTGAAATAAACCCGGCTCGCTGAGTTTCAAATTGATTTGGACTGGTTCAACAGATTGAGCAGTTCAATTTCAATTTAGGCCCAGCATTGGTTTTCTGGCCGGTTTGACCCTAATTCGGTTGAATCCTGACCGGTTCAGGTATCCGTTGGAAAGCTTATTGAATTTCCCATCTAATGGTATCCTGTGTGTCCCTAGATGCTTCGTATTTTTGGTGTAAGTTTGGTTTAAAGTTTTGGTCTGGCTTGGTTCAGGGTAAATTTGACCGATTCACTGCAATTCAGTCCGGTTCAGTGGCTTTTGGGTCCGGTTCATTGGATCCAAAGTTGGTTCCTTAGGTTTTGGGATGTTTCGCTTCTGTTGGTAGTTTCTGTTTTCACGTTTGAATCTTATTTGATGAAGTTCATGTATAAATCTATGTTTCAAAGCGGTTGATCTAGTGTTTGGCTTGCTTCGTTTAATAACTAGTTTTCTTGGCTTTTCAAAGGTAAGACCTCAAACCAGATTTCTGTAGATAAATGTTTGTTATCTTTATTTCCGTTGACTGAAGTAGTATAGTATCCTGTGCATATCGAAGATTTGCTAGTTATATTGTTTCAGTCTTTGTATATCAGTATCCACGTTGTAGACAGCATAACTAGTTTTCTAGTATCCACGTGTGTGGACAGTTACATGTTATATTGAGCACATACCCAGTAGTATCCACTCTGTGGACAGATCGGGATCCCAAGTTAGCATGCACCGGGATTCGTGACATATGGTAGCGCGTGTGTTCACCATGTAAGGGGTGATACACCTTATCATGCGTATTCGGGGTGACAACCCAACAAGCTAGTAGGTATTGCTCACAGTTGATTTATACATGGTATTAGTTTTCATATTTGACATAGATAACCCAGTTGCATCAGTTTATCTAATTGCATTATAGTTTTCAGTTCCCAGTACTTAGTTTTAGTTTCCTGTTTCAGTTCCCAGCTTTTAGTTTACAGTTTTCAGCATTCAGTTGTTATAGTTTTATTGTTCATGCTTCTTACTAGTTTCCCTCCTTTGAATCTAAGGGACTACCCTTTCTTCTGGGGAGAGGCTTACTCAGTAATGTTTTGCTGAGTCTGGTTGATATTGCAGGTACTAGTCTGGACAAAGAAAATCAAGGCATGGATGTAAAGTTTTACTTGAGGAATTATTCCTGAAGCGATTCATGTATTAAAAGTTATTAGCTGAGATCTGAGTGTTGTAAAAGTGTACTCTGATGTAAAGTTTTGTAAAGAGAATTCTTGTAGCAGTTAGACTTATATTGTTCTTCATAGAGTCGAAAGTAATAATAGATTCTTTTATGTTAGTCTTTGAATCCGGGTGTAACAGTGGAAGAGTCGAAGACAGGTTGCGAACAATGCCGCCTGGATACCACGGCCTTTTGCTTGGGCGCCATGGGGGGAGGGTGGAAAGAAGTCATGCATAAAACCTTGAAGCGTTGTGGCAGAGGAAGAATCGGATTGGAGGCAGCAGCAAACGCCAGGGGCGAAAGAAGTAAGCGGCAGCGGAAAGACTTTGAAGCTGAGGAAAATCAAGAAATCTGATGTGAATCACTGACCTAGAGGGCACAAACCATGGGGAAATCTAGATCGGGGAAGAAGAAATTGTCCCTGAGTGCCAAGGAGAAGAATAATCACCCGAAGAAGCGGGATTTAGTCGAAAGAACTCGGAAGCGCATGGATTTCGGTGAAACCCTACCGTGACTTTCCATAAATATGGGAAAGTTATAATCAAAAGCACGGGTGAACCCCGCCGGGTTCACCTTGTTGTACCGTAAGGTAACACTACAAGTTCTGCATGCGTATACTTTGGACTAATCCCCAGTAACGGCGCCAAAAATTTGTTGTTATCCCGCAAGTGCACGGGTACACGAAGTAATAAAGAAAGTATCAAATCCACAGGGACCTATTTTGTCAAGTACTGAATAATTGATTTTTCACAATCTAGGCAAACGAATGAAAGTCAAGCAAATATCGGAAACACACGAAAGAAAACTGTCGGAGAAAAAGATGGGACTAGGGTTTCGTTCCCTTAACTTTTATGACTAGATATGAATAAGGATTTCATCATTTTAATTTTATCATGATGAAGATACAATTTACCTAATAAAATGATTGTTTCACTCTTGTGCAAACAATCACTCAGGGATTTATCTTCGCTTTCGCGCAAGATTTGTCCCAACGTTGAAGATAAGTAAATTATCAATCTATGAACTCAAGGATCACTTTCATGCATCCGAATTCTAGGTTGATAACTCTTTCATGTATTTGATTTCGCTTGAAAACGCCTTAAATAGTGCCTTTTTCCCTGAAAAACATGAAAAACCAAAATAGAAGTAGACTTTGCAATATTTAATGGATTCAACATAAAAGCAAGTAAAAGATCCTCAATTTGGCATGAAAAGGTACCCAAAATGAAGCAAAATATACTGCATATTTTGGTGTCATCACACCTACCTGTGAAGCTATCTGGATGTTTTCAGCATACTTAGAAATACGGGTGAACCCAGTTGGGTTCACCTAGCCATGAAGTTCTGTAGGAAAAGTGCTCTATCCTAGAACAGTAGACTTCACGGGTGAACCCCATGGGGTTCACCTACCTCTGAAATCTTCTGTAAGAAAGTTAACATCCCAAAGCACTGTACGCCATCCAGGATCGCCGAATTCACTCTGTTGTCGTGAATATTTCCCTGAAAACCCAGTTTTTTATTATGCACAGTAGACTTCACGGGTGAACCCCATGGGGTTCACCTGGCCGTGAAGTTCTCTGTGCGGCTCAAAAGTTTCCTCTCGAATACCCTGTTCTCCAGATAGTTCCTACGACACAAAAGAATACTCTTATCAGCATAAATTCGCAGGCTAACATGATGAAAAATAAAGCAAAACCAATCAACTACGCAGTTCATCTAATAACAATGAAAAATAACTCAGAATTAAATAAGTGAGCAAAAACTTGGGTTGCCTCCCAAGAGCGCTAGTTTAAGGTCAATAGCTTGACCCTAAAGAGGTTTAGGTCACTAAATCTATGAGATCTGAAAGGGTAAGAACAACCCCTTTCTCAACCCGCTCATCCTCGAAGTAATGTTTGAGTCGATGCCCACTTACAGTGAAGCTTCCTATGCGTTCTGTCCAGATAGTGATGGCGCTATAAGGTTGCACATGCTGTACCACAAAGGGACCGGACCACCTTGTTCGAAGCTTCCTTGGATACAATCGAAGTCTGGAGTTGAAAAGTAACACTTTGTCCCCTACATGAAATTCCTTCTTCACAATGCGTTTGTCATGCCAATGTTTGGTGCGTGCCTTGTAGATCTTGGCATTTTCATATGCATAAAGGCGCATCTCTTCCAATTCATCTAGTTGCAGCTTTCTCTTCTCGTCGGCACTCTTAAAGTCATAGTTGATTTGCTTGACAGCCCAAAATGCCCTGTGCTCAAGTTCAACAGGTAAGTGATAGGATTTCCCATAAATAATTTGGAAAGGAGACATACTTAAGGGTGTCTTTATGCAGTTCTGTAGGCCTATAGAGCATTAGGTAGTTTAAGTGCCCAATCCTTCAGTGATCTCGATACAGTTTTCTCAAGGATCAACTTGATCTCCCTATTAGAAACTTCTACCTGACCACTAGTCTAAGGATGATAGGGCGTGGACACCTTGTGCTTTACACCATACTTCTTCAAGAGTGCTCCAAATCACTGCTCAATGAAGTGAGAACCTCCATCACTTATCAAAATATGTGAAACTCCAAATCTAGGGAAAATTGTTCTCTTTATAAGCTTCATAATGACCCTGGAGTCATTAGTAGCTTCTGCAGAAGCCTCAACCCACTTAGACATGGAGTCGACGGCAACAAGAATATACAGTTTACCACATGAAGATGGGAAGGGTCCCATGAAATCAATCCCCCATATATCAAAAATCTCCACCTCCAATATGTCGCTCAGTGGAAGTTCATCCCTTTTTGATATATTTCCCATTCTTTGGCAGCTGTCACATGTAACAACAAAATATCAAGCATCATGAAAAATAGAAGGCCAAAATAAACTTGACTATAAGACTTTGAAGGTAGTTTTGGCTGCCCCGGCACATCCTCCATACGATGAAGAGTGACAATATGTCAGCACATCATGTATCTCTGCCTCGGGAATGCATCGTCTATATAATCCATTAGCACATCGCCAGTATAGATAGGGCTCATCCTAGTAGTAGCACTTCACATCATGCAAGAACTTTTTCTTCTTCTAAAAAGTAAGATTAGGGGGAAGAATATTAGAAACAATATAATTCACATAATCGGCATACCATGGGGCTTGCTGTTCCAACAGAGCATATAGATGTTTTAGGGAATGAATCATTAATTTCCAACTCTTCTTCAGGATTCTTTACAGCATCGCGTTCTAGCCTGGAAAGATGAACAGCCACAAGGTTCTCACTCCCCTTCTTATCTCTAATCTCAACATCAAATTCTTGTAATAGAAGGATCCATCGAATAAGTCTTGGCTTGACATCTTTCTTGTTGATCAGGTATTTGATTGCTGCATCATTAGTAAAAATAATTACTTTCGAAGTAACTAAATATGAACGAAACTTATCAAAAGCAAAAACTATTTCAAGTTGCTCCTTTTCTGTGGTAGCATAATTCATCTATGCGTCATCAAGTGTTCTACTCGCATAGTATATAGCATGCAACTTTTTGTCCTTCCTTTGCCCCAAGACCACCCCCACAGCTTGGTCACTTGCATCACGCATGAGTTCTAAAGGTAGAGACTAGTCTGGAGGTTAGATCACAAGCGTAATTATAAGGGCTTCTTGGAATTGTACAAAAGCATTCTCACATTCTCTGTCAAAACAAAAGATTGAATCCTTAGCAAGAAGATTAGTTAAAGGACAAGCTATTTTAGAAAAATCTTTGATGAATCTTCTATAAAAACCGGCATGGCCTAGAAAACTTTGAATTCCCTTCACTGTTGTTGACGGCTTCAAATTTTCAATGACTTCAACCTTTGCCCTATCTACCTCGATTCCATGTTCACAGACTAAGTGCCCGAGGACTATACCTTCCCGGACTATGAAGTGGCATTTCTCCTAGTTCAACACCAGGTTCACCTCTTCACATCTCTGTAAAACTTTAGAAAGATTAGATAAACAATGATTGAAAGGAGAACCATACAAAGAAAAGTCATCCATGAATATGTCCATAAAATATTCATTGTAATCTACAAAGATTGCCATCATCGCCCATTGGAATGTTGTAGAGGCAATGCAAAGCCCAAAGGGCATTCTCCTGTAAGCGTATGTACCATAGGGGAAAGTAAAAGCTATTTTCTCTTGATTGTCTGGATGGATAGGAATTTGGAAGAAACCTAAAAATCCATCCATAAAACAAAAGTAAGAGTTATGAGCAAGTCTATCTAACATCTGATCAATGAATGGTAAAGGAAGTTGATCTTTTCTTGTAGTGGTATTCAGCTTCCTGTAGTCGATACACGTCCTCCACCCTGTAGCTGTGCATGTGGGTATCAACTCATCTGAATTATTCTTAATTACCGTGATACCTCCCTTCGTTGGTACAACATGTACCGGGCTTACCCAAGAACTATCCGATATGGGGTATATGACTCCTGCATCCAAAAGTTTAAGTACCTCCTTCTTCATAACATATTTCATATGTGGGTTTAGTCGGCGTTGAAATTCCACATAAGGCTTGCTATTTTTTTCTAAAAAAATCATGTGCATGCAAATGGAGGGGTTAATTCCCTCAATGTAATCAAGTGAATAGCCGATTACCTTCTTGTGAAGACGAAGTCCTTCAAGGAATAGCTCGGTTTGCTCTTTGTTCAATTCAACACTAACTATTACCGGGTATGTAGAATTGTCACCTAGGAATTCATATCTCAAAGTGCTAGGTAGGCTTTTGAATTCAAGCTTCTTCTGCCCTTCCTCTTCTTGGTTAACTTCGGGTGTTGCATCCATGATTGGGTCGGAATCAAGAAGTGCAGTGTACTCTTCGGCTTTCTCCCCAATATCGTGTTCATCGGCATTCATTAGACTCAACTCCAACGGATCTACCTTTCTCTTGTATGGTTCAAAGTGCTGCACAGTTTTCTCAACAATATCCACACTACAGCATGTACCTACAAGAGAAGGTTTTTTCATAGAGTCAGATAAATCAAATTGTACAACATTGTCACCGATGTTCAAATCCAGTTTCCCGTTTTTCACATCGATGACTGTACCAGCAGTAGCAAGAAAATGTCTCCCTAGAATGATAGGGAGTCCGCCCTAGAATGATAGGGAGTCTGTCATCCTCATCAATTTATAAGACAACAAAATCTGCAAGAACAGAATAATCTCCAACTTTTATAGGCACGTCCTCTAAGATACCAACAAGACGATAAATTGATCTGTCTGCCATCTATAAAGAAATATTAGTACTCTTCAAATCTCCCAAGTCCAGCTTCTTACATAAAGATAGCGGCATAAGGCTGACACTTGCTCCCAAATCGCATAAGGCTTGCTGGAAGGTCATCTCCCCAATTTGGCATGGTATAAAGAAACTACCTGGATCTTTGAGTTTCTGGGGGAGTTTGTTTTGTATGATCGCACTGCACTCCTCAGTAAGTGCAACTGTCCCTTGTTCTTCCAGCATCCTCTTGTTAGACAAGATGTCTTTCAAAAATTTAGCATAGGTGGGCATTTGCAAAAGGGCATCAACAAAAGGTTTGTTAATATAGAGTTTCTTAACAACTTCCAAGAACTTACCAAATTGTTTGTCTAGTTTGGCTTTGACAAGTCTCTGAGGGAAAGGGATCGGTGGCTTGTAAGCAGGCAGCCCCACACAGGGTCGTTCTTCTTCAGTTTGCTCATGTGTTACCAGTGTTGTCTCATGGTTCAGATCTCTTGTGTTGGGTGTTGCATCTTCTCTTTTGTCATCAGTTGACAACTTTGGATCTTCAAGCTGTTTGCCGCTCCGAGTGGAGATTGCATTGCAATGCTCCCTCGGGTTAACTTCAGGCTGTGATGGGAGTTTTCCTGGTGCTCTGGAGGATGAGCTAGCTTGCTGGGCTAACTGATTCTCCAACATCTTATTGTGAGTTTCCAATGAATCCATTCTTGACATCATGAGTTTCATCATATCAGTTAAAACTTCAATTTGTTTACTTAGTTGAGGATCCACATTTGGCTTCGGTGGTGGATTGTAGCTTCTGGCTTGAAACCCAGGTGGCTGTCTATAATTCCTTTATGGAGGCTGTCTGAAATTTTCTTGTGGAGGTTGACCTTGTGGTAGTGCTTGCCCTGGTTGCAATGGTTGTGTAGTTCAGTATGAGATGTTTAGGGGGTTTCGCCATCCTAGATTGTAAGTGTTGAAATATGGGTTATTCATGGGATTCAAGTTTCCAACTACATTGATATGTTCAGGATGACTTTGACTCAACTACCCATCTCCCAACTGGCATTTTGTACCTACATAACCTGCAACTCCACACATCTCACAAGATAAGGAATTAGCATCCACTGAATTTACAGACCAAGAATCAATCTTCCTAGTTAAAGTATCCACCTTCACAGCAAGAGCAGTTAAAGTATCAAGTTCGAGTTTACCTGATTGCCTGGAAGGTGTACCTCATTCTGAAGACCATTGATGGTAGTTCATTGTCATGTCTTCCAGGAGGTTCATAGCATCTTCAACTCCTTTATTCATTAAAGCCCCTCCAGCTGCAGCATCGACTATGAGCCTTGTGTTGTAGTCCAATCCATTGTAGAATGTGTGAACCAAAACCCAAGTCTCTATGCCACGGTGTGGGCACATTCTTTGCAGCTATTTAAATCTGTCTCAAGCCTCATATAAAGATTCTCCATCCTTTTGCATCAAACTGGTGATTTGATTTCTCAGTTGAATTCTCTTGGAAGGGGGGAAGTATTTTGAAAGGAAGACTTGTGACAATTCTCCCCATGTCCTTATGGATGCTGAAGCTATTGTATGAAGCCATACTCTTGCTCTATCTTCTTAAAGAGAAAGGGAACTATCTTAACCTGATAGCATCAGTAGATACACCATTAATTTTCAATGTATCACAATACTCTAAAAATATAGCAAGGTGCATGTTGGGGTCCTCAAGAGGAGAACCACCAAATTGATGTTGTTGAACTATGGAAAGTAAAGCAGGTTTAATCTCAAAATTATTGGCCTCTACATTAGGCTTAGCAATTCTTGATTGTAGTCCATGAACATATGGAGTAGCATAATCTCTTAGTGTTCTGTTATTATTATTCCTCGTAGGTTGGGGTGCTTGATCATTGTTCAGGTCTAGCAGAATGTGCTCCATTTGGTTTTGATTTTCTTTTTGCTGAAGTTGCTTGAGTTTTCTCCTTCTTCTGAAAGTTCTCTCAATTTCAAGATCTATCTCAAAAAATTCACCTACACGCAAGTTTCTTTGCATAAAAAGATGTCAGATGTAGTTGCAAAGCTTTTAGGCAAGCGACAAAAATGAACTAAAGCAAAAAAACAGTAAAGTAACAGAATTAACTAAAACTTAGTCTACCAATCCTCAGAAATATACTAATATTAAATCTTGCTCCCCGGCAACGATGCCAAAAACTTGACACATCCCGCAAGTACATGGTAATGTCGAAATAATATAAAAGGTTATGGAACCCACAGGGAGCAAGGTTAAGTACTAGAAAGTCTAAGTCTCAATAGCTAAGCGATTCAAAACGGGATTTTTGCGATTAATAAACGAAAACAAAAGATCAAACACAACGATGAGGAGGTTATCTATATGAGAGAGATCAGGACTTCGGTATCCACCACATTGATGAATCTAACTACGATAAAAGTTATCTATTACAAGAGTTTGTAATATTTCATAAGGAATCCTCCCAAAAGTACAGGATGCCCCTCTCGGTCGGTACACCCTGGTGCTTATCCAGAACGATCTCCTACTCTCGTGGTGGATCGTTCTTGATAAACCCAATGAGTTCGATGGATGATTATGTTACCCTCGAGTGAAATCCAAGCACTCTCGTGTCAAGGATTCACAAGCTTTATCTAGCGAATCCACCAACACAATCAATGGGCATTAACCAAGTCCCGAAAAGAGTTTTATGTTACAATAGTCATGAAAGCTCACATAAGTCTCTCTAAAATATCAGGAAAATTGCTACAAAATGTTTTGGAAAGGAACGAGAGGATGAACTGAACAATATCCCCAAAAATCGTGAAGATATGATGCTCCAATCTCTCGAAATCGCCTCGAAAATGCTGTGTCATCTCTTTTGTTCGCCATAGCCTCTTCATGCATTGATTTCGCGATAATTGGGCAAAAATAAAGAGGGCTTTTATATTCTTTAGATTCGCTCTCTATTATCTTTCCAAAATATATTTTCTTGCCTTTCTTGGATTTTCTAGTGCTCGGAATCAAAGAAAAACCTAGTGAACGTCGATCTGCAGAGTCACGATCACGGGTGAACCCCACCGGGTTCACTAGGCTGTGAAGTATACTGTACAGTTCTTTCATGTAAGAATCACTAGTGAACTCCGCGGGGTTCACCAAGGCGTGAAGTCTCCTACACATTTCTACGCAAGCCTCCTCCGAGAGAATCACGGGTGAACACCAAAAGCACGGACAAGCCGAGATGTGTTCTGTGAATTTTCGTACATCCCGTGAAAGCATCGGTTCACCTAGCCGTATTTTTCAAAGTAGCTTAGATTGGGCCCAAATTTGATGTGAAGCTTCGTCTTCTCGTAAGGAATCACCCCCATGACTTTAGAATCTTCAAAAGACTACGGCTTGGTTTGGGATTGCTGGCCGCCCGCTTTTGCGGGTGCGACAAACTGACTCTAACTTAATCCTAACGTTTGGGGCTGATTCTGCTAGGCGCACCAGCTATTTTCCGCTGCCCCGTAGAATCACCCAAGATGCTGCTTCTGGCCCCCCGCAATTTCTCTCTCGTCTTCTCTCCATCGCCGACACGCGAACCTTTCACTGCATGTCTTCTCCATCGCCACCTGCACCTCGCCGATCCTGCTCTTCGCCGACAACCCTCGCGAACAGCTGACCTCCATCGCCCTGACGAGCACTTCCTGCGTCTAGATCTTCTAGCAACTCATCGACCATCCTCCACCTCTACAACAAGAGATCCAGCTCCGCTGACCTCCTCCTCCGCCTCTGAGTCCAGATCCAGCTCCGCCACTCCAGCTCCCACTCCCAGCTTTACTCTAGATCCACTGCCTCCCAGGTTCAGCTCCCACTCCTAGCTCCCTGCTCTAGATCCGCCACCTCCCAATTTTAGCTCCCACTCCCAGCTCCCTACTCTAGATCTGCCGCCTCCCATCTCCAGCCGACACAGCTCCTGCTCCCAGCCTGCCGCCTGTTCCAACTCCCAACTTCCCTACAGCTCCGCTGCCTCCAGCTCTATCGAGCTGCGTCCCCTTCTCCTCTACCTCCCGACTCCGGCTAGCTGAGTCTCCTACTGCACATGCGGCCCGCTCCTAGCTCCCTACTACAGATCCACCGAGGCTCGCATTGCAGTTTCGGCTAGCCTTCTAATCTATCGTAATTTCTATGCCATTTTGTTGCTGGTTTTGTGTCATATTCATAGACTTTGCTTATTTTTATGCCATTTTTATCAATATTTGTGGAATCTACACTCTTTTCTATTTTTAATGATTTTCAGGCAAAAACGCATGTTTTTTCAGTCGATTTCGAGCAATCCAAGTGCATAATTGAATTCACAACATCAAAAGGAGATCACACGTCAAATTTCAGAAGATTTGGAGCTTCAAAGGAAATTACGGCACCCCCAATATATTCTTTACGGTACCAAAATTTGGAGGTTTTTCGGGCAGAGAATCTCATATGATTACAGCACTACCGTAAGCATCTTTATGGTGCCACATTTTGGAGCGTTTTTGATCAGAAGATCGATGGAGATTACGGTACTACCGTAAGGAACCTTACGGTACTACCGTAAGGAACCTTACGGTACCGTATTTCGGGTCAATTTTCAACCCGAAAGATTTTGATATTATGGCACTACCGTAAAAAAACATTATGGTACCATAATTCCAGAAGATTTCAAGCCGAGACCTCACTGTCTAGATTACGGCACTGCCGTAAAAACCATTACGGTCGTAATTACGACGCTACTCGCGACTTTCCCGGTCAACTCCGAAGCCCAATTTTTGCGTGGTTGATTGCGGATGATCCATGCCCTTATATTCGAAGCTGTAAGAAGGCAAAAAGGGGCATCACCGAGACGAAGACAAGCACACCAAAAGCCCTAATTTTCGTTCACCACAGAGAGAGAAATCGCCTCACATGCCGCCGCCCTAGGTTTCACTGCCGGGAAGCGTACAATGTATCTCCAGTGGTGAAATTTGAGTGGAAGCTACGCATAGAGGGGGAGAAGGAGCACATAAAGTTTCAACGTGAACGGAGATCAGACGGAGGAGAAATCACTAGAAAATCGAGCGCCGCCGCTATTCGCCCAGATTACGGCCGTAAACTTCTTTACGACCGTACCGTAATTTTCACTCCTCCTCTGTTTCAATTTTATTCATCATGAATCATTGATCTTCCCTCTATGATAGCTTAAACCTCTTTTGGGACATGGGGGAGTAATTCACTTGAGTTTTAATGACTAGATGACTATTTTTTCTATTATTTCATCTCGTTTAATCTTAGCATGATGATTTTAATCATGTGATGTTTTGTTCTTAGACTCTCCTTAGATCTATATTATTATTTATGTTTTAGAATTTTCACTATTGATTGAAAAGTAATTGCTTGAGAATTCGGAACCCTAGAATTGCATGATAGGAACTCCTTTTAGGTTAGTTCTTGTTTGTTTGATTCTAGTAAGCTAACTGCCATGATAATAATATAAATCTAGGATTGAGTCTAAGCTTTCAAACGTGGAGATCTTGTGCGAAATTAAAGATCGGAACGTTAGAGAACCTTGAGTAAAACTAGTGTTGAGATTCGGATGCACGAAAGTGATCCTTTAAATTCCACTAGAGATTATCGACTTAGAACTCGGATGCATGAAAGTGATTCTTGAGTTCTCAGTTTGATGATTTACTTATCATTAGGGTTGGGACGACTCTTGCACTAGAGCGAAGATTTATCCCTACATGGTTGTCTGCACGAAAGTGAGAAAATCCTTTTATTCAAGTAAATTGCATCTTTGTCATGTTGAAATTAAACTGATGAAATCCCTATTCATGTCTAGTCATAAAAATTAAAGTGAATGAAACCCTAGTCCCAGCTTTTCTCTCTGATAATTCCGTTTCAGCGCTTTGGTTTTCGTTTGCTAGTTTGCACTTCTTTCGATTTCCTAGATAGTGAAAAATCAATTATTCGGTACTTAGCAACATAGGTCCTTGTGGATTCGATATTTTCTTTATTACTTCGAGTATCCGTATACTTGCGGACACAACAAGTTTTTGGCATCGTTGCCGGGGACCTTAGTTCTTGTTGATATTGAAGATATTGAGAATATTGCTAGACTAGGTTTTATTTATATTATACCTTTCTATTCTTTTATGTTTATTTGAGTTGTTTGATCCATCTACTTTAGTGTGCACAGAAAATCTAGATCGGATGACAGATCAGTGATCACTAAGGGACTATGCAGTCCCTAAGCCACGAGAAATACACTTCAGCATTGTCAGGCCAACTATTGAAGCAGATAATTTTGAGATCAATCCTGCCTTCTTGATCATAATTCAGCAGAACCAATTTGGAGGAGATCCAATTGAAGATCCATATCAGCATTTACATCTTTTTATTGAATATTGTGATACTATTAAAATTTATGGAGTTTATGATGATGCACTAAAACTAAGATTGTTTCATTTTTCTCTCTGAGACCGAGCGCGATATTGGCTACATTCTAGACTAGCTGGTGTTTTCACTACATAGGAACAATTGTCAAATACTTTCCTGATGAAGTACTTTCCACCAATTAAAACCATCCAATTGAGAAATCAAATAACAAGCTTTAAACAGAAGGATGGAGAATCATTCAGCAAGGCATGGGAGCGATTCAATGATTTACAACGGAAGTGCCCTCACCATAGCCTTGAAAATTGGGTTTTAATTCATACATTTTATTATAGTCTACTTTATAATACCCGTCTAATCGTTGATTCTACTGTAGGAGGAGCCCTCATGGGCAAGACCATTGAAGAAGCTTTCACCCTATTTGAAGAAATTTCCTTGAACCATAACCAATGGAACCCGAAAGAAGAACTACTATATTGTGATGGTAAGGATGAAAGTGAGGAATGCTAACCCTAACTGAAAAGGTAAGTTCGCTTAGTATAGAATCTTTTCTTGATAAGTTTATGACAAATCAAAGTCTACTCATGCAAAATCAAAATAAAAAAATTGAAGATCTGAAGGAAATTATTAGTCGACTTGCCTCTCAAGTGGAATTCTTAGCTATTCACAATAAAACTTTAGAAGACCAAATGCCTGATGAATACTGCAATACTATCATGACTAGAAGTGGGAAACAATTAGGATAACCTAAAAGGAAAGTTGCGAACAATGAAAAAGAGCTAAATGATAACCATGAAAGGAAACTAGAGTTAGGAAAATCTTCTTCACATGAGGAGTCTCAAACTTGTTTACAACCTCAAAAAGGTGATGAACCATGTGGTGAAGAGCCATGTGAGAGAAATAATCCTATACCTAATTTGCCTCCTCTTTACAAGCCACCTATACCCTTTCCTCAAAGGTTAATGCAAGAAAAGTTAGACAAACAATTTGGGAGATTTCTAGATGTTTTGAAAAAGCTTTACATTAACATTCCATTTACTGAAGCTTTATCTCAAATACCCACATATGCTAAATTCCTGAAATAAATACTGTCTTATAAGAGAAAAATAGAGGACTATGGCACTGTGGCTTTAACCGAGGAATGTAGTGTTGTTATCCAAAACAAAACACCACCCAAATTGAAGGATCCAGGTAGTTTTTCTATCCCTTGTTTTATTGGCAGTATGGCTTTTGACCGAGCCTTGTGTGATTTGGGGGCTAGTGTGAGCCAAATGCCATTATCTGTCTGCAGGAGATTGGACATGGGAGAGCTCAAGCCGACTTCTATATCTTTGCAGCTCGCCGATCGCTCAGTGAAGTATCTAGTAGGTATTCTTGAGGATATTCCTATCCAAGTTGGTAAGTGTTTTGTGCCTACTGATTTTGTAGTTCTTGAAATAGAGGAAGATGCAAAAATTCCTATTATCCTTGGTAGACCATTCTTAGCCATTGTTGGAGCACTTATTGATGTAAAGAATGGTAAACTCACTCTAAATATTGGTGATAATAAAATTGAGTTTGATTTGAACAATTCACTAAAAAAACCTGCTTATGCTAGTTCTTGCTGTAGCGTTCGTGCTGTTGATGATGTGGTTTATGATTTTGGTTTTGATTCTTGTTCTACTTCTGATTCTTGTGAAAATTCGAATGCTGAAGTTGATGATTCTGACTTTGATGATGATTCTTGTAATGAAACTCGTGATATTGTAGACTATGCCGCATTGGATGATAAAAAAGAAAAAATTTATGAATTTCTTGGTCCTAACTCCACTTACCCTGTGATTGTTGATGCACAACTAAATGAAAGGGAAACTGATATGCTCTTAAAGGAGCTGAGGGTTCATAGAAAGGTAATTGGGTATACCATTGATGACCTGAAAGGAATTAATCCTTCTTTTTCTATGCATAGGATCTTGATGGAAGAGGAACACGGGCCACATGTAGATTTCCAAAGAAGACTGAACCCCTCCACGAAAGAAGTTGTAAAGAAATAGGTTCTGAAATTACTTGATGCAAGTATTATCTATCCTATATCTGATAGCAAATGGGTAAGTCATGTACATTGTGTACCAAAGAAAGGAGGGGTAACTGTCATGAAAAAGAAAGATAATGAATTGATTCCTGTTACAACTATTACTAGTTGGCGCATGTGCAGAGATTACAGAAAATTGAATGCTGCCACTAGGAAAGACCACTTCCCTTTACCTTTAATTGATCAGATGGTTGAAAGATTGGCAAACCATTCTCACTTTTGCTTTTTAGATGGATATTCTGGTTTTTTTTCAAATTCCTATACATCTTGATGATCAACATAAAACCACTTTCACATGCCCGTATGGAACTTTTGCATATAGGAGAATGTCATTTGGTTTATGTAATGTACCTACTACATTTCAAAGATGCATGATGGCTATCTTTTCTGATTTTATTGAAGATTTTATGGATGTATTTATGGATGATTTCTCAGTATATGGTTCCTCTTTTGATGTTTGTTTGGCTAATCTATCTCAGGTTTTACAGAGATGCGAAGAGACAAACTTTGTCTTGAATTGGGAAAAGTGTCACTTTATGGTTAGACAGGGAATAGTTTTGGGTCATCTTATTTCAGAGAGAGGGATTGAAGTGGACAAAGCCAAGATAGAAGTAATTGAGAAGTTGGCTCCACCCACCACTGTCAAGGAGATTAGGAGTTTTTTGGGACATGCAGAGTTTTACAGGAGATTCATCAAGGACTTCTCTAAACTTGCTAAACCCCTGACTGATTTACTTTGTAAAGATGCCAAATTCTACTTTGATGAGAAATGTCTGTTTGCTTTTCAGGAACTAAAGAAAGCCTTGACATCAGAACCCATCATGCAACCACCTAACTGGGAGTTACCTTTTGAGCTTATGTGTGATGCCAGTGACTTAGCAGTGGGAGCAGTTCTAGGCAAAGGAAGGAAAAGAAGCCTTATGTGATCTCTTATGCCAGTAAAACTTTAGATGAAACACAAAGGAATTACACCACTATTGAGAAGGAGTTGTTGGCTATAGTTTTTGCATTTGACAAATTCAGATCTTACTTGATAAATTTGAAAGTTGTAGTATATACTGATCATGCTGCAGTTAAATATTTGATATAGAAGAAAGACAGTAAGTCACGGTTGTTGAGATGGATTTTGCTTCAGCAAGAATTTGACCTGGAAATCAAAGATAAGAAAGGAACTGAGAACCTTGTTGCAGATCATCTTTCAAGAATAATGGTAGATACTGAAAAGAATGATGAGATCAATGATTCCTTCCCTGAAGAACAACTCTTAGCCATTGAACAACTCAAAGCCCCCTGGTATGCTGACATAGTGAATTATCTTGTAGCTGATATTTTTCCTCCTAATTTGAGCTACCAAAAAAGAAAAAGATTTTTGGCTGAAGTGAAACATTATTTTTCGGATGAGCCTCATGTGTTTAGAAGATGTGCAGATAGCATTTTTAGAAAATGTGTACTTGAAGAAGAAATTGCAGATATTTTGCTTCAATGCCACGGATCCTCCTATGGTGGACATGCTAGTACTGAAAAGACTGCTTTCAAAGTGTTACAATCAGGATTTTATTGGCCCACAATTTTCAAAGATGCTAGAAACTTTGTGTTATCTTGTGATAGATGTCAAAAGACTGGGAACATTAACAGAAGACATGAGATGCCACTGTCCAATATTCTTGAAGTTGAGATATTTGATGTTTGGGGGATTGACTTCATGGGACCTTTCCCATCTTCAAGAGGTAACAAGTACATTCTTTTAGCAGTTGATTATGTCTCAAAATGGGTTGAAGCCCTCGCTTCACCAACCAATGATTCAAGAGTTGTTACTAAACTATTTAAAAAAATTATCTTTCCATGATATGGGACACCACGAGTAGTGATCAGTGATGGAGGATCGCATTTCATAGAACACAAGTTTTCAGCCTTACTTAGGAAATATGGAGTAAATCATAGAGTTACAACACCTTATCACCCCCAAAGAAGTTGACAGGTTGAGATATCAAACGGAGAGATCAAAGGAATTCTAGAAAAAATAGTGTCACGCACTAGAAAAGACTGGGCATTCAAACTTCATGATGCATTATGGGCTTATAGAACTACTTTCAAAACACCCATAGGTATGTCTCCTTTTCAATTGGTCTATGGAAAATCATGCCACCTTCCTGTAGAGCTCGAGCATAAAGCATACTGGGCAATCAAGATGCTGAATTTTGATTTGAAGAACGCGGGTGAAAAACGGAGATTGCAATTAAATGAGCTAGATGAGATCAGACTTTCTGCATATGAAAATGCAAGAATTTACAAAGAAAGAACTAAAAGGTGGCATGATCAACATATTCTCATAAGAGATTTCCAACCAGGTGACTTTGTTCTTTTGTTCAATTCTAGATTGAGACTTTTTCCTAGAAAACTTAAGTCTCGATGGTCTGGGCCTTTTCAGGTAAAAAAGCTTATCCTCACGGAGCCATAGACATATCGAGTGAAGAAACAGGTGAATTCAAAGTTAATGGTCAGAGGCTGAAGCATAATTATCAAGAGGAGCGAATTGAAGAAAAAGAGAGTTTATATTTAGATGAACAATGATCAAATCCGAGTGCAAAAGGGTCAAGCTAATGACCTTAAATTACTGCTTCTTGGGAGGCAACCCGAGCTTTCTAACTTTATTTTTACTTTCTTTTATTTACTTTTATCTAGGTTTTCTTTTCAGAAAATTTTTTAATTTTTGTAGGTAAACAAACTTTGGTGGAAGATACCCAAAGGCGTGAGTGGGTAGAGTCTTGTTGTAATACCCCGGTTTAGTCCCACATTGAAAGTGACAGAAAATATTATATGGTATATAGGGCTTAGTGGGCTTGCTATTGTTAACTTGTGCTTAAGCATTTTAATAGATTGGGCCACGTTGCAAATCGGCTCACCAAGTTAACAAATAGTTTGCTTACTAAGCGGGTCGTAACAAATGGTATCAGAGCAAAACTTAGTCCTAAGCATGGTAAGAGACAATAGGAAAGGGCTACCGAGGATGGTGGAGCCACCTTTGGGCTGACCTCACATGCTGCCGACTAAGGGATGATTCTTGGGCATGTGTTAAGGTTTGGGCTTGACGAGGACGTCAAATCTTAAGTGGGGGAGATTGTAATACCCCGAGTATAGACCCATATTGCAAGTGGGAGAAACTATTATGTGGTTTATAAGGCTTAGTGGGCTTGCTATTGTTAACTTGGGCTTAAGCATTTTAATAAATTGGGCCACGTTGCAAATTGGCTCACCAAGTTAATAAATAGTTTGCTTACTAAGTGGGTCATAACAAATGGTATCAGAGCAAAACTTAGTCTTAAGCATGGTGAGAGGCCAATAGGAAAGGGCTACCGAGGATGGTGGAGCCACCTTTGGGCTGACCTCACATGCTGCCGACTAAGGGATGATTCTTGGGCATGTGTTAGGGATGTGAGCTTGACGAGGACGTCAAGTCTTAAGTGGGGGAGATTGTAATACCCCGAGTATAGACCCATATTGCAAGTGGGAGAAACTATTATGTGGTTTATAAGGCTTAGTGGGCTTGCTATTGTTAACTTGGGCTTAAGCATTTTAATAAATTGGGCCACGTTGCAAATCGGCCCACCAAGTTAATAAATAGTTTGCTTACTAAGCGGGTCGTAACAAATGGTATCAGAGGAATGAGCTAGCGAATAATAGCTGTATTGGGGGTGGAAAACCTTGCTTGTGTATTGCTAGACAGCTAGGAACCTTGTTTGAGAACTGACTTGATTGTAACTTTGATCTATGTGTATTGAAGGAGCCAGTATGGTGCGCCCCAGGTTGAGTGCTAGTACTGGCAGCAGTGATCAGACTGCTGAATTCCTGCGGGCTATGGAGTCTTTGACTGGTATGGTGCAGCAACAGAACACACTAATCCAGCAACAGGCTCAGATGCTGCAGCAGCAGCAGACCCAGCACCAGGAGGTGCAGCAGCAGCTGTTACAGCAGAATCGCGAACAGCAACGCGAGTTCAGAGAGCAGTTGCAGCTTCTATCTCAGACACAGATACCGACGCAGGGGCAGGGGTCTGAGTCTGGCTCGGGCTCGGGGGTTAGCTTGCCGGAGGACACCCATAAGCGCTATGCCTTGCTTGTGGGTGAATTCCACCGGTTGGGCCCTATCTCTTTTTATGGGAGTCCAGATTACAGGACGGCAGAGGACTGGCTTTTGGGCTTGGAGAAGATCTTTCAAGTGATGCGATGTTCAGATGAGGACAGATTATGTTTGGCCACTTATATGATGCGTGGTGACGCAGATGTGTGGTGGAAGAGTGAGCAGAGACTCGCGGTGGACAGATCCGAACCGGTGACGTGGCAATACTTCTTGTCCCGGTTCAATGAGAAATTCTTTCCCACCAGCCTGGTTGAGGATAGGGAGGTGGAGTTTATCCACTTGGAACAAGGAGACATGACGGTGGATCAATATGACTTGATGTTCTCAAAGCTTGGGAAGTATGCCCCACACTTGATAAATACTGAGGATAGATGAGCTAAGAAATTTCTCAGGGGTCTCAGAAGGGATATCAGACAGAAGGTAGGATTGCAGCACTTGGAGACTTATGCTGAGATGCTGGATCGTGCCCGCACCGTAGAGAAGTACGTCCTGGAGGAGCAGGCCGAGACGGCCCTAGTTGTAGCCCCTACAGCTGAGGCACCGGTTCCCCAGCAGACTGGTGGAGGCAGTAGGAAATACCATAAGGGGAAGGACCAGAAGAAAGGCCGATACAGACCTCACCAGGGGAAAGGAATTCAGAGACCGCAGCAGGCATCTCAGCCACAGCAGCGGGGTACTGATGGCCGGGTAGAGGACAGAGTCTGCTACCATTGTGGGGCCAAGGGTCACCTGAAGGCGGACTGCCACAAGAAGTCCGGGGCGTGCTTCAAGTGCGGAAAAGTGGGGCACAGGATCAGAGGCGCCTGAGCCACAGATCCGGGGTACCGATAGACCAGCTGTCCAGGCCAGAGTCTATGCCGTAGCAGAGAAGGACACTCGAGCTTCCCGATCCATCGTGGAAGGTACCTTACTTGTATTTGATCAGTTAGCTCGTATTTTGTTTGATCCGGGGTCCAATTTGTCCTTTGTGTCTGCTAACTTTGCTTCTAGACTACCTGTCTCACCTAGAGTACTAGGTTACACAGTTTCAGTATGTACACCCCTGGGGGATAGTTTATCCACTGACATAGTCTACCCTGACTATGTTATTCACGTAGAGCAGTACCAGTTTATAGTTGATTTGATACTGCTAGGCATGCAGGATTATGATTTGATCCTAGGCATGGATTGGCTATCTTCTCACCACGCTACAGTGGATTGCTTTGAGAAGATTATTACTCTGCACCTGCATGATGGGAGTCATCTGCTGGTAAGGGGCCTGGTGTCTGATCAAGGGCCACATATGATATCATTTGTGCATGCCAGCAGGTTGCTAGCCAGTGGGTGCAAAGGATACCTTGCACATGTTAAAGTGCAAGAAGACTCAGCTCCAGACTTAGCTCAGATGGAGCTAGTCTGTGAGTTTCTTGATGTATTCTCAGATGAGTTTTCAGGTTTGCCTCCCCACAGGGATGTGGAATTTGGTATTGAGCTGGTGCCTGGTACAACTCCAATATCAAAGGCTCCTTATCGTATGGCCACCTCAGAGTTAGCTGAGTTGAAGAAGCAGTTTGAGGAACTGCTTGAAAAGGGGTATATCAGACCGAGTGCTTCACCCTGGGGAGCACCAGTCTTGTTTGTAAAGAAGAAGGACGGAACACTGAGGATGTGTATAGATTACCGCCAGCTGAATCAGGTGACTGTAAAGAATAAGTATCCCCTTCCGAGGATAGATGATCTGTTCGATCAGTTGCAGGGTGCCACTGTGTTCTCCAAGATCGATTTGAGGTCAGGATACTATCAGCTCAGGGTCAGGGATGAGGATATCCTGAAGACTGCTTTCAGAACCAGGTATGGACACTACGAGTTTGTAGTTATGCCTTTTGGACTGACCAATGCACCTGCTGTTTTTATGGATCTGATGAACAGGGTGTTTCACGAGCTGTTAGACACTTGTGTGGTGGTATTTATAGATGATATACTGGTATACTCCCGTACTTATCAGGATCATGCTAGGGACTTGCGCAGGGTACTAGCAATTCTGAGGAAGCACCAGTTGTATGCTAAGGCCAGCAAGTGCGAGTTTTGGTTGGATCAGATCAGCTTTTTGGGGCATGTGATATCGGGTCAGGGCGTGTCTGTGGATCCAGTGAAGGTACAGGCTATCCTGAACTGGGGAAGACCAACTAGTGCCACAGAGATCCGGAGCTTTCTGGGATTAGCAGGATATTACAGGAGGTTTGTGGAGGGGTTCTCCAAGTTGGCGGGTCCCTTAACCAAGCTGACTAGGAAAGAGGCTAAGTTTGTTTGGGGCGAGAAGTGTGAGGAAAGCTTCCAGGAGCTAAAAAGGAGATTGACCAGTACACCCATCCTTATCATTCCTACTGATGGGGAGAGGTTTACTGTTTATACTGATGCCTCAGGCAAAGGACTGGGCTGCGTCCTGATGCAGAAAGGGGCCGTGGTAGCTTATGCTTCGCGGCAACTGAAGGAGTATGAGTTAAACTATCCCACACACGATTTGGAGTTGGCGGCAGTGGTTTTTGCACTGAAGATATGGCGCCACTATCTATTGGGACAGGAGTTTGACTTATTTACTGATCATCAGAGTCTCAAGTACATTTTCACTCAGAAGGAGTTGAATATGAGGCAGAGAAGGTGGATGGAGCTGATAAAGGATTATGATTTCTCTATTCAGTATCAGGCCGGGAAAGCCAATGTGGTAGCTGATGCATTGAGCGGACACCCAGTTACTTCGGTAGCAGCACTAAGAGTCAGTGAGTGGCAGTTACTACAGGAGTTCCGAGAGCTCAGGGTTGAGGTGTCTCCCAGAGTCCAGTCTGGATATGTGGCTTTTCTCCGGGTTCAGTCTACTTTACTACAGAGGATCAGGGATCAACAGCTGGTAGATCCGAGTCTAGTTCAGATCAGAGAGAGGTTGGCTGCCGGGCCAATGGAGGATTTCGGCTTATCTGGTGATAGTATTCTGCGGTTCCGTGGAAGGGTGTGTGTCCCTGAGGAACCTAGTCTGAGGAGAGAGATCTTGGAGGAGGGTCATAACTTCAAGTATTCCTTGCATCCCGGAGTCACAAAAATGTATCAGGATTTGAAGAAAGATTTCTGGTGGCTGGGCATGAAGAAGGAGGTCGCGGTGTTCGTATCTCGGTGTTTGACCTGTCAGACTGTGAAGGCCGAACACCAGAGGCCTGGGGGATTATTGCAGCAGCTCCCTATCCTGCAGTGGAAGTGGGAGTGCATTAGTATGGATTTTGTCTGTGGGTTGCCTCGGACTAGGAGAGGGCATGATGTGGTTTGGGTCATCGTAGACAGGCTCACGAAGACTGCACACTTTTTGCCTATTCGGATGACTTATCCACTCGATCGGCTGGCTAAGCTGTACATCGATGAGATAGTCAGATTACACAGAGTGCCTGTGGATATTGTATCAGACCGCGATTCCAGATTCCTTTCCAAATTCTGGAAGAGCTTGCATGAGGGTCTTGGCACTAAGTTGAGTTTTAGTACCGCCTACCATCCGCAGTCAGATGGTCAGTCAGAGCGTACTATACAGACTTTGGAGGATTTGCTGAGGGCTTATGTTGTAGATTGGAGCTCTGAGTGGGACAGTGATTTATCCCTGATAGAGTTCACCTACAATAACAGCTTTCACTCCAGTATTCAGATGGCTCCTTACGAGGCTCTGTATGGCAGGAAGTGCAGGTCACCTCTGAGTTGGGAGGAATCGGGGGACCGGATGATTCTGAGATCAGAGGCGGTGCAAGAGGCTACAGATAGAGTCAGAGTTATCCAGGAAAAACTGAAGGTTGCTCGGGACAGGCAGAAGAGTTATGCAGATAATCGCCGTCGTCCCTTAGAGTTTATGGTGGGGGATCATGTGTTTCTGAAGGTCTCACCAACCAAGGGTGTCATGCGGTTTGGCAAGAAGGGAAAGCTGAGCCCGAGGTTTGTTGGACCTTACGATATTGTAGAGAGGGTTGGTCCTGTAGCTTACAGACTAGCTCTGCCACCATCTCTGGAGCATCTTCATAACGTATTTCATGTGTCAGTTCTGAGGAAATACTGTGCAGATCCATCACATGTGCTTGATTCTGCTCCCCTGCAGGTCCAGAGTGATCTGACCATTGTAGAGAGACCACTGAGGATTGTGGATAGGAAAGACAAAGTCCTAAGGAACAAGGCAATACCGCTGGTAAAAGTTATCTGGGGGAAACAGTCAGTCGAAGAAGCTACTTGGGAGAAAGAGTCAGATATGAGAAGAGAGTTCCCTCAGCTGTTCGATGATTTGGGTGGTGAGCTTTAGAGGACTAAAGCTTTTTAAGGGGGAAGGAATGTAAGATCCGGAAATTTATTAGCAGGTAAGAAAATAAAATTTTGTTTATCTAGCATTTTTTTTTTGTGGAAGTTTTTCAGTGAGAGAAGGTATCGATTTATGTATTTTCCCTGCAATGTAAAAATATATGTCGCGGAGAGGATTCGAACCTGCGACTTAAGGCATAGAATGTGTGCTGCACGCCACTAGGCTAGTGGTGTCTATCTATTAGAAAAGGGTAAGAGCCCTTGATAAGGGTGAAGTGGAGAATAACTTATACTAAAGGGTTATTGGATCTTCCACTTATGTTTAAGCTATTGGGTTTGGATCTTTGGAGGCTTAGTGGGTAGAAAACTAAAATTTTGAGGGATCCATGTTCTCACCCACGTTTTCCCTCATTTCCCTCTTTGCTCACGATTTTTCTCCCTTGGGTGAAGGTGGCGGCTTGCCTTCTTCTCCCTTCTCCTCTTCTTGTGGCCGGCGGCGAGTGGTGGTGGAGGCAGCTTCCGGCGATCTTCCGGCGACGTGAGTGGCGTGAGGGGAGGCGTGGGGGCGTGTGGCTTGGAAGAACCGAAATTAAGGTGAGTGGATCTTCTCTTCCACCTAGTTCATGTATATTGGGATTGTTGCTTGATTTAGAGAAGATTAATGCTTAGAAATATGACATGAACTCTTGATTTCAAATTTGTATATGTTTCCTTGTTTTTCCCCAAATTTCGAAACCCTAGTTTGTATGAAAATTAGGGCTTTTCATCTCTAAGACTTCTAATCATCAATTAGACTTTGATTAATCATGTATGTGGCTTTAGATTTTTTTTAATTGCATGAAGATTAGGGCTTAATTGAGAATTTCGCCCCTTCTTCATGAAATTACGCCCAAATGTAAGGGTAAGAATTGGGGCAAACCAGATTTTTATGAAATTAGGTATATGAGGACTCTACCGTTTTTTTTGGGGAATTTTTGGAAATAAAAGTTTCTGTTGACTGAAATTGACCTAGGGGTAATTCGGTAAATTTGCTAATTAAATTGGGGGAAAACTTGAAATTTCGAATCTAAGGATCATGAGGGATGTAATGACTATTTTTACGAAATTTTTGGATAAGTTTTCCTGCATGACTTAAACTTTGAACTAGGGGCATTTCTGTCTTTTGTTATAAGAACTAGGAGAAAACTATGAATCTGTGATATCCGGTATTTATGTTATCTGCGGATGAAATTTGGTGAATTTTCTGTATTAGTATGTATTTTTAGTTGAATGGTGTATGTAGAAAGTAGTGATGTGAAATATTGATTGATAACCTTGGATGATAACTTAGAAAAGGTTAAACCATGTTTGCATGAAATCTAAGGACCTTTCCTGAACTTGATTGATGTGATGTCCGAGACAATGTTCGTGTTGTATGCGTTCGATAAGGGTCCTAGACTTGAGTGGACTGAACCTAAGGGTTAACTAGAGCACTCAGTGAACAGTCATTCTGATTTGGGGTTGGAGAATCCACCCATCCTATTCTGCTTTGTTTCCGATAATGGAGGGACTGTTCTAGAGTCTAGTGACCAGGTTAGAGGTTCAGGGTTCCGGTTTGTGTTAAGGGTATTTTGTCCAAGTGATAAACCTTATGAGAGTTGGGTGTTTGAAACAAAGTGCCACGTCTTGGTCAGACGGGGGCCACCTCTTGAATTCATTCACCTTCCATTCTGATCTGTTCCTGTTTCCGTTCCCGGTTGTGGGGGTGTTGTGTTCCCGGTAAAGGGGGTGCGGTTGAGTGTCGTAGAGCAAAGTGCCACATCGTGACCTGGCGGGGGCCACCTCTTGAATCTACGCCTCACCAATGTTCGTTGCAGGTTACTCTGCAGGTTACTCCCAGTGCCTTGACGAAGGCCGGGTTGGACCCTCGGGGTCAATTCTGAAATCACTAGACAATAGTTGTGTGATTCTAGTCTGTTAGCCGGATAGGCTGTTTGGTGATCTTGTTGCCCGGGGTTGTGGGTGTATTGTTTTCTGATCATGATTGTGATTTATGGTTATCGGTTTTATTATGTATCATACTTTGACATCTTCCGTTAAAAGTTTTGAAAAGATATCTGCATCTATTTTTTTGATTGTATATTAGTGGATGGTCGAACGAGACTATCTACTCACTGAGCCGTGTAGCTCATTCCACGATATTTCCAGATGCAGGGCAGGAGCCTACAGCCAGAGCGGATGTTTAGTTTTCTAACTTGATATTTTGGGGCCTGCGAGCCTGTGCTATTTGTGGGACGGATGTGGCCAAGGTTTTTATGATTTTGTTCATGGACATGTTAGCCGGATGTGGCTGGTATGCTGATTTTTGATTTCTGTGATATTGTTGCTGGGTTGGCATTTGGTTTTGATACGACTGTTAAACCGAGGGCTTAAGCCTGTTTTCGGTGAATTCTGTATTATCCTGTGTTATTCGATTATCGTGGTTTATTAGTTGTGATAAGGCTTGAGAACTTTTGATTTCAAAATGGTGTGTTTCAGTTTGTAGTCAGCATGTTGACCCACATTGTAATATTATGATACATGTACAGGAATTTCCTTAGTTTTTCTGGGGACATGCTGCCGAAATTTTTCCGAATCGGTTTCTGTAAGCTATTATTCCCTAGCATCTGTATTGTTGTTTGTGTGTGACGTTCCCTATCTTCCGCGGTTTCCTTAGTCCTAAGCATGGTAAGAGCCAATAGGAAAGGGCTACCGAGAGTGGTGGAGCCGCCATTGGGCTGATCTCACATGCTGCCGACTAAGGGATGGTGAGCTTGACGAGGACGTCAAGTCTTAAGTGGGGGAGATTGTAATACCCCGGTTTAGTCCCACATTGAAAGTGACAGAAAATATTATATGGTATATAGGGCTTAGTGGGCTTGCTATTGTTAACTTGTGCTTAAGCATTTTAATAGATTGGGCCACGTTGCAAATCGGCTCACCAAGTTAACAAATAGTTTGCTTACTAAGCAGGTCGTAACAAATGGTATCAGAGCAAAACTTAGTCCTAAGCATGGTAAGAGCCAATAGGAAAGGGCTACCGAGGATGGTGGAGCCACCTTTGGGCTGACCTCACATGCTGCCGACTAAGGGATGATTCTTGGGCATGTGTTAAGGTTTGGGCTTGACGAGGACATCAAGTCTTAAGTGGGGGAGATTGTAATACCCCGAGTATAGACCCATATTGCAAGTGGGAGAAACTATTATGTGGTTTATAAGGCTTAGTGGGCTTGCTATTGTTAACTTGGGCTTAAGCATTTTAATAAATTGGGCCACGTTGCAAATTGGCTCACCAAGTTAATAAATAGTTTGCTTACTAAGTGGGTCATAATACTTGTGAGTATCTCTTTACCCTTTTATCTTTTGTCTTTCATTTTCTACATCTTATTGATATTTCGTGTATTGAAGGGAAAGATACTTCTTCTGAATATCTGTGTCCACTGTCACGACTACTCTGCTTTTCATACTTATCTTTTTGATCTTCGATGGGGTTGTATAATGATATTGATGATTCATCTTCGATATGGTTGTATTCACTTGATAATATTTTGATGACATGACATTTTGATATTTAATGATGATGAGTAAATATTGATATGAATGGCCTTGATCTAACGTTTGAGATTATTGAATATGACTTGGTTGATATTTGATGTTGACAAGTGAATTCAAAATTGAGATTAGAATTAGACCTATCATGTCAAATTTATTTCTCTTATACATATTTGCTTTTGAAATTTTTCATTGGTTGATAAGTGAGATTTTAGGGAGATATGTTGTTTGAAAATTTTAATTTGAAAGTGAAGCCATTTCTTTGAATAAAATTAGCATATGAGTATGAAATTTAGGATTGTTGTCAATAGATGAATTTGATTAAGGTTTGTTTATTTTACTATTTGTTGGGAAGAAGGAGTCCAAAATCCACAAAAATAGTGAGAGACTCCCCTACTTGGCACTGTGTAAAATTGACAGTGGTACCAAAGGACACGGGTTGAAGTCTGAAAAGGGGAATGATGAGAGGAATCTATTCACATTAACTCCGCAGTCTTTAGTAAAATTCTTTCTACTAAAAAGACATGAGTTCTATTACATTGACTATGTGGTCAGTGTACTCTAACTTCGTCACTAGAAAAAAGGTGATAATCGAGTTAGAGAATATGAATAGTGCAAAAGGAATAAAAAGTATGTATCTATGTGGGTACATGCCTTCCAAAAAAAAAATTTGGAGTGGAAAAAGATTTTGGATACCTTATTCCTGTAGACAAAAGTATAATGAATTTAAACTGAAAATTGGATGAAGTCTTGAGGTTGAAATTCTTTCCTTCATGCAAGTTGCAAAGTTTTATTTGATTAAATGGTGGATCTTAAGAATTAGAGGTAAAAGATGATATATCTGTTTAAAATTTTATGATGCAATTCATGAGAATTTTTCTTTAGTGAATGTATGTTAGAAATTTATTTTCCATAAGAAAGTCTATGCCTATGACCAATTTTTGAATTTTCTTGGTTTTTGCTTGAGGACAAGCAAGGTTTGAGCCTTATGTGTTTGATGACACCGAAATCTATCATAATTTCTATGCCATTTTGTTGATGGTTTTGTGTCATATTCATATACTTTGCTTATTTTTATGCCCTTTTTATCAATATTTGCGGAATCTACACTCTTTTCTATTTTTAATGATTTTCAGGCAAAAAGGCATGTTTTTTAGTCGATTTCGAGCAATCCAATTGCGTAATTGAATTCACAACATCAAAAGGAGATCACATGTCAAATTTCAGAAGATTTGGAGCTTCAGAGGAAATTACGACACCCCCAATATATTCTTTACGGTACCGTAATTTGGAGATTTTTCGGGCAGAGAATCTCATATGATTACGGCACTACCGTAAGCATCTTTACGGTGTCGTATTTTGGAGAGTTTTTAATCAGAGGATAGATCGAGATTACGGTACTACCGTAAGGAACTTTACGGTACCGTATTTCGGGTCGATTTTCAACCCGAAAGATTTTGACATTACGGCACTACCGTAAAAAACGTTACGGTACCGTAATTCCAGAAGATTTCAAGCTGAGACCTCACTGTCCAGATTACGGCACTACCGTAAAAACCAATACGGCCGTAATTACGACGCTACTCGCGACTTTCCCGGTCAACTCCGAAGCCTGATTTTTGCATAGTTGATTGTAGATAATCCAGGCACTAATATTCGAAGCTGTAAGAAGGCGAAAAGGGCCATCACCAAGACGAAGACAAGCACACCAAAAGCCCTAACTTCCGTTCACCACAGAGAGAGAAATCACCTCACACGCCGCCGCCCTAGGTTTCGCTGCCGGGAAGCGTACAGTGCATCTCCGGCCGTGAAATTTGAGTGGAAGCTACGCATAGAGGGGGAGAAGGAGCACCTAATGTTTCAACGTGAACAGAGATCAGACGGAGAAGAAATCACCAGAAAATCGAGCGCCACCGTTGTTCGCCCAGATTACGGCCGTACCGTAATTTTCACTCCTCCTCTGTTTCGATTTTCTTCATCATGAATCATTGTAATCTTCCCTCTATGATAGCTTAAACCTCTTTTGGGACATGGGGGAGTAATTCACTTGAGTTTTAATGACTAGATGACTATCTTTTCTATTATTTCATCTCGTTTAATCTTAGCATGATGATTTTACTCATGTAATGTTTTGTTCTTAGACTCTCCTTATATCTATATTATTATTTATGTTTTAGAATTTTCGCTATTGACTAAAAAGTAATTGCTTGAGAATTCGGAACCCTAGAATTGCATGATAGGAACTCCTTTTAGGTTAGTTCTTGTTTGTTTGATTCTAGTAAGCGAACTACCATGATAATAATATAAATCTAGGATTGAGTCTAAGCTTTCAAACGTGGAGATCTTGTGTGAAAGCAAAGATCGGAACGTTAGAGAACCTTGAGTAAAACTAGTGTTGAGATTAGGATGCACGAAAGTGATCCTTGAAATTCCACTAGAGATTATCGACTTAGAACTCGGATGCACGAAAGTGATTCTTGAGTTCTCAGTTTGATGATTTACTTGAAGGTTCCCCACATGGGGGGCGAAACCCCTAAGTATGGCGCATATTAAAATTTTAAGCAGCGGAAGAGGGTTTCTTGAGATCGGTTTCATGAGATATGATCAACCATAATAACCCGATTGCAAATAGAGAAGGGTTCATACCGTAGCCATTTCAAGATGGCGCCTTGGAAGAAAAAGTTGCAAGCGCCTCTTCTCCAAAGTCTCGCACACAAGATGAACAATGTGCTTCTTCCTTGGTGCTCCTTGTGCTAGCAAGGTTCCAAGGTTGTCTTGCCGAATGGAAAGGAAAAGATGAGATGATGTTCTCTTGGCCGAAACCTCCTCAACCTTCAAGGCGTCGCCACACACGGAAGTCGAGAGGAATGAGAGCGAGAGGCGAGAATAGAGAGCACTCTATTCGAACGTGAGTGACTCCAATTGGAGATCATGGTTACTAAAAATAGCAACCACTCACCGCTCCAACGTTCACGCCAAGTGAACATGTCGCCACATCTTGAACCATGCGCTCATTTCATGAGCCGGTTCAATTTGGTTTGGTTTAAAACCAATCAAGCCAAGTAATCAAGTCCAGATCTCAAATAAACCCTAAGGCTCCAGATCTGACCGTTCATCTCTTGATGCTCTTGATCTCACCGATCTAGCATCTATTCTCTCGATCGAAGCTTACCGATCTCAAGCCCTAATCAATCAAACATCATCAGACTAGATCTCACTTACAATCAGAGATTAAATCCCTTTAAACTGAACCTAAACAATTCAGTCCACACGATCTGACTTAAGTAAGCCATATCATCAAATTGTGCGACCCTGAGGGTTTCCTTTAAATGTCGGTAACGATAACTCACGTTATCACGATCAGTGAGGGGTATCTAGCAACACATCACTGTCTCCCGATATAAAAGAAATGAGTCTTCCAAGACTACACCCAAAAACAGCACAAGTGTGAATCAACTTCACTAGGCATGCATACTTCCTTTGCCACTGGATGTTCTTATTGGACAAGCGTGTCAAACTTGTAGCTCCAATATGATGAGCATGATTAGATCAGATGAACACTGTCATCTGGGTATGGCCATACACTTTCTCAATCATCTCATCCAGGGGGCCCCTTTAGAACATCACACTCCTTAAACAAGGAGACGGCAATCCTATGTCTATCACTAGTGCCCTAACCTGACTCAAGCTCATTATCCAAGATAGTCTATAATCATTATGTTTCAAATGATATTGAACTACCTCAAAACAATGACAATCATCATTTAGAAACACAAGTGATCTCAAGTCAGAGGAAATGTGCCACTTGTCGCAATCAAGGATTATTCACATTGTGACAAACAATTGAATATCCTAGTAGGGTCTGTCCAGCACATCCAATGTACCCATGAGTCTACATCTTATTCCATGCTCGAAGCATCCTAAAAGATTAGAACACATATTAGTCTCAATCATATCAAGGCTGTCTCATGTTCACCAAGATATATCGACTAAGGACATAACTGCATGTCAGCCCAGCTGAACAGCTTTGAGACATTATTCAGAAGAACATATATTGCAGCAGACAATGTAGCTAACTGAATAATAACCATGCCTTTATAAACATAAACGTTTATTACATGATACTGTTACAATCCCAAGGCCTCAAACATTAGGCTTAAGGGCATACCCCAACAATCTCCCACTTGCACTTAATCTAATGGTTGAGAAATCTCAAACCCATATTATTACAGTGCTTCTCATGCTTCTGCTGCGCCAGAGGCTTGGTAAGCGGGTCTACCAGATTGTCATCTGTATGAACCTTGCAGACTTTGATCTCGCCACGATCTATGATCTCCCTGATCAAATGAAACCGTCTCTGTATGTGCTTGGACTTCTGGTGCGACCGTGGTTCCTTTGCTTGTGCGATTGCTCCAGTGTTATCACAGAAGATAACCAAAGGATCTGCACTCGAAGGAACAACACCAAGTTCTCTCACGAACTTACGAATCCACACTGCCTCCTTGGATGCTTCCGAGGCTGCAACATACTCGGCTTCTGTTGTGGAATCAGCAACAGTTGACTATTTGAAACTCTTCCACACCACTGCACCTCCATTCAAGCTAAAAACATAGCCTGATTGCGATCGGAAATCATCCTGGTCAGACTGGAACGAAGCGTCAGTATATCCTTCAATACTGAGTTCTTCCTGACCACCATATATCAAGAACATATCTTTGGTTCTCCGCAGATATTTTAAGATGTTCTTGACTGCAATCCAGTGTGCCTGACCTGGATTACTTTGGAAACGACTGGTCACGCTTAACCCGTAAGCGACGTCTGGGCGAGTACACAACATCGCATACATAATGGATCCAATAGCCGAAGCATAAGGCGTATTGTCCATTTCATCTTTCTCAGTCTGTGTTTGTGGACACTGACTCTTCGAAAGATTCAGACCATGTCTGACTGGAAGATATCCTCGTTTAGAATTCTCTAAATGAAATCTCTCCAGGACTTTTTCGATGTAAGTACTCTGGCACAACCCGAGAAGCCTCTTAGATCTATCCCTGTAGATCTTCACACCTAATACATAGGCTGCTTCTCCTAAATCTTTCATCTGGAAACATTTCTTTAACCATGCTTTAACAGCATGCATTTTAGGAATGTCATTTCCAATGATCAAGATGTCATCGACGTAGAGGACTAGGAAAGTAATTACGCTCCCACTAAACCTCTTATATACACACGGGTCATCTTCGTTCTTGATGAAACCAAATTCAGTGACTGATTCATCAAAACGAATATTCCAGCTTCTTGATGCTTGCTTAAGTCCATAAATGGACTTCTTTAACTTGCATATCTTATGACGATCTGATGGATTAGTGAAACCCTCTGGTTGTGTCATATACACATCCTCATCCAGATTTCCATTAAGGAAAGCTGTTTTCACATCCATCTGCCAGATCTCATAATCATAATATGCCGCTATCGCGAAAAGAATCCGAATAGACTTAAACATGGCTACAGGCGAGAAAGTTTCATCATAATCTATCCCGTAGATTTGTTTGAAACCTTTCGCAACTAGCCTGCCTTTATAGGTAACCACGTTACCATCCATGTCAATCTTCTTCTTGAAGATCCATTTACAGCCTATAGGGATAACTCCCGGAGGCGGATCAACCAAATCCCAGACTTGGTTATCTGACATGGAGTCCATCTCGGCGCGCATAGCTTCAAGCCATCTCGCTGACTCCGGTCCACTGACCGCATCCGCATAAGTGATGGGTTCATCATTATCAATGATGTAGACTCCGTCATAGCGCTCAGGCTGTCGACGGATCCTTCCCGATCTTCGTGGTTCCCGTGATATCTGAGCCTCAGGTTGTTCAATAACCTGATCTACTGGCTCAGGCTCATCCAACTCTGCTTGAGCACTTTGTCCTTCCTCTGGATTCTCATCCAGCTTTATTTCTCTCCCACTGGCCTCTTGCAGAAGAAACTCCTTCTCAAGAAATATGGCCGTCCGAGCAACAAATACCTTGTTCTCTTTGGGATCGTAGAAATAATAACCCTTAGTCTCCTTAGGGTAACCGACAAAGATACATTTGTCAGATCTGCTCTCTAGTTTCCCAGAGGCGAGCTTTTTGACATAAGCCTCGCAGCCCCAGATCCTGATAAATGTCAAGCTTGGCTGTTTCCCATACCATAATTCATATGGCGTCTTTGAAACTGCCTTGGATGGCACTCGGTTTAGTACTTTTGCAGCTGTTTCCAGTGCAAAACCCCAAAAGGAGTATGGAAGAGTAGCCTGACTCATCATAGAACGAACCATATCAAGTAACGTTCTGTTTCTCCTCTCGGACACACCATTCCATTGCGGTGTTCCTGGCGGAGTGAGCTGTGAGATAATCCCACACTCCTTCAGATAGTCAGTAAACGTATGACTCAAGTATTCTCCACCTCGATCTGAGCAAAGCGCCTTGATATTTCGGCCTAGCTGATTCTGTACTTCATTCTTGAACTCTTTGAACTTGTCAAAAGATTCACTCTTATGTCTCATCAGATAGACATAGCCATACCTACTGAAATCGTCAGTAAAGGTAATGAAGTACTGATAGCCACCTCTGGCATGTTTACTAAATGGCACACACACATCACTGTGTATAAGGTCCAGTAAACCTGAAGCCCTTTGACCTTTGTGAGGAAAAGGCGACTTCGTCATTTTACCCATCAAACAAGCTTTGCATGTATCAATCTCCTTGTAAGAGAATGATCCCAGCAGTCCATAATCATGCAACCGCTTAATGCGTTTCTCGTTAATATGGCCTAAACGACTATGCCATAGCAAGGTGCTGTCATCAGCATACTTGGCTTTCTTAATATCAACATTTTGTATAGAACAATCCATGTCCAACATGAATAATCCATTGCTAATTGAACCAGTTGCATAAACAATATTATCATAAGATAAAAGACACTTTGAAATATTGCATTCAAAGGAAAAACCCTTCCTGACAAAAGCAGGAATGGAGATAATATTTTTAGTAATACTGGGAACAAAATAACAACTGTTTAGTTCCAATACAAGTCCAGATGGTAAAGAAATGAAATAGTCTCCTACAGCAACAGCAGCAACCCGTGCCCCGTTTCCAACTCGTAGGTCCACCTCATGCTGTCCCACCTGCCTTCTTCTCTTGAGTTCCTGTACATTTGAACAAATGTGAACTCCACATGCAGTGTCCAACACCCATGATATAGAAGAAGAAAACATGACCTTAGTCACGTATATACCTGAGCCAGAAGCGATGCTTCCCCTCTTATCTCCTTGGAGCGCTTTACAGTCCTTTTTCCAGTGACCCAGCTGGCCACAGTGGAAACACCTGTATTCCTTGGACCGCTTCACCTTCTGCTTCAGAGCCTTGCTGTAGCTCTTGACAGGGGTCTTGCCCTTCTTCCCCTTCTTCTTGTTCCTCGAAGGAACCATTAAGACAGAGGTCGAAGGCTTTCCCTTCAGAGTCTCCTCAGTAGTCAAGAGCATATTCAGCAGCTCTGCCGGAGTACAATCGATTTTGTTCATATTAAAGTTAATAATGAACGCGTCGAATGAAGGCGGGAGAGACTGCAGAATAATATCCACAGCAAGCTCCTGGTTGATGGTATGCCCCAGTTTCTCTAGAGCCTCCTTGTGCCCAATCATCTTGAGCATGTGAGCTCCCACTGGGCTCCCTTCAGCCAGTTTGCTCTGAAAGAACAGCTTTGTCAAATTATAGCGCTCAGTCCTTGCCTGTGCAGCATACAGCATCTTGAGGTTCGCTATCATGTCTATAGCAGACATATCCTCATGCTAACGCTGCAGCGGTGGCGTCATAGACGCTAACATCAGGCAAGCGACATCAATGCTATCATTGACGTGCTTTTCATAGGCTTCCCGAACCGCCCTTGCGGCGTTCGGAGCGGGCTGAGGCGGTATCGCCGTCTCGAGGACATACAGTTTCCTCTCTGCCTTAAGAACGATCTTAAGGTGTCCAAACCAGTCAGAGAAGTTCGGCCCAGCAAACTTCTCCCTTTCCAGTAGGGATCGCACATTGAAGTTCATGGTGTTCGTTGCTGCAGGTATCTACAACAATGCAAGAACAGCAAGGTCAGTATCAATGTGAAGAATCAATCAGGACTTAAGAAAGATTCTTTTTCTCACTATTTTATCTGACTGAAAAATCCATTAAACAGTCCGAAAGAGTAGACACTCTTTTAGTGAGATGGGATCCGGATTTCATACTTGGTCTCTGCGTCCCGCTCAGGCGAGATAAGATGCACAGAGAGTACAAGCACTAATCTCCGGTAGGCAGTCCCTGCCGATCGCCAACCCGTGCGATTCCCCTTCATCTGGGCAATCCAGCAGACTGTGCCAACTGAGTTGGTACAACACAGTCTCTGATCCCACAGATGGCTGCCTCCATGTGCTACCATATGCGCCACATATGTAGCCTACATGGTCAAGCTGACCCGACCTACTCCCTGGACCACCATGTGCTATGCTGAGCAACGAGAAGGGATAAATCCCTACTCTATAACACACAGGTGTAATCCCACACCGTCTGAAGATAGATGGACGTGCCCACTGAGTGGGTACAACACGGCTCCAACGATAATCAGAACAGTGAGGTTTTGCGTCAGAAGGCTTACGAGCTTGATATTTTAACGTTCGATTTTAACGGTCTTTTATCTTCTTCACTATCATGCAATTCCTATGGTGATAGCAGAAGATAAACTAATCATGCAATTCTAATATTTAAACAATAAATAAAAGAAAGCATGAATCTTATGTGGTAAAAGCCCATAGCCCTAGTAAGACCTTAATTAACTTAAGTCTTCACTTGCTTTTCTTCATGGGGCTTTTGCTGCTCATCTGGCCCAAACCAGGGCCCAAGCGCCATCTGCAGGTCTGGTGCGCCCACTAGGAATATGCGCCAGGTCCTAGGGTCGAACCCTAGACCTCCCACCTGGTCAAGCCACTTGCTGCATGCGCCTCTGCCAAGAGTGCTCTGTGCTCTTGTCTAATTAAATTACAAATTTAACTATCTAGACAAGATTGACACGCAGGTCAATTACATTTTATAAATTAAAGCAATGTGATGCGCAGATCACAATATAAAATTAATTTACAAAATTAACCAGGCACGCAGGCCCCAGCACAGCACTCATTAAAGACGGGCAGCCCACATAAGATTAAAAAAAAAAACATACATATGCAACAATCAACATGTGATCCAATCATGAAAATTAAATTTCGAAAACCCCTTGGGATGAATTTTAATTTTCCTTATTTGCCCTACTGCCTTACAATGGTCCATTACTAGGGATCCACTCATCCATCCTAGTCAGATCCACTGCCCTTGCATGCACCAAGTCCTAACTGACTTGAGTCGACCATAAGGTCAACCATGCATGCGCCAGGGCTGAACAACCACAATGAGGTCTGGCAAGCGGGTGTGACCCCGGGCCTAACTCATGTGCGTTCACCAGTTGTCTCAATCAGACATCGCTACACGCCTGTCTGCAGCCGACCTGTAGCCACCACGTGCTTGCGCACAGGTGCTACCTGGTCAACCCATCAAGGCTGTCAGATAGTCTGATCAGACTTTTGGATCTAACCTAAGGGGGGTGACTTCAACCCTAATAACCCATCTAAGGGTTTAAAGTAGGTGCCTTAGATCTAAGATGAATCGCGCAAGTTATTTGTTTTGAAAACACAATGAAACAAGCGCCAACAACATGCGCCAAGGAGAAAATAACATCTATAAGAAACATGTATTTTCGCCAACTTACAACTACAGCATAAGCATTCGCATGTGACCTATAGATCTGTTATCTTGCGCAAACATGGATCATAAAACATAACATGGCAATCATAAAACATGAACATTGGCTCTGATACCAATTGAAGGTTCCCCACATGGGGGGCGAAACCCCTAAGTATGGCGCATATTAAAATTTTAAGCAGCGGAAGAGGGTTTCTTGAGATCGGTTTCATGAGATATGATCAACCATAATAACCCGATTGCAAATAGAGAAGGGTTCATACCGTAGCCATTTCAAGATGGCGCCTTGGAAGAAAAAGTTGCAAGCGCCTCTTCTCCAAAGTCTCGCACACAAGATGAACAATGTGCTTCTTCCTTGGTGCTCCTTGTGCTAGCAAGGTTCCAAGGTTGTCTTGCCGAATGGAAAGGAAAAGATGAGATGATGTTCTCTTGGCCGAAACCTCCTCAACCTTCAAGGCGTTGCCACACACGGAAGTCGAGAGGAATGAGAGCGAGAGGCGAGAATAGAGAGCACTCTATTCGAACGTGAGTGACTCCAATTGGAGATCATGGTTACTAAAAATAGCAACCACTCACCGCTCCAACGTTCACGCCAAGTGAACATGTCGCCACATCTTGAACCATGCGCTCATTTCATGAGCCGGTTCAATTTGGTTTGGTTTAAAACCAATCAAGCCAAGTAATCAAGTCCAGATCTCAAATAAACCCTAAGGCTCCAGATCTGACCGTTCATCTCTTGATGCTCTTGATCTCACCGATCTAGCATCTATTCTCTCGATCGAAGCTTACCGATCTCAAGCCCTAATCAATCAAACATCATCAGACTAGATCTCACTTACAATCAGAGATTAAATCCCTTTAAACTGAACCTAAACAATTCAGTCCACACGATCTGACTTAAGTAAGCCATATCATCAAATTGTGCGACCCTGAGGGTTTCCTTTAAATGTCGGTAACGATAACTCACGTTATCACGATTAGTGAGGGGTATCTAGCAACACATCACTGTCTCCCGATATAAAAGAAATGAGTCTTCCAAGACTACACCCAAAAACAGCACAAGTGTGAATCAACTTCACTAGGCATGCATACTTCCTTTGCCACTGGATGTTCTTATTGGACAAGCGTGTCAAACTTGTAGCTCCAATATGATGAGCATGATTAGATCAGATGAACACTGTCATCTGGGTATGGCCATACACTTTCTCAATCATCTCATCCAGGGGGCCCCTTTAGAACATCACACTCCTTAAACAAGGAGACGGCAATCCTATGTCTATCACTAGTGCCCTAACCTGACTCAAGCTCATTATCCAAGATAGTCTATAATCATTATGTTTCAAATGATATTGAACTACCTCAAAACAATGACAATCATCATTTAGAAACACAAGTGATCTCAAGTCAGAGGAAATGTGCCACTTGTCGCAATCAAGGATTATTCACATTGTGACAAACAATTGAATATCCTAGTAGGGTCTGTCCAGCACATCCAATGTACCCATGAGTCTACATCTTATTCCATGCTCGAAGCATCCTATAAGATTAGAACACATATTAGTCTCAATCATATCAAGGCTGTCTCATGTTCACCAAGATATATCGACTAAGGACATAACTGCATGTCAGCCCAGCTGAACAGCTTTGAGACATTATTCAGAAGAACATATATTGCAGCAGACAATGTAGCTAACTGAATAATAACCATGCCTTTATAAACATAAACGTTTATTACATGATACTGTTACAATCCCAAGGCCTCAAACATTAGGCTTAAGGGCATACCCCAACATTACTTATCATTAGCATTGGGATGACTCTTGCACGAGAGTGAAGATTTATCCCAGTATGGTTGTCTACACGAAAGTGAGATAATCCTTTTATTCTAGTAAATTGCATCTTTGTCACGTTGAAATTAAACTGATGAAATCCCTATTCAAGTCTAGTCATAAAAATTAAAGTGAACGAAACCCTAGTCCTAGCTTCTCTCTGTGATAATTCCGTTTCAGCGCTTTGGTCTTCGTTTGCTAGTTTGCACTCTTTTGATTTCCTAGATAATGAAAAATTAATTATTCGGTACTCAGCAACATAAGTCCCTATGGATTCGATACTTTCTTTATTACTTCGAGTATCCGTACACTTGCGGACACAACACTCCAGCGAAGGTGTGTGATTATTCATGAATTGCTGTAAACAAGTTAATGAAATGCTGTAAACCTTGTTCTGTTCCCTTCCTTTATGTTCTTTAAAACAAGTTAATGAAGAAAAATCAATGTCTTATTACTCAGTTATGCTAGGTATCTTGCTGATCTTCACAATTTGGTTGATATAGATAAAAAAAATCGCTGCTTGATAAGTTGCTCTGATTTTCAAACATACTAATTCTTCATATAGAGCTGCGAATATGTTTTTTCTTTTAATTATGTTAATAATTTATGCTTAATTTAATAAGCACAGTATTTTTATTCTGCTGACCAGCAATTGTAGTTTCCCAAATAGCTTCTGCTTCTCTCAGTCAGCTACCTTTCAATTAGTAATTCTCCATCCAGCAGTCAACAGAAGCAGAATCAGCCCCAAACTGGCCCTACAAAAGTAGGTGATTTTACCTGAAATTCCACAAAAATGATAAAAAGTGAAGATTCTGAAGCAATCAAGTAAATAAGTCTCATTGGAGTATAAAAAAAATTAAAATAGGCCTAAATTTGAGATAAAATAATAGTAGAAATTTCTCTTAAAATGCAAGGCATCACCTTGTTATTAACATAGGGCAACTATAAACTCATGGTGAAATAATTTGTTGAAAAAAAGTAGTCTCGTTAAATTATCACCTAATCTATGAATTATTGGTGGCATCAATGTTAAATTTTTACATAGATATTTGGCAAGATTATGTGTAAATCATAGTCTTTCCGTAATAGTGATACAACATGGAAGCCTATGGGGATATTGCATGTGAATGTTGCTTAGGCATTTCATCTGGTCAAGTTGGATTTTCTTATTAAATTTGATCCCTATCTTTTCCTCGGTTTCAGCATAGAGAGATTGCCTTAAAAATGACCCCAAATAAAACCCCATTTATTTAACCTCTAGTAATTAAAAATACCCTCTAGTTCTTACATCAGAAGCTATTCTTACAAGATAAGAAATACATGAGATTGATTGTCAAAGAAAACTTTTAGATGAGATTCGAATTATCTAAAGAGAGATTCAATTTCTAACCTGTCAATTCAATAGGATAATGATAATCTAAATTGTCATAATCGCAAATAGGGTAGCAAATCATGCTAGATATACAAGTTATTATAAATTCTAATTAGAAAATTGGCCTCAACACCTGGCAAAAATTTTGCATGTGGATGTGAAATAATTAATTTTCTTTAGTATAGGAAGAGGGACAACATCAACTAACATCTTTACCTTAATATTGTGTATAGTAGGAAGGATAGAAAATTAGAAGGAAAGGAAATAAGAAGGAAGGGAAAGTAAAGAGGAAGGAAAGTAAAAAAAATTCCTCCTTTTGTTTGTTGGGGTCATTTTTGGTCATGTTTAATATGTTTGACTTTTTAAAATTCACCTTATAAAAATAAAGTTTTTTTTTGGTTTAATGGGTTATGACTTCCAATGTACTCAAGCACTCATTGTTAATTATGTTGGGGTATGCCCTTAAGGCTAATGTTTGAGGCCTTGGGATTGTAATAGTATCATTGTATAAACTCTTAAGTTTATAAAGGCATGGTTGTTATTCAGGTTGTTACCTTGTCTGCTGCAATTAGCGTACTTCTGAATAATGTCTCAAAGCTGTTCAGCTAGGCTGACATGCTATAAAGTCCTTAGTCGAGATATCTTGGTGAACATGAGACAGCCTTGATATGCTTGAGACTAATATGTGTTCTAATCTTATAGGATGCTTCGAGCATGGAATAAGATGTAGACTCATGGGTACATTGGATGTACTGGACAGACCCTACTACGATATTCAATTGCTTGTCACAATGTGAATGATCCTTGATTGCAACAAGTGGCACATGTCCTCTGACTTGAGATCACTTGTGTTTCTAAATGATGATTGTCATTGTTTTGAGGTAGTTCAATATCATTTGAAACATGATGGTTATAGACTATCTTGGATAATGAGCTTGAGTCAGGTTAGGGCACTAGTGATAGATAAAGGATTGACGTCTCCTTGTTTAAGGAGTGTGATGTTCTAGAGGGGCCCCCCTGAATGAGATGATTGAGAAAGTGTATGGCCATACCCAGGTGACTATGTTCATCTGGTCTAATCATACTCATCATATTGGAGCTACAGGCTTGACACGCTTGTCCAATAAGAACATCCAGTGGCAAAGGATACATGCATGCCTTGTGAATAGATTCACACTTGTGCTGTGGTTTGGGTGTAGTCTTGGAAGACTCTTTCCTTTATATCGGGAGACAGTGATGTGTTGCTAGATACCCCTCACTGATCGTGATAACGTGAGTTATCGTTACCGACATTTAAAGGAAACCCTCAGGGTCGCACAATTTGATGATATGGCTTACTTGAGTCAGATCGTGTGGACTGAATTGTTTGGGTTCAGTTTAAAAGGGTTTAATCTCTGATTGTAAGTGAGATCTGGTCTGATCATGTTTGATTGATTAGGGCTTGAGATCGGTAAGCTTCGATCGAGAGAGATGATGCTAGATCGGTGAGATCAGGAGCATCAGGAGATGAACGGTTAGATCTTGAGCCTTAGGGTTCAATGTGGTCTAGACCAAGTGGCTTGGCTTAATTGAGATCTTGAACCAAATCTAATAGAACCGGTTCACTATGTGAACGTTTGGTTCAATTAGTGAGAAGTTTCGAGCGTTCACTTGGAGTGAACGCATGAACCATAAACACTTACCATTTGTGGATGGCAGTTTTCTATGTTGAAAACCAAAACGCCTCCATGTGGTAAATGGGGGTTGATCGAACTTCACTTGGCTTCTTGCAATTTTTGCGTGTGAAAGAAGTGGTGGACGAAGGTGTGGAGCTCTCGGCCAAGCTTGATCTCTCATCATCCCCTTCCATTCGACAAGAAAGCTTGGGTGCCTTGCTAGCACAAGGGACGCCAAGGAAGTAAGCGCTCTTCATCTTGTGTGTGAACTTTTGGAGGAGATCTAAGTTGCTCTCTTCTTCCAAGCCGACCTCCAAGGCAATGGCGTTGGTATGAATCTCCTTCTTGATCCAATCAATAGATCTAAGTTGATTATATGAGCATATAAGCGATTGTATTGATGAAATCCTAGCAAACTTGCATGCGCCCCCCTAAATTAGGGTTTCATCTGCTTGCGCTCCCCCTCGAAGGGTTATTATTGATGAAACAGCCGAGCTTATGTCAAAAAGCTCGCCTCTGGGAAACTGGAGAGCAGATCTGAGAAATGCATCTTTGTCGGTTACCCTAAGGAAACTAAGGGTTATTATTTCTACGATCTCAAAGAGAACAAAGTATTTGTTGCTCGGACGGCCATATTTCTTGAGAAGGAGTTTCTTCTGCAAGAGGCCAGTGGGAGAGAAATAAAGCTGGATGAGAATCCAGAGGAAGGACAAAGTAGTCAAGCACAGTTGGATGTGCATGAGCCAGTGGATCAGGTTATTGAACAACCTGAGGCTCAGATATCACGGGAACCGCGAAGATCGGGTAGGATCCGTAGACAGCCTGAGCGCTATGACGGAGTCTACATCATTGATAATGATGAACCCCTTACTTATGCGGATGCGGTCAGTGGACCGGAGTCAGCTAGATGGCTTGAAGCTATGCGAGCCGAGATGGACTCCATGTCAGATAACCAAGTCTGGGATTTGGTTGATCCGCCTCCGGGAGTAATCCCTATAGGCTGTAAATGGATCTTCAAGAAGAAGATTGACATGGATGGTAACGTGGTTACCTATAAAGGCAGGCTAGTAGCGAAAGGTTTCAAACAAATCTACGGGATAGATTATGATGAAACTTTCTCTCCTGTAGCCATGTTTAAGTCTATTCGGATTCTTTTCGCGATAGTAGCATATTACGATTATGAGATCTGGCAGATGGATGTGAAAACAGCTTTCCTTAATGGAAATCTGGATGAGGATGTGTATATGACACAACCTGAAGGTTTCACTAATCCATCAGATCGTCATAAGATATGCAAGTTAAAGAAGTCCATTTATGGACTTAAACAAGCATCTAGAAGCTGGAATATTCGTTTTGATGAATCAATCTCTGAGTTTGGTTTCATCAAGAACGAGGACGACCCGTGTGTATATAAGAGGTTTAGTGGGAGCGTGATTACATTCCTAGTCCTCTACGTCGATGACATCTTGATCATTGGAAATGATATTCCTGAAATGCATGCGGTTAAGGCATGGTTAAGGAAATGTTTCCAGATGAAAGATCTAGGAGAAGCAGCCTATGTATTAGGTGTGAAGATCTACAGGGATAGATCTAAGAGGCTTCTCGGGCTGTGCCAAAGTACTTACATCGATAAAGTCCTGGAGAGATTTCATTTAGAGAATTCTAAACGAGGATATCTTCCAGTCAGACATGGTCTGAATCTTTCGAAGAGTCAGTGTCCACAAACACAGACTGAGAAAGATGAAATGGACAATACGCCTTATGCTTCGGCTATTGGGTCCATAATGTATGCGATGTTGTGTACTCGCCCTGACGTCGCTTACGGGTTAAGCGTGACCAGTCGGTTCCAAAGTAATCCAGGTATGGCGCACTGGATTGCAGTCAAGAACATTTTAAAAATATCTGCGGAGGACCAAAGATATGTTCTTGATATATGGTGGTCAGGAAGAACTCAGTATAGAAGGATATACTGACGCTTCGTTCCAGTCGGACCAGGATGATTTCCGATTGCAATCAGGCTATGTTTTTAGCTTGAATGGTGGAGCAGTGGTGTGGAAGAGTTTCAAACAGTCAACTGTTGCTGATTCCACAACAGAAGCCGAGTATGTTGCAGCCTCGGAAGCATCCAAGGAGGCAGTGTGGATTCGTAAGTTCGTGAGAGAACTTGGTGTCGTTCCTTCGAGTGCAGATCCTTTGGTTATCTTTTGTGATAACACTGGAGCAATCGCACAAGCAAAGGAACCACGGTCGCACCAGAAGTCCAAGCACATACAGAGACGGTTTCACTTGATCCGGGAGATCATAGATCGTGGCGAGATCAAAGTCTGCAAGGTTCATACAGACGACAATCTGGCTGACCCGCTTACCAAGCCTCTGGCGCAGCAGAAGCATGAGAAGCACTGTAATAATATGGGTTTGAGGTTTCTCAACCATTAGATTAAGTGCAAGTGGGAGATTGTTGGGGTATTCCCTTAAGGCTAATGTTTGAGGCCTTGGGATTGTAATAGTATCATTGTATAAACTCTTAAGTTTATAAAGGCATGGTTGTTATTCAGGTTGTTACCTTGTCTGCTACAATTAGCGTACTTCTGAATAATGTCTCAAAGCTGTTCAGCTAGGCTGACATGCTATAAAGTCCTTAGTCGAGATATCTTGGTGAACATGAGACAACCTTGATATGCTTGAGACTAATATGTGTTCTAATCTTATAGGATGCTTCGAGCATGGAATAAGATGTAGACTCATGGGTACATTGGATGTACTGGACAGACCCTACTAGGATATTCAATTGCTTGTCACAATGTGAATGATCCTTGATTGCAACAAGTGGCACATGTCCTCTGACTTGAGATCACTTGTGTTTCTAAATGATGATTGTCATTGTTTTGAGGTAGTTCAATATCATTTGAAACATGATGGTTATAGACTATCTTGGATAATGAGCTTGAGTCAGGTTAGGGCACTAGTGATAGATAAAGGATTGCCGTCTCCTTGTTTAAGGAGTGTGATGTTCTAGAGGGGCCCCCCTGAATGAGATGATTGAGAAAGTGTATGGCCATACCCAGGTGACTATGTTCATCTGGTCTAATCATACTCATCATATTGGAGCTACAGGCTTGACACGCTTGTCCAATAAGAACATCCAGTGGCAAAGGATACATGCATGCCTTGTGAATAGATTCACACTTGTGCTGTGGTTTGGGTGTAGTCTTGGAAGACTCTTTCCTTTATATCGGGAGACAGTGATGTGTTGCTAGATACCCCTCACTGATCGTGATAACGTGAGTTATCGTTACCGACATTTAAAGGAAACCCTCAGGGTCGCACAATTTGATGATATGGCTTACTTGAGTCAGATCGTGTGGACTGAATTGTTTGGGTTCAGTTTAAAAGGGTTTAATCTCTGATTGTAAGTGAGATCTGGTCTGATCATGTTTGATTGATTAGGGCTTGAGATCGGTAAGCTTCGATCGAGAGAGATGATGCTAGATCGGTGAGATCAGGAGCATCAGGAGATGAACGGTTAGATCTTGAGCCTTAGGGTTCAATGTGGTCTAGACCAAGTGGCTTGGCTTAATTGAGATCTTGAACCAAATCTAATAGAACCGGTTCACTATGTGAACGTTTGGTTCAATTAGTGAGAAGTTTCGAGCGTTCACTTGGAGTGAACGCATGAACCATAAACACTTACCATTTGTGGATGGCGGTTTTCTATGTTGAAAACCAAAACGCCTCCATGTGGTAAATGGGGGTTGATCGAACTTCACTTGGCTTCTTGCAATTTTTGCGTGTGAAAGAAGTGGTGGACGAAGGTGTGGAGCTCTCGGCCAAGCTTGATCTCTCATCATCCCCTTCCATTCGACAAGAAAGCTTGGGTGCCTTGCTAGCACAAGGGACGCCAAGGAAGTAAGCGCTCTTCATCTTGTGTGTGAACTTTTGGAGGAGATCTAAGTTGCTCTCTTCTTCCAAGCCGACCTCCAAGGCAATGGCGTTGGTATGAATCTCCTTCTTGATCCAATCAATAGATCTAAGTTGATTATATGAGCATATAAGCGATTGTATTGATGAAATCCTAGCAAACTTGCATGCGCCCCCCTAAATTAGGGTTTCATCTGCTTGCGCTCCCCCTCGAAGGGGACTCTTCAAATTATCCCTAAAATTAGGGCACCTTTAATTGAGATATCTATATTATGAAATAAAATAAAATGGCTGAACATAATGATTCATTAAATATTAAAACAAAGATACATTATGAGCTCAGAAAGAAAAATGACAAAGAGAAAAAGTCTTCGTCAACTTGAATAATTTGTATCTACCAAATACCTAGCCTTGCAATGGCTTGTTGGATATTTTGGATCCATCCTCAATGACTCATCAGATGTTCACTTTGAGAAATACTCAGCCTCAACGGCTTGTTGGGTAAATATATCCGACCATGATGGTTTGTTGGATATTCGATTTGAGAAATTACCCCGCCTCAACGGCTTGTTGGGTAAAGATATCCGGCCTTGCGGCTTGTTGGATATTCGATTTGAGAAATTACCTAGCCTCAATGGCTTGTTGGGTAAAGATATTCGGCCTTGTGATGTGTTGGATATTCGAATTGAGAAATTACCCAGCCTCAATGGCTTGTTGGGTAAAGATATACGGCCGTGCAGTGTGTTGGATATTTGATTTGAAAAATATCCGGCCTTGCGGCGTGTTGAATATTTGATTTGAAAAATACCCAGCCTTGCGGTGTGTTGGATATTTGATTTGAAAAATATCGGGCCTTGAGATATGTTTGATATTTGATTCGACAAAATATCCAGTCTTGCGGCATGTTGGATATTTAATTTGAAAAAAAATATCCAGCCTTGCAGTGTGTTGGATATTTAAATTTGGAAAAATATCCGGTCTTGCGGTGTGTTGGATATTTAAATTTGAAAAATATTCGGCCTTGCGCGTGTTGGCTATTTGATTTAGAAAGTATCCGGCCTTGCGGTGTGTAGGATATTTGATTTGAAAAAAAAAATATCCGGCCTTGCTGCATATTGAATATTTGATTTGGGAAGATACCTGGCTTTTTGAGGGCTTGTGGATATCAGAACTTGTTCAATACTCATTTCTTTTGGCATAGGCCATAGAGCAAAAATCTAAGTTGTATTGTAACAACGTTGAGGAACTATGCCTCGATATAAAGTATCGACGTATGCAGCTCCCAAACAACGTCATTGACAACACGCGTCAAGTATTAATTGTCCATCATGATGTTTGAATTAACTAGATGTGTTGGGTGAATGAGCCGTTACGCTAAACATTCGAAGTTTGATTGAATGTTTTGTAAATCTACTTAGATCTAAGTTTTTGATCAAAAATTGGAGTTTAGATCTGGAAAGATCTGATCCAAATTTGTTAGGATAAACATTCGGATCACTATGGATATCATCTAATTGGCCGAGAGCTAGGAAAATTAATTACAGCCATTGAAAGATTGATTTGTACATCTGTTTTGATCCAGATCTCTAATCGAAAATCTGAGGGCGAATTTGGAAAGATCTAACTTAGATGAGTAAGGATCAACGTTTGGATCACTTCATAAATCATCCGATTAGCTGATATTCTGGTGAATTAAATTCAGCCATTTAAAAGTTTGATTCATAGGTCTGCTTGGATCTGGATCTCTAATTGAAAATACGAAGGTAGATCTGAAAAGATCTGACAAAATTTGATAGGAGTCGCCACTTTGATCATCTTGGGAGTCTACCAATTGGCTAAGATTTGAGTAAATCAATTTCAGTCGTTCATTATATTTGAGTTTGGATCAACATATTTTTAGATTGGTTTAATCAGAACCTTTGATTCCATCAGGTCTAAATTTTAATTCAAATCATTTAATCCTGAATTATTAAATCTGAGCCATTAGATTTAAATTTAATCCTAGTCATCGATCATAAGTGATTAAATCCGGACCATTAAATTTGCGTTTAATCTTGGCCATCGATCTTAAGTGATAAAATCTGGCCTGTTTAACTTTGAATTTGATCCGAACCGTCGAATCATCTTGCTGGTGGAATTGAGCCGTTGGATCAGATTAAAAATCTGATTATGCTTGAAGGCGCAGTCGTCCACCTCCGCCATCCGACCTCCATCTTCCGTCACTTGCCGTCAGCTAGCCAGATGCTCGGTGGCTCTGGCCAGAGCCTCTCTACATCTCACCGGGGCAGTGGCCGGCGTTCAGCATCCTTTGGTGGTGATTCGACGCCACACGAGTGTGTTTTATTCGAAATAGAGACAAATACAGGGTTGCCGGAGAAGCTTTCGATTTCGGCAATCCAGTCGTATGATGGACAGATCCTTTCGTCTATTGGTGCGCACTCTGGAGGAGAGGTCGTGGATGAAGTTTCAACACAATCCGACGGCTAGATGATGCGTTCGTCATAGAAATCCAAAGTGTTTGTAGCTGGAAGAGAAACACAAGCAAGCGCCAGAAATTTGTTTGATTCCAGCGATCCGATTGTCGGATGGCCAGATCCTCTTGCCTGCCAGTGCACACACTAGAAGAGAAGGTGTAGGCAAAATTTCAACCCGATCAGATGGTCGGATGTAGTGCTCGACGAGATGGATTGTGGTGAAATTCGGTGGAGTCCTACGAAGGGTGACGACAAACAGTTTTTGATTTTTGCTGAGTCAAAATTTCCAAATCGTGGTCAAAATCACAGTTTGTAGAGATTTTTTACGGATCGCTCTCTCAACCACAAATGAGATCATAGAGAGAAGATTCTCTCTTTAATTTTTAATTCCCACGAATTATAGAAGCACGGGAGCTTTTTGTCATGGATTAGCGTCTTATTCTCTTTTTTTTCGCATGATTTATTTTGGAGTTTACTGTCCATCAAAATAAGTATTTATTTTGGAGTTGTCTCTCCATCAAGATATTGTTTATTTCGAAGTTGCCTTTTCCATCAGGGTGTGTTTATTTCGAACTTGTCTCTCCATCAAGAGAGACCGAGGGGAAAAGAAAGGATAGAAACAAATACGTGTCACGAACAAAGTCTTCTTGGAGGATTTTTTAGAGTTGGCCTTGTAGAGTTCTTTGTCAGCGTCTGAACCTTGTAGTGTTCTTCATGTGCCTGTTTTTAGAGCCAAGCACCTTCTTTTATACAAATCACCTTGCTATTTTCAATACAATAAATAAATAGGTTTATTTGCTATCAGGCCTCCCACGATACCTCATCTTCCTCTGTCTCACGATTAATCTTTGCTCCAAATTTAGCAGAATACCCATTCTCCCCTTTTGAATCAATTTTTAATCCATAAAACTCAATTTTGTCAAATTTAACAATCTCCTCCATGGGATTATATTTTTTTATCCTTATTTTATTACTATGTCATAACCACTCCCACGTTTCTCTTCTTTTACTATTTTTTAATCGAATGCATGATCCCACTTACCTCTCCAATTTACTATTCTCACATTGTATTGTATTCCATTCAATTTGTTAGCAGCATCCGCTTTGTTTTTTTTAATGACCATTCAATTTTGACCATGGAACTTGAATGCACATTTCATTTTGACCAGACAAATACATCCCATCCAAACAAAATTGGATACGTATCACCTCCAATTGGTTTCACATTTTGATCGAAATATTTTTGTGGAATAATTAATTAATTTTTTCCATTCAAAAAATGCCCCCCAACGGATTTTGTATAAGCGAAAAGAAAAGCGCATACAAATCCATTGGAAAAAATCATTTCTCAAAACATGGTGTCAAAAGTACAATGTTATATCGAGGAGCTATGCCCGGATGACAAGCATCGATGTACATATTTCCCAAATGATATTTCATTATTTGCTTGAGTGAGGAGCTTACAGTTTTCTGGCAAACTGTCAGCCATGAATGGACTTGATGTCATGATCCTATTGCAGTTTGACTAGGATCGATTTCGCTCATGTTAGGGGCTTACAATTTTAGGTAAATTGTAGACCATAAACGGACTTGATGTCATGATCCTATTGTCGTTTGACAAGGATCAGTTTCACTTGTTTTAGGAGCTTATAGTTTTTTGGCAAACTACCAGCCATGAACGGAATTGAAATTCTCGATCTTATCACTATTTGAATAAGATCGAATTTTCGCTCATGTTAGGAGCTTACAATTTTTGGTAAATTGTCAACCATAAATCGAATTAAAATTTGCGGTCTTATCACCATTCGAATAAGATCGAATTTTTGCTCGTATGAGGAGCTTACAATTTTTGGTAAATTGTCAATCGTAAATGGAATTGAAATTTACAATCTTATTACTATTCAAATAAGATTGGATTTTCACTCATGTTAGGAGCTTACAATTTTTGGTAAATTGCCAACCATAAACGGAATTAAAATTTGTGGTCTTATCACTGTTTGAATAAGATCGAATTTTCACTCATGTTAGGAACTTACAATTTTTGGTAAATTGTCAACCATAAATGGAATTGAAATTCGCAATCTTATTACATTCGAATAACATCGAATTCTCGCTCGTTAGGCATGATACCTCTTTAAAAAGCGACCATTAATGGGTGGCATGGGGCGTTCTCCATTTTGATCGATCAATTGATAGGCTCCTCCTTCATAAGCCTTTTCTATCACATAAGGTCCTTCCCAGTTGGGATTGAATTATCCTTTTGCTATTTTGTTTGTGATGATAGGTCACCGTAATACTAAGACAAGGTCTCCTTTCTTAAATGTGTGTTCCCTAGTCAACTTGTCATACACCCTTGTCAATCGTGCTTGGTACAGCTCCAAATTATGTTGCGCAATTAGCCTTTGCTCACCTAGAGTTTCTAATTCATCAAGGCGCAATTGAGTATTTTCTTTGATTGTCATGTCGCATTGTGCAACCATCCTTAATGAAGGTATTTCTACTTCGCATGGAAGCACTGCCTCAACATCGAATACAAAGGAGTATGGAGTTGATTGTGTCGGTGTACGATATGTGGTTCGGTAGGCCTATAACACCCCTACCAATTTTTTATGCCACTCTCTTTTAGTCTTGGATATACTTTTCTTACGTAATTTGAATAGGATCTTATTGAATTCCTCAGCTAGACCATTCGCCCTTGGATTATATATCGAAGAAAATCGCAAATCGATTTTGTGATGATCTATGAACTTGTAGACGAATGAATTTTTCAAAGCTAACTCGTTGTTGGATATGATTCTCCTAGGTGTTCCAAATCAGCTAAAAAGTTTTTCACAAAAGAAATTGATGACATTGCTGGCTTTGACTTCTCTTAAGGGATTAGCCTCTGCCCATTTTTAGAAATAATCTGTTGCTAAAATGAAGCGATGTCCAAGAGAAGAGGGAGGTTCGATTGGTCCAATTATGTGAGTTCCCTAAATTTCGAATGGCCAACATGTCGCAAGGCCAGATATCTTTACCCAACAAGCCGTTGATGCAGGGTAATTTCTCAATATGAATATGCAACACGTCACAAGGCCAGATATCTTTACCCAACAAGCCGTTGAGGCTAGGTAATTTCTCAAATCAAATATCCAATACGCTGCAAGGCTGGATATTTTTACCCAACAAGCCGTTGAGGTCGGGTAATTTCTCAAATCGAATATCCAATAAGTCATCATGGCCGAATATCTTTACCCAACAAGCCGTTGAGGTTGGGTATTTCTCAAAGTGAACATTTGATGAGTCATTGAGACCGGATCCCTTCTAAATCCAAAATATCCAACAAGCCATTGCTAGGCCGGGTATTTGGTAGATACAAATCATTCAAGTTGACGAATACTTTTTCTTTTTGTCATTTTTTCTTTCTGAGCTTATCATGTATCTTTGTTTTAATATTTAATTGTGGGGTCAAAAAGTGTTACATGTTAAAATGTAATAGACCTTTATTAAATTCACCTTAAATTAATAAGCCTTTTTGTTTAATGGGTTCTGGCTTCCAATGAACGCAAGCGCTCATTGTTAATTACCCCTAAAGTCAGAGTACCTTTGATTAAGAGATCTATATAATAAATATCACTCGACAAATTAGAGGACAAAATATTTTATAAATTTCACATCAATACATGGCTCATGAATAACTTAAAATTTGAATATTCAGCCTTGACGGCTCATAAACAATTGGATTTCATTTATGCTCGGTCTTGATGACTTGTGAGTATTTTAAACTTGACATCTGCTCAGCCATAATGGCTTGTGAGTATTTGAACTTGAGATACTCGGTCTTAATGACTTGTGAGTATTTAAACTTGGGATACTCTGTCTTGATGACTTGTGAGTATTTGGACTTGAGATACTCGATCTTGATGACATGTGAGTACTTTGGATTTGAAGTGCTCGGCCTTGATGGCTTATGAGTATTGGATTTCATATGAGCTTGGCCTTAATGGCTTTTGAGCATATGGACATGATTTATGCTCGGCCTTATTGGCTTATGAGTATATGGACTTCATATGTACTCGGCCTTAGTGGCTTATGAGTATTGAATTTCGTATGTGCTCGGCCTTAATAGCTTGTGAGCACTTGAATTTGATATATACTCAGTCTTGATGACTTATGAGTATTTGAATTTGATTTATACTCGGCCTCGATAGCTTGTGAGTATTTTGGATTTGAAGTGCTCAGCCTTGATGGCTTATGAGCATTTGATTTGAGCCCTTGATGGCTTATGAGCATTTGATTTGATATATGCTCGGCCTTGATGGCTTATGAGCATTTGATTTAATTTGTGCTCGACCTTGATGGCTTATGAGCATTTGATTTTTGATTTATGCTCGGCCTTAATGGCTTATGAGCGTTTGATTTGATTTGTGCCCGGCCTTGATGGCTTATGAGCATTTGATTTCTTCTTGGCCTTAATGGCTTATGAGTATTTGGACTTCTTATGTACTCGGCCTTAGTGGCTTATGAGTATTGAATTTCTTATGTGCTCGGCCTTGATGGCTTGCGAGCACTTTGAATTTGATATATACTCAGTCTTGATGACTTATGAGTATTTGAATTTGATTTATACTCAGTCTCGACAGCTTGTGAGTATTTTGTATTTGAAGTGCTCGGCCTTGATGGCTTATGAGCATTTGATTTGATTTGTGCTCGGCCTTGATGGCTTATGAGCATTTGATTTCTAATTTATGCTCGGCCTTAATGGCTTATGAGCGTTTGATTTGATTTGTGCTAGGCCTTGATGGCTTGTGAGCATTGAAGTTCATATGGGCTCGGCCTTGATGGCTTATGAGCATTTGGATTTAGACATGTGCTCTGCCTTAATGGCTTGTGAGCGTTTAGACTTGATATATGTTCGGCCTTGATGGCTTATGAACATTTAAACTTGATTTGTCATGAGAAATAATTATTTTATCTTGGAGCACTACATACGCAATATCATATTGAGGAGCTACGCTCCGATGACAAGAATCGACGTACACTCATCCCAAACAATATTATATTATGATATGATGGTTTGATCAAAATAGGTTGAGTGAGTTAATTAGCTCATATTCAACCGGAAGATTGGACTTAATTTTGACTTATGCAGACAAAAATTATCTTAGCCATCAAACATTTGATTTTCTCATGGTCGTTGATCTAAATTCATAGATCTGTTTAATCCGAGTTCATATTTGGAAAAGATTAGGTTAACTTTAATAGGGATCAATCCCTTGATCATATCAAATGTCAACCGATTAATCTAGATATGTCCAGATCATTATCAGCCATTGATTTTATATCTAGATCAAATTCATCTTGATCATTCATTTAAATTCACATATATGTTTCAATCTAGAATTTGGATCAAAAATCAGATATCATATTTGGAGAGATCAGGTTCGACTTAGTAGGGATCGACTCCTTGATCATATCAAACATCAACCAATTGCCTAGATATATCCAGATTAATCTCAGCCGTACATATTATATTTAGATCTGATTTATCACAACCGTTCATTTAAATTTGACGATCTGCGTTGATTCATATCTCGAATCGAAAATCCGATATCATATTTGGAGAGATCAGGTTCGATATAGTAGGGATTGACACCTTGATCATGTCAATCGTCAATGGATTGACCTTGATATACTCTAATCAATTTTAGCCGTCAATTAGGTCTAAATTTGATTTATTAGGACCGTTTTATTTAAATTTGCGGATCTGCTTCAATCCGGATCTCAGATGAAAAATCTGATATTATATGTAGATAGATCAAGTTTGATTTGATAGGGATCGATACTTTGATCATGTCAAACATCAATGGATTGACCTAGATATGCTCAAATCAATCTCAGCCATTGATTTAGAGTTTAGATCAGACTCATCATAACCGTTCATTTAAATTCGCCAATCGGCATTGATTTAAGTATCGGATAAAATATTTGGAGAGATCAGGTTCCATTTAGTAGAGATCGACTCCTTGATTACATCAAACGTCAATCGATTGATCTAGATATATCTAGATCATTATTAATCGTGATTTAGGTTTAAATCTGATTTATCGTGATCGTCCATTTAAATTCACAGATTTGCTTCAATCCGGATCTCAGATCGAAAATTTGATATTATATTTGGAACCATCAAGGTCAAGATAGTAGGAATAGACATCTAGATCATATCAATCGTCAATGGATTGACTTAGATACGTTTCGATCATTCTCATCCGTTCATTTGAAGTTTAGATCTGAGTCGTTCGATCGAAATTTGATTTAATCTGATCCGTTCGATTTCTAACTTAAATCGGATTGATCTTAGCCACCCGATTAAGCTTAAAGTAATCTGGATCGTTGATTTACTTTAAAATTGGTCTGTTGATTTTAATTGAATGAATCTAAACCGTTGGATTCATTTATTTGATCATGGTCGTCTAATTAAACTTGATATAATCTCGATCGTTAATTTGTATTCAGATTTGGACCATTGATTTTACATAAACGAATCTCAACCGTTGGATTCAATTAACTAATTAGGATTGATCTCAGCCGTCGGATTCTGTCTAAAGTAATCCGGATCGTTGGATTTGATGCGATCGTGGCCGTTGATCTTTGTGGATGTATCTCAGCCTTCCGTCTTTTTCACGTCTCTCTCGACAACGGCGGTGGCGTTCGAATGTTAGGGTTCATCGCCGCCGCTCACTCATTGCTCCTCTGGCCGATCGGCTCTAGGTGTAGCCTCTCTACGTCAGAGGGAACTTGTAGCCGGAGTTTGGTATCGTCTGATAACGAATCGGCAGCGAATCGAGCGTTCGAAGTTTCGTCGGCGGAAATAGGGTTTCCGGCATAGATTCATTCGATTCCGGCGATCCTGAGGTCAGATGAACGGATCCTCTCGCCTGTAGATTCGCCGACATGAGGAGAGCATGCAGGCATAATTTTAGCGAGATCCAACGGTTGGATCTCGAGTTCTTACATTATGGTGCTCGCGGACAATGAAAACTTCTGGGTTGCTGCGTTCATCGTTAGACGATATTGTTTCGTCCACTAGCGTTTGTCATTGGGGCTTTGAGAGACGATGATAATTTTTTCTTCTCATATAGACAAAAAGAAACAACACGTGCAATTTTCCACGGCCCTTAAAATCAGAATTATGACAATGTGATAAGGGAATATAAAATCCCAAAATTTTTAAGGGATATGAAGATCCCTGAAATAGTCTAGGATATAAAATCCTAGGAATAAAATAAGGGATATGAAGATCCCAGGAATAGTCTAGGATATAAAATCCTAGGAATAAAATAGGGATATAAAGATCCCAGAAATAGTCTAGGATATGAAATCCTAGGAATAATATAGAGGATATAAAGATCCCAGAAATAGTCTAGGATATAAAATCATAAGAATAAAATAGGGATATAAAGATCCTAGAAATAGTCTAGGATATGAAATCCTAGGAATAAAATAGGGGATATAAAGATCCCAGAAATAGTCTAGGATATAAAATCCTAGGAATAAAATGGGGATATAAAGATCCCAGAAAGAGTCTAGGATATAAAATCCTAGGAATAATACAGGGGATATAAAGATCCCATAAATAGTCTAGGATATGAAATCATAGGAATAAAATAAGGATATAAAGATCCCAGAAATAGTCTAGGATATGAAATCCAAGAAATGAAAATTCTCCCTTTTTTATCAAGCTTTTATTCCCTCTTTACTTCTCCCTCTCTTGCCGTGACAACCAAAGCCTCTTCTTTATTGTTGCCGCCGAGACCACCGAGAGCCCTCCTTCTCTCTTTTCTCTTTGCTAGGCTCTTCTCTTTTTTTTTGTCTCCCCCGAGAGCTTGGAAAGCCTTCCTTTTTTTTGTTGCCGAGAGATGCTTCTCTCTTGCTCTCCCTCAATTTCTTCTCTATTCCACCTTTCTTTGTGTCGAGAGCTTGGAGAGCTCTCTCCTTTCTCTTAAGTCAAGTGCTCCTCCCTCCTCTCCTTTGGCCGTTTGGATTCCTTTCGCGAGAAAGAATTCTCGCTTTCTTTGATGCTAACGTCTCCGTCCTTTTTATGTTTGCGCTAGTCTCTCTTTATAAAGAACTGGATGAGATCAATTAACATGATTTTTGTATAGCTTTCCTTTTTTTTTAGCCAAATTTCCTCTCTTCTTTGTTGATTTCTAGTCTTAGCTGCTGTTAATTTTTTTTATTGTTGCATTCCTTTTATTTCCTCTCTCATATCTTCCATTGCCATTGATTTACTTTAATTGATTTTCTCTTCCTTTTTATCATGCGTAATTGGAGTCCAAATTTGGACCTTCAGCTAGACTCCTTAATTTGCATCCTTGCTATTATTACTTCTTTTGCTTTCGTAATTAGTGGCTGCATGTCAATTTTTTTTTATTGTTGCATTCCTTCTTTGCCAAGAGTTCATAGGCCATTCAAATTTTAAGTTTCCAATTTTTACTTCAAGGTCAAAATTAATTTTGACTTTATTATTGTAGGTGAAAATTTATGGTTCAACATTAATGAATCATTCTGTTTAGCCATTTTATTTTATTTCATAACATAGATCTCTCAATCAAAGGTGCTCTGATTTTAGGAATAATTAACAATGAGTGCTTGCATTCATTGGAAGCCAGAACCCATTAAATCAAAAGAAAATCTTATTTTTATAAGGTGAATTTGAAAAGGTTAAATATATAGAATGATTCTTTAAATATTAAAATAATATTTATCTTGCAGAAAGAAAATTAGAAAGATTGATATATACACTCCATCTTTTTATACTCTTATTATATAAATATCATCAAATACATTTTAAAATTATAATTGAATAATAATAAATAATGTAAAATTAATTAAATATTCTCTCCTACTATGAAATTTTAATACTAATTAATTAAATATGTATTTAATTATTATGAAATATTATAATAATGATTTAATATTAATAAATAATTTGAAATTAATTAAATATCATTAAATACTATGAAAGTAATTAATTGTTTAATTAATAATTATTAAATATTATAATGTTTTTGAGGAAGGAGAAGAAGAGGAAATTGATGGGATCTCAATTCTTCATCTTGGCACATCTTCTTGGATTAGTGCATACCATCCATGAGAAGGTGATCTTATTCATGGGCAGATCTTCTTCATGGGCGCACCTTGGTGGTGACACAAGCCATAAGGAAGTGGCTAGGAGATGAGATTGACACAATTGGTAGAGCTTCCCTCTCCTTGTGGTCAAATGGCAAAAATGCTTAATGTTCTTCCCAATTGCTACAGACAGGTGTGATTTTGTTTCAAACGATGAAGGAAAGATGTGATTTTTGGCATTGACTTTGCAATTAGGGCGGGTGATCTACCTAGTGGTGCAATATTTTCTGTAGAAGAGGGAGACAGAGAAGTTTCAGAAGGAAGTGGCAGAGAAAAAAAAGAAGAACAAGAAGAACAGAGGAAAGAAATAAAATGTGAAAGCAAGGGCTATGCCGAGAGGTTTTGGCTAGAAGGTTGAAGAAGAGGATAAAGATTAGATTTCATTTGAGAAAAGATGAATTGTGAGATTCATTTTATTTGAGGCTTAGAAACTCCTCAAGTTCCTTGAAAAATTTTCCCCTCAATGCTCATGAGTGCAGAATGGATGTCTTTCAAATCAAGAGATTATTCACCTAATTGATCAAGTCGAGTTTATTAAGAATGCAGGAGTCTTTTTCTTTTGAAGCATTAGGCTTATTTTATTTATTGAGTTTGATCACTTAGGGCAAGAATATTTATGCTTAACAGCATAACACAGCACATATATAATAACCTAACCATAAGTTGTGCTTCCAAATAACACAACCTTATCTCAAATAACCAGAGTGACACCAAAACTAGTCTTTAGATAGAGAACTAATTCACATCCACCATTTGATTATCTTATGTAATAATTGAATATTAATAATAAGATCTTGTTAAGTGCTTAGCTTTTTTCGGGCTGACTAAGTACTCATAATGGATATCTAATAATCATCACACACTCGTTACCACATATGCATATAATTCTTTTGCCAAACAATAGTCATCCTTTTAGTCGACAAGTTGTCTGCAGTTAATAAATCATAATCAAAAGATTTCATAGCACAGGTCACTTTATGACTATACCATAGAAATCCCTGGAAATGAAAATTAAATAAAGTATAAAGGAGCTTAAAATGTGTAGAATTATTGGGAGCATAATTATTAGATTTATGATGGGCTAATATATAATTATGTCTATTAGGTTTTGACTATAAATATAGGTATAGTTCCTAGTTGAGGTGCACTTTGCAAAAGGAGACTTCAATTAGTTCTCATCAACCACCCTTTCTCTTTTAAGAACAATAGCATGATCATCTTGAAGATCACTCTATGAATGTCATATCTATTGTGACTCATGGACTCTAGTATGCTATTCTATTACTGTAATGCAATTTTTATAGACAAAATATTTAGGGACTGTTTAGCCTTGCCTTTAAACTATTTTTAAGCAGCTTTTAAGTTGAAAACTATTAAAAAAGGTGTTTGTTAATAAAAAGTAAAAGTAAACAAAATATTAAAAAAAGCAAAAGTTGGCAATGCTATAATTTGATCCTTTTGTTGCTTCTGTTTTTTCCAAAAAAAAGTAATTTGAATGATTTTAGTTAAAATTTTAAATATTATTATTTGAAATAATTTAAAATTTTAATAATAAATAAAAAATATATTTTATTTTAAATAATATAAAATAATTTATTTATTTATTATTTTAAATAATTTAAAATAATTTATTTATTTATTATTTAAAATTTTGACTTAGTTAAATAGTTATTTACCAAACATCTTATAATTTTTACAGCACATCACATCATAGTACTGTACAACAAAGTTTAGCACAATTATAAAATAATTAATAACAGGGTTAAAAAGGCCCTTAATAAGATCTAACAATAGGATTATAATCAAGCTGTGCTTGAGCTTGAGGATGCTTATTTATAAAAATAATAATAATACTAATAATGCTTTTGTATTTTTTTTTTCATACAATTTTATAGATAAGCTATTTAGTAAAATTTAACAATAACATTACGATCAAGTTGTGCTTAGCTAGACAATGCTTATTTATAAAAATAATAATATTGCTAATAATGCTCTTTCAACTTGAAAATCTTTCTCGAGTCCCGATTCATTATGGAAAATTACAGAGGTCAAAAAATGAATGAATTCATTTTTTAATTATAATTTTGTTTATAATTAGCTTAGGGTCTACCTCGAAGGTAATTGTTAGGATATATGGACTATGCACCATGTAGATGCATAGTAAAATGCATTTGAGCATGTAGATATACACATGATGTGGTAATTAATCGTGTATAATTAACCTCTAATATATTTGTTGTCATCTAATTAATTAAAGTATGGAGGGGCTTTTAATTATGTGTAGAATCCCTGGGTGCATAATTGTCTGATCTATGATGGGCTAATAAGTAATTATGTCCATTATGTTTTTCCTATATATAGGTGTGGTCCTTGATTGAGGGGTACAAGTTGTCAAGAGGTATTCATTTGGTTCCCATTGGCCGCCCCACCTCTTGTGAACAACGACATAGTCAATTAAAAGACCACTCCGGTCAAATCCACAGTGGCTAATGGAATTTGGTATGTCTTCATATAGTAGTTTTTCCATACAATTTTAATGCAATATTTATGATATGATCTAACAATTGGTATAAGAGGGAGGTTAGTCTTGCCTTATTTTTGTTTGAAAAATTTTTTTGGCTGTGATTCAAGCATTGTGATTAAGCAAAATCAAAAATTTTATGTGTTTGATTTTATCGTATGAAAGTTTTATTTTCATTTGATTTTGTGATTCATTTTGTCGCATGATTGTTCGTTATCGACTATTCCCGCATCCGCGTATAGCTTTTGTAAGCGTCTGTCGTGTCCGGCATCTAGTTGTTGAACGGTGACACAAGCATCTACAATCAGTGAGTTTTCGCCATATTTTCACCATCCCATGTGAAGCCGTGTGACAAGAGGTAGTGTGTGGAAGGATGCGAGATCTAGTTGCTTGCATGGCCATGCTCGTCTTTGTCATCATCATCGTCTTTGACGAGGCCTCTGCCGCCGCCATCACCCGTGTCAATGCCTATCATCCAAAAGGGCTTCTGCATTTTTTTCGATCGGCGATGAGGCCAGCGTTCGTGTGCGGCGTTCATGGTCTGCAATGAAGCCGAGCGGCATCTAGTGACGCGAGCTTCATCATCCAATAATGTCTTCTCATTCGTTGACTTTTCTTTCTCACCGATGAGTCTTCGCCGTCCGGTATTGGCGAAGATGTTAGGTGTCTGGCATTCACATGCATCTGCATCTGCCAACGAGACTTCATCGTTCGATGTTAGCAAACGACAATGAGCTAGCAATGTTTTCTCATTTATCGATTTTTCAAGATAAGAAAAAGTAAAGATTCTGAACAAAACAAGTAGATAAGTTTAAATGGGGGCACAATAACAATAGAATTTTCCATGATTTAAGATAAAATCAGATTCTAAAATACTATGAAATACAAGACATCAAATAGATGATACAATTAATGTATTATTTAATTCTAAAAAGGAATTAGTATGTAATAACAATTCAAAAGTCGCTATGCCTAAAACTTTCACTAGATTTGTAGCTCCCATATAGATGAACTTCTCTTCATCATTAGGCCTTTAATAATTCAGGCAACCCTATATAGATAACTTATATGAGTTATAGCACTAGAATCCAGCCATAAATTATATCTAGATACTGAAATCAAATTAACATCAATATTAATAATAACAAAAGATGTACCTTTCTTTATATACCAAGCATGGTATTTGGTATACTCTTTCTTCACATGAGAAGAGTCTTTACACAAGAAACATTTCATTTCCTTAGGTTTCTTTAAGGGTGCTTTCTTATACTTCTTTTGTTGTTGTATTACTACAATGTCTTTTGTTTTTCTCTTGTTTTTCCTAAAGAGGCTGATGCCAAATAAACACTTTCAGTCCTGTGTAGTCTCATCATTTCTTCCTCATGGGTCGACTCCCGATATTACTTGGGAAAACAATTTAGTCGCATCGCCCACTCCCGCAAAGGGGCGATCATCATGGGGGGATTGATTACACCACTGGTTGTTTCCCTAGGGGTTATCTCCTACGGTACTATGGAAGCGAGTTGAAACAACCGGCTCGAGATCGAGTCATGCATTTCTATGAAGCTTATTATACGCCGGGGCGACTCCTATTGCCTGACGTTCATGAGAAGCTAGTTCTCCCTCCCATTGCTGAACCCCAAGCACACTACAGTACGCTAGAGAGCCAACTGGCACATACAGCCTGTCGCCAACCCCCAACCAGTTCTCATGGACACTACACCTCCAGCCCCAGACGCCTTCCATTTTGGCGGCTCCTCCACTACCGGCTCTATGATGGCCCTTCTTCAGGAGATGCATGAGGAGCAGGTCCGCCAGGGAGGGGAGCTATTTTGCCAGGGGGAGGCACTCGATCAGATGGACACTACTCTCACTTACATGCATCAGGAGCAGTCCTCTCGTTGGGAGTCTATGGAGGCCGACATGCAGAGATAGCATAAGATGATGGGCTCCGTTTGGGAGAAGCTATCTACTATGGATGAGCGGCTCGCTTTTTCTCTCTGAAGAGAATATGGCACGCGTGGCCATCTCTTCGGATGGGGAGGACGAGCCAGACTATACCATTCGCGGTAAGGGCAAGAGCTCTCGGGCTTCTAGCACTAAATCGCGAAAGAAGAAGTAGCTTCCCCGGTGCCCCACATCCCACCGACTCCTCTCACATCCATGGCTTCGCATAGAGGACTATGCGACATTAAGAGTGGGTGAGCTGTCTCTTTTCTGATTTCCTAGCTTTGTCCATTATCTAATTCACTTCTTGCTGGTATGGTTGGTACATTACTTTTATTGACTGGATATTCATTTGGCATTGTACTTATATGCCATAATTTGAGGGCCTAGTCCCATCTTCTAGGCCCCTTGATTGTTGTGTATGACATATTGGGACCTATTTTTACGCATCATCTAGATATTCTGTTATGATCCTTTTGCTATTGTGTTGATATGTGAATGAGTTGCACATATGGTCATTGTGGTATATCGCCATATTGTGGTTTAGGGTTTAGTCATATGTCCACCATGCTCTAGTACAATACTTTTGATCCTATGATAGCAAGGTCTGATCTTTGAGTTTGAATTCATGTTTGGTTTGAAGTAATCATAATTCGTTGGATGCAACATCTGATTAGAAAACATTCTATGATCATATCCATATGCTCTAAGATTTTGAAATCTTCTGATTTGGATTGTTTTAGACCGTTCATTAGTAGGTCAAATATTTATATGACTGTTCAATTTACTTATGCTTGTAGTTTACATGCGATTCTATGATAAGATGCACATCTACTTGTTCTTTGAGTCCTTTTCTCTTGTTGGGAGGACACTACATTTGTGAAGAGATGAAAAGCCTTATCAACATTGATATGTAATTCTGTTAAAAGAAAACTCTTAGATTCCTCTACTTGGCACTGCGAAAAATTGGCAATGGTACCTAAGAACATGAGTTGAAATCTACGAGAGACTCCTCTACTTGGCACTGCAAAAAATTGGCAGTGGTACCTAAGGACATGAGTTGAAGTATAATATCATAATTGGAATTTTGCATCCTAAGTAATACATTTGAGTTGATCCCAACGAGTTGATTTGGATGAATTGGAATAGCATGAGTAATGTATATGCTTGATTGAATTCTCTATTTACTACTAGCTGAGTTCCTTGACTTCTAGAAATTGTGAGATCAAATTGGCGAATGTTCGAAACACCCAATCCCTTAATTTCTTCTAACTAGGTTTTAGATTACTAGTAATTGTTTTTCTACTTTTGGATGTATGTCTTTAACCAGAATGATTACTTTCATACCTATCATGCAATTTACCTTATTTTATTGCTTGAGGACATGGAAAGATTTAAGCCTGGGAGTATTTGATGCCTTGCATTTTTATCAAAAAATTCTATTACTATTTTATCTCAAATTTAGGCCTATTTTAGTGTTTAATAATCCATTTAGACTTTTTAGCTTGATCGTTTCGGAATCTTTACTTTTTCTCATTTTTGTGGAATTTCAAGTAAAACCATCCAATTTTGAAGTCTTTTGAAGATTCTAAAGTAATGGGGTGGTTCCTTATGGGAAGACGAAGCTGCACGTCAAATTTAGGCTCAATCTTAGCTATTTTGAAAAATACGGCCAGGTAAACCCGGTAGGGTTCACCGGTGCTTTCGCTGATGACAAAAGTCCATATAACACTTCACCACTTGGTGAACCCCACGGGGTTCACCCGTGATTCTCTCTAAGGAAATCTGCACATAAATCTACAGTACATTTCACTTGCTAGTGGACCTGGCGAGGTTGACCAATGATTCTTACTCGACAGAAACTGCACAGTAGGCAGGGTTCACCAGTGATCGTAATTGGGTAGCCCAATCTTCATTCGGTTTTCTTTCGATTTCGAGATCTAGAGAAGTCCAAAAAAGGCAAAAAAATATGTTTTGAAAAACTAACAGAGAGACGAATCTAAAGAATATAAAAGCCCCTTCTAATGTTTCCAAATCATCAAGAAATTGGCGGACAGAGCGGCTAGGGCAGATGGAACAGACGACAACACATTTTCGGGGCGATTTCGAGAGCTTGGAGCATTAGCTCTACACGATTTTTGGGGATCTTGTTCGGTTTATCCTCTCCTCCCTCTCAAAAATGTTTTGTAGCAATTTTCCTAACATTTTAGAGAGATTTGTGCGAGCTTTCATGTCTATTGTAGCATAAATCCCTTTTTCGGGACTTGGTTGAAGCCCGCGGATGACATCTTTTATGATATTTTAATTTAATTCTGTTATTTAGATGTTCATATGAGTATATTTTACCTTGCTGTGTTTATTCTGTTATGTTGCTTTGGCTGCGTAATATCATGTTTTAGTCGACACGATCCATACCGAGAGGAGGGTCATGACGGTGGAACCCCTAGGTAAAACTTGTGAATCCATGACTTGAGAGTGCTTGGTTTTCACTCGAGGGTAATATAATTTTCCATAGAACTCATTGGGTTTATCTGGAAAGATCCACCGCGAGAGTAGGAGATCATTTAGGATAAGCACTAGGGTGTACCACCGAGAGGGGGCATCTTGTAACTTAGGGAAAATTCCTTATGCAAAATTATCAACCCTTGTCGTAGATCACTTTCATCGCATGATAGATTCATCAGTGTGGTGGATACCGAAGTACTGATCTCTCTCATATAGATAATCTCCTCGTCGTTGCGTTTGATTTCTTGTTTTCCCTTTTTGATTGCAAAAACCCATATTTGAATCACTTAGCTATTGAAACTTAGACTTTCTGGTACTCAACCTTATTCGCTGTGGGTTCGACAATCTTTTATATTACTTCGACATAACTGTGCACTTGCGGGACGTGTTAAAACTCCCTTCTTCTTACGGCGGTACAAGCAGAAGTGAAATATAGAGGTGGCGGAACAATGCTGTGCAGATTCTGGCCTGTTTGGCCCCACTACAATAATGGTGAGCACAGAAGTCGAAGACCATAAAAGCTAAAGTTGGAGAAGCTCTAATTTCTAGCTTTTCTAACTTTCCAACTGATTATTACCTCGACTTCCATGCTAAAGTTGGATGGTAGTGGGGTCAAACAGGCCCTATATCAGGTAGCGACTTTCTCGTGTATTTGCTCTCATTCCTCCTTTTTTGTTTCATCTCTTCGTATGATTTCTTTGCATATACGCATCTTCTTTAGTCTTCTTCCTAGCGCATTCTTCTACTTATTTTCTTTTGTTCATGAAAATGGGAGATCTTTATTTTCTTCAGTCAAACAACCTTTTTGCAGAGTGCTCTACAGCTTATCGTCCCTTTTTTATCTAATGGACCTACCGATTCCTTCCCTCTCCCTTCATCGAGACTCCTCTTTTTTTTTTCTTCTTGCCGAGACTTTCCTCCCAACCTTCTCTTTTTTTTATTGCCAAGGGCTCATCCTTCCTGGAGCTTTGCCGACCTCCCAGCTGATGTAGGAGCACCCCGAATTGACGGGCTTATGCAAGTGCATGAGGACAGTCCAACTCCTCTAGAAGGTATTTGGGGAGATTCCCTAGGACCTGAGGAATTTTCAGCCCAATTTGAGCTTCCCAGACCCTGACACGGCCAGGCCGTGACGGCGGCCACGCCCGTGACCAGCACGCAACCCATCTGCATGCCCGTTCTCATGACCGTGTTCGGCGCCGCACCAAACCAACCCGGACACGGCCAGGCCGTGATGGAGAGCACGGCCGTGAAGCAACTTTATGTGGATTTTGGGCCAAACATTATGGCCCGTAAAGAGGACTACGGCCCCGATAGTCCGCCCCAACACGACTAGACCGTGAAGACTAGCACGGCCGTGACACGGTCCAACCGCAACGCGGACGCAAACACGGCCCGCGACACGCCCGTGCCCCCGGCTGTAACCTCCGCAACGGAACCTGGAGTGTCCGAGCACGCCCGTGACCACCAACACAGGCAGGCCGTGTTCGCCCCTGAAGATTAGATCAGGCCCCGACGACCCCATTTCGACGTGCACCACCCCCCCCCCCCTACTTTGTTGCTCTACCTCATGATGATCCAAAGGAGCCCAACAAGGTGATAATCCGGTGATCCCAATGCCAGAGCAAGCCTCCGGATCACTTCATGGGCATCGTTAGCCCCCTTTCCACCCAAACCGAGGTGACTCAACTCAAGCACACTACGAGCCAACCGTCTGAGGACTCATCCCCGAGTGGGCCGATCAATCTCATCCGTAACTCGGCCAAAGATCGAGCCGCCACGGTGGTAACTCAGCCCACGATGACCAAATTATGCTACTTTGTCGCCATGTGCTCCGAGCGCGTCTAACTCGGCCCCGTACGAAGACGCAGGATCGTGCTACCAGCTTCGAAGAATATTAGGTAGCAGTTTGTTAATATTTGTCTTGTAGTTGCAGCTTGACCACTTTAGTGGCCTGCAATAGTTGTTAGGTGATTGAAGTTCCTTGTCTTTTATGCATTTTGTTTGTTCCCACCCCTCTTATTCTATAAAAGAGGTGGTAGGGCTAGTATGTTAGTTAGTTCTCTTATAAGTAGAGATCTCCTGGTGAGCAAGAGAGCTTCCAGCTTGTGTGGAAGGTGAAGTTGCTTCGCCTTCGGAGTTTGTAAGAGTCGGAGACCAGTGTCTCAACTCGACGTGTTTCCAGCTTGTGTTCCCTGCTTTATAAGAAGTAAATCCTACCTTTCCGATGGGTCAAGTTCTCCTGTTTTCTTTTCATTTTCATTGCATTCCTTCCTTGCGGTTTTCTTCGATCCTACACCCCTAGCCATCCTCCATCGTAGGCGTAGTCGGATCTCTTGTTCTTGGTTTGTTTCAGCTTCATAGGCGCGTGAGCTAAACCACGCGAAACCGCAGTCCCCAACGCGAGCTACGCTTAAACGTGCTAAGCGAGTTGCAGGAAATTGCTAAAATTGCTATGAGGTTAGTGCGCTGCATTATTTTAGTTGGGTGTTGTTCCCTTCATTCGCATTCGTGTTGCCCTAATCGAATTCATCGTTGTTTCATCGTGCTATCTACCGGATTCCCTGCACTTTTCTGACATGATTTCTCCTCCCTCGTCTCACGACCCTCTCCCGTTTTATCGCGCATTGTGTAAAACCCTAGAGTACGGCTTAAGGACCTCTCACCTATTAGTTGCTACATCAATTCTGGTATCAAAGGACGTTGTGTGTTCGATTCTTATCGTTCGCACGATCCCTCACCATCACATTGCATATTTCTGCATCCTTTCGATGTTTCAGCATTTTACCTTAGTCGTGTCCCCCTTGTTTGTGCATGATGACTACGCGGTCACAAATTATGTCATCCCAATACCCGGAAACTATCCCCGAAACCCAAGAGTCAGTCCAGCCTTCGGAAGGGACTAATTCCCATCTAGGATCTATAACTGCGCTTGAGGCACGAATAGATGCAAAGCTTGAGGTGCTGTCCGCACGAGTGGACACCCAACAAGCAAGCACCCATGCCTTGGTCCAACACCGGGCCCACAGAGCATGAGCGCCCGACATCGGTGAACCCTCCGGTGTCCGCGCACCCAGCCCCCACTAGAGAGTTGCCTCGGTTGGCCGCGCCCAACCGGTGGTGTGTCCAGGAAGAGGAATGGGGCCGCACACGGCCATACGAGGCCCTTAGGAATCCCATCCCCGGTGACGACCCGCTTGATGATGATGATGTTTGGGCCACACAAGGTCCTCAGCCCGATGGGCATTTCGGCCATGCTTGGGCCGCGCCCCGTACCCCTGCTCAAGCCCGTGTCGAGCGTCATCGGACGAACGACAACTTCCATCTTTATATTCTACATACCCCCGCGCCTTTCAAGGGTGGTCTTGACCGCACCGAGTTTCTTGACTGGGTAGCGTCCGTTGATGCACACTTCGACCTTATAGGGCTTCCGCCGCACTCCCGTGTTCGGTATGTGTGCACCTTGCTTGAGGGGCCTGCACATTTACATTGGGAAAATATGAAGCGCCTAAATGCGCAGCAAGCTCTTCCCTCGATCAGCGAGTGGGCGGAGATGCGATATCGCCTCCGTGAGCGCTATGTCCCCGCTTCGTATAGGCAACGGCTCCTTGATCAGTATAGTAGCCTACACCAAGGCTCGAGCAGTGTAGAGGAGTATCGTCTCACCTTCGAAACGCTTCAACTCTATTGTAACCTACAAGAGGACCCCGAGTTGTCATTGTCCAAGTTTAGAAATGGGCTCCGTGCCGACATCCGCCGAGCCTTGCCTACGTACGGCTCGGAGACCTTCGACCAAACCTTCCAGCGTGCTCGGGAGATCGAGCAAGACCTTCGTGCCGCAGCAAGGCGCAGCGAGTTTGGCCCCCATAGGCGCCCCCATACAGGCATCCCTCTGACGCCCCATCCGTGACTTGAGCGTCCGGAGCCTCGTCCGGACCCACGACCCGTGCCCCCGACCCATCAGCCCCCTAGGCAATGCACACACCTTCAAGCTTCGCCTTCTCGGCCAACTTGGGAGGAGAAGGGCAAGGCCCCAGCAGTCGGAACCCCTGGCCGTATCACCTGCTACAATTGCTTGCAGCCGGGTCACATGTCGCGTGAGTGTCCCAAGAAAATCGCTCGAGCTAACGCCGGTCCGACCCGCGTCGCTACCATAACCCGCGCTGAGCACAACGTCGAGGCTGAGTGCTACAGTAGTGGTGAAGAGTTGGGTCCGTCCACACTTGTCGTATGTTGCAACCTTGTGCAGCCCGCGCCTACCGAGGATTGGAGGCGCTCGGGCATTTTCACGACTTATATTAAGTGCAATGGGCACTCGTGTAAGATCGTCATTGATGGTGGTAGTAGCTTGAACGTGGTCTCTCGGACCGCGGTCACGCGTTTCGGCCTTCCCCTTGAGCCCCATCCGAGGCCTTACTCTATCGCATGGGTCGATACCACGAGCCTTCCGGTCACACACCAATGTCAAGTTCCCATCACGTTTGGGAACTATTGTGAGAAGGTATTGTTCGACGTTGCGACTATGGACGTCGCCCATGTCCTCCTTGACCGCCCATGGTTGTACGATAGAGACGTAATCCACTATAGCCAGTCGAACACCTATGTGTTCGACCACGATGAGCAGAAGATCCGTCTGATCCCAGCTCCGCCCAAGGAGCTTCCTACATCCACATATAAGGGCTTGATTACACCCTCGGTACCTGCCCCTCCGCGTTCCCCTATGGTCTCCCTCATGCGCACCCCCGCATTGGTTCGCGAGGCTCATGCGGCCAAGACCGTCTACACGCTCATGGTGCGCGAAGTGCAGGATCCTCTCCCTTGCCCTGATCTGGTGCCTCCTATTGAGGTGTCCGCCCTCCTTGCTGAGTTTAGTGATATCAGCCCTAAGGATTTGCCTTATGGCCTTCCCCCAGCAAGGGAAATTCAACATGCGATTGACCTCATCCCGAGAGCACCCCTCCCTAACTTGCCCCATCATCGCCTTAACCCCATAGAGCACGCTGAATTGCAGCGTCAAGTTGATGATCTCCTCACTAAGGGGTACACCCGCGAAAGTCTCAGCCCTTGCGCCGTTACCGCACTCCTCACACCCAAAAAGGATGGGTCATGGCGCATGTGTGTTGATAGCCGCGCCATCAATAGGATAACTGTCAAGTATTGGTTTCCCATTCCTCGGCTTAACGACATGTTGGATTTGATCTCCGGCGCGTCTTGGTTTTCCAAGCTCGACCTCCAGAGCGGATATCTCTAGGTTCGCATCCGCAAGGGCGATGAGTGGAAGACCGCGTTCAAGACCAAGGACGGTCTTTAAGAATGGCTTGTCATGCCATTCGGGTTTTCCAATGCCCCGTCAACATTTATGCGCTTGATGAGTCAAGTCCTCCGGCCATACATGGGCAAGTTTTTGGTCGTCTACTTCGACGACATTTTGATCTTTAGCCGGACCCACGATGAACACTTGGAGCATCTTCGCTCCACTTTTGACCTCCTGCGCAAGGAGCACCTCTTCCTTAACACGAAGAAGTGCGCCTTCCTGACCAATAGTGTGTATTTTCTCGGGTATATCGTCTCCAACCGTGGGTTGTCCATTGACCCTGCAAAGGTGGAGGCCATCCGGCAATGGCCTGAGCCTCGCACCGTGACTGAGGTTCGTAGTTTCTTAGGTCTTGCGGGCTTTTACCGCCGGTTCATCCGTGGGTTCAGCACAATTGCAACCCCCTTAACCCAGCGTCTCTCTAAGGACGAGTTTGAGTGGACCTTTGTGAAAGTCCCCTATACTTGGGGGGGGGGGGGAAACCCTAATAGGCGCATGATAAAAATTTTCGAAGCGGAAGGAAAGGGTTTCTTAGGATCGCATGCTTGTCATATGATCAACTTGTTAAAGATGCATGAAGAATATTCATACCATAGCCATTGCTTTGGATGGCGCCTTGGAAGTAGAGAGCGAAAGGGATCTCCTCCAAAAGATGCGCACACAAGATGTGATCGCCTACTCCTTGTTGATCTTTGTGCTAGCAAAGTTCTCCAAGAATCCTTGTCGAATGGAAGGGATGAGATCTCCTTGTTCTCGGGCTTCACCGAATTCTCTCCAAGGCGTGAAGAAGACACCACACGAGAGAGAGGGCGTCGAGAGAAGAGGCAAGCGTTTTTGGCGTTGAGGCGTTTAGCGAAAGTGGCCTTCATGACTTTCCAAAAATAGAAAAACATGAAGCCATGCACCCATGATCTCATAACCGACCAAAAACGCCTTCAAGCTTTGAACCATGCGTTCACTCATGTGAACCGGTTCAAGCCAATTCGATGCATTTCAATTTGGTACAAAGACCAAGTCAAATCAGCCCAAGTCATGGTCTAGATCTTACTGAACTAAATGATTCAAGATCTAACCGTTGATCTCTTGATGCTCTTGATCTCACCGATCTACCATCAATTCTCTTGATCGAAGCTTACCGATCTCAAGCCCTAATCAATAAAACATGATCAGACCAGATCTCACTTATAATCAGAGATTAAATCCCTTTAAACTGAAACAAAACAATTCAGTCCACACGATCTGACTCAAGTAAGCCATATCATCAAATTGTGCGACCCTAAGGGTTTCCTTTAAATGTCGGTAACGATAACTTACGTTATCACGATCAGTGAGGGGTATCTAGCAACACATCACTGTCTCCCGATATAAAGGAAAGAGTCTTCCAAGACTACACCCAAACCACAGCACAAGTGTGAATCCATTTCACAAGACATACATGTTTCCTTTGCCACTGGATGTTCTTATTGGACAAGCGTGTCAAGCCTGTAAATCCAATATGATGAGAATGATTAGATCAGATGAACATAGTCATCTGGGTATGGCCATACACTTTCTCAATCATCTCATCCAGGAGGGGCCCCATTAGAACATCACACTCCAAACTAGGAGACGACAATCCTATATCTATCACTAGCGCCCTAACATGACTCATGCTCACCATCCAAGATAGTCTATAACCATTATGTTTCAAATGATATCGAACTATCTCAAAACAATGCCAATCATCATTTAGAAACACAAGTGATCTCAAGTCAGAGGAAGTATGCCACTTGTTTGCATACAAGGATTATTCACATTGTGACAAGCAATTGAATATCCTAGTAGGGTCTGTCCAGTACATCCAATGTACCCATGAGTCTACATCTTATTCCATGCTCGAAGCATCCTATAAGATTAGAACACATATTAGTCTCAATCATATCAAGGCTGTCTCATGTTCACCAAGATATCTCGACTAAGGACAATACTGCATGTCAGCTTAGCTGAACAGCATTGAGACATTATTCAGAAGTATACACATTGCAGCAGATGATGTAACAACCTAAATAACAACCATTGCCTTTATAAACATAGAGTTTATATACATGATACTGATATAATCCCAAGGCCTCAAACATTAGCCTTAAGGGCATACCCCAACAATCTCCCACTTGCACTTAATCTAATGGTTGAGAAATCTCAAACCCATATTATTACAGTGCTTCTCATGCTTCTGCTGCGCCAGAGGCTTAGTAAGCGGGTCAGCCAGATTGTCATCTGTATGAACCTTGCATACTTTGATCTCGCCACGATCAATGATCTCCCGGATCAAGTGAAACCTTCTCTGTATGTGCTTGGACTTCTGGTGCGACCGTGGTTCCTTTGCTTGTGCTATAGCTCTAGTGTTATCACAGAAGATAACCAAAGGATCTGCACTTGAAGGAACAACACCAAGTTCCTGAACGAACTTACGAATCCACACTGCCTCCTTGGATGCTTCCGAGGCTGCAACATACTCGGCTTCTGTTGTGGAATCAGCAACAATTGATTGTTTGAAACTTTTCCACACCACTGCTCCTCCATTCAAGCTAAAAACATAGCCTGATTGCGATCGGAAATCATCCTGGTCAGATTGGAATGAAGCGTCAGTATATCCTTCAATACTGAGTTCTTCCTGACCACCATATACCAAGAACATATCTTTGGTCCTCCGCAGATATTTCAAAATGTTCTTGACTGCAATCCAGTGTGCCTGCCCTGGATTACTTTGGAATCGACTGGTCACGCTTAACCCGTAAGCAACGTCTGGGCGAGTACACAACATCGCATACATAATGGACCCAATAGCCGAAGCATAAGGCGTATTGTCCATTTCATCTTTCTCAGTCTGTGTTTGTGGACACTGACTCTTTGAAAGATTCAGACCATGTCTGACTGGAAGATATCCTTTTTTAGAATTCTCTAAATGAAATCTCTCCAGGACTTTATCGATGTAAGTACTCTGGCACAGCCCGAGAAGCCTCTTAGATCTATCTCTGTAGATCTTCACACCTAATACATAGGCTGCTTCTCCTAAATCTTTCATCTGGAAACATTTTCTTAACCATGCCTTAACCGCATGCAGTTCAGGAATATCGTTTCCAATGATCAAGATATCATCGACGTAGAGGACTAGGAAAGTAATCACGCTCCCACTAAACCTCTTATATACACACGGATCATCTTCATTCTTGATGAAACCAAATTCACAGATTGATTCATCAAAACGAATATTCCAGCTTCTTGATGCTTGCTTAAGTCCATAAATGGACTTCTTTAACTTGCATATTTTATGACGATCTGATGGATTAGTGAAACCTTCAGGTTGTGTCATATACACATCCTCATCCAGTTTTCCATTAAGGAAAGCAGTCTTCACATCCATCTGCCAGATCTCATAATCATAATATGCTGCTATCGCGAGAATAATCCGAATAGACTTAAACATAGCTACAGGAGAGAAAGTTTCATCATAATCTATCCCGTAGATTTGTTTGAAACCTTTCGCAACTAGCCTGCCTTTATAGGTAACCACGTTACCATCCATGTCAATATTCTTCTAGAAGATCCATTTACAGCCTATAGGGATTACTCCCGAAGGCGGATCAACCAAATCCCAGACTTGGTTATCTGACATGGAGTCCATCTCGGCTCGCATAGCTTCAAGCCATCTCGCTGATTCCGGTCCACTGACCGCATCCGCATAAGTGAGGGGTTCATCATGATCAATGATGTAGACTCCGTCATAGCGCTCAGGCTGTAGACGGATCCTTCCCGATCTACGCGGTTCCCGTGATATCTGAGCCTCAGGTTGTTCAGTAACCTGATCTACTGGCTCAGGCTCATCCAACTGTGCTTGACAACTTTGTCCTTCTTCTGGATTCTCATCCAGCTTTATTTCTCTCCCACTGGCTTCTTGCAGAAGAACTTCCTTCTCAAGAAAAATAGCCGTCCGAGCAACAAATACCTTGTTCTCCTTGGGATCGTAGAAATAATAACCCTTAGTTTCCTTAGGGTAACCGACAAAGATACATTTCTCAGATCTGCTTTCCAGTTTCCCAGAGGCGAGCTTTTTGACATAAGCCTCGCAACCCCAGATCTTAATAAATGTCAAGCTCGGCTGTTTCCCATACCATAACTCATATGGAGTCTTTGAAACTGCCTTGGATGGCACTCGGTTTAGTACCTTTGCAGCTGTTTCCAGTGCAAATCCCCAAAAGGAGTAAGGTAGAGTAGCCTGACTCATCATTGAACGAACCATATCAAGTAAGGTTCTATTTCTCCTCTCGGACACACCATTCCATTGCGGTGTTCCTGGTGGAGTGAGCTGTGAGATAATCCCACACTCCTTCAGATAGTCAGTAAACTCTCGACTCAAGTATTCTCCACCTCGATCTGAACGAAGTGCCTTGATATTTCGGCCTAGCTGATTCTGTACTTCATTCTTGAACTCTTTGAACTTGTCAAAAGATTCACTTTTATGTCTCATTAGATAGACATACCCATATCTACTGAAATCATCAGTAAAGGTAATGAAGTATGAATAGCCACCTCTGGCATGTTTACTAAATGGCCCACACACATCACTGTGTATAAGGTCAAGTAAACCTGAAGCCCTTTGACCTTTCTTAGAAAAAGGAGCTTTCGTCATTTTACCCATTAAACAAGCTTTGCATGTATCAAGCTCCTCATAGGAGAATGATCCCAGCAGTCCATTATCATGCAACCGCTTAATGCGCTTCTTGTTAATATGGCCTAAACGACTATGCCATAGCAAGGTGCTGTCATCAGAAAACTGGGCTTTCTTAATATCAATATTTTGTATAGAACATTCCATGTCCAACATGAATAACCCATTGTTAATCGACCCAGTAGCATAAACAATATTATCAAAAGAAATAATACACTTTGAAATATTGCATTCAAAGGAAAATCCTTTCCTGACAAGAGCAGGAATAGAGATAATATTTTTCGTAATGCTTGGTACAAAATAACAATTGTCAAGTTCCAATACAAGTCCAGATGGTAATGAGATGTAATAAATGCCTACAGCAACAGCAGCAACCCGTGCCCCGTTTCCAACTCGTAGGTCCACCTCATGCTGTCCCACCTGTCTTCTTCTCTTGAGTTCCTGAACATTTGAACAAATGTGAACTCCACATGCAGTGTCCAACACCCATGATATAGAAGAAGAAGATATCATGACTTCAGTCACAAAAATACCTGAGCCAGAAGCGAAACTTCCCTTCTTGTCTCCTTGGAGCGCTTTACAGTCCTTTTTCCAGTGACCCAACTGGCCACAGTGGAAACATCTGTATTCCTTCGACCGCTTAACCTTTTGTTTCAGAGCCTTGCTGTAGCTCTTAACAGGGGCTTTGCCCTTCTTCCCTTTCTTCTTGTTCCTTAAAGAAACAATCAAGACAGAGGATGAAGGCTTTCCCTTTAGAGTCAACTCTGTAGTCAAGAGTATATTCAGCAACTCTGCCGGGGTACAGTCGATCTTGTTCATATTAAAATTAATGATGAACGGATCAAAAGTAGCCGGAAGAGACTGCGGGATAATGTCTACAGCAAGCTCCTGATTGATGGTATGTCCCAGTTTCTCTAGAGCCTCCTTGTACCCAATCATCTTGAGCACGTGAGCTCCGACTGGACTCCCTTCAGCCAGTTTGCTCTGAAAGAAAAGCTTAGTCAAATTGTAGCGTTCAGTCCTAGCCTGTGCAGCATACAGCAGCTTGAGGTTTGCTATAATTTGTATAGCAGATAGATCCTCATGCTGACGCTGCAACTCTGGCGTCATAGACGCAAGCATCAGGCAGGCGACATCAATGCTATCATTGACATGCTTCTCATAGGCATCCCGAACTGCCCTTCCGGCGTTCGCAGCGGGTTGAGGCGGTATAGCCGTCTCGAGGACATACAGCTTCCTCTCAGCCTTAAGAACAATCTTAAGGTGTCCGTACCAGTCTGAGAAGTTCGGTCCAGCAAACTTCTCCCTTTCCAGTAGGGATCGCACATTGAAATTTGTGGTGTTCGTTGCTGCAGTAATCTACAACAATGCAAGAACAGCAAGGTCAGTATTAATATGAGAATCAATTCAGGACTTAAGAATGATTCTTTTCTCACTATTTTATCTGGCTGAAAAATCCAGCAAAACAGCCCGAAAGAGTAAAACTCTTTTAGTGAGATGGGATCCAGATTTCATACTTGGTCTCTGCGTCCCGCTTAGGCGAGATAAGATGCACAGAGAGTACAAGCACTAATCTCTGGTAGGCAATCCCTGCCAATCGCCAACCCGTGCGATTCCCCTTCATCTGGGCAATCCAGCAGACTGTGCCAACTGAGTTGGTACAACACAGTCTCTGATCCCACAGATGGCTGCCTCCATATAGCTACCATATGCGCCACATATGTAGCCTACATGGTCAAGCTGACCCGACCTACTCCCTGGACCACCACGTGCTATGCTGAGCAACGAGAAGCGATAAATCCCTTCCCTGTAACACGCAGTGGGTACAACACGGCCCCAACGATAGTCAGAACAGTGAGGTTTCACGTCAAAAGGCTATCGTGCTTGATATTTTAGCGTTGGATTTTAACGGTCTTTTTATCTTCTTAACTATCATGCAAACCCTATGGTAATAGCAGAAGATTAAATCATGCAATTCTAATTATATAAACAATAAATAGAAAGCATGCTGATCTTATGTGGTAAAAGCCCATAAGCCTAGGTAAGACCTTAATTTCAACTTAAGTCTTCACTTGAGCTCTTCATGGGTCTTTTGCATCTCATCTGGCCCAACCCAGGGCCCAAGCGCCCACTGCAACTCAGGTGCGCCCACCAGGTAAATTCGCCTGTCCCAGAGTCGAACCCTAGACCTCCCACCTGATCAAGCCACTGCTGCATGCGCCTCTGCCAAGTGTGCTCTGTGCTCTTGTCTGATTAAAATTACATTTCAATCTATCTAGACAAGAATGACACGCAGGTCAATTACAATTTATAAATTAATTAAAATGTGATGCGCAGATCACAATAAATATTAATTTACAATTTTAATCCAGGCACGCAGGCCCCAGCACAGTACACATTAAATAGGCAGCCCACATAAGATTAAATAAACAAGCAATATGGTATACATTCATCATGTGATCCAAATCAGAAAATAAAATTTTCGAAAACCCATTGGCATCAATTTTATTTTCCTTATTACACCTACTACCTTACAACGGTCCATTAATAGGGATCCACTCATCATACCTAGTCAGATCCACTGCCCTTGCATGCACCAAGTCGTAACTGACTTGAGCTGACCTAATGGTCAACCATGCATGCGCAAAGGGCTGAACAACCTTCATGAGTTCTGGCAAGCGGGTGTGACCCCGGGCCTAACTCAAGAGTGTTCACTTATTGTCTCAACCAGACATCGCTACACGCCTGTCTGCAGTCGACCTATAGCCACCTCGTGCTAGCGCACAGGTGCCATCTGGTCGACCCATCTAGGCTGTCAGATGGTCTGATCAGACTGGTTGGATCTTAACTAGACGATGACATCAACCCTAATAACCCGTCTAAGTTTTTCAAGTAGGCGCCACTTAGATCTAGTGTATGCGCGCAAGAGAAGGTTTTATAAAAACAACAAGATGCGCCAAACAACATACATGCGCGAAGGAGAAAGAATACATCTAAGATAAGCATGTATTTTCGCCAACCAACATAAACAATTTTCGCATATTATGTAGTTTCGCATGTAACCTTTAGATCTAAACATTTGAGCAAACAAGGATCACACAATGTCAAGCAATCATATGATCATAGCAACATGCGGCTCTGATACCAATTGAAAGTACCCTATACTTGGGGGGGCGAAACCCTAATAGGCGCATGATAAAAATTTTCGAAGCGGAAGGAAAGGGTTTCTTAGGATCGCATGCTTGTCATATGATCAACTTGTTAAAGATGCATGAAGAATATTCATACCATAGCCATTGCTTTGGATGGTGCCTTGGAAGTAGAGAGCGAAAGGGATCTCCTCCAAAAGATGCGTACACAAGATGTGATCGCCTACTCCTTGTTGATCTTTGTGCTAGCAAAGTTCTCCAAGAATCCTTGTCGAATGGAAGGGAGGAGATCTCCTTGTTCTCGGGCTTCACCGAATTCTCTCCAAGGCGTGAAGAAGACACCACACGAGAGAGAGGGCGTCGAGAGAAGAGGCAAGCGTTTTTGGCTTTGAGGCGTTTAGCGAAAGTGGCCTTCATGACTTTCCAAAAATAGAAAAACATGAAGCCATGCGCCCATGATCTCATAACCGACCAAAAACGCCTTCAAGCTTTGAACCATGCGTTCACTCATGTGAACCGGTTCAAGCCAATTCGATGCATTTCAATTTGGTACAAAGACCAAGTCAAATTAGCCCAAGCCATGGTCTAGATCTTACTGAACCAAATGATTCAAGATCTAACCGTTGATCTCTTGATGCTCTTGATCTCACCGATCTACCATCAATTCTCTCGATCGAAGCTTACCGATCTCAAGCCCTAATCAATCAAACATGATCAGACCAGATCTCACTTACAATCAGAGATTAAATCCCTTTAAACTGAACCAAAACAATTCAGTCCACACGATCTGACTCAAGTAAGCCATATCATCAAATTGTGCGACCCTAAGGGTTTCCTTTAAATGTCGGTAACGATAACTTACGTTATCACGATCAGTGAGGGGTATCTAGCAACACATCACTGTTTCCCGATATAAAGGAAAGAGTCTTCCAAGACTACACCCAAACCACAGCACAAGTGTGAATCCATTTCACAAGACATACATGTTTCCTTTGCCACTGGATGTTCTTATTGGACAAGCGTGTCAAGCCTATAAATCCAATATGATGAGAATGATTAGATCAGATGAACATAGTCATCTGGGTATGGCCATACACTTTCTCAATCATCTCATCCAGGAGGGGCCCTATTAGAACATCACACTCCAAACTAGGAGACGGCAATCCTATATCTATCACTAGCGCCCTAACATGACTCATGCTCACCATCCAAGATAGTCTATAACCATTATGTTTCAAATGATATCGAACTATCTCAAAACAATGCCAATCATCATTTAGAAACACAAGTGATCTCAAGTTAGAGGAAGTATGCCACTTGTTTGCATACAAGGATTATTCACATTGTGACAAGCAATTGAATATCCTAGTAGGGTCTGTCCAGTACATCCAATGTACCCATGAGTCTACATCTTATTCCATGCTCGAAGCATCCTATAAGATTAGAACACATATTAGTCTCAATCATATCAAGGCTGTCTCATGTTCACCAAGATATCTCGACTAAGGACAATACTGCATGTCAGCTTAGCTGAACAGCATTGAGACATTATTCAGAAGTATACACATTGCAGCAGATGATGTAACAACCTGAATAACAACCATTGCCTTTATAAACATAGAGTTTATATACATGATACTGATATAATCCCAAGGCCTCAAACATTAGCCTTAAGGGCATACCCCAACACTTTGCCACTCAACGAGCATTCGACGCACTTAAGGACGCCTTGACCACTTCGAGGTCACGTGTGATGCCTCTGGTTCTAGCATCGGTGGGTCCCTTAGTCAGGAGGGCCATCCCGTGGCCTTCTTCAGTGAGAAATTGAACGCCGTTCGCCAGCATTATTCGACTTACGATAAGGAATTTTATGCGATAGTCTAGTCATTACGCCAATGGCGGCACTATCTTCTTCACCGTGAGTTCGTATTGTATAGTGACCATCAGGCCCTCTCCTTCCTCAACGCCCAAAAGAAGTTGGGCGCCCGCCATGCTAAGTGGGTTGAATACCTATAGCAGTATTCCTTTGTGATTAACCATAAGGCGGGTAAGGAGAACGTTGTCGCGGATGCCCTGAGTCGTGTTCGGACCCTCTTGTGCGTGATGCGCACTCGTGTCAATACCTTTGACCATGTCAAAGAGGAATACGCCACTTGCTCTGATTTTGGTGCCATATACGCTGCTTTGACCATGTCCACCGATCCTGACTCCCCCTACGAGTTGTGCGAGGGTTACCTCTTCTTGGGGAATCGTTTGTGCATTCCCCGTTCATCGCTTCGAGATCATCTTTTGCTCGAGCTTCGCGCAAGTGGCGTCGCCGGCCATCATGGCCGCGACAAGACCCTTGAGATGGCAGAGGAATGCCTATTTCGGTCGTCCCTTCGCGAAGACGTTGAGCGCGTTGTGCCACTGCGGCACTTGTCAGTTGTCCAAACCCCGCCCTCCGAACACGAGTCTCTATACCCCAATACCAGTGGCCACCGGTCCATGGTGCGACCTGAGCATGGACTTTGTCCTTGGGTTGCCTCGGACCGCCTCCCGTTTCGATTCCATCTACATGGTTGTAGATCGGTTTTCGAAGATGGCCCACTTTATCCCTTGTTCGCATACTGTGGATGCGTCCCACGTCGCCCATCTTTTTGTCCGGAAGATCGTGCATCTCCATGGTCTTCCCGACACGATCGTGTCCGATCGCGACACGTGTTTTGTGAGCCATTTTTGGCGCTCACTCTGGGCACTCCTACACACCACCCTGAAGTTCTCCACGGCCTATCACCCTCAAACTAATGGGCAAACCGAAGTTGTTAATCATAGCTTGGGCAATCTCCTTCGTTGCCTCGTCAGTGACCATCTGAGGTCCTGGGATTCCATCTTGCCCATGGCTGAATTTGCGTACAATAGTGCTTCTAATAGGTCTATGGGTCTCAGTCCCTTCCAGATTGTCATGGGCCACCAGCCGCGTAAACTAATTGACCTGCATGGCCTTCCCATGGAGTCCCATCTCTCCCCGCATGCATACTCATTCACCCATCATATCTCTAGTTTGCATGATGTGGTTTGGCGTCGTATCTTTTTGGGCAACACTCACAATGCAATGAAGGCCAACAAGCATCGTAGGCCACATCACTGTAGGTGAGCGGGTAAGGGTGTGCATCCACCCTGAGCGTTTGTCCAACAAAGCACACTTTAAGCTTCAGTCGTGTTATATGGGACCCTACGCGGTGGTACGTAGGATTGGCTCCAACGCCTATGAGCTGGACGTACCCGAGGACATGGGGATCCACCCCGTCTTCAACGTGGCGGACCTCCTTCCATTCTACGGTCCTTTGGAGGTGCCCTCCGACCTCGACGATCCGCTGCCCCTTAGTTCTCCGGAGGAGAACTCATCAAATCACATAGCGGAAGCTGATGCAGGAGCAACCCGTATTGACGGGCCTATGCAGGTACATGAGAACAGTCCAACTCCTCTAGAAGGTATTTGGGGTGATTCCCCAGGACCTGAGGAATTTTCAGCCCAATTTGAGCTTCCCAAACCCGACACGGCCAGGTCGTGACGGCAGCCACGCCCATTACAACCACGTAGCCCATCTGCACGCCCGTTCCCGCGACCGTGTTCGGCGCCACACCAAACCAACCCAAACATGGCCAGGCCGTGATGGAGAGCACGGCCGTGAAGCAACTTTCCATGGATTTTGGGCCCAACATTACGGCCCGTAAAGAGGACTACGGCCCCGACAGTCTGCCCCAACACGGTTAGGCCATGAAGACCAGCACGGCTGTGACATGGTCCAACCGCAACGCGGACGCGAACACAGCCCGCGACATGCCCATGCCCCCGGTCGTAACCTCCGCGACAGAACCTAGAGCGTCAGAGCATGCCCGTGACCACCAACATGGGCAGGCCATGTTCGCCCCTGAAGATCAGATCAGGCCCCGACGACCCCATTTCGACGTGCACCCCCCCCCCCCCCTACTTTGTTGCTCCATCTCATGATGATCCAAAGGAGCCCAACAAGGTGATAATCCGGCAATCCCAACGCCAGAGCAAGCCTCCGGATCGCTTCATGGGAGTCGTTAGCCCCCTTTCCACCCAAACCGAGGTGACTCAATGATGATACCAAAATTTATAGTAAATTTCATGCCATTTTATATATCTTTTTGTGTCATATTATTACTACTTTGCTTATTTTTATGCCTTTTTATCAAATATTACAAAATGTGCTTCTATTTTGGTTTTTCATGATTTTTAGGTAAAAAGGCATGATTCTAAGGTGTTTTCGAGCAAAATCAACTACATAGAAGAATTCTCATCATCAAGAAGAAGATACACAACAAATTTCACGAAAATCCAAGTAAAAAACCCAAATTACGGTAGTGCCGTAATATCCATTACGATACCGTAATTTCCAAACAGTGCCGTAATTTTGGAGCCCTGCCGTAATTTGGCAAGTTTTCATATAGACGATTTTATGGCACCTCCGTAACCATCTTTATAGTGCCGTAATTCCAGATGATTTTCTACTCGAGAGATTTCAGGGATTACGGCACTGCCATAATGATCTTTACGGGCCGTATTTTGGTCCAGAAACATACAGAAGAAAATACGGCATGGTCGTAACCATTTTTACGGGCCATAATCTTGACAAATAATTCATAGAGCAAAAATTACGGCACTACCGTAAAGACCATTACGGCCATAATTACAATTTAAAAACGCGAGTTTTACGGGCTTGAATCTTGCGCGGACCATATCTTTTGATCCAGACCTCCAAATTGAGATCTGAAAGATGATATAGACTCGCCTTAAAGAAAAGAAGGACACACGAACTGAATGCATAGATTTTTATCTAGTATTGAGAGAGTAATAGACAGAGAGGCGTCTAGGGTTCGGTGTCACGCCGATAGGCATAGAGAGGACCTCAGGCCGTGAAATTTACACCGAAGCTTCACCTAGAGTAGAAGAGCACACACCAGAAGTTTCAGAGTGTTTGGAGTTCGAGCGAGGGAGAAATCAATGAAACAGTGGGTGACACCACTGTTCATGGCATTTCCAGCATATTACGGTGCTGTAATTTCGATTACAGCACCGTGTTCTATAATTTCTTCCCTTTTTCTTTGATTTCTATTCATTTGAACTATGGTTTATTGTAATCTTACCTCCCTGCTAGCTTAGATATATTATGGGACATGGGGAGTAATTTTCCTTGATTTTTAATGACTTGATGACTTTTATTTTGTCATAATAGTTTTCTTATGATAATTTTACATATATGATGATTGTCTTTAATTCTCCTTAGTTTTATAATATCAGCATGTTTTAGAATTTTCTGAAATAGACTCAGAGGTTGATTGTGAAATTCAGAACCCTAGAAATCATCGAGTTTGGAACTTATCGTAAGAGGTTAGGTTTGTTCTTTGAATTCTGATTTTTAGTGATTTTATTGCCATGTTGATAATTTGAATCTAGGATGAGTTATTGTGTTAGACTTGATTTGATGGCTGCAAGAGATTGAGTATCGAGTCGTCAGAGAACCTTAAGTAGAACCTGTGTTGGGTTTCAGGATGCACGAGAGTGATCCTTGAGATTCCACTTGAGATGATTGACTTAGAATTTGGATGCACGAGAGTGATCCTTGAGTTCTTTGTTCAATGATTTACTTATTTTCAACATTGGATAGATCTTGCATGAGAGTGAGGATTGGTCCTTTGTATGATTGTTTGCGCGAGAGCGAGATAATCCTTTTATGAAGTAAATTAAATCTTTATCGTAATAAAATTTGACTGACAACCTTTATTTCCTTCTAGTCATTAGAATTAAGGTAGATAAACCCCTAGTCCCAGTTTCTCTCTCAGATATTTAGTTTACTTTCCGTTTGTGCTTTCATCATATTCGGTTTGCTTAGCTAGTGAGAAAACATCTATTTGGTACTTAACACGTAGGTCTCTGTGGTTCGATATCTATTTTATTACTTTGAATTATCCGTGCACTTGCGGACTACAACACTCAACTCAAGGACACTATGAGCCAACCGCCTGAGGACCCATCATCGAGTGAGCCGCTCAATCTCATCCGTAACTCTGCCCAAGATCGAGCCGCCGCGGGTGGTAACTTAGCCCACGACGTCCAAATTCTGCTATTTTGTCGCCATGTGCTCTGAGCGCGCCTAAATCGCCCCCGTATGAAGAAGCAAGATCGTGCTACCAGCTTTGAAGAATATTAGGTAGTAGTTTGTTAATATTTGGCCTGTAGTTGCAGCTTGACCACTTTAGTGGCCTGCAATAGTTGTTAGCTGGTTGAAGTTCCTAGTCTTTTATGCATTTTGTTTGTTCCCACCCCTCTTATTCTATAAAAGAGGAGGTAGGGCTAGTATGTTAGTTAGTTCTCTTAGAAGTAGAGATCTCCTGGTGAGCAAGAGAGCTTCCAGTTTGTGTGGAAGGTGAAGTCGCTTCGCCTTCGGAGTTTGTAAGAGTTGGCGACCGGTGTCTCGACTCGACGTGTTTCCAGCTTGTGTTCCCTGCTTTATAAGAAGTAAATCCTACCTTTCCGGTGAGTCAGGTTCGCCTATTTTCTTTACATTTTCATCACATTCCTTTGCTGCGGTTTTCTTCGATCCGCCATCGTAGGCGTGGTCAGATCTCTTGTTCTTGGTTTGTTTTAGCTTCATAGGCACGCGAGCTAAACTACGCGAAACTGCAATCCCCAATGCGAGCTACGCTTAAACGTGCTAAGCGAGTTGTAGGAAATTGCTAAAATTGCTACGAGGTTAGTGCGCTGCATTATTTTAGTTGGGTGCCATTCTCTTCATTCGCATTCGTGTTGCCCTAATCGAATTCATCGCTGTTTCATCGTGCTTTCTACCGGATTCCCTGCACTTTTCCGACACAATTTCTCTTCCCTCGTCTCATGACCCTCTCCCGTTTTATCGCGCATTGTGTAAAACCCTAGAGTACGGCTTAAGGACCCCCTCACCTATTAGTTGCTACATCACCAACCCTCTAGCCCTTATTTCTTTCCCACGCAGAGGTCTTCCTCTTTTCTCTTTGTTGCCAAGAACGCCTCTTCAAATTCTTTTTTCTTCTCTCCTTTGTCATGACCCTCTTCAACCGAGAGCTCTCTAGCCTACGCTGCCCTCTACTTTCTTTATCTCTAGGCCTCCCTTTTCTCTCTACTCTTTTTTTTTCTAGCCTGCTAGACGAAGCCCCTCTATTGTTGTATCATCATCGCTCTCTAGTTCTTCCTCTCTTCTTTCGCATCACTCTGGGGGGTTTCACATGATGCAGTTAGGCATCATGGTTCCTAAAACAATAAAGAAAATACTCCCTTTTTACCTTTTAATCGAGTAGCCTTGTCGTAGATCATGTTTTCTTTTTGCAAGCCTATCGGTGTTGCGTTCTCTGTGTCCTCTTTCTAGTCGCCTAGCGTCTCCTAATATAAGCTTCCAGGCACCTTCCAAAGAATTTGTTTCCTTCCCTTTGCATGGCGCTCATTTAATTCAAAAATTTTAATCGCTGCCAACGCCTTCATTCCTTTCCTTATTAATAGTGATTTTCCTACTTTTGTTTTGCACTTCCTTTTTTTGTTGCTGCTGTAAATGCCTACCTTATTTTCTCCAATTTATCAGTTTTATCCTTCCTTGACCAGTTGTTTTGATTTTTTTTTTCCTTCAAAATTTGGCGTACACAAGATTTTCTCATTTGGCTTTAATGTGTCAAGAGTCAAAATCAATTTTGACTGGACTCTGTATATATATTGTGTAAGAACGAATGGTTCAACATGCTTTCAACCCCATCTTCAAATTTTCCTAGAAATATTGCAGTGTCATCAGGGCAGCAATGCCTCTATTTGCTCATATGGGGAAAGGCCAATGATAAGGCCAAAGATGGAGAAGAAGAACAAATAGAGCAAAACACAATTGGAGGTCTCCGGCTACTAGTTTCTGCCATTGATACTAGGGAGATTGAATCCAGAGCACTCACACCGGGTTCATCAAAATATGGGCAGCGAAGAATACTTGATTGTTGGCAGATCTTGTCAAAAATATTTTTTAACAAATTAGTATACTTGTAATCATCAGATGACTTTTGATCAATCTTAGCTAGTCAGTCATAATTGTGTCTAATTAGGTCCCTCCAGTTGGATGATTACGTTGTTAATTTGTAATAAAGTGGTTCCAATGAAATCATGGATGATAGTTTGCTTTTTAGTTATTTTTTTCTTACTGGATGCAGTGTAATGTTCATTTTGATCTTTTTCCAAAGTTATGAAGAAAAGAAGCAGACTAAGGATATCTCTCTTTCGTGCAAACTTTTTTTTTTGCAAACTTGTAATTATTTTAATATGACTTTCTCTCTTATCTTGCTTCAATGTGTATGTAAGAGTCAAAATCAATTTAGACTCGACTTCCCCGTATACAATTTAGGTAAGAATTAACCGATCAACAATATGTATCAATAAAAATTTAAATTATATATGTTAATAAAAAATTTCTATATATTATTAAAAAAAATTATATATCAACCAATTCTATATGTATGAACGAAAATTTAAATGCTAACTATTGGGGAATTCAAATGGCACAGATTAGAGAGAGTGAAGAACCAGGTAGGTTGTTATAACCTTAATTTTATAAATTTAATTTTGAAAATTAGGAATTTATATTTTAGGAATTTTTTTGTGATTTTCTGGAATTTTTTCTGAAATTTTAAAAGGTTTTAAAAATTCGGTTTTAATAAAAAAAAAGTGGATTTGCATTCGCGGGAGTTCGAACCCACGATGCACGATTCATTGCGGTGCAGCACAAACCGTTGGGCAAGGTTGCCGTCGACTCATCATTTTCCCCGATCTTTGTGGCGATTGAGTTGCCGTCGCGAGCTCGCTGACCTTGGATGCGTTTTACCTCAATATTAGAGGGCTTCAGTCTGTATTGTCAAGACGTTGAAACTTAGCCTATCTTTGAGCTCGGACGCGCCTCCAGGAGGGAGAAATCAGGCTCAAACCAGTCGCTGGAGTGCGAGCGGCGCCGCCTTCTGTTCTAGACTTCCAGCGTCTCCGTCGACAGCGATCCCCCTGTTCTGGGCTATGATACATCTACGTAGCAAGGTATTCCTACTATCTTGAAGTTTTAGTAAAGTTCTGTGGAGTTTCTGAGTTGTTTGATGTGTCGACAGCAGCGGCGCCACTGTCGATATCATCAGCTTCTTCGGGCCCTTGGACCGTGCGTTGAAAGCTCGCCGAAGCCGGTCGTAGAGCCTCGCCTCTGTTGGGAAACCCCGGGGACATTTTACAATTTTCAGAGTTATGGACATACATTTTCGCAGCGGAAGAATGTCCCCTAAACAGGCCAGTCACAAAAACCCAGTGAAGATCGCATGCAAGGGAGTCGACACGATGAGTTAGGAAATACCTTAAGAGCAATGTAGAACGATGCCGATGTAGGCGCCCAAGTGTGCGCCCTCTGCAGTCTCACACACACGGATCTCTTGAGTTCTCTTCTCCCACGCCCGGTGCTAGCCTCGGGAAGAAGATCCAAGCCTTAGTTCTCTTCTTGAATGCTTGCGCCACCTCCAAGGTAGAAGCGCCAATTGAAGAAGAAGAAAGGAGAAGGGAGAATGCCGCCAAGCCTTTCCTTCTCTTGCGCCAAGGAGGAAGAAGGGAAGAAGCTCGCGGTTATGGAAGAAGATGCGCCCTTGTCCCAAGCCTTTCGCGCCTCTTCTTGTGTTCATGCCTTCAAGGATTGATTACTTTTAAGAGGGGGCGACTAGGGTCATATTTATAGGGCAAGAGGCGGTTAGGGTAATGGCTAGGATCATGACAAGTGTAGGGCTAGGATGAGGAGGTTTGAGATAAGGAAAGTCTCCAAGACATTTCCATAATTCTCATTCAACCTTACCTTTTGTTCCCACGCCTTTCCTTGTGCGCCAAGGCCTTGCCTTGCACCTCAAGCAATGCCAAAGAGGCATGCATTCCATCCTAGGAAGAGAGGGGGAGGCGCCCTTTACTTCCATAATGAAGCAAAGGCGCCAACATGACCCCATTATGCCCCTAGGCGCCTAATGGTTCATGTTTCTCCCCATTATACCCTTTTAGTCTCTCATCTCTTCATGAGAACTTGTTATTAGGCCTCATTGGATAATGAGCTAGCCCAAACATCATTGCATAGGTTGATTAAGCACTTGGATCCAATCCAATGCAACCCTAATCCAAATGTGACCAACCATGGTCAAATACGGGTCAACCTGCCAAAAATGAAGTTTGGCTCCAATAACATTCTTCCATCTCATCAGGCCCATTGGCTCTGATGAAATCTCCCAATTAGATCCGAGTTATCCAATAACTCGATCATAAGGCTTCCCGATCAATACGAGAACTCAAGTATCAAGGTGTGCGACCCTGTAGGTTCTTCTGACGCTGGCAGTGCTGACCAGAGGTCATCACAAGCAGAGAGTGGCACCTAGCAGTGCATCGCTGCTACCCAGGTCATTGGAATGGATATCGACATCGACATCCCCATCATCGCAACTAGGTACTGATGCATTACAGTCTCTTTGCCGAACTGATATCCGATTGGACAAGTGTGTCACCAATTGTTTTCATCCAATCACATGGCTATGACTAAAACAGGTTCTTACCTGGGTATGGCCATACACTCTCAGTCATAGAACCATAAAGGAGCTCCATGGATATCATGCTTCCTTAGGGAAGGGGCAAATCCTATGTCTGTCCATTGATCTTCTCATATGGGTCGTGACATGCTTAATAACAACCGTTATGACCTCCCAGCTATGGTAAGGTGTTAGGTTGTATCAAAGCAAGTCCCTAATCATATAGAATGATCAATGACCTCAAGTCAAGGGATCAATGCATCGCCTTTCACTTATGAGGATAACTCATGACACCAAGTCATAGCCTCATAGCGGGTCTATCCAGTATATCCTCCAATGATATACCCATGTGTCTGCGTTAGCACCGCGTGCCTAACCAGCCCACATACCAGTCTCTCAAGTACTAGAGCTATCCCATATCCACTCAGGTACATCAACTGGGGACAATCATTTGAGCACAGATGAAATCTGTCTCCAGGGACATTATCATGTAAGTACACAATCGCAGGTGTAGTCAAACAATGATAACAACAATGCCATAATGATATATAAATATCAATGTCAAGTAGTACATAAGTTGACCAAAACTAGGTCCTAGGGCATATACACCAACAATCTCCCACTTGCACTAAGACCTAGAAGTTGAGGAATCTCAACCCCATATCTCTAGCGTGACCATGATGGAGGGCCTAACATAGCTCCTAGAAGATCCACTAGGGCTCGGAGGAAGCCCATCAGGTATGGCTTCACTTAGAGTCCATTTTCCTTTTTAGTACTTTCCATATTTGCATTGCATGGCATGATAGGTTAGTTCCACCCAAAAGTCTACCATGTAGTTTATTTTTATGAATGTTGTTGGTAGGTTGTGCATTGTAATATCATGGTAGGTTAGTGCATGTAGTTGGACACATTTAAAGATGGCTCAAGGGATACAAGCTAGCTAGCTCACTCTACTCCATGGAGCTAGTTCCCATTTTGGAAGGTTCACTTCAAACTAGCTCAAAGGGGACTTCCAACTCAACTCCACTTCAAAGCCCCACTTCAAGGCCCTTTCCAATTGAAGAAGATACCAAACCCATGGATTCATTTGCGCCACCCTCAAGCAACAAATGAATGCAAAGGCTCAATCTAGATCCATCAATCAAGGGGCGCCACTCTAGATCCACAAATCAAGGGGCGCCTAATCTAGATCCACAAATCATGGTGAATCCTTTCCTTCATCTCATTGCCGCCCAAACCAACTTGGAAGGAATTCAAATTCAAGTCAACTCTCCACCCATGCGACATCAACACAAGGAAGAAAGCAAATTCGAAATTCAAATGCTTTCCTTTGAAGACTCTCCAAAGAAGACAACAATATCAGCCCATTAATTGCATTAATTGCCTTGTAATTAATTTTGAAATCTCCCACTTATGTAAGGGGCGCAAGGGGCCAATGACCACCTTGCCCTCACCTTATCCTCATCCCTAGCCACCTATAAATATGTCCCCATCGCATCATGTGCATTAAGCATTGTTGAAATAAAATTGTTGACTAGTTTCCTAGCCAAAGAAAGGTGCTTGTGTCGCCTAGGTGCTTGTGTCGCCTACTTCTTCTCCTTAGGGTGCTTGTGTCGCCCAAGCCCCCTCATCTTCCCCCCTACTTCTCCAAGAGCCGAGACTCCTCTCCTCTTCTCTTCCTCATCACTTCATCCAAGTCAAACCGAGAGCATTCAACATCAAAGCAAGAACACAACTCAAGTGGCGCATAGAACATGGAAGCATCCTTTGATCTCTTCAAGACCATTCTATAAGTTAAGTGTTCTAACCTCTTGTGTTCTCTTTTCATATTATCTAAGAGCATCTTACTACACTTCCCTCGGATTTGTAGGAGTTGGCGCAAGGAAAGGAGCTTGGCGCATCCCTCTTCCCCTTTTCTTTCCCCCCTCTTAGTTAGTCCAATATTTGTATTAGCAAGAGAATTTGGAGGACTAGCCTCCCTCTTGACATTTGATTGTGTAGTTATTTTAATTTGCTTTATAACTCACCCACGCCTGTGTGGGATTGCTGATTGCCCTGTGTGTAACCTACACCTTCCATCAGAGTAGGACCGGTGAAGAACGGGAAGGACGGTCCTTCTATGCTCAAGGGCCGCACTGTAAGTCTTCTTTTCATTTATTGTCATTTACTTTGAAGCAAGTAGCATTTTTCTTTCTTGCAAGTAGTTTAATTCGGTTTTCTTATTTAAAAACTACAAAAACATTATTTTCAAACCTCGTTAGTATAAGTCGGTTTCTCTACTTTATAAAACTACAAAAAAACTATTTTTCGAAAATCGTTGTTTGCATGCTTTGTGAATCACCCCTACATCATCTTGGTATCAGAGCATAGGCTCCTAGATTAGAAATTTCAAGCCTTCAAACTTATTTTCTAACTTCTAGGCGATTTTTGGAACTAGGCTATTTGAGACAAAGGATTTTCATAATTGGCTACTAGCTCTATTATTATTTTCTCTATAAAAATCCTCTTTTTTTCAAAAATCAAACATGCAGACTAGATCTAAGGCTCAAAGCTCCCAACCCATAACTTTGGAAACCTTAGCTGAAATGATTGCAGCCTTAAACCATAGGATAGACGATGTGGACACAAATCTACACCAACTCAATGATAAGGTGCAAGAGATAGAAGAGTCTAATAGGACTAGATCTCATAGCCAACCCCCAAGTGAACATCACTCTAGGGAACCTGTGCAAAGGCAGCAAACCCCAAGGAACAACCCTAGGAACACTCCCCAAGGCTTTGATTGGGAAGGACACCCTGTCCAAAATCATCACAACCCTCGACCTAGGGATGACTATGCCCATGTTGTGAAGCTTAACCCGCCCACTTTTAATGGATCCCTTGATCCTAGAGTTTACCTAGACTGGGCAACCAAACTCGAGCAATACTTCGAATGGAGTATGATGCCCGAGCACTCTAAGGTTAGGTTCACCAAATGCCTGCTTGAAGGTTCTGCTAGACTCTATTGGAGTAATGTAGAAAGAAGCCTACAAAGGTCTAGACAACCCCCCATTACAAGATGGGAAGAGATGAACACTAGACTGAGAGAAAAGTATGTTCCCCTGAACTTTCATAGTAAGCTTCTTGACCAAACAAGTGGCCTTACCCAAGGAAACTCAACCGTAGAAGAATATATGGTAGAGTTTGATGAACTGTTATTGAGGAGTGAAATGGACAAAACCCCGATGTTTACCCTGAGTAGGTTCAAGAATGGTCTCAAACCAGAAATTAAGAGAGGACTTGCCTTTTACCAAATAGATACCATAGAGGAAGCTTACCAAAGAGCCCTTGAAGTTCAACAGCAACTTAAGATTAGAAAGGAAGCTCTGACCTCTAAACCAACCTATAGGCCCTCTCCTAGTAGTTCACACCCTAACTCCTCAACCCCTAAACCCAAGCCAAACCAAACCACAGTTGTCTGCCATAACTTTAAACAACCAGGTCACCTCATAAGGGACTGTCCTAAAAAGATAATGGTTATGACTGAGGAACATGTAGAACCAGAAGTAGAAACTGAGGAAAACTTAGATCAAGACCCTAACTGCTGTAATGTTGAGATTAATGACTGTGGTAGTGAAGAGGATTTTTTCCTCAACACTCTGGGAGTAGTCAGGTGCACCCTGATCAACCCCACCCCTACTGAAGACTGGCGAAGAACCAGCATCTTCCACACTTACTCAAAATGCCATGGTCACATGTGCAAAGTAGTAATTGATGGAGGGAGCAGTTTGAATGCCGTCTCTCAAGTAGCAGTCACTAAACTCAACCTTAAGGCAGAACCTCACCCTAAGCCTTATAGTATTTCCTGGGTCAACCAGACTAGCGTTCCTGTCTCCCATAGGTGCCTTGTCCCACTTATATTTGGTGCCTACCAAGGATCAATATGGTGTGACGTCATCACAATGGATGTCGCCCAGATTCTCCTAGGCCGTCCTTGGATTTTTGACATGGATGTTGTCCACTACGGTAGGACAAACACTTATGTCTTCAATCACAATGGACAGAAAATTAGGCTTAAGCCATCCTTACCTAAGGAACTTAGAGCCTCCACTAGCAAAGGTAGGATAGAAGAACCCAAACAACCAAAGCCAACCATCCAACTTATCCAACCCCAAACCTTTGCTAAGGAATGCTTAGAAGACCAACCTCTCTATACCCTTATCATTAAGGAAACCACACCTGAAACTGAAACCAAAGCCCCTCCTGAGGTAGAAAGCATCCTAGAAGACTATAATGAACTTATCCCAGAAGACTTACCCAATGGTCTACCTCCACTTAGGGATATCCAGCATGTTATAGATCTTGTCCCTGGATCCACTTTACCCAACCTTCCCCATTATAGGATGAACCCTACTGAGCACACTGAACTTAAGAGACATGTAGATGATCTCTTAGCCAAGGGTTATATTAGGGAAAGTCTTAGACCATGTGCTGTTCCAGCCCTCTTGACTCCCAAGAAGGATGGCAGCTGGCGCATGTGCATAGACTGCCGTGCCATCAATAAGATAACTGTAAAGTACAGATTCCCTATTCCTAGGCTGGATGATATGTTAGACATGCTAGTTGGGTCTAGATGGTTCACCAAACTTGATCTTAGGAGTGGATACCACCAAGTTAGAGTTAGAGAAGGGGATGAATGGAAAACCGCTTTCAAAACGAAAGATGGTTTATATGAGTGGTTAGTGATGCCCTTTGGCTTAACTAACGCCCCTTCTACTTTTATGAGGCTTATGACACAGGTCCTGAAACCTTACATAGGTAGATTCCTAGTTGTTTATTTCGATGATATATTAATCTTTAGCAAAACTAAGGATGCTCACCTAGATCATCTCAGGAAAACCCTTGAACTACTTAGGAAAGAGAAGCTTTATGTTAACCTAAAGAAATGTTCTTTCCTCTCTAGCAGTGTTGTCTTTCTAGGGTTCATAGTGTCTGAGCAGGGCCTTCAAGCTGACCCCTCTAAGGTCCAAGCTATTCTAGACTGGCCCGAACCCAAAACTTTAACTGAAGTTAGGAGCTTCCATGGCTTAGCTACCTTCTACCGAAGGTTTATTAGAAACTTCAGTACTATTGTTGCCCCTATCACTAGTTGTTTGAAACTAGGCGATTTTGCTTGGACTAAACCTGCTAGCCGAGCCTTTAGTGAACTTAAAGTAAGGATGACCACAGCCCCAGTCCTCAGACTCCCTGACTTCAGCAAAGTCTTCGAGGTTGACTGTGATGCCTCTGGGATTGGCATAGGAGGGACCCTCAGTCAAGAAGGTCACCCTGTTGCCTTTTTCAGTGAAAAACTCAATGAGGCAAAACAGAAATATTCAACTTATGACAAGGAATTTTATGCTGTAGTTCAATCTCTTAGATATTGGAGGCACTACTTGATTCATAATGAGTTTATCCTTAATAGTGACCACCAGGCTTTGTCATACCTTAGTGCTCAAAAGAAGTTGAATTTTAGGCATGCCAAATGGGTAGAGTATATCCAGCAGTACACCTTTGTCCTAAAACACAAATCAGGAAAGGAAAACAAAGTAGCTGATGCTTTAAGTAGGGTTACTTTACTTATGCAAACTTTACATGTTCAAGTTACTGGCTTTGAAAATATGAAAACTGCATATCTTGATTGTCCTGATTTTGCTTCTATACATGCTGAACTTAGTGTTGACCCCCTAAGTCATCCTTTGTACACCCTTAGGGATGGGTTCTTATTTCTTGGACCTCTACTTTGTGTCCCTAAGACCTCAATTCGAGAATTCCTTATTTGGGAATTGCACGGAGGAGGGTCTGCAGGTCACCATGGTCGGGATAAAACCCAAACCTTGGTTGAGGAGAGGTTTTATTGGCCGAACCTCAACAGGGATGTTGCTAAGGTGGTTAGCCACTGTAGGACATGCCAGGTAACTAAGACCCATAAGCATAGTGCTGGACTCTACACCCCGCTACCCATTCCCAAAGCCCCATGGCAAGACTTGACCATGGACTTTATCCTAGGGCTGCCCAGAACATCTAGCAAGTATGACTCCATCTTTGTAGTAGTAGATAGATTCACTAAGATGGCCCATTTCATCCCTTGCTATAAAACTTCTGATGCCTCTCACATAGCCAAGTTATTCTTTAAAGAAGTTGTTAGGCTACATGGTACCCCCCTTACCATAGTTTCCGATAGGGACACCCGATTTGTCAGTTATTTCTGGAAGACCTTGTGGACCTTACTAGGTACCAAACTGAAATTCTCTACAGCCTATCATCCCCAAACGGATGGTCAGACTGAAGTGGTCAACCGATCACTAGGGAACATCCTTAGAAGCCTTGTAGGTGAACACCCCGGCACTTGGGACAAACTCTTGCCCACCGCCGAGTTCTCCTACAATAGTGTTGTCAATAGGACTACAGGTCTCTCCCCTTTTCAGGCAAACTTAGGGTATCAGCCTAAGAAGCCCATTGATCTGATTGCCTTACCCAAGAATTTAAAACCTTCCTTATCAGCTTGTGATTATGCTTTCAATATTTCGCAATTACACCATGAGATTCTTAGCAAGATTCTAGACTCTACTGTTTCATATTGCGAAGCTGCTAACAAGAAACGCCGAGAAAGGTTATTCAATGTAGGCGATCAGGTGATTTTGCGAGTCCGCGAGGAGCGTATCCAAGGACACGGACGCAAGCTGGATGCAAAGGGATTGGGACCCTTCACCATCGTGGGCAAGATCAACAACAACGCATACGTGCTTGATCTGCCTCCAGATTTGGGGATCCCCACCACTGTTAACGTGGAGGATCTCACGGCATACAAGGAGCCTCTCTCATTCAAAGAACCAGAGGCCCCCTTCAATCCAGAGATAGTGGATATCCTTGAGGACCAGACCCGACTCACCCCTAACGAGGTACAACTGTTTTACCGCGTTAAGTTTTTTAATGGTGAGGAGGCATGGCTCCCCGAGGCAGAGCTAGCCCTGGCTGCTCCAGATTTGCTCCAAGGATTCAAGGATAATTCTCCTGAGGAGAATTTTTCCAACCCGGGGAGAATTGATGGAGGGCCTAACACAGCTCCTAGAAGATCCACTAGGGCTCGGAGGAAGCACATCAGGTATGGCTTCACTTAGAGTCCATTTTCCTTTTTAGTACTTTCCATATTTGCATTGCATGGCATGATAGGTTAGTTCCACCCAAAAGTCTACCATGTAGTTTATTTTTATGAATGTTGTTGGTAGGTTGTGCATTGTAATATCATGGTAGGTTAGTGCATGTAGTTGGACACATTTAAAGATGGCTCAAGGGATACAAGCTAGCTAGCTCACTCTACTCCATGGAGCTAGTTCCCATTTTGGAAGGTTCACTTCAAACTAGCTCAAAGGGGACTTCCAACTCAACTCCACTTCAAAGCCCCACTTCAAGGCCCTTTCCAATTGAAGAAGATACCAAACCCATAGATTCATTTGCGCCACCCTCAAGCAACAAATGAATGCAAAGGCTCAATCTAGATCCATCAATCAAGGGGCGCCACTCTAGATCCACAAATCAAGGGGCGCCTAATCTAGATCCACAAATCATGGTGAATCCTTTCCTTCATCTCATTGCCGCCCAAACCAACTTGGAAGGAATTCAAATTCAAGTCAACTCTCCACCCATGCGACATCAACACAAGGAAGAAAGCAAATTCGAAATTCAAATGCTTTCCTTTGAAGACTCTCCAAAGAAGACAACAATATCAGCCCATTAATTGCATTAATTGCCTTGTAATTAATTTCGAAATCTCCCACTTATGTAAGGGGCGCAAGGGGCCAATGACCACCTTGCCCTCACCTTATCCTCATCCCTAGCCACCTATAAATATGTCCCCATCGCATCATGTGCATTAAGCATTGTTGAAATAAAATTGTTGACTAGTTTCCTAGCCAAAGAAAGGTGCTTGTGTCGCCTAGGTGCTTGTGTCGCCTACTTCTTCTCCTTAGGGTGCTTGTGTCGCCCAAGCCCCCTCATCTTCCCCCCTACTTCTCCAAGAGCCGAGACTCCTCTCCTCTTCTCTTCCTCATCACTTCATCCAAGTCAAACCGAGAGCATTCAACATCAAAGCAAGAACACAACTGAAGTGGCGCATAGAACATGGAAGCATCCTTTGATCTCTTCAAGACCATTCTATAAGTTAAGTGTTCTAACCTCTTGTGTTCTCTTTTCATATTATCTAAGAGCATCTTACTACACTTCCCTCGGATTTGTAGGAGTTGGCGCAAGGAAAGGAGCTTGGCTCATCCCTCTTCCCCTTTTCTTTCCCCCCTCTTAGTTAGTCCAATATTTGTATTAGCAAGAGAATTTGGAGGACTAGCCTCCCTCTTGACATTTGATTGTGTAGTTATTTTAATCTGCTTTATAACTCACCCACGCCTGTGTGGGATTGCTGATTGCCCTGTGTGTAACCTACACCTTCCATCAGAGTAGGACCGGTGAAGAACGGGAAGGACGGTCCTTCTATGCTCAAGGGCCGCACTGTAAGTCTTCTTTTCATTTATTGTCATTTACTTTGAAGCAAGTAGCATTTTTCTTTCTTGCAAGTAGTTTAATTCGGTTTTCTTATTTAAAAACTACAAAAACATTATTTTCAAACCTCGTTAGTATAAGTCGGTTTCTCTACTTTATAAAACTACAAAAAAACTATTTTTCGAAAATCGTTGTTTGCATGCTTTGTGAATCACCCCTACATCAGACCATCATGCTTCTACTGCGCCAAAGCCTTGGTCAATGGGTCTGCCAGATTGTTCTCTGTCTCTACTCTGCTAATCTTGACATCACTTCTGTCAATGATCTCTCTGATTAGGTGAAATCTTCTGAGTATGTGTTTGGATCTTTGATAAGACCGTGGTTCCTTGGCTTGTGCAATTGCTCCATTGTTGTCACAGTAGAGTTCAATGGGATCCATTGCACTAGGTACCACTTGAAGATCACATAAGAACTTCCTTATCCAAACAGCTTCCTTGGCTGCCTCAGAAGCAGCCACATACTCAGCTTCGGTTGTAGAATCTGCTATGGTGGATTGCTTGAAGCTCTTCCAACATACAGCGCCTCCATTTATCTTGAACACATAGCCGGCCTGCGATCTAAAGTCGTCAGGGTCAGACTGGAATGATGCGTTAGTATAGCCCTGCATACTGAGCTCTTCCTGTCCCCCATAGACCAAGAACAAATCCTTAGTTCTTCTCAGATACTTTAGGATGTTCTTTACAGCCACCCAGTTCTGTAGACCTGGATTGGATTGGTATCGGCTGGTTATGCTCACAGCATATGCCACATCTGGTCTAGTACATAACATTGCATACATGATCGATCCTACTGCCGAAGCATAAGGAATTTGACTCATGTCATCCCTCTCAGCCTGTGTTGTAGGACACTGGCTCTTTGAGAAAGTAAGGCCATGTCTCACTGGAAGGTATCCTTTCTTGGATTGCTCCATGTAGAACCTCTCCAGTACTTTATCAATGTAAGTACTTTGACTAAGGGCCAGAAGTCTCTTGGATCTATCCCGGTAGATCCTCACGCCTAGAATATAGGCGGCCTCCCCTAAGTCTTTCATCTCGAAACACTTCCCTAACCATGTCTTCACAGCTTGAAGACTAGGGATGTCGTTTCCGATGAGCAGTATGTCATCAACATACAAGACCAGAAAAATCACCAAGCTCCCACTGAATTTTCTGTATACACAGGCGTCATCTTCACTTTTGATAAAGCCATAATCTCTCACGGCCTCATCGAATCGAAGATTCTAACTTCGAGATGCTTGCTTTAATCCATAAATGGATCTCTTTAGCCTGCAAACCTTATTAGCCTCTGCAGGATGGATGAAGCCATCAGGTTGTGTCATATATACATCCTCAGTCAGCTTCCCGTTAAGGAACGCTGTCTTCACATCCATCTGCCATATCTCATAGTCATGATATGCAGCTATAGCAAGCAGAATCCGAATGGATTTAATCATGGCAACTGGCGAGAAGGTTTCATCATAGTCCACCCCGTGGACTTGTTTAAATCCTTTAGCCACTAGTCTACCCTTATAGGTAACTATTTTGCCATCCATGTCTGTCTTCTTCTTGAAGACCCATTTACACCCTATGGGTTTTACCCCATCAGGCAGCTTAACCAAATCCCAAACTTGGTTAGCCGACATGGAATCCATCTCAGATTTCATGGCGTCAAGCCATTTCTCGGAGTCCGGTCCACTGACCGCCTCATCATAGGTTCTAGGTTCATCCTCAATGATGAAAATCCCATCGTGTTGGGTCGGTAGCGACCCATACCTTTCAGGTGCACGACGAATTCTCCCAGACCTATGCGGGACCTGTGTCTGAGCCTCAGGTTGCCTAGCAACCGGTGCAGGTAGCTCAGATTCCATCTCTTTGTCTTGTGCTTGCACTTGGACCTCATCCAAGTCAAACTTCCTCCCACTAACTTCTCTAGAAAGACAGCACCCCGAGCAACAAAAGCTTTATTCTCGGTTGGGACATAGAAGCAGTATCCTTTAGTTTCCTTAGGATACCCCACAAACACACACTTATCAGATCTAGGTTCTAGCTTGCTAGATGTTGGGGTATGCCCTTAAGGCTAATGTTTGAGGCCTTGGGATTCTTTCAGTATCATGTATAAACTCTTATGTTTATAAAGGCAATGGTTGTTATTCAGTTTGTTACATTGTCTGCTGCAATAAGTGTGCTTCTGAATAATGTCTCAAAGCTGTTCAGCTTGGCTGACATGCTGTTTTGTCCTTAGTCGAGATATCTTGGTGAACATGAGACAACCTTGATATGATTGAGACTAATATGTGTTCTAATCTTATAGGATGCTTCGAGCATGGAATAAGATGTAGACTCATGGGTACATTGGATGTACTGGACAGACCCTACTAGGATATTCAATTGCTTGTCACAATGTGAATAATCCTTGTTTGCAACAAGTGGCATAATGTCCTTTGACTTGAGATCACTTGTGTTTCTAAATGATGATTGTCATTATTTTGAGGTAGTTCAAGATCATTTGAAACATAGTGGTTATAGACTATCTTGGATAATGATCATGAGTCAGGTTAGGACACTAGTGATAGATATAGGATTGCCGTCTCCTTGATTGGAGTGTGATGTTCTAAAGGGGCCCCCTGGATGAGATGATTGAGAAAGTGTATGGCCATACCCAGGTGACTATGTTCATCTGATCTAATCATGCTCATCATATTGGAGCTACAGGCTTGACACGCTTGTCCAATAAGAACATCCAGTGGCAAAGGAAACTTGTATGCCTAGTGAAGTGGATTCACACTTGTGCTGTGGTTTGGGTGTAGTCTTGGAAGACTCTTTCCTTTATATCGGGAGACAGTGATGTGTTGCTAGATACCCCTCACTGATCGTGATAACGTAAGTTATCGTTACCGACATTTAAAGGAAACCCTTAGGGTCGCACAATTTGATGATATGGCTTACTTAAGTCAGATCGTGTGGACTGAATTGTTTTGATTCAGTTTAAAAGGAGTTTAAACTCTGATTGTAAGTGAGATCTGGTCTGATCATGTTTGATTGATTAGGGCTTGAGATCGGTAAGCTTCGATCGAGAGTATTGATGCTGGATCGGTGAGATCAAGAGCATCGAGAGATGTACGGTTAGATCTTGAACCTTCATGGTTCATATGAGATTTAGACCATGGCTTGGCTTGGTTCAATTTGGTCTTTGAACTAATTGCAATTGGACCGAACACAATTGAACTGGTTCACATATGTGAACGCATGGTTCAATTGAATTGGCGTTTTGGATTGGTTCACATGACATAAGCGCATGGCTTCATGACTTTCCAATTTTGGAAGTCTTGTAACGCCTAACGCCTAAACGCCAAATTGCCTAAACGCCTCTTGTCTTGGAAGCTCTCTCTTGTGTGGTGTATCGTTGAGACGAAGAGGAGAGCTTTCGGAAAAGAGAGGATCATCTCATCTCCTCCATACAAAAGGATAACTTGGCATTTTTGCTAGCACAAGAATTGCACAAGGAGGAAGCCATCATCACCTTTGTGTGCGTCTTCTTTGGAGGAGAGCCAATTCGCCCTCTTGCTTCCAAATCGCCATCCACTCATGGCCATGGTGAGATCTTCTCTTGATCTATGAAATGAATCAAAGTTGATTATATAGACATACTACATGCGATCCTATGGAAACCCTAATTCCGCCCATGCAAGTTTTAATTTGCGCATGCTTAGGGTTTCAGCCCCTTACTTTAGGGGCCTTCAATTGGTATCAGAGGATGGGTTTTCGGTATGAATCTATATGATTGCTTTGATCTGATTGTGATCCATACATGATGCCATGTTTACATGCGCTTACTTGATGCTATGTTTACATACTTTGTTTGCGCTTGTATCATTGCTACAAGTTGTTTGCGCTTATGCATAGATCTAAGGGTTATCAACATGCGAAGATTAACATGCTAGATATTACATGTATCTTGTTTTTCTTAAGTTGCGCATGTTCTTTGTTTGCGCTTGTTGAAGATGTTTTTACCAAAACTATCATCTTGCGCGCCCCCTCACATAGATCTATAGGCGCCTACTATAAACCCTTAGACGGGTTAGTAGGGTTGAAGTCATCCTCTAGGTAAGATCCAACCAGTCTGATCAGACCATCTGACAGCCTAGATGGGTCGACCAGATGGCACCTGTGCGCAAGCACGAGGTGGCTATAGGTCGACTGCAGACAGGCGTGTAGCGAGGTCTGGTTGAGACAACCAATGAACACTCTTGAGTTAGGCCCGGGGTCACACCCGCTTGCCAGAACTCATGAATGTTGTTCAGCCCTTCTGCGCATGCATGGTTGACCATTAGGTCGACTCAAGTCAGTTAGGACTTGGTGCATGCAAGGGCAGTGGATCTGACTAGACATGATGAGTGGATCCCTATTAATGGACCGTTGTAAGGTAGTAGGGCACATAAGACAAATAAAATTGATTCCGATGGGATTTTTGAAAATTTTATTTTGTTGATGGATCACATATTGATTGGATGCCATGATGCTTGTTTATTTCATCTTATGTGGGTTGCCCAATTAATGTGTGCTGTGCTGGGGCCTGCATGCCTGGATTAAAAAAATTGTAAATTATTATTTTTGTGATCTGCGCATCACATTTTAATTAATTTATGAAATGTAATTGACCTGCGTGTCAATCTTGTCAAGATAGATTACATTGTAATTCAATCAGACAAGAGCACTGAGCACACTTGGCAGAGGCGCATGTAGCAGTGGCTTGACCAGGTGGGAGGACTAGGGTTCGACCCTATGACAGGCGCCTTTACCTGGTGGGCGCACCTGAGCTGCAATGGGCGCTTGGGCCCTGGTCTGGGCCAGACAAGATGCAAAAGACCCATGAAGAAAAGCAAGTGAAGACTTAAGTTAAATTAAGGTCTTACCTAGGCTTGATGGGCTTTTACCACATAAGATCAGCTTGCATTCTATTTATTGTTTTTATAATTAGAACTGCATGTTTTTCTTCTGCTATCGCCATAGGATTTGCCTGATAGTAAGAAGATAAAAGACCGTTAAAATCCAACGTTAAATATCAAGCACGTAAGCCTTCTGACGCGAAACCTCACTGTTCTGACTATCGTTGGAGCCGTGTTGTACCCACTCAATGGGCACGTCCATCTATCTTCAGACGGTGTGTGATTTCACCTGCGTGTTACAAAGAAGGGATTTATCGCTTCTCGTTGCTTAGCATAGCACGTGGTGGTCCAGGGAGTAGGTCGGGACAGCTTGACCATGTAGGCTACATATGTGGCGCATATGGTAGCTATATGGAGGCAGCCATCTGTGGGATCAGAGACTGTGTTGTACCAACTCAGTTGGCACAGTCTGCTGGATTGCCCAGATGAAGGGGAATCGCACGGGTTGGCGATTGGCAGGGACTGCCTACCAGAAATTAGTGCTTGTACTCTCTGTGCATCTTATCTCGCCTGAGCGGGACGCGGAGACCAAGTATGAAATCTGGATCCCATCTCACTAAAAGAGTTTTACTCTTTTGGGCTGTTTTGCTGGATTTTTCAGCCAGATAAAATAGTGAGAAAAGAATCTTTCTTAAGTCCTGGATTGATTCTAAACATTGATACTGACCTTGCTGTTCTTGCATTGTTGTAGATTCCTGCAGCAACGAACACCATGAGCTTCAATGTGCGATCCCTACTGGAAAGGGAGAAGTTTGCTGGGCCAAACTTCTCAGACTGGTACGGACACCTTAAGATCGTTCTTAAGGCTGAGAGGAAACTGTATGTCCTCGAGACGGCTATACCGCCTCAACCCGCTCCGAACGCCGCAAGGGCGGTTCGGGAAGCCTATGAAAAGCATGTCAATGATGGCATTGATGTCGCTTGCCTGATGCTAGCGTCTATGACGCCACAGCTGCAGCGTCAGCATGAGGATATGTCTGCTATAGAAATTATAGCAAACCTCAAGATGCTATATGCTGCACAGGCGAGGACTGAACGCTATAATTTGACCAAGCTTTTCTTTCAAAGCAAACTGGCTGAAGGGAGTCCAGTGGGAGCTCATGTGCTCAAGATGATTGGGCACAAAGAGGCTCTAGAGAAACTGGGGCATACCATCAATCAGGAGCTTGCTGTAGACATTATTCTGCAGTCTCTCCCGGCCTCTTTCGATCCGTTCATTATTAATTTTAATATGAACAAGATCGACTGTACACCGGCAGAGTTGCTGAATATGCTCTTGACTACAGAGGAAACTCTAAAGGGAAAGCCTTCAACCTCTGTCTTGATGTTTCCTTCTAGGAACAAAAAGAAGGGGAAGAAGGGCAAAGCCCCTGTCAAGAACTACAGCAAGGCTCTGAAACAAAAGGTGAAGCGGTCGAAAGACAACAGATGTTTCCACTGTGGCCAGCTGGGTCACTGGAAAAAGGACTGTAAAGCGCTCCAAGCAGACAAGAAGGGAAGCATCACTTCTGGCTCAGGTATTTTCGTGACTGAAGTCATGATATCCTCTTCTTCTATTTCATGGGTGTTGGACACTGCATGTGGAGTTCACATTTGTTCAAATGTACAGGAACTCAAGAGAAGAAGACAGGTGGGACAGCATGAGGTGGACCTACGAGTTGGAAACGGGGCACGGGTTGCTGCTGTTGCTGTAGGAGAATATTACATCTCATTACCAGCTGGACTTGTATTAGAACTAAACAATTGTTACTTTGTACCGAGCATTACTAAAAATATTATCTCTATTCCTGCTCTTGTCAGGAAAGGGTTTTCCTTTGAATGCAAGACTTCAAAGTGTTATCTTTCTCTTGATAATATTGTTTATGCTACTGGGTCAATTAACAATGGGTTTTTCATGTTGGACATGGAATGTTCTATACAAAATATTGATAATAAGAAAGCCAAGTATGCTGATCACTGCACCTTGCTATGGCATAGTCGTTTAGGCCATATTAACAAGAAGCGCATTAAGCGGTTGCATGATCATGGACTGCTGGGATCATTCTCCTATGAGGAGATTGATACATGCAAAGCTTGTTTAATGGGTAAAATGACGAAGTCTCCTTTTCCTCACAAAGGTCAAAGGGCTTCAGGTTTACTTGACCTTATACACAGTGATATGTGTGGGCCTTTTAGTAAACATGCCAGAGGTGGCTATTCATACTTCATTACCTTTACTGATGATTTCAATAGATATGGGTATGTCTATCTAATGAGACATAAGAGTGAATCTTTTGACAAGTTCAAAGAGTTCAAAAATGAAGTACAAAATCAGCTAGGCCGAAATATCAAGGCACTTCGCTCTGATCGAGGTGGAGAATACCTAAGTCGAGAGTTTACTGACTATCTGAAGGAGTGTGGGATTATCTCACAGCTCACTCCGCCAGGAACACCGCATGGGAATGGTGTGTCCGAGAGGAGGAACAGAACCTTACTGGATATGGTTCGTTCTATGATGAGTCAGGCTACTCTACCTTACTCCTTTTGGGGATTTGCACTGGAAACAGCTGCAAAGGTACTAAACCGAGTGCCATCCAAGGCAGTTTCAAAGACTCCATATGAGTTATGGTATAGGAAACAGCCGAGCTTGACATTTATTAAGATCTGGGGTTGCGAGGCTTATGTCAAAAAGCTCGCCTCTGGGAAACTAGAGAGCAGATCTGAGAAATGTATCTTTGTCGGTTACCCTAAGGAAACTAAGGGTTATTATTTCTACGATCCCAAAGAGAACAAAGTATTTGTTGCTCGGACGGCAATTTTTCTTGAGAAGGAATTTCTTCTGCAAGAAGCCAGTGGGAGAGAAATAAAGCTGGATGAGAATCCAGAGAATGGACAAAGTAGTCAAGCACAGTTGGATGAGCCTGAGCCGGTAGAACAGGTTATTGAACAACCTGAGGCTCAGATATCACGGGAACCGCATAGATCGGGAAGGATCCGTCGACAGCCTGAGCGCTATGACGGAGTCTACATCATTGATAATGATGAACCCCTTACTTATGCGGATGCGGTCAGTGGACCGGAGTCAGCTAGATGGCTTGAAGCTATGCGAGCCGAGATGGACTCCATGTCAGATAACCAAGTCTGGGATTTGGTTGATCCGCCTCCGGGAGTAATCCCTATAGGCTGTAAATGGATCTTCAAGAAGAAGATTGACATGGATGGTAACGTGGTTACCTATAAAGGCAGGCTAGTTGCGAAAGGTTTCAAACAAATCTACGGGATAGATTATGATGAAACTTTCTCTCCTGTAGCCATGTTCAAGTCTATTCGGATTATTCTCGCGATAGCAGCATATTACGATTATGAGATCTGGCAAATGGATGTGAAGACCGCTTTCCTTAATGGAAAACTGGATGAGGATGTGTATATGACACAACCTGAAGGTTTCACCAATCCATCAGATCGTCATAAAATATGCAAGTTAAAGAAGTCCATTTATGGACTTAAACAAGCATCAAGAAGCTAGAATATTCGTTTTGATGAATCAATCTGTGAATTTGGTTTTATCAAGAATGAAGATGACCCGTGTGTATATAAAAGGTTTAGTGGGAGCGTGATTACTTTCCTAGTCCTCTACGTCGATGATATCTTAATCATTGGAAACGATATTCCTGAACTGCATGCTGTTAAAGCATGGTTAAGAAAATGTTTCCAGATGAAAGATCTAGGAGAAGCAGCCTATGTATTAGGTGTGAAGATCTACAGGGATAGTGAAAGTCCCCTAGAACAAGGGGGGGGGGGGCGAAACCCTAATAGGAGGCACAACAAAACCTCTAGCGGAATCTAGGGTTTCTAACAGGATCGCATAGCATGTAACATGTTCAACTTTCAATGAAAAGGGATTCTTACCATTGCCATCGCTTAGATGGTGTCTTGGAAGGAAAGGCGCAAATGCTCCTTCTCCTAAGGTGACGCACACAATTGATGTCGCCTACTCTTCTCTTGGTGCTCCTTGTGCTAGCAAGGTTCCAAGAAGTCGTTGTCGAATGGAAGGGGAGAGAATCCTTTGCTTGGCGATTACTTCCTTCTCCTTGCGTCAACCTCTTCACCACACGAGAGTGCAAGCACCGAATACTCAAGTTGGCGACGAGAGATGAGAAGAGACGAGAGATGAGAGCGTCTTAGGCGTGAACGTGAGGCGTTCCCACGTTTAGAAGTCATGGCTTCTAAATTTAGTAAACCCCAAACGTTCATGCGACCATGGGTTCACCCCATGCGCAAACTCCTCTTAGATTGAACCATGCGCTCAACCAATGAGCTGGTTCAAATCGATTTGGTTTAATAACCAAATAAACCAAGCAATCAGTCCAGACCACAATAAACCCTAAGGCTCTTGATCTGACCGTCGATCTCTTGATGCTGCTGATCTCACTGATCTAGCATCCATTCTCTCGATCGAAGCTTACCGATCTCAAGCCCTAATCAATCAAACATGATCAGACCAGATCTCACTTACAATCAGAGATTAAATCCCTTTAAACTGAACCTGAACAATTCAGTCCACACGATCTGACTTAAGTAAGCCATATTATCAAATTGTGCGACCCTGAGGGTTTCCTTTAAATGTCGGTAACGATAACTCACGTTATCACGATCAGTGAGGGGTATCTAGCAATACATCACTGTCTCCCGATATAAAGAAAAGAGTCTTCCAAGACTACACCCAAACCACAGCACAAGTGTGAATCCAACTCACAAGGCATGCATGTTTCCTTTGCCACTGGATGTTCTTATTGGACAAGCGTGTCAAGCTTGTAACTCCAATATGATGAGCATGATTAGATCAGATGAACACAGTCACCTGGGTATGGCCATACACTATTCACAATCATCTCATCCAGGGGGCCCTTTAGAACATCACACTCCTTAAACAAGGAGACGGCAATCCTTTGTCTATCACTAGTGCCCTAACCTGACTCAAGCTCACCATCCAAGATAGTCTATAATCATTATGTTTCAAATGACATTGAACTACCTCAAAACAATGACAATCATCATTTAGAAAACACAAGTGATCTCAAGTCAGAGGACATGTGCCACTTGTTGCAATAAAGGATTATTCACATTGTGACAAGCAATTGAATAACCTAGTAGGGTCTGTCCAGTACATCCAATGTACCCATGAGTCTACATCTTATTCCATGCTCGAAGCATCCTATAAGATTAGAACACATATTATTCTCAATCATATCAAGGCTGTCTCATGTTCACCAAGATATCTCGACTAAGGACTTTATAGCATGTCAGCCCAGCTGAACAGCTTTGAGACATTATTCAGAAGTACACTTATTGCAGCAGACAATGTAACAAACTGAATAATAACTATGCCTTTATAAACATAAGAGTTTATACATGATACTGATACAATCCCAAGGCCTCAAACATTAGCCTTAAGGGCATACCCCAACAATCTCCCACTTGCACTTAATCTAATGGTTGAGAAATCTCAAACCCATATTATTACAGTGCTTCTCATGCTTCTGCTGCGCCAGAGGCTTGGTAAGCGGGTCTGCCAGATTGTCATCTGTATGAACCTTGCAGACTTTGATCTCGCCACGATCTATGATCTCCCTGATCAAATGAAACCGTCTCTGTATGTGCTTGGACTTCTGGTGCGACCGTGGTTCCTTTGCTTGTGCGATTGCTCCAGTGTTATCACAGAAGATAACCAAAGGATCTGCACTCGAAGGAACAACACCAAGTTCTTTCATGAACTTACGAATCCACCCTGCCTCCTTGGATGCTTCCGAGGCTGCAACATACTCGGCTTCTGTTGTGGAATCAGCAACAGTTGACTGTTTGAAACTCTTCCACACCACTGCTCCTCCATTCAAGCTAAAAACATAGCCTGATTGCGATCGGAAATCATCCTGGTCAGACTGGAACGAAGCGTCAGTATATCCTTCAATACTGAGTTCTTCCTGACCACCATATATCAAGAATATATCTTTGGTCCTCCGCAGATATTTTAAAATGTTCTTGACTGCAATCCAGTGTGCCTGACCTGGATTACTTTGGAACCGACTGGTCACGCTTAACCCGTAAGCGACGTCTGGGCGAGTACACAACATCGCATACATAATGGACCCAATAGCCGAAGCATAAGGCGTATTGTCCATTTCATCTTTCTCAGTCTGTGTTTGTGGACACTAACTCTTCGAAAGATTCAGACCATGTCTGACTGGAAGATATCCTCTTTTAGAATTCTCTAAATGAAATCTCTCCAGGACTTTATCGATGTAAGTACTCTGGCACAGCCCGAGAAGTCTCTTAGATCTATCCCTGTAGATCTTCACACCTAATACATAGGCTGCTTCTCCTAGATCTTTCATCTGGAAACACTTCCTTAACCATGCCTTAACCGCATGCATTTCAGGAATATCGTTTCCAATGATCAAGATATCATCGACGTAGAGGACTAAGAAAGTAATCACGCTCCCACTAAACCTCTTATATACACACGGGTCATCCTCGTTCTTGATGAAACCAAACTCACTGATTGATTCATCAAAACGAATATTCCAGCTTCTAGATGCTTGTTTAAGTCCATAAATGGACTTCTTTAACTTGCATATCTTATGACGATCTGATGGATTAGTGAAACCTTCTGGTTGTGTCATATACACATCCTCGTCCAGATTTCCATTCAGGAAAGCTGTTTTCACATCCATTTGCCAGATCTCATAATCATAATATGCAGCTATCGCGAAAAGAATCCGAATAGACTTAAACATAGCTACAGGTGAGAAAGTTTCATCATAATCTATCCCGTAGATTTGTTTGAAACCTTTTGCAACTAGCCTGCCTTTATAGGTAACCACGTTACCATCCATGTCAATCTTCTTCTTGAAGATCCATTTACAGCCTATAGGGATAACTCCCGGAGGCGGATCAACCAAATCCCAGACTTGGTTATCTGACATGGAGTCCATCTCGGCGCGCATAGCTTCAAGCCATCTCGCTGACTCCGGTCCACTGACCGCATCCGCATAAGTGAGGGGTTCATCATTATCAATGATGTAGACTCCGTCATAGCGCTCAGGCTGTCGACGGATCCTTCCCGATCTTCGCGGTTCCCGTGATATCTGAGCCTCAGGTTGTTCAATAACCTGATCCACCGGCTCAGGCTCATCCAACTGTGCTTGACTACTTTGTCCTTCCTCTGGATTCTCATCCAACTTTATTTCTCTCCCACTGGCCTCTTGCAGAAGAAACTCCTTCTCAAGAAATATGGCCGTCCGAGCAACAAATACTTTGTTCTCTTTTGGATCGTAGAAATAATAACCCTTAGTTTCCTTAGGGTAACCGACAAAGATACATTTTTCAGATCTGCTCTCTAGTTTCCCAGAGGCGAGCTTTTTGACATAAGCCTCGCAGCCCCAGATCCTGATAAATATCAAGCTCGGCTGTTTCCCATACCATAACTCATATGGCGTCTTAGAAACTGCCTTGGATGGCACTCGGTTTAGTACCTTTGCAGCTGTCTCCAGTGCAAATCCCCAAAAGGAATATGGAAGAGTAGCCTGACTCATCATAGAACGAACCATATCAAGTAACGTTCTATTTCTCCTCTCGGACACACCATTCCATTGCGGTGTTCCTGGCGGAGTGAGCTGTGAGATAATCCCACACTCCTTCAGATAGTCAGTAAACGCATGACTTAGGTATTCTCCACCTCGATCAGAACGAAGTGCCTTGATATTTCGGCCTAGCTGATTCTGTACTTCATTCTTGAACTCTTTGAACTTGTCAAAAGATTCACTTTTATGTCTCATTAAATAGACATACCCATATCTACTGAAATCATCAGTAAAGGTAATGAAGTACTGATAGCCACCTCTGGCATGTTTACTAAATGGCCCACACACATCACTGTGTATAAGGTCAAGTAAACCTGAAGCCCTTTGACCTTTGTTAGGAAAAGGTGACTTCGTCATTTTACCCATTAAACAAGCCTTGCATGTATCAATCTCCTCATAGGAGAATGATCCCAGCAGTCCATGATCATGCAACCGCTTAATGCGTTTCTTGTTAATATGGCCTAAACGACTATGCCATAGCAAGGTGCTGTCATCAGCATACTTGGCTTTCTTAATATCAATATTTTGTATAGAACATTCCATGTCCAACATGAATAACCCATTGTTAATTGAACCAGTTGCATAAACAATATTATCAAAAGATAAAACACACTTTTAAATATTGCATTCAAAGGAAAATCCCTTCCTGACAAGAGCAGGAATGGAGATAATATTCTTAGTAATGCTGGGAACAAAGTAACAACTGTTTAGTTCTAATACAAGCCCAGATGGCAAAGAGATGAAATAGTCTCCTACAGCAACAGCAGCAACCCGTGCCCCGTTTCCAACTCGTAGGTCCACCTCATGCTGTCCCACCTGTCTTCTTCTCTTGAGTTCCTGTACATTTGAACAAATGTGAACTCCACATGCAGTGTCCAACACCCATGATATAGAAGAAGATGAAACCATGACTTCCGTCACGTATATACCTGAGCCAGAAGCGATGCTTCCCCTCTTATCTCCTTGGAGCGCTTTACAGTCCTTTTTCCAGTGAGCCAGCTGGCCACAGTGGAAACATCTGTATTCCTTTGACCGCTTGACTTTTTGCTTCAGAGCCTTGCTGTAACTCTTGACAGGGGCCTTGCCCTTCTTCCCCTTCTTCTTGTTGTTCCTTGAAGGAACCATTAAGACAGAGGTTGAAGGCTTTACCTTCAGAGTTTCCTCAGTAGTCAAGAGCATATTCAGCAGCTCTGCCGGAGTACAATCGATTTTGTTCATATTAAAGTTAATGATGAACGCATCGAAAGAGGGCGGGAGAGACTGCAGAATAATGTCTACAGCAAGCTCCTGGTTGATGGTATGCCCCAGTTTCTCTAGAGCCTCCTTGTGTCCAATCATCTTGAGCACGTGAGCTCCCACTGGGCTCCCTTCAGCCAGTTTGCTCTGAAAGAACAGCTTTGTCAGATTATAGCGTTCTGTCCTTGCCTGTGCAGCATACAGCATCTTGAGGTTTGCTATCATGTCTATAGCAGACATATCCTCATGCTGACGCTGCAGCGGTGGCGTCATAGACGCTAGCATCAGGCAAGCGACATCAATGCTATCATTGACGTGCTTTTCATAAGCTTCCCGAACCGCCCTTGCGGCGTTCGGAGCGGGCTGAGGCGGTATAGCCGTCTCGAGGACATACAGTTTCCTCTCTGCCTTAAGAACAATCTTAAGGTGTCCGAACCAGTCTGAGAAGTTTGGCCCAGCAAACTTCTCCCTTTCCAGTAGGGATCGCACATTGAAGCTCATGGTGTTCGTTGCTGCAGGTATCTACAACAATGCAAGAACAGCAAGGTCAGTATCAATGTAAAGAATCAATTCAGGACTTAAGAATGATTCTTTTTCTCACTATTTTATCTGGCTGAAAAATCCAGCAAAACAGCCCGAAAGAGTAGAACTCTTTTAGTGAGATGGGATCCAGATTTCATACTTGGTCTCCGCGTCCCGCTCAGGCGAGATAAGATGCACAGAGAGTACAAGCACTAGCAACGAGAAGCGATAAATCCCTTCTCTGTAACACGCAGGTGTAATCCCGCACCGTCTGAAGATAGATGGACGTGCCCACTGAGTGGGTACAACACGGCTCCAACGATAATCAGAACAGTGAGGTTTCGCGTCAGAAGGCATACGAGCTTGATATTTTAGCGTTGGATTTTAACGGTCTTTTATCTTCTTCACTATCATGCAATTCCTATGGTGATAGCAGAAGATAAATAAATCATGCTGTTCTACTTATTTAAACAATAAAAGAAAGCATGGATCTTATGTGGTAAAGGCCCATAGCCTAAGTAAGACCTTAATTAACTTAAGTCTTCACTTGCTTTTCTTCATGGGTCTTTTGCTGCTCATCTGGCCCAACCCAGGGCCCAAGCGCCATCTGCAGCTCAGGTGCGCCTACCAGGGAAAATGCGCCTGGTCCCAGAGTCGAACCCTGGACCTCCCTCCTGGTCAAGCTACTGCTGCATGCGCCTCTGCCAAGTGTGCTCTGTGCTCTTGTCTAATTAATTTACAAATTAATCTATCTAGACACGATTGACACGCATGTCAATTACACTTTATAAATTAAATACAATGTGATACGCATATCACAATAATTAATTTACAACTTTAAATTCCAGGCACGCAGGCCCCAGCACAGTACACAATTAACATGGGCAGCCCACATAAGAATAAATAAACAAACATAGGCATCAATCAACATGTGATCCAATCATGAAAATTAAATTTTGAAAACCCCATAGGCATCAATTTTAATTTCCTTATTTGCCCTACAACCTTACAACGGTCCATTACTAGGGATCCACTCATCCAACCTAGTCAGATCCACTGCCCTTGCATGCACCAAGTCCTAACTGACTTGAGTCGACCAAAAGGTCAACCATGCATGCGCTAGGGCCGAACAACCCTCATGAGATCTGGCAAGCGGGCGTGACCCCGGGCCTAACTCATGTGTGTTCTGTAGTCGTCTCAATCAGACATCGCTACACGCCTGTCTGCAGTCGACCTATAGCCACCAGGTGCTATCGCACAGGTGCTAACTGGTCAACCCATCAAGGCTGTCAGATGATCTGATCAGACTGTCTGGATCTAACCTAGAGGATGACTTCAACCCTAATAACCCGTCTAAGGGTTTAAAGCAGGGCCTTAGATCTATAATGAGTCGCGCATGTATCATAAGTTTTTGAGAAAACATAATATGCGCCAACAAGAAAACATGCGCCTAGGAGAAACAAAAACATCTCTAACAAGCATGTAAAATTCGCCTATTACAACTAGCGCATGTAACATATAGATCATTGCATAGGATCACAAAGAAAGCAAACATATTAGCATGCAATAACAGGCCTCTGATACCAATTGAAAGTCCCCTAGAACAAGGGGGGGGGGCGAAACCCTAATAGGAGGCACAACAAAACCTCTAGCGGAATCTAGGGTTTCTAACAGGATCGCATAGCATGTAACATGTTCAACTTTCAATGAAAAGGGATTCTTACCATTGCCATCGCTTAGATGGTGTCTTGGAAGGAAAGGCGCAAATGCTCCTTCTCCTAAGGTGACGCACACAATTGATGTCGCCTACTCTTCTCTTGGTGCTCCTTGTGCTAGCAAGGTTCCAAGAAGTCGTTGTCGAATGGAAGGGGAGAGAATCCTTTGCTTGGCGATTACTTCCTTCTCCTTGCGTCAACCTCTTCACCACACGAGAGTGCAAGCACCGAATACTCAAGTTGGCGACGAGAGATGAGAAGAGACGAGAGATGAGAGCGTCTTAGGCGTGAACGTGAGGCGTTCCCACGTTTAGAAGTCATGGCTTCTAAATTTAGTAAACCCCAAACGTTCATGCGACCATGGGTTCACCCCATGCGCAAACTCCTCTTAGATTGAACCATGCGCTCAACCAATGAGCTGGTTCAAATCGATTTGGTTTAATAACCAAATAAACCAAGCAATCAGTCCAGACCACAATAAACCCTAAGGCTCTTGATCTGACCGTCGATCTCTTGATGCTGCTGATCTCACTGATCTAGCATCCATTCTCTCGATCGAAGCTTACCGATCTCAAGCCCTAATCAATCAAACATGATCAGACCAGATCTCACTTACAATCAGAGATTAAATCCCTTTAAACTGAACCTGAACAATTCAGTCCACACGATCTGACTTAAGTAAGCCATATCATCAAATTGTGCGACCCTGAGGGTTTCCTTTAAATGTCGGTAACGATAACTCACGTTATCACGATCAGTGAGGGGTATCTAGCAACACATCACTGTCTCCCGATATAAAGAAAAGAGTCTTCCAAGACTACACCCAAACCACAGCACAAGTGTGAATCCAACTCACAAGGCATGCATGTTTCCTTTGCCACTGGATGTTCTTATTGGACAAGCGTGTCAAGCTTGTAACTCCAATATGATGAGCATGATTAGATCAGATGAACACAGTCACCTGGGTATGGCCATACACTATTCTCAATCATCTCATCCAGGGGGCCCTTTAGAACATCACACTCCTTAAACAAGGAGACGGCAATCCTTTGTCTATCACTAGTGCCCTAACCTGACTCAAGCTCACCATCCAAGATAGTCTATAATCATTATGTTTCAAATGATATTGAACTACCTCAAAACAATGACAATCATCATTTAGAAAACACAAGTGATCTCAAGTCAGAGGACATGTGCCACTTGTTGCAATCAAGGATTATTCACATTGTGACAAGCAATTGAATAACCTAGTAGGGTCTGTCCAGTACATCCAATGTACCCATGAGTCTACATCTTATTCCATGCTCGAAGCATCCTATAAGATTAGAACACATATTAGTCTCAATCATATCAAGGCTGTCTCATGTTCACCAAGATATCTCTGAAAGTACCCCTTAAACTAAGGGGGGTCCCCTTCTAGGGGGAGCGAAAACCCTAGGCAGTGGCGCATAAAATTTTTGGGCAGCGGATTAGGGTTTCAAGAATCGGTTCATGTGATATGATCAACCAAATGGAAACGATTGCATGTAAGAGATAAAACTCATACCATAGCCATTTCGAATGGCGCCTAGGAAGCAAAGATCAAAGCAGATCTTCTCCAGAGGTGACGCACACAGTTGATGTCGCCTACTCCTCTTTGCGATCCTTGTGCTAGCAAGATCCAAAGAAGTCTTTGATCAAAATGAGAAAGGGATGAAGAGATCTTTTCTTTGCCGATTTCTCCTCCAAATCCAAGGCGTCGTCACCCACGGAAAAACCCAAGAGGAATGCGTTCAAGTGGCGAGAATAGAGAGAGCACTCTCTTTCGAACGTGAGTGTCTCCAAGTGGAGATCATGGTTGCTAAAAATAGCACCACTAACCGCCCAACATGTTCACGCCAAGTGAACTTGTCGCCAATGCTTGAACCATTTTGGTTTAATTTAATTTTGGTTCAATTACCAAATAAACCAAACGACATGGCCTAGATCATATTAAAACCCTAAGGTTCCAGATCTAGCCGTTGATCTCTATGATGCTCCTGATCTGACCGATCTAGCATCTCTTCTCTCGATCGAAGCTTACCGATCTCAAGCCCTAATCAATCAAACATGATCAGACCAGATCTCACTCACAATCAGAGATTAAATCCCTTTAAACTGAACCCGAAACAATTCAGTCCACACGATCTGACTTAAGTAAGCCATATCATCAATTGTGCGACCCTGAGGGTTTCCTTAAAACATCGGTAACGATAATTTACATTATCACAACCAGTGAGGGGTATCTAGCAACACATCACTGTCTCCCGATATCAAGGAAAGAGTCTTCCAAGACTTCACCCAAAAATAGCACAAGTGTGAATCAATTCACAAAGCATACATGTTTCCTTTGCCACTGGATGTTCTTATTGGACAAGCCTGTCAAGCTCGTAACTCCAATATGATGAGCATGATTAGAACAGATGAGCACTGTCACCTGGGTATGGCCATACACTCTCTCAATCATCTCATCCAGGGGGCCCCTTTAGAACATCACACTCCTTAAACAAGGAGACGGCAATCCTATGTCTATCACTAGTGCTCTAACCTGATTCAAGCTCACCATCCAAGATAGTCTATAATCATTATGTTTCAAATGATATTGAACTACCTCAAAACAATGACAATCATCATTTAGAAAACACAAGTGATCTCAAGTCAGAGGAAATGTGCCACTTGTCTTAATCAAGGAATATTCACATTGTGACAAACAATTGAACATCCTAGTAGGGTCTGTCCAGTACATCCCATGTACCCATGAGTCTACATCTTATTCCATGCTCGAAGCATCCTATAAGATTAGAACACATATTAGTCTTAACCATATCGAGGCTGTCTCATGTTTACCAAGATATATCGACTAAGGACATAATAGCATGTCAGCCCAGCTGAACAGCTTTGAGACATTATTCAGAAGAACATATATTGCAGCAGACAATGTAGCTAACTGAATAACAACCATGCCTTTATAAACACATAGAGTTTATTACATGATACTTGTTACATTCCCATAGGCCTCAAACATTAGCCTTAAGGGCATACCCCAACAATCTCCCACTTGCACTTAATCTAATGGTTGAGAAATCTCAAACCCATATTATTACAGTGCTTCTCATGCTTCTGCTGCGCCAGAGGCTTGGTAAGCGGGTCTGCCAGATTGTCATCTGTATGAACCTTGCATACTTTGATCTCGCCACGATCTATGATCTCCCTGATCAAATGAAACCGTCTCTGTATGTGCTTGGACTTCTGGTGCGACCGTGGTTCCTTTGCCTGTGCGATTGCTCCAGTGTTATCACAGAAGATAACCAAAGGATCTGCACACGAAGGAACGACACCAAGTTCTCTCACGAACTTACGAATCCACACTGCCTCCTTGGATGCTTCCGAGGCTGCAACATACTCGGCTTCTGTTGTGGAATCAGCAACAGTTGACTGTTTGAAACTTTTCCACACCACTGCACCTCCATTCAAGCTAAAAACATAGCCTGATTGCGATCGGAAATCATCCTGGTCAGACTGGAACGAAGCGTCAGTATATCCTTCAATACTGAGTTCTTCCTGACCACCATATATCAAGAACATATCTTTGGTCCTCCGCAGATATTTTAAAATGTTCTTGACTGCAATCCAGTGCGCCATACCTGGATTACTCTGGTAACGACTGGTTACGCTTAACCCGTAAGCAACGTCTGGGCGAGTACACAACATCGCATACATTATAGAACCAATAGCCGAAGCATAAGGCGTATTGTTCATTTCATCTTTCTCAGTCTGTGTTTGTGGACACTGACTCTTAGAAAGATTCAGACCATGTCTGACTGGAAGATATCCTCGCTTAGAATTCTCTAAGTGAAATCTCTCCAGGACCTTATCGATGTAAGTACTCTGGCACAGCCCGAGAAGCCTCTTAGATCTATCCCTGTAGATCTTCACACCTAACACATAGGCTGCTTCTCCTAGATCTTTCATCTGGAAACATTTCCTCAGCCATGCCTTAACAGCATGCATTTCAGGAATGTCGTTTCCAATGATCAAGATATCATCGACGTAGAGGACTAGGAAAGTAATCACGCTCCCACTAAACCTCTTATATACACACGGGTCATCCTCGTTCTTGATGAAACCAAATTCAGTAACTGATTCATCAAAACGAATATTCCAGCTTCTTGATGCTTGTTTAAGTCCATAAATGGACTTCTTTAACTTGCATATTTTATGACGATCTGCTGGATTAGTGAAACCTTCTGGTTGTGTCATATACACATCCTCATCCAGATTTCCATTAAGGAAAGCTGTTTTCACATCCATCTGCCAAATCTCATAATCATAATATGCAGCTATCGCGAAAAGAATCCGAATAGACTTAAACATGGCTACAGGTGAGAAAGTTTCATCATAATCTATCCCGTAGATTTGTTTGAAACCTTTCGCAACTAGCCTGCCTTTATAGGTAACTACGTTACCATCCATGTCAATCTTCTTCTTGAAGATCCATTTACAGCCTATAGGGATAACTCCCGGAGGCGGATCAACCAAATCCCAGACTTGGTTATCTGACATGGAGTCCATCTCGGCGCGCATAGCCTCAAGCCATCTCGCTGACTCTGGTCCACTGACCGCATCCGCATAAGTAAGGGGTTCATCATTGTCAATGATGTAGACTCCGTCATAGCGCTCAGGCTGTCGACGAATCCTACCCGATCTTCGCGGTTCCCGTGATGTCTGAGCCTCAGGTTGTTCAATAACCTGTTCTACCGGCTCAGGCTCATCCAACTGTGCTTGATCACTTTGTCCTTCTTCTGGATTCTCATCCAGCTTTATTTCTCTCCCACTGGCCTCTTGCAGAAGAAACTCCTTCTCAAGAAATATGGCCGTCCGAGCAACAAAAACCTTGTTCTCATTGGGATCGAAGAAATAATAACCCTTAGTTTCCTTAGGGTAACCGACAAAGATACATTTGTCAGATCTGCTCTCTAGTTTCCCAGAGGCGAGCTTTTAACATAAGCCTCGCAACCCCAGATCCTGATAAATGTCAAGCTCGGCTGTTTCCCATACCATAACTCATATGGCGTCTTTGAAACTGCCTTGGATGGCACTCGGTTTAGTACCTTTGCAGCTGTTTCCAGCGCAAAACCCCAAAAGGAGTATGGAAGAGTAGCCTGACTCATCATAGAACGAACCATATCAAGTAACGTTCTATTTCTCCTCTCGGACACACCATTCCATTGCGGTGTTCCTGGTGGAGTGAGCTGTGAGATAATCCCACACTCCTTTAGATAGTCAGTAAATGCATGACTTAGGTATTCACCACCTCGATCTGAGCGAAGTGCCTTGATATTACGGCCTAGCTGATTTTGTACTTCATTCTTGAACTCTTTGAACTTGTCAAAAGATTCACTCTTATGTCTCATCAGATAGACATACCCATATCTACTGAAATCATCAGTAAATGTAATGAAGTACTGATAGCCACCTCTGGCATGTTTACTAAATGGCCCACACACATCACTGTGTATGAGGTCAAGTAAACCTGAAGCCCTTTGACCTTTATTAGGAAAAGGTGACTTCGTCATTTTACCCATCAAACAAGCTTTGCATGTATCAATCTCCTTATAGGAGAATGATCCCAGCAGTCCATGATCATGCAACCGCTTAATGCGTTTCTCGTTAATATGGCCTAAACGACTATGCCATAGCAAGGTGCTGTCATCAGCATACTTGGCTTTCTTAATATCAACATTCTGTATAGAACTTTCCATGTCCAACATGAATAACCCATTATTAATTGAACCAGTTGCATAAACAATATTATCATATGACAAAACACACTTTGAAATTTTGCATTCAAAGGAAAACCCCTTCCTGACAAGAGCAGGAATGGAGATAATATTTTTAGTTATACTGGGAACAAAATAACAACTGTTTAGTTCCAATACAATTCCAGATGGTAAAGTAATGAAGTAGTCTCCTACAGCAACAGCAGCAACCCGTGCCCCGTTTCCAACGCGTAGGTCCACCTCATGCTGTCCCACCTGCCTTCTTCTCTTGAGTTCCTGCACATTTGAACAAATGTGAACTCCACATGCAGTGTCCAACACCCATGATACAGAAGAAGAATACATGACCTCAGTCACGAATATACCTGAGCCAGAAGCAAAGCTTCCCCTCTTATCTCCTTGGAGCGCTTTACAGTCCTTTTTCCAGTGACCCAGCTGGCCACAGTGGAAACACCTGTATTCCTTAGACCGCTTCACCTTCTGCTTCAGAGCCTTGCTGTAATTCTTGACCGGGGCCTTGCCCTTCTTCCCCTTCTTCTTGTTCCTGGAAGGAACCATCAAGACAGAGGTTGAAGGCTTACCCTTCAGAGTTTCCTCAGTGGTCAAGAGCATATTCAGCAGCTCTGCCGGAGTACAATCGATTTTGTTCATATTAAAATTAATAATGAACGCGTCGAATGATGGCGGGAGAGACTGCAGAATAATGTCCACAGCAAGCTCCTGGTTGATGGTATGCCCCAGTTTCTCTAGAGCCTCCTTGTGCCCAATCATCTTGAGCACGTGAGCTCCCACTGGGCTCCCTTCAGCCAGTTTGCTCTGAAAGAAGAGCTTCGTCAAATTATAGCGTTCAGTCCTCGCCTGTGCAGCATACAACATCTTGAGGTTTGTAATCATGTCTCTAGCCGACATGTCCTCATGCTGACGCTGCAGCGGTGGCGTCATAGACGCTAACATCAGGCAAGCGACATCAATGCTATCATTGACGTGCTTTTCATAGGCTTCCCGAACCGCCCTTGCGGCGTTCGGAGCGGGCTGCGGCGGTATCGCCGTCTCGAGGACATACAGTTTCCTCTCTGCCTTAAGAACGATCTTAAGGTGTCCAAACCAGTCAGAGAAGTTCGGCCCAGCAAACTTCTCTCTTTCCAGTAGGGATCGCACATTGAAGTTCATGGTGTTCGTTGCTGCAGGTATCTACAACAATGCAAGAACAGCAAGGTCAGTATCAATGTATTAGAATCAATCAGGACTTAAGAAAGATTCTTTTTCTCACTATTTTATCAGGCGTGAAAAATCCAGCAAAACAGCCCGAAAGAGTAGAACTCTTTTAGTGAGATGGGATCCAGATTTCATACTTGGTCTCCGCGTCCCGCTCAGGCGAGATAAGATGCACAGAGAGTACAAGCACTAGTTTCTGGTAGGCAGTCCCTGCCGATCGCCAACCCGTGCGATTCCCCTTCATCTGGGCAGTCCAGCAGACTGTGCCAACTGAGTTGGTACAACACAATCTCTGACCCCACAGATGGCTGCCTCCATGTGCTACCATATGCGCCACATATGTAGCCTACACGGTCAAGCTGACCCGACCTACTCCCTGGACCACCATGTGCTATGCTGAGCAACGAGAAGGGATAAATCCCTGCTCTGTAACACACAGGTGTAATCCCGCACCGTCTGAAGATAGATGGACGTGCCCACTGAGTGGGTACAACACGGCTCCAACGATAATCAGAACAGTGAGGTTTCGCGTCAGAAGGCTTACGAGCTTGATATTTAATCGTTGGATTTTAACGGTCTTTTATCTTCTTGCCTATCATGCAATTCCTATGGTGATAGCAGAAGATAAATTTACTCATGCAATTCTAATATAAAGCAATAAAAGAAAGCATGTGTCTTTTGTGGTAAAAGCCCATAGCCCTAGTGAGACCTTAACCTAACTTAAGTCTACACTTGCTCTTTATGGGTCTTTAGCTGCTCATCTGGCCCAAACCTGAGCCCAAGCGCCAACTGCAGCTCTGGTGCGCCCACCAGGAATTTGCGCCTGGTCCTAGGGTCGAACCCTAGACCTCCCACCTGGTCCAGCCACTGCTGCATGCGCTTCTGCCAAGTGTGCATAGTGCTCTTGTCTAATTAAATTACAAATTTAACTATCTAGACAAGAGTGACACGCAGGTCACTTTCACATTATAAATTAATTAAAATTGTGATACGCAGATCACATAAAGAAAATTAATTTACAACATATAATCCAGGCACGCAGGCCCCAGCACAGCACACATTAAAAACGGGCAGCCCACATAAGACTAAATAAACAAGCAGATGCTACAACCATCATGTGATCCAGTCAGGAAAAATAAAATTTTAAAAAACCCCTTGGGATCGATTTTTTTTTTTAATTTTTCCTTATTTGCCCCACAACCTTACAATGGTCCATTACTAGGGATCCACTCATCCAACCTAGTCAGATCCACTGCCCTAGCATGCACCAAGTCCTAACTGACTTGAGTCGACCAAAAGGTCAACCATGCATGCACCAAGGCTGAACGACCACACTGAGGTCTGGCAAGCGGGCGTGACCCCGGGCCTAACTCAGGTGCGTTCATCAGTTGTCTCAATCAGACATCGCTACACACCTGTCTGCAGTCGACCTATAGCCACCACAGGCATGCGCCAAGGTGCTAACTGGTCGACCCATTCAGGCTGTCAGATAGTCTGATCAGACATGTTTGGATCTAACCTAGGGGGTGACTTCAACCCTAATAACCCATCTAAGGGTTTAATGTAGGAGCATTAGATCTAAGGTGAAACGCGCATGTGATCAAGGTTTTAGAAAAACTTACAAAAACATGCGCCAACAACAACATGCGCAATGGAGAAAATAACATCTATACAAATCATGAATTTTCGCCAACTTAGATAATCGCATGTAACCTATAGATCTATTATAATGCGCATACATGGATCATATGACATATCATGGCAATCATAAACAAGCATGAAACATCAGGCTCTGATACCAATTGAAAGTACCCCTTAAACTAAGGGGGGTCCCCTTCTAGGGGGAGCGAAAACCCTAGGCAGTGGCGCATAAAATTTTTGGGCAGCGGATTAGGGTTTCAAGAATCGGTTCATGTGATATGATCAACCAAATGGAAACGATTGCATGTAAGAGATAAAACTCATACCATAGCCATTTCGAATGGCGCCTAGGAAGCAAAGATCAAAGCAGATCTTCTCCAGAGGTGACGCACACAGTTGATGTCGCCTACTCCTCTTTGCGATCCTTGTGCTAGCAAGATCCAAAGAAGTCTTTGATCAAAATGAGAAAGGGATGAAGAGATCTTTTCTTTGCCGATTTCTCCTCCAAATCCAAGGCGTCGTCACCCACGGAAAAACCCAAGAGGAATGCGTTCAAGTGGCGAGAATAGAGAGAGCACTCTCTTTCGAACGTGAGTGTCTCCAAGTGGAGATCATGGTTGCTAAAAATAGCACCACTAACCGCCCAACATGTTCACGCCAAGTGAACTTGTCGCCAATGCTTGAACCATTTTGGTTTAATTTAATTTTGGTTCAATTACCAAATAAACCAAACGACATGGCCTAGATCATATTAAAACCCTAAGGTTCCAGATCTAGCCGTTGATCTCTATGATGCTCCTGATCTGACCGATCTAGCATCTCTTCTCTCGATCGAAGCTTACCGATCTCAAGCCCTAATCAATCAAACATGATCAGACCAGATCTCACTCACAATCAGAGATTAAATCCCTTTAAACTGAACCCGAAACAATTCAGTCCACACGATCTGACTTAAGTAAGCCATATCATCAATTGTGCGACCCTGAGGGTTTCCTTAAAACATCGGTAACGATAATTTACATTATCACAACCAGTGAGGGGTATCTAGCAACACATCACTGTCTCCCGATATCAAGGAAAGAGTCTTCCAAGACTTCACCCAAAAACAGCACAAGTGTGAATCAATTCACAAAGCATACATGTTTCCTTTGCCACTGGATGTTCTTATTGGACAAGCCTGTCAAGCTCGTAACTCCAATATGATGAGCATGATTAGAACAGATGAGCACTGTCACCTGGGTATGGCCATACACTCTCTCAATCATCTCATCCAGGGGGCCCCTTTAGAACATCACACTCCTTAAACAAGGAGACGGCAATCCTATGTCTATCACTAGTGCTCTAACCTGATTCAAGCTCACCATCCAAGATAGTCTATAATCATTATGTTTCAAATGATATTGAACTACCTCAAAACAATGACAATCATCATTTAGAAAACACAAGTGATCTCAAGTCAGAGGAAATGTGCCACTTGTCTTAATCAAGGAATATTCACATTGTGACAAACAATTGAACATCCTAGTAGGGTCTGTCCAGTACATCCCATGTACCCATGAGTCTACATCTTATTCCATGCTCGAAGCATCCTATAAGATTAGAACACATATTAGTCTTAACCATATCGAGGCTGTCTCATGTTTACCAAGATATATCGACTAAGGACATAATAGCATGTCAGCCCAGCTGAACAGCTTTGAGACATTATTCAGAAGAACATATATTGCAGCAGACAATGTAGCTAACTGAATAACAACCATGCCTTTATAAACACATAGAGTTTATTACATGATACTTGTTACATTCCCATAGGCCTCAAACATTAGCCTTAAGGGCATACCCCAACAATCTCGACTAAGGACTTTATAGGATAACCATGCCTTTATAAACATAAGAGTTTATACATGATACTGATACAATCCCAAGGCCTCAAACATTAGCCTTAAGGGCATACCCCAACAGATAGATCTAAGAGGCTTCTCGGGCTGTGCCAGAGTACTTACATCGATAAAGTCCTGGAGAGATTCCATTTAGAGAATTCTAAAAGAGGATATCTTCCAGTCAGACATGGTCTGAATCTTTCAAAGAGTCAGTGTCCACAAACACAGACTGAGAAAGATGAAATGGACAATACGCCTTATGCTTCGGCTATTGGGTCCATTATGTATGCGATGTTGTGTACTCGCACAGACGTCGCTTACGGGTTAAGCGTGACCAGTTGATTCCAAAGTAATCCAGGTCAGGCGCACTGGATTGCAGTCAAGAACATTTTAAAATATCTGCGGAGGACCAAAGATATGTTCTTGATATATGGTGGTCAGGAAGAACTCAGTATAGAAGGATATACTGACGCTTTGTTCCAATCGGACCAGGATGATTTCCGATCGCAATCAGGCTATGTTTTTAGCTTGAATGGTGGAGCAGTGGTGTGGAAAAGTTTCAAACAGTATATCGTTGCTGATTCCACAACAGAAGCCGAGTATGTTGCAGCCTCGGAAGCATCTAAGGAGGCAGTGTGGATTCGTAAGTTCATTCAGGAACTTGGTGTCGTTCCTTCAAGTGCAGATCCTTTGGTTATCTTCTGTGATAACACTGGAGTAATTGCACAAGCAAAGGAACCACGGTCGCACCAGAAGTCCAAGCACATACAGAGACGGTTTCACTTGATCCGGGAGATCATTGATCGTGGTGAGATCAAAATTTGCAAGGTTCATACAGATGACAATCTGGCTGACCCGCTTACCAAGCCTCTGGCGCAGCAGAAGCATGAGAAGCACTGTAATAATATGGGTTTGAGATTTCTCAACCATTAGATTAAGTGCAAGTGCGAGATTGTTGGGGTATGCCCTTAAGGCTAATGTTTGAGGCCTTGGGATTCTTTCAGTATCATGTATAAACTCTTATGTTTATAAAGGCAATGGTTGTTATTCAGTTTGTTACATTGTCTGCTGCAATAAGTGTGCTTCTGAATAATGTCTCAAAGCTGTTCAGCTTGGCTGACATGCTGTTTTGTCCTCAGTCGAGATATCTTGGTGAACATGAGACAACCTTGATATGATTGAGACTAATATGTGTTCTAATCTTTTAGGATGCTTCGAGCATGGAATAAGATGTAGACTCATGGGTACATTGGATGTACTGGACAGACCCTACTAGGATATTCAATTGCTTGTCACAATGTGAATAATCCTTGTTTGCAACAAGTGGCATAATGTCCTCTGACTTGAGATCACTTGTGTTTCTAAATGATGATTGTCATTGTTTTGAGGTAGTTCAAGATCATTTGAAACATAGTGGTTATAGACTATCTTGGATAATGATCATGAGTCAGGTTAGGACACTAGTGATAGATATAGGATTGCCGTCTCCTTGATTGGAGTGTGATGTTCTAAAGGGGCCCCCCTGGATGAGATGATTGAGAAAGTGTATGGCCATACCCAGGTGACTATGTTCATCTGATCTAATCATGCTCATCATATTGGAGCTACAGGCTTGACACGCTTGTCCAATAAGAACATCCAGTGGCAAAGGAAACTTGTATGCCTAGTGAAGTGAATTCACACTTATGCTGTGGTTTGGGTGTAGTCTTGGAAGACTCTTTCCTTTATATCGGGAGACAGTGATGTGTTGCTAGATACCCCTCACTGATCGTGATAACGTAAGTTATCGTTACCGACATTTAAAGGAAACCCTTAGGGTCGCACAATTTGATGATATGGCTTACTTAAGTCAGATCGTGTGGACTGAATTGTTTTCATTCAGTTTAAAAGGAGTTTAAACTCTGATTGTAAGTGAGATCTGGTCTGATCATGTTTGATTGATTAGGGCTTGAGATCGGTAAGCTTCGATCGAGAGTATTGATGCTGGATCGGTGAGATCAAGAGCATCGAGAGATGTACGGTTAGATCTTGAACCTTCATGGTTCATATGAGATTTAGACCATGGCTTGGCTTGGTTCAATTTGGTCTTTGAACCAATTGCAATTGGACCGAACACAATTGAACCGGTTCACATATGTGAACGCATGGTTCAATTGAATTGGCGTTTTGGATTGGTTCACATGACATAAGCGCATGGCTTCATGACTTTCCAATTTTGGAAGTCTTGTAACGCCTAACGCCTAAACGCCAAATTGCCTAAACGCCTCTTGTCTTGGAAGCTCTCTCTTGTGTGGTGTATCGTTGAGACGAAGAGGAGAGCTTTCGGAAAAGAGAGGATCATCTCATCTCCTCTATACAAAAGGATAACTTGGCATTTTTGCTAGCACAAGAATTGCGCAAGGAGGAAGCCATCATCACCTTTGTGTGCGTCTTCTTTGGAGGAGAGCCAATTCGCCCTCTTGCTTCCAAATCGCCATCCACTCATGGCCATGGTGAGATCTTCTCTTGATCTATGAAATGAATCAAAGTTGATTATATAGACATACTACATGCGATCCTATGGAAACCCTAATTCCGCCCATGCAAGTTTTAATTTGCGCATGCTTAGGGTTTCAGCCCCTTACTTTAGGGACCTTCACTAGAATCCTGACGTTTGACATAAGCCTCACATCCCCAGATCCTGATAAACGTGAGATTAGGGCGTCTTCCACTCCACACCTCGTATGGTATTTTGGAGACACTCTTAGATGGAACATTATTCAGTATTAGAGAAGCTGTTTCTAGTGCATGCCCCCAGAATGATGAAGGTAGAGTTGCATGACTCATCATGGATCGAACCATATCCAATAAAGTTTGATTTCTCCTTTCAGACACACCATTCCAATTGTAACGCACCCTCAGAATCAACCCCAAACACATGCAGAAACCGCGGAAGATAGGGAACGTCACACACAAAACAACAAGACAAATGCTAGGGAATAATAGCTTACCTAAAACGATTTGGAAAATTTCGGCAGCATGTCCCCAGAATTACTAAGGAAATTCCTGTACATGCTCCAAAAACACAAATTGAACATACCATTTCGAAAACAAGATTCACAATCCTTATCACAACATCCAACTAATAAATCACATTAATTAAATAACATTGAACAGAACAGAATTCACCGAAAACAGGCTTAAGCCCTCGGTTTAACACTCGTATCAAAACCAAATGCCAACCCGGCAACAATATCACAGTAGTCGAAAACTAGCAGCCACATCCGGCTAACATGTCAATGAATAAAATCATAAAAAAAAACCTCGGCCACATCCGGCCCCCAAAATAGCACAGGCTCGCAGGCCCCAAAATATCAAGTCAGAAAATAATACATCCGCTAGGCTATAGGCTCCTGCCCTGCATCTGGAAATATAGTGGAATGAGCTACACAGCTCAGTGAGTAGATAGTCTCATTCGACCATCCACTAATATACAATCAAAAATAGATGCAGATATCTTTTCAAAACTTTTAACGGAAGATGACAAAGCATGATACATAATAAAACTGATAACCATAAATCACAATTATGATCATACAACAATACACCCACCATCCCGGGCAACAAGATCACAAAACAGCCTAATCGGCTAACAGACTCAGACTCACGCAACTATTGTCCAGTGATTTCAGAATTGACCCCGAGGGTCCAACCCGGCCTTCGTCAAGGCACTGAGAGTAACATGCACGAACAATGGTGAGGCATAGATTCAAGAGGTGGCCCCTGCCAGGTCACGACGTGGCACTTTGCTCTACGACACTCAACCACACCCCCTTACCGGGAACACAAACAGAACAGAACGGAAGGTGAATGAATTCAAGAGGTGGCCCCCGTCTGACCAAGACGTGGCACTTTGTTTCAAACACCCAACTCTCAAAAGGTTTACCACTTGGACAAAAATACCCTCAACACAAACTGGAAACCTGAACCTCTAACCTGGTCACTAGACTCTAGAACAGTCCCTCCATTACCGGAAACAAATCAGAATAGGTTGGGTGGATTCTCCAACCCCAAGTCAGAATGACTGTTCACTGAGTGCTCTAGTTGACCCTTAGGTTCAGTCCACTCAAGTCTAGGACCCTTATCGAATGCATTTAACACAGACATTATTTCGAACATCACATCAATCAGGTTCAGAAAGGTCCTTAGATTTCATGCAATCATGGTTTAACCTTTTCTAGGTTATCATTCAAGGTTATCAATCAATAATTAAAAATACATACTAATACAGAAAATTCACCAATTTCATCCACAAATAACATAAATACTGAATATCACAGATTCATAGTTTTCTCCTAGTTCTTATAACAAAAGACAGAAATGCCCCTAGTTCAAAGTTTAAGTCATGCAGGAAAACTTATCCAAAAATTTCGTAAAAATAGTCATTACATCCCTCATGATCCCTAGATTCGTAATTTCAAGTTTTCCCCAATTTTAACTAGAAAATTTACCCAATTACCCCTAAGTCAATCTCAGTCAACAGAAACTTTTATTTCCAAAAATTCCCAAAAAAATACGGTAGAGTCCTTATATACCTAATTTCATGAATATCAGTTTTTCCCCAATTTTTACCCATACATTTGGGCGTAATTTCATGAAGAAGGGGCGAAATTCTCATTCAAGCCCTAATCTTCATGCAATTGAAAATCTAAAGTTACATACATGTTTAATCAAGGTTTAATTGATGATTAGGAGTCTTAAAAACGAAAAGCCCTAATTGTCATGCAAGCTAGGGTTTCGAAATTTAGGGAAAAACAAAGAAAACGTGTACACATGTGAAAGCAAGAGTTCATGTTATATTTCTAACCCTTAATTTTCTCTAAAACAAGCAATACTACTAATATGCGTGAACTAGGTGAAGAGAAAATCCACTCACCTTGATTTCGGTTTCTTCCAAGTCACAAACCCCCTCACGCCTCCCCTCACACTACTCACGTCGCCGGAAAACACCCAAGGACCGCCGAAAGTCGCCTCCACCACCAATCGCCGCCGGCCACAAGAAGAGGAGAAGGGAGAAGAGATAAGCCGCCACCCTCACTCTAGGAAGAAATCGTGAACGAAAGCAAAGAGGGAAAACGTGAGTGAACCCTCTTAATTTTCGTTTTTCTACCTCCAAAGGATCCAAACCCAATATCAAACATAAGTGGAAGATCCAATAACCCTTTAGTATAAGTTATATTTTCCACTTCACCCTTATCAAGGGCTCTTACCCTTTTCTAATCGAAAGACACCACTAACCTAGTGGTACACAGCACACATTCTACGCCTTAAGTCGCAGGTTCGAATCCTCTCCGCGACCCATATTTTTACATTGTAGGAAAAATACATAAATCGATACATTATCAACTTCCACAAAACTGCTAGATAAATAAACTTTCATTTTCTTACCTGCTAATAAATTTCTGGATCTTACATTCCTCCCCCCTTAAAAAGCTTTAGTCCTCTAAAGCTCACCATCCAAATCATCGAACAGCTGAGGGAACTCTCTTCTCATATCTGACTCTGTCTCCCAAGTAGCTTCTTCGACTGACTGTTTTCCCCAAATAACTTTTACAAGCGGTATTGTCTTGTTCCTTAAGACTTTGTCTTTCCTATCCACAATCCTCAGTGGTCTCTCTACAAAAGTCAGATCACTCTGGATCTGCAGGGGAGCAGAATCAAGCACATGTGATGGATCTGCACAGTATTTCCTCAGAACTGACACATGAAATACATTATGAAAATGCTCCAGAGATGGTGGCAGAGCTAGTCTGTAAGCTACAGGACCAACCCTCTCTACAATATCGTAAGGTCCAACAAACCTCGGGCTCAGCTTTCCCTTCTTGCCAAACCGCATGACACCCTTGGTTGGTGAAACCTTCAGAAACACATGATCCCCCACCATAAACTCTAAGGGACGACGACGATCATCTGCATAACTCTTCTGCCTGTCCCGAGCAACCTTCAATTTTTCCTGAATAATTCTGACTCTATCTGTAGCCTCCTGTACAGCCTCTGATCTCAGAATCATCCGGTCCCCTGATTCCTCCCAACTCAGAGGTGACCTGCACTTCCTGCCATACAGAGCCTCGTACGGAGCCATCTGAATGCTGGAGTGAAAGCTGTTATTGTAGGTGAACTCTATCAGGGATAAATCACTGTCCCACTCAGAGCTCCAATCTACCACATAAGCCCTCAGCAAATCCTCCAAAGTCTGTATAGTACGCTCTGACTGACCATCTGACTGCGGATGGTAGGCGGTACTAAAACTCAACTTAGTGCCAAGACCCTCATGCAAGCTCTTCCAGAATCTGGAAAGGAATCTGGAATCGCGGTCTGATACAATATCCACAGGCACTCCGTGTAATCTGACTATTTCATCGATGTACAGCTTAGCCAGCCGATCGAGTGGGTAAGTCATCCGAATAGGTAAAAAGTGTGCAGCCTTCGTGAGCCTGTCAACGATGACCCAAACCGCATCATGCCCTCTCCTGGTCCGAGGCAACCCACAAAAAAAATCCATACTAATGCACTCCCACTTCCACTGCGGAATAGGGAGCTGCTGCAATAATCCCCCAGGTCTTTGGTGTTCGGCCTTCACAGTCTGACAGGTCAAACACTGAGATACGAACACCGCGACCTCCTTCTTCATGCCCGGCCACCAGAAATCTTTCTTCAAATCCTGATACATTTTTGTGACTCCGGGATGCAAGGAATACTTGGAGTTATGACCCTCCTCCAAGATCTCTCTCCTTAGACTAGGTTCCTCAGGGACACATGCCCGTCCACGGAACCGCAGAATACCATCACCAGATAAGGTGAAATCCTCCACTGGCCCGGCAGCCAACCTCTCTCTGATCTGAACTAGATTCGGATCTACCAGCTACTGATCCCTGATTCTCTGTAGTAAAGCAGACTGAACCCGGAGAAAAGCCACATATCCAGACTGAACTCTGGGAGACACCTCAAGCCTGAGCTCTCGGAACTCCTGCAGTAACTGCCACTCACTGACCCTCAGTGCAGCTACCGAAGTAACTGGGTGTCTGCTCAATGCATCAGCTACCACATTGGCTTTCCCGGCCTGATACTGAATAGAGAAATTATAATCCTTTATTAGCTCCATCCACCTTCTCTGCCTCATATTCAAATCCTTCTGAGTGAAAATGTACTTGAGACTCTGATGATCAGTAAATAAGTCAAACTCCTGTCCCAATAAATAGTGGCGCCATATTTTCAGTGCAAAAACCACTGCCGCCAACTCCAAATCATGGGTGGGGTAGTTTAACTCATACTCCTTCAATTGCCGCGAAGCATAAGCTACTACGGCCCCTTTTTGCATCAGGACACAGCCCAGTCCTTTGCCTGAGGCATCAGTATAAACAGTAAACCTCTCCCCATCAGTAGGAATGATAAGGATGGGCGTACTGGTCAATCTCCTCTTTAACTCCTGGAAGCTTTCCTCACACTTCTCGTCCCAAACAAACTTAGCCTCTTTCCTGGTCAGCTTGGTTAAGGGACCCGCCAGCTTGGAGAACCCCTCCACAAACCTCCTGTAATATCCTGCTAATCCCAGAAAGCTCCGGATCTCTGTGGCACTAGTTGGTCTTCCCCAGTTCAGGATAGCCTGTACCTTCACTGGATCCACGGACACGCCCTTACCAGATATCACATGCCCCAAAAAGCTGATCTGATCCAACCAAAACTCGCACTTGCTGGCCTTAGCATACAACTGGTGTTTCCTCAGAATTGCTAGTACCCTGCGCAAGTCCCTAGCATGATCCTGAGAAGTACGGGAGTATACCAGTATATCATCTATGAACACCACCACACAAGTGTCTAACAGCTCATGAAACACCCTGTTCATCAGATCCATAAAAACAGCAGGTGCATTGGTCAGTCCAAAAGGCATAACTACAAACTCGTAATGCCCATACCTGGTCCTGAAAGCAGTCTTCAGGATATCCTCATCCTTGACCCTGAGCTGATGGTATCCTGACCTCAGATCGATCTTGGAGAACACAGTGGCACCCTGCAACTGATCGAACAGGTCATCTATCCTCGGAAGAGGATACTTATTCTTTACCGTCACCTGATTCAACTGGCGGTAATCTATGCACATTCTCAGTGTTCCGTCCTTCTTCTTTACAAACAAGACTGGCGCTCCCTAGGGTGAAGCACTCGATCTGATATAGCCCTTTTCAAGCAGTTCCTCTAACTGCTTCTTCAACTCAGCTAACTCTAAGGTGGCCATACGATAAGGAGCCTTTGATATTGGAGCTGTACCAGGCATCAGCTCAATACCAAACTCCACATCCCTGTGGGGAGGCAAACCTGAAAACTCATCTGAGAATACATCAGGAAACTCACAGACTACCTCTATCTGAGCTAAGTCTAGATCTGAGTCTTCTTGCACCTTAACATGTGCAAGGTATCCTTTGCACCCACTGGCTAGCAACTTGCTGGCATGCACAAATGATATCATATGTGGCCCTTGATCAGACACCAGGCCCCTTACTAGCAGATGACTCCCATCAAGCAGATGCAGAGTAACAATCTTCTCAAAGCAATCCACTGTAGCGTGGTGAGAAGATAGCCAATCCATGCCTAGGATCAAATCATAATCCTGCATGCCTAGCAGTATCAAATCAACTAAAAACTGGTACTGCTCTACGTGAATAACACAGTCAGGGTAGACTATGTCAGTGGATAAACTATCCCCCAAGGGTGTACATACTGAAACTGTGTAATCTAGTACTCTAGGTGAGACAGGTAGTCTAGAAGCAAAATTAGCAGACACAAAGGACAAATTGGACCCCGGATCAAACAAAATACGAGCTAACTGATCGAAAACATGTAAAGTACCTTCCACGACGGATCGGGAAGCTCGAGTGTCCTTCTCTGCTATAGCGTAGACTCTGGCCTGGACAGCTGGTCTATTGGTACCCCGGATCTGTGGCCCAGGCGCCTTGCAATCTTTGATCCTGTGCCCCACTTTTCCGCACTTGAAGCACGCCCCGGACTTCTTGTGGCAGTCCGCCCTCAGGTGACCCTTGGCCCCACAATGGTAGCAGACTCTATCCTCTACCCGGCCATCAGTACTCTGCTGCTGTGACTGAGATGTCTGCTGCGGTCTCTGAGTTCCCTTCCCCTGGTACGGTCTGTATCGATCTCTCTTCTGGTCCTTCCCCTTATGGTATTTCCTACTGCCTCCACCAGTCTGCTAGGGAACCGATGCCACAGCTATAGGGGCTACAACTAGGGCCGTCTCGGCCTGCTCCTCCAGGATGTACTTCTCTGCGGTGCGGGCACGATCCAGCATCTCAGCATAAGTCTCCAAGTGTTGCAGTCCTACTTTCTGTCTGATATCCCTTCTGAGACCCCTGAGAAATTTCTTAGCTCGCCTATCCTCAGTATTTATCAAATGTGGAGCATACTTCCCAAGCTTTGAGAACATCAGGTCATATTGATCCACTGTCATGTCTCCTTGTTCCAAGTGGATAAACTCCACCTCCCTATCCTCAACCATGCTAGTGGGAAAGAATTTCTCATTGAACCGGGACAAGAAGTATTGCCACGTCACCGGTTCAGATCTGTCCACCGCGAGTCTCAGCTCACTCTTCCACCACACATCCGCGTCACCACGCATCATATAAGCGGCCAAACATAGTCTGTCCTCATCTAAACATCGCATCACTTGGAAGATCTTCTCCAAGCCGGAAAGCCAGTCCTCTGCCGTCCTGTAGTCTGGACTCCCATAAAAAGAGCTAGGGCCCAACCGCTGGAATTCACCCACAAGCAAGGCATAGCGCCTATGAGTGTCCTCCGGCAAGCTAGACCCCGGGCCCGAGTCAGACTCAGACCCCCGCCCCTGCGTCGGTATCTGTGTCTGAGACAGAAGCTGCAACTGCTCTCTGAACTCGCGTTGCTGTTCGCGATTCTGCTGTAACAGTTGCTGCTGCACCTCCTGGTGCTGGGTCTACTGCTGTTGCAGCATCTGAGCCTGTTGCTGGATTAGTGCGTTCTGCTGCTGCACCATACCAGTCAAAGACTCCATAGCCCTCAGGAATTCAGCAGTCTGCTCACTGCTGCCAGCACTAGCACTCGACCTTGGGCGCACCATACTGGCTCCTTAAACACACACAAACAAATACACACAAATCAAATTTACAATCAAGTCAGTTCTCAAACAAGTTTCCTAGCTGTCTAGCAATACACAAGCAAGGTTTTCCACCCCCGAAACAGCTATTATTAGCTAGCTCATCCCTCTGATACCACTCTGTAACGCCCCCTCAGAATCAACCCCAAACACATGCAGAAACCGCGGAAGATAGGGAATGTCACACACAAAACAACAAGACAAATGCTAGGGAATAATAGCTTACCTAAAACGATTCGGAAAATTTCGGCAGCATGTCCCCAGAATTACTAAGGAAATTCCTGTACATGCTCCAAAAACACAAATTGAACATACCATTTCGAAAACAAGATTCACAATCCTTATCTCAACATCCAACTAATAAATCACATTAATTAAATAACACTGAACAGAACAGAATTCACCGAAAACAGGCTTAAGCCCTCGGTTTAACACTCGTATCAAAACCAAATGCCAACCCGGCAACAATATCACAGTAGTCGAAAACTAGCAGCCACATCCGGCTAACATGTCAATGAATAAAATCATAAAAAAAAACCTCGGCCACATCCGGCCCTCAAAATAGCACAGGCTCGCAGGCCCCAAAATATCAAGTCAGAAAATAATACATCCGCTAGGCTATAGGCTCCTGCCCTGCATCTGGAAATATAGTGGAATGAGCTACACAGCTCAGTGAGTAGATAGTCTCATTCGACCATCCACTAATATACAATCAAAAATAGATGCAGATATCTTTTCAAAACTTTTAACGGAAGATGACAAAGCATGATACATAATAAAACTGATAACCATAAATCACAATTATGATCATACAACAATACACCCACCATCCCGGGCAACAAGATCACAAAACAGCCTAATCGGCTAATAGACTCAGACTCACGCAACTATTGTCCAGTGATTTCAGAATTGACCCCGAGGGTCCAACCCGGCCTTCGTCAAGGCACTGAGAGTAACATGCACGAACAATGGTGAGGCATAGATTCAAGAGGTGGCCCCTGCCAGGTCACGACGTGGCACTTTGCTCTACGACACTCAACCACACCCCCTTACCGGGAACACAAACAGAACAGAACGGAAGGTGAATGAATTCAAGAGGTGGCCCCCGTCTGACCAAGACGTGGCACTTTGTTTCAAACACCCAACTCTCAAAAGGTTTACCACTTGGACAAAAATACCCTCAACACAAACTGGAAACCTGAACCTCTAACCTGGTCACTAGACTCTAGAACAGTCCCTCCATTACCGGAAACAAATCAGAATAGGTTGGGTGGATTCTCCAACCCCAAGTCAGAATGACTGTTCACTGAGTGCTCTAGTTGACCCTTAGGTTCAGTCCACTCAAGTCTAGGACCCTTATCGAATGCATTTAACACAGACATTATTTCGAACATCACATCAATCAGGTTCAGAAAGGTCCTTAGATTTCATGCAATCATGGTTTAACCTTCTCTAGGTTATCATTCAAGGTTATCAATCAATAATTAAAAATACATACTAATACAGAAAATTCACCAATTTCATCCACAAATAACATAAATACTGAATATCACAGATTCATAGTTTTCTCCTAGTTCTTATAACAAAAGACAGAAATACCCCTAGTTCAAAGTTTAAGTCATGCAGGAAAACTTATCCAAAAATTTCGTAAAAATAGTCATTACATCCCTCATGATCCCTAGATTCGTAATTTCAAGTTTTCCCCAATTTTAACTAGAAAATTTACCCAATTACCCCTAAGTCAATCTCAGTCAACAGAAACTTTTATTTCCAAAAATTCCCAAAAAAATACGGTAGAGTCCTTATATACCTAATTTCATGAATATCAGTTTTCCCCAATTTTTACCCATACATTTGGGCGTAATTTCATGAAGAAGGGGCGAAATTCTCATTCAAGCCCTAATCTTCATGCAATTGAAAATCTAAAGTTACATACATGTTTAATCAAGGTTTAATTGATGATTAGGAGTCTTAAAAACGAAAAGCCCTAATTGTCATGCAAGCTAGGGTTTCGAAATTTAGGGAAAAACAAAGAAAACGTGTACACATGTGAAAGCAAGAGTTCATGTTATATTTCTAACCCTTAATTTTCTCTAAAACAAGCAATACTACTAATATGCGTGAACTAGGTGAAGAGAAAATCCACTCACCTTGATTTCGGTTTCTTCCAAGTCACAAACCCCCTCACGCCTCCCCTCACACTACTCACGTCGCCGGAAAACACCCAAGGACCGCCGGAAGTCGCCTCCACCACCAATCGCCGCCGGCCACAAGAAGAGGAGAAGGGAGAAGAGATAAGCCGCCACCCTCACTCTAGGAAGAAATCGTGAACGAAAGCAAAGAGGTAAAACGTGAGTGAACCCTCTTAATTTTCGTTTTTCTACCTCCAAAGGATCCAAACCCAATATCAAACATAAGTGGAAGATCCAATAACCCTTTAGTATAAGTTATATTTTCCACTTCACCCTTATCAAGGGCTCTTACCCTTTTCTAATCGAAAGACACCACTAACCTAGTGGTACACAGCACACATTCTACGCCTTAAGTCGCAGGTTCGAATCCTCTCCGCGACCCATATTTTTACATTGTAGGAAAAATACATAAATCGATACATTATCAACTTCCACAAAACTGCTAGATAAATAAACTTTCATTTTCTTACCTGCTAATAAATTTCTGGATCTTACATTCCTCCCCCCTTAAAAAGCTTTAGTCCTCTAAAGCTCACCATCCAAATCATCGAACAGCTGAGGGAACTCTCTTCTCATATCTGACTCTGTCTCCCAAGTAGCTTCTTCGACTGACTGTTTTCCCCAAATAACTTTTACAAGCGGTATTGTCTTGTTCCTTAAGACTTTGTCTTTCCTATCCACAATCCTCAGTGGTCTCTCTACAAAAGTCAGATCACTCTGGATCTGCAGGGGAGCAGAATCAAGCACATGTGATGGATCTGCACAGTATTTCCTCAGAACTGACACATGAAATACATTATGAAGATGCTCCAGAGATGGTGGCAGAGCTAGTCTGTAAGCTACAGGACCAACCCTCTCTACAATATCGTAAGGTCCAACAAACCTCGGGCTCAGCTTTCCCTTCTTGCCAAACCGCATGACACCCTTGGTTGGTGAAACCTTCAGAAACACATGATCCCCCACCATAAACTCTAAGGGACGACGACGATCATCTGCATAACTCTTCTGCCTGTCCCGAGCAACCTTCAATTTTTCCTGAATAATTCTGACTCTATCTGTAGCCTCCTGTACAGCCTCTGATCTCAGAATCATCCGGTCCCCTGATTCCTCCCAACTCAGAGGTGACCTGCACTTCCTGCCATACAGAGCCTCGTACGGAGCCATCTGAATGCTGGAGTGAAAGCTGTTATTGTAGGTGAACTCTATCAGGGATAAATCACTGTCCCACTCAGAGCTCCAATCTACCACATAAGCCCTCAGCAAATCCTCCAAAGTCTGTATAGTACGCTCTGACTGACCATCTGACTGCGGATGGTAGGCAGTACTAAAACTCAACTTAGTGCCAAGACCCTCATGCAAGCTCTTCCAGAATCTGGAAAGGAATCTGGAATCGCGGTCTGATACAATATCCACAGGCACTCCGTGTAATCTGACTATTTCATCGATGTACAGCTTAGCCAGCCGATCGAGTGGGTAAGTCATCTGAATAGGTAAAAAGTGTGCAGCCTTCGTGAGCCTGTCAACGATGACCCAAACCGCATCATGCCCTCTCCTGGTCCAAGGCAACCCACAAACAAAATCCATACTAATGCACTCCCACTTCCACTGCGGAATAGGGAGCTGATGCAATAATCCCCCAGGTCTTTGGTGTTCGGCCTTCAAATTCCTCCAAGGAACTTGAATCTAACAATCCATTTGCATGGAGTTGTTGGATGCGATTCTTGTTTATATGGGCTAATCGACAGTGCCATAGGAAAGCACCAACTGAACCACTCAGTTTGGTCCTCTTATTGCTTATGTTACAAATAGAACTTTCCATATCCAAGATATATAGACCATTGCACAAAGTACCCTTCCCATAGAACATATTTGCAAATGAAAAAGAACAGGAGTTCTTATTTATTTCAAATTTAAATCCTTTCCTTGACAAGCAAGGAATGGATACAATGTTCTTAGTTAGCGAAGGTACACAAAAGCAATTGTCCAGTTCTAATTGAAGTCCAGAAGGCAAGGAGAGAGTCAAAACGCCTACAGCAACAACAGCAACTTGTGCCCCGTTTCCAACGCGTAGGTCAATCTCTCCAAGCCGCACAGATCTACTTTTCTTGAGCCCCTGCATATTTGTACAAATATGAGCTCCACATGCGGTATCCAATACCCATGACATAGAAGTAGAAAGGTTGACTTCTGTAACATAAATACCTGAGCTATAAGTTAAGGCCAAGCCTTTCTTCTCCTCATTCTGAAGCTGCCTGCAGTCCCTTCTCCAGTGGCCATGCTCGCCACAGTGAAAACACCTCTGTTCCTTTGACTTCTTCGCCCTTTTCTTCAGTGCTTTGGTAGGACCTCTGGCACTGTTCTTAGCACGTGCCTTACCCTTCTTCTTTATCTTCTTGGTCGCAGGCACCAAAAGAACATAATTGGGTTTGGTCTTACCCATCTCTCGCTCGGCTGTTTGGAGCATATTCATCAATTCCTCCCGTGTGCATTCAATCCGGTTCATGTTGAAGTTAATGATAAACGGACTGAAGCTAGGGGGCAGGGAATGAAGAATAAGATCCACAACCAGCTCGTTGTCTATGGTGTGTCCCAGTCTTCTGAGATGATCCACATTCCCAATGAGTTTGAGAACGTGGGGTCTCACTAGTGCACCTTCAGACAACTTGCACCGAAAGACTGCTTTGTGAAAGTCCCTAAAGGGGGGCGAAAACCCTAATAGGCGCATATCAGAGTTTTCACAAGCGGAAGCTAGGGTTTCTAAGATCAGTTTGCATGTCATATAATCAACTTATTAATACTTGTATAGATCAAAATTAAGAGATCATACCAATGCCATTTCTTGGATGGCGACTTGGAAGCAGAGAATGAAGTAGCTCTCCTCCAAAGCGTGCGCACACAAGATGATTGATGGCTTCTCCTTAGCGTTCCTTGTGCTAGCAAAGAACCAAGGTCTCCTGATCGCGTGAAGGAGATTAGAGATGATGTCTTCTCTTGTCCGAACTCTGCTTGGCATGAAGACTCACCACACGAGAGGAGGCGACGAGAGGAAGAGGCCAGAGACGAGAATAGCGCCTGTCACCACGAACGTAGAGGCGTGCACTATTTTGGAAAGCATGACTTCCAAAAATAGTAAGCCCTCAATATGTGATGCGTTCACTCCAAGTGAACCATCGCATTTTCCTCTCCCATTGAACCATGCGCTCACTATGATGAGCCGGTTCAATTACATTTGGTTCAAAGACCAAATTAAGCCAAGCCTTGGTCTAGATCATATAAAACCAAAAGGTTCAAGATCTAACCATTCATCTCTTGATGCTCTTGATCTTATCGATCTAGCATCATTTCTCTTGATCGAAGCTTACCGATCTCAAGCCCTAATCAATCAAACATGATCAGACCAGATCTCACTTACAATCAGAGTTTAAACTCCTTTAAACTGAACCAAAATAATTCAGTCCACACGATCTGACATAAATAAGCCATATCATCAAATTGTGCGACCCTAAGGGTTTCCTTTAAATGTCGGTAACGATAACTTACGTTATCACGAACAGAGAGGGGTATCTAGCAACACATCACTGTCTCCCGATATAAAGGAAAGAGTCTTCCAAGACTACACCCAAACCATAGCACAAGTGTGAATCCAATTCACTAGGGGTACATGTTTCCTTTGCCACTGGATGTTCTTATTGGACAAGCGTGTCAAGCATGTAACTCCAATATGATGAGAGTGGTTAGATCAGATGAACATAGTCATCTGGGTATGGCCATACACTTTCTCAACCATCTCATCTAGGGGGCCCCTTTAGAACATCACACTCCAATCAAGGAGAAGGCAGTCCTATATCTATCACTAGCGCCCCTAACATGACTCATGTTCATTATCCAAGATAGTCTATAACCATTATGTTTCAAATGATATTGAACTACCTCAAGACAATGCCAATCATCATTTAGAAACACAAGTGATCTCAAGTCAGAGGAAATATGCCACTTGCTTGCATATAAGGATTATTCACATTGTGACAAACAATTGAATATCCTAAGTAGGGTCTGTCCAGTACATCCAATGTACCCATGAGTCTACATCTTATTCCATGCTCGAAGCATCCTATAAGATTAGAACACATATTAGTCTCAATCATATCAAGGCTGTCTCATGTTCACCAAGATATCTCGACTAAGGACAATACTGCATGTCAGCCAAGCTGAACAGCATTGAGACATTATTCAGAAGTATACATATGGCAGCAGATAATGCAACAACCTGAATAACAACCATTGCCTTTATAAACATTGAGTTTATACATGATACTGATATAATCCCAAGGCCTCAAACATTAGCCTTAAGGGCATACCCCAACAATCTCCCACTTGCACTTAATCTAATGGTTGAGAAATCTCAAACCCATATTATTACAGTGCTTCTCATGCTTCTGCTGCGCCAGAGGCTTTGTAAGCGGGTCAGCTAGATTGTCATCTGTATGAACCTTGCAGATCTTGATCTCTCCTCGATCAATGATCTCCCGGATCAAGTGAAACCTTCTCTGTATGTGCTTGGACTTCTGGTGCGACCGTGGTTCCTTTGCTAGTGCTATTGCTCCAGTGTTATCACAGAAGATAACCAAAGGATCTGCACTCGAAGGAATAACACCAAGTTCCTGAACGAACTTACGAATCCACACTGCCTCCTTGGATGCTTCCGAGGCTGCAACATACTCGGCTTCTGTTGTGGAATCAGCAACAATTGATTGTTTGAAACTTTTCCACACCACTGCTCCTCCATTCAAGCTAAAAACATAGCCTGAATGCGATCGGAAATCATCCTGGTCAGATTGGAACGAAGCGTCAGTATATCCTTCAATACTGAGTTCTTCCTGACCTCCATAAATCAAGAACATATCTTTGGTCCTCCGAAGATATTTCAAAATGTTCTTGACCGCAATCCAGTGTGCCTTACCTGGATTACTTTGGAATCGACTGGTCACGCTTAACCCGTAAGCGACGTCTGGGCGAGTACACAACATCGCATACATAATGGACCCAATAGCCGAAGCATAAGGCGTATTGTCCATTTCATCTTTCTCAGTCTGTGTTTGTGGACACTGACTCTTTGAAAGATTCAGACCATGTCTGACTGGAAGATATCCTCTTTTAGAATTTTCTAAATGGAATCTCTCCAGGACTTTATCGATGTAAGTACTCTGGCACAACCCGAGAAGCCTCTTAGATCTATCTCTGTAGATCTTCACACCTAATACATAGGCTGCTTCTCCTAAATCTTTCATCTGGAAACATTTTCTTAACCATGCCTTGACGGCATGCAGTTCAGGAATATCATTTCCAATGATTAAGATATCATCGACGTAGAGGACTAGGAAAGTAATCACGCTCCCACTAAACCTCTTATATACACACGGGTCATCTTCATTCTTGATGAAACCAAACTTACAGATTGATTCATCAAAACGAATATTCCAGCTTCTCGATGCTTGTTTAAGTCCATAAATGGACTTCTTTAATTTGCATATTTTATGACGATCTGATGGATTGATGAAACCTTCAGGTTGTGTCATATACACATCCTCTTCTAATTTTCCATTAAGGAAAGCGGTCTTCACATCCATTTGCCAGATCTCATAATCATAATATGCCGCTATCGCGAGAATAATCCGAATAGACTTGAACATGGCTACAGGAGAGAAAGTTTCATCATAATCTATCCCGTAGATTTGTTTGAAACCTTTCGCAACTAGCCTGCCTTTATAGGTAACCACGTTACCATCCATGTCAATCTTCTTCTTGAAGATCCACTTACAGCCTATAGGGATTACTCCCGAAGGCGGATCAACCAAATGCCAGACTTGGTTATCTGGCATGGAGTCCATCTCGGCTCGCATAGCTTCAAGCCATCTCGCTGATTCCGGTCCACTGACCGCATCCGCATAAGTGAGGGGTTCATCATCAATGATGTAGACTCCGTCATAGCGCTCAGGCTGTCGACGGATCCTTCCCGATCTTCGCGGTTCCCGTGATATCTGAGCCTCAGGTTGTTCAGTAACCTGTTCTATTGCTCAGGCTCATCCAACTGAGTTTGACTACTTTGTCCTTCCTCTGGATGTTCATCCAGCTTTATTTCTCCCACTGGCCTCTTGCAGAAGAAATTCCTTCTCAAGAAAAATAGTCGTTCGAGCAACAAATACTTTGTTCTCTTTGGGATCGTAGTAATAATAACCCTTAGTTTCTTTAGGGTAACCGACAAAGATACATTTATCAGATCTGCTCTCCAGTTTCCCAGAGGCGAGCTTTTTGACATAAGCCCCGCAACCCCAGATCTTAATAAATGTCAAGCTCGGCTGTTTCCCATACCATAACTCATATGGAGTCTTAGAAACGGCTTTGGATGGCACTCGGTTTAGTACCTTTGCAGCTGTTTCCAGTGCAAATCCCCAAAAGGAGTAAGGTAGAGTAGCCTGACTCATCATTGAACGAACCATATCCAGTAAGGTTCTATTTCTCCTCTCGGACACACCATTCCATTGCGGTGTTCCTGGCAGAGTGAGCTGTGAGATAATCCCACACTCCTTCAGATAGTCAGTAAACTCTCGACTCAAGTATTCTCCACCTCGATCTGAACGAAGTGCCTTGATATTTCGGCCTAGCTGATTTTGTACTTCATTTTTGAACTATTTGAACTTGTCAAAAGATTCACTCTTATGTCTCATAAGATAGACATAACCATACCTACTGAAATCATCAGTAAAGGTAATGAAGTATGAATAGCCACCTCTGGCATGTTTACTAAATGGCCCACACACATCACTGTGAATGAGGTCAAGTAAACCTGAAGCCCTTTGTCCTTTATTAGAAAAAGGAGACTTCGTCATTTTACCCATTAAACAAGCTTTGCATGTATCAAGCTCCTCATAGGTGAATGATCCCAGCAGTCCATGGTCATGCAACCGCTTAATGCGCTTCTTGTTAATGTGGCCTAAACGACTATGCCATAGCAAGGTGCTGTCATCAGCATACTTGGCTTTCTTATTATCAATTTGTTGTATAGAACATTCCATGTCCAACATGAATAACCCATTGTTAATCGACCCAGTAGCATAAACAATATTATCAAAAGAAATATAACACTTTGAAGTTTTGCATTCAAAGGAAAACCCTTTCCTGACAAGAGCATGAATAGAGATAATATTCTTAGTTATGCTCGGTACAAAATAACAATTGTCCAATACAAGACCAGATGGTAAAGAGATGTGATATTCTCCTACAGCAACAGCAGCAACCCGTGCCCCGTTTCCTACTCGTAGGTCCACCTCATGCTGTCCCACCTGTCTTCTTCTCTTGAGTTCCTGTACATTTGAACAAATGTGAACTCCACATGCAGTGTCCAACACCCATGAAATAGAAGAAGATACCATGACTTCAGTCACGAAAATACCTGAGCTAGAAGTGAAAGGCTTGCTTCCCTTCTTATCTCCTTGGAGCGCTTTACAGTCCTTCTTCCAGTGACCCAGCTGGCCACAATGGAAACATCTGTATTCCTTTGACCACTTTATCTTTTGCTTTAGAGCCTTGTTGTAGCTCTTGATAGGGGCTTTGCCCTTCTTCCCCTTCTTCTTGTTCCTGGAAGGAACCATTAGGACAGAGGATGAAGGCTTTCCCTTCTCAAGAGTCTGCTCTGTAGTATAGAGCATGTTCAGTAACTCCGCCGGCGTACAGTCGATCTTGTTCATATTAAAATTTATGATGAATGGATCGAAAGAGGCCGGGAGAGACTGCAGGATGATGTCTACAACAAGCTCCTGATTGATGGTGTGTCCCAGTTTCTCTAGAGCCTCCTTGTACCCAATCATCTTGAGTACGTGAGCTCCCACTGGACTCCCTTCAGTCAGTTTGCTCTGAAAGAAAAGTTTTGTCAAGTTATAGCGTTCAGTCCTTGCCTGTGCAGCATACAGCATCTTGAGATTTGCTATAATTTCAATAGCAGATAAATCTTCATGCTGACGCTGAAGCTCTGGCGTCATAGACGCAAGCATAAGGCAAGCGACATCAATGCTATCATTGACATGCTTCTCATAAGCTTCCCGAACCGCCCTTGCGGCGTTCGCAGCGGGTTGAGGCAGTATTGCCGTCTCGAGGACATACAGCTTCCTCTCAGCCTTAAGAACAATCTTAAGGTCTCCGTACCAGTCTGAGAAGTTTGGCCCAGCAAACTTCTCCCTTTCCAGTAAGGATCGCACATTGAACGCTGTGGTGTTCGTTGCTGTAGTAATCTACAACATTGCAAGAACAGCAAGGTCAGTATCAATGTTAGAATCAATCCAGGACTTAAGAATGATTCTTTTCTCACTATTTTATCTGACTGAAAAATCCAGTAAAACAGTCCGAAAGAGTAAAACTCTTTTAGTGAGATGGGATCCAGATTTTATACTTGGTCTCCGCGTCCCGCTCAGGCGAGATAAGATGCACAGAGAGTACAAGCACTAATCTCTGGTAGGCAATCCCTGCCAATCGCCAACCCGTGCGATTCCCCTTCATCTGGGCAATCCAGCAGACTGTGCCAACTGAGTTGGTACAACACAGTCTCTGATCCCACAGATGGCTGCCTCCATATGGCTACCATATGCTCAATATGTAGCCTACATGGTCAAGCTGACCTGACCTACTCCCTGGACCACCACGTGCTATGCTGAGCAACGAGAAGCGATAAATCCCTTCTCTGTAACACGCAGGTGTAATCGCACACCGTCTGAAGATAGATGGGCGTGCCCACTGAGTGGGTACAACACGGCCCCAACGATAGTCAAAACAATGAGGTTTCGCGTCAGAAGGCTTACGTGCTTGATATTCATCATTGGATTTTAACGGTCCTTTTATCTTCTTAACTATCATGCAAATCCTATGGTGATAGCAGAAGAATAAATCATGCAGATATAAATTTACTTAAACAGTAAATAGAAAGCATGATGATCTTATGTGGTAAAAGCCCATTAAGCCTAAGTTAGACCTTAAATTAACTTAAGTCTTCACTTGAGCTCTTCATGGGTCTTTATCATTTCATCTGGCCCAACCCGGGCCCAAGCACCCTGTGCAGCTGAGATGCGCCCACCAGGTAAAATGCGCCTGTCCTAGAGTTGAACCCTAGACCTCCCACTGGTGAAGCCACTTGCTGCATGCGCCTCTGCCATGTGTGCTCTGTGCTCATGTCTGATTAAATTACATTTTAATCTATCTAGACATGATTTGACTCGCAGGTCAATTACACATTAATATAAATTGAAATGTGATTCACAGATCACAATAATAATTTACAATTAATTAATCCAGGCACGCAGGCCCTAGCACAGCACACATTAAATTTGGGCAGCCCACATAAGATGAAATAGACATTCAATCATGTTATACAAACATAATGTGCTCCAATCAAGAAAATAAAATTTTCGAAAATCCCATTGGCATCAATTTTATTTCCTTATGTGCCCTACTACCTTACAATGTTCCATTAATAGGGATCCACTCATCAGACCTAGTCAGACCCACTGCCCTTGCATGCACCAAGTCATAACCGACTTGTGTCGACCTCATGGTCAACAATGCATGCTATAAGGGCTGAACGTCCCTCATGAGTTCTGGCAAGCGGGTGTGACCCCGGGCCTTAATCATGAGCGTTCATTGGTTGTCTCAATCAGACATCGCTACACGCCTTTCTGCAGTCGACCTATAGCCACCTCATGCTTGCGCATAGGTGCCATCTGGTCGACCCATCTAGGCTGTCAGATGGTCTGATCAGACAGTTGGGTCTATACTGGACGATGACTTCAACCCTAATAACCCGTCTAAGTTTTTCAAGTAGGCGCTTAGATCTAAATGGATGCGCACAAGTAAAAGAGTTTTGATCAAAAACTACAACATGCGCCAACAATATACATGCGCCAATGTAAAGCATACATCTATTTACGCATGATTAACTATCATGTGGTTTCGCATGTAATTTAGATCTATTCATAAGCACAAACAAGGATCAGAAAAACAAGCAATCATATGATCATACAGAAACCTATCGCTCTGATACCAATTGAAAGTCCCTAAAGGGGGGCGAAAACCCTAATAGGCGCATATCAGAGTTTTCACAAGCGGAAGCTAGGGTTTCTAAGATCAGTTTGCATGTCATATAATCAACTTATTAATACTTGTATAGATCAAAATTAAGAGATCATACCAATGCCATTTCTTGGATGGCGACTTGGAAGCAGAGAACGAAGTAGCTCTCCTCCAAAGCGTGCGCACACAAGATGATTGATGGCTTCTCCTTAGCGTTCCTTGTGCTAGCAAAGAACCAAGGTCTCCTAATCGCGTGAAGGAGATTAGAGATGATGTCTTCTCTTGTCCGAACTCTCCTTGGCGTGAAGACTCACCACACGAGAGGAGGCGACGAGAGGAAGAGGCCAGAGACGAGAATAGCGCCTGTCACCACGAACGTAGAGGCGTGCACTATTTTGGAAAGCATGACTTCCAAAAATAGTAAGCCCTCAACATGTGATGCGTTCACTCCAAGTGAACCATCGCATTTTCCTCTCCCATTGAACCATGCGCTCACTATGATGAGCCGGTTCAATTACATTTGGTTCAAAGACCAAATTAAGCCAAGCCTTGGTCTAGATCATATAAAACCAAAAGGTTCAAGATCTAACCATTCATCTCTTGATGCTCTTGATCTTATCGATCTAGCATCATTTCTCTTGATCGAAGCTTACCGATCTCAAGCCCTAATCAATCAAACATGATCAGACCAGATCTCACTTACAATCAGAGTTTAAACTCCTTTAAACTGAACCAAAACAATTCAGTCCACACGATCTGACATAAGTAAGCCATATCATCAAATTGTGCGACCCTAAGGGTTTCCTTTAAATGTCGGTAACGATAACTTACGTTATCACGAACAGAGAAGGGTATCTAGCAACACATCACTGTCTCCCGATATAAAGGAAAGAGTCTTCCAAGACTACACCCAAACCATAGCACAAGTGTGAATCCAATTCACTAGGCGTACATGTTTCCTTTGCCACTGGATGTTCTTATTGGACAAGCGTGTCAAGCATGTAACTCCAATATGATGAGAGTGGTTAGATCAGATGAACATAGTCATCTGGGTATGGCCATACACTTTCTCAACCATCTCATCCAGGGGGCCCCTTTAGAACATCACACTCCAATCAAGGAGAAGGCAATCCTATATCTATCACTAGCGCCCTAACATGACTCATGTTCATTATCCAAGATAGTCTATAACCATTATGTTTCAAATGATATTGAACTACCTCAAGACAATGCCAATCATCATTTAGAAACACAAGTGATCTCAAGTCAGAGGAAATATGCCACTTGCTTGCATATAAGGATTATTCACATTGTGACAAGCAATTGAATATCCTAAGTAGGGTCTGTCCAATACATCCAATGTACCCATGAGTCTACATCTTATTCCATGCTCGAAGCATCCTATAAGATTAGAACACATATTAGTCTCAATCATATCAAGGTTGTCTCATGTTCACCAAGATATCTCGACTAAGGACAATACTGCATGTCAGCCAAGCTGAACAGCATTGAGACATTATTCAGAAGTATACATATGGCAGCAGATAATGCAACAACCTGAATAACAACCATTGCCTTTATAAACATTGAGTTTATACATGATACTGATATAATCCCAAGGCCTCAAACATTAGCCTTAAGGGCATACCCCAACACTTTGGCAGTGTCAAATCTCTCAGTTCTAGACTGAGCCTCGAACATCTGTTTCAGACGAGTAATCATCTGAAAAGCGTTCTGCTCCTCATATTGCACCTGCAGTTTAGGTGTCATACTGGCTAGCATAAGACATGCAACCTCCAAAGAGTCATCCTGATGCTTTCTATAAGCATCTCTGTCTGCCGTTCGGGCATTAGGCGGAGGAGCCGCAGGAAGAGGCTGTTCAAGGACATACAGCTTCTTCTCGAGCTTGAGGACTATCCTCAAGTTCCGATGCCAGTCCATAAAGTTAGTTCCAACTAACTTATCCTTGTCAAGGAGTGATCGCAGTGATAATCCGCCAGTGTTCGTAGCCATTCTACAACACCCAAGAAACAGCAGATTAGTACTACTTCGAATCATTTAAACTGGACTTGTTTTAAATGATTTCTGCTCTCACTATTTTAAATTCGAATTGACAACCCACAAAGTCAATCGGGAAGTTTAAGACTTCCTAGTGAGATGGGATCCTTATTTCACATGAGGCTTCGCGTCCCACGAGGGTGGGATGAGATGCACAAAGTAACCCATGTTTCCTAAGGTGGGCGCGCCGGCCGGTTGCTCCAAGCAACTCCCCTTGTTGAGACAGTCTGGGCATTTCATGTCCAGCGAGGGCTGGATACAACATGAAATCTTTACCTCTCAACGATGCCTCTAGACTTTCACCATGTGCCCAGCACATGTGAACTTCTAGTCAAGTCCATTCCTAACCGTTATGCCCAGGGCCAACGAGTTTCCTTGCGAAGGCACGCCCAGGTTAAAACTGGACTGGGGAAACCATTGCCACCACGCACTTTCTAAAGATAAGTGGGTGTGTCCCACGAGGGTGGGAAACAATTCACAACTCCACTGATCGATAGCTTAGTGAGGGCTACGCGTTAGAAGGCTACCAGACTTGATATTTTAATTGAGGGTTTTTGTTTAAGGTCTCATCATCTCAGTTTTATCTTATGTTTATCATTACTGGCATGCAATCCTATAGTGATAACATAACGGTAAAACATTTCAGGCATGCTTCTGCAGATAATAATAAAAGCAATAAAGGATGATGTGATCATATCCTATACAAGACATTGAACCAATCCATGCCATGAAATAGGTTCAACTCTTGTCCTAGAACTCAAGCCCCAAAAACTAGACCTAGCCTAGCCGACCTCTAGCTTGAACTTCAAGGTTGGCTCCAAGGTCCTTCTCTCATGGTTTAGCTCTCAAACCCTAGGGGTACACCCATAAGGTTCGGCCAATGCCATGGTCTTCTTCCAAGGAAGGTGCGCCATCGAGCATCCAGCAAGCCACAAGAGGGATAGCACACAAGCAGAAGGCTCGGTCAATCCTTAACTTGCGCCCCCATGCAAGGATGAGCCACCTTTGAAACTTGTTGCGCCATCAGGCATGGATGCACAACTAAGCAAGCATGCACCTTGCTCCAAGTAGATGCGCCACCCTAATCTTCTTCTTAGTTAAAAGTAAAAAAAAGAAAAGCGGCACGCAAGCCTCACAAGGATACATCACAGGCATGCAAGAGGGGCTTGACTAATGATCACAATACCATGCACAATCAAGGTATTTACTCATGCAATTCTACATGCTCATGAAAAATATAAAATCTGAAATTTTACTTTTTCATAAAACCAGTTTCATTTTCTCATCTTCTTCTCACAAATCCTTTGGTTTATTGCGATTTATTTTTCATGATGATTTTAGAGATCCTTTCGGCTGGCAATTTTGTCAGATCAAGAGACTTGGCCAGTCCGAAGACACAATGCCCGTCCTACTTGACAAAATTATGTGTGCCTTTGATCTTTAAATCAAACAAGAAAAATAGTCCAAAAATCCAAAAGAGATTGAGAGGATGATAGAAACAAGAAACCCTAATTTTTCTACTTTTAGAAAAATCGTTTGCCATGCATCATGCTATTTACGAAAATAGAGATATGGGATGTGAGCATGGAAGAAAAGCATAAAACATCGTTCGAGTCTTGCAAGTCGCTCTGATACCACTGTTGGGAAACCCCGGGGACATTTTACAATTTTCAGAGTTATGGACATACATTTTCGCAGCGGAAGAATGTCCCCGAAACAGGCCAGTCCCAAAAACCCAGTGAAGATCGCATGCAAGGGAGTCGACACGATGAGTTAGGAAATACCTTAAGAGCAATGTAGAACGATGCCGATGTAGGCGCCCAAATGTGCGCCCTCTGCAGTCTCACACACACGGATCTCTTGAGTTCTCTTCTCCCACGCCCGGTGCTAGCCTCGGGAAGAAGATCCAAGCCTTAGTTCACTTCTTGAATGCTTGCGCCACCTCCAAGGTAGAAGCGCCAATTGAAGAAGAAGAAAGGAGAAGGGAGAATGCCGCCAAGCCTTTCCTTCTCTTGTGCCAAGGAGGAAGAAGGGAAGAAGCTCGCGGTTATGGAAGAAGATGCGCCCTTGTCCCAAGCCTTTCGCGCCTCTTCTTGTGTTCACGCCTTCAAGGATTGATTACTTTCAAGAGGGGGCGACTAGGGTCATATTTATAGGGCAAGAGGCGGTTAGGGTAATGGCTAGGATCATGACAAGTGTAGGGCTAGGATGAGGAGGTTTGAGATAAGGAAAGTCTCCAAGACATTTCCATAATTCTCATTCAACCTTACCTTTTGTTCCCACGCCTTTCCTTGTGTGCCAAGGCCTTGCCTTGCGCCCCAAGCAATGCCATAGAGGCATGCATTCCATCCTAGGAAGAGAGGGGGAGGCGCCCTTTACTTCCATAATGAAGCAAAGGCGCCAACATGACCCCATTATGCCCCTAGGCGCCTAATGGTTCATGTTTCTCCCCATTATACCCTTTTAGGCCTCATTGGATAATGAGCTAGCCCAAACATCATTGCATAGGTTGATTAAGCACTTGGATCCAATCCAATGCAACCCTAATCCAAATGTGACCAACCATGGTCAAATACGGGTCAACCTGCCAAAAATGAAGTTTGGCTCCAATAACATTCTTCCATCTCATCAAGCCCATTGGCGCTGATGAAATCTCCCAATTAGATCCGAGTTATCCAATAACTCGATCATAAGGCTTCCCGATCAATACGAGAACTCAAGTATCAAGGTGTGCGACCCTGTAGGTTCTTCTGACGCTGGCAGTGCTGACTCACAAGCAGTGAGTGGCACCTAGCAGTGCATTGCTGCTACCCAGGTCATTGGAATGGATATCGACATCGACATCCCCATCATCGCAACTAGGTACAGATGCATTACAGTCTCTTTGCCGAACTGATATCCGATTGGACAAGTGTGTCACCACTTGTTTTCATCCAATCACATGGCTATGACTAAAACAGGTTCTTACCTGGGTATGGCCATACACTCTCAGTCATAGAACCATAAAGGAGCTCCATGGATATCATGCTTCCTTAGGGAAGGGGCAAATCCTATGTCTGTCCATTGATCTTCTCATATGGGTCATGACATGCTTAATAACAACCGTTATGACCTCCCAGCTACGGCAAGGTGTTAGGTTGTATCAAAGCAAGTCCCTAATCATATAGAATGATCAATGACCTCAAGTCAAGGGATCAATGCATCTCCTTTCACTTATGAGGATAACTCATGACACCAAGTCATAGCCTCATAGCGGGTCTATCCAGTATATCCTCCAATGATATACCCATGTGTCTGCGTTAGCACCGCGTGCCTAACCAGCCCACATACCAGTCTCTCAAGTACCAGAGCTGTCCCATATCCACTCAGGTACATCAACTGGGGACAATCATTTGAGCACAGATCCAATCTGTCTCCAGGGACATTATCATGTAAGTACACAATCGCAGGTGTAGTCAAACAATGATAATGATAATGCCATAATGATATATAAATATCAATGTCAAGTAGTACATAAGTTGACCAAAACTAGGTCCTAGGGCATATACACCAACAGCCTCATCGTCAGGAGTCTACTGGCGAAGTTTGGCAGCGATCGGTTCATCGACGCACCCTCGGGAGCTCGTCGGCTCAAGCAGCGGATGCGAGTTCGGCAGCCTTGCGCGGCAGCGATCGGACGGCGCGGGCAAGAAGCGGTTCGGTCCAAATTTCAGAGTTTGGACCGGTTTATTTAGAAATAAACCGTCGGCTGTATTGAAATCGAATTGAACCGGTTCAACAGCAATGAATGGTTCAATTTCAATTTCGGTTCAGTTCTTGAATTTCGATCGGTTCGACCTTGATTCGGTCGAATCTGGGCCGGTTCAGGTAGCCGTTGGAAAGCTTGTAAAATTTCCTATCTAATAGTAATCTGTGTATCTTTAGATGAGTTGTATATTTTGTGTAATTTAAGTTCTAAGTCTCGGTCTGACTTGGTTCAGGGTAAATCTGGTTGGTTTAGTTCAATTCTGTTCGGTTCAGTGGGCTTTAGGTCTGGTTCATATGATCTAAGAGTGGTTCTCTAGGTTTAGGGTTGTGTTCTACATGTTGGTAGTCTTAGTTTTCAAGTTAGAATGATTATTAATAGAGTTCATGTACAAACTTATGTTACAGAGTGATTGGTCTACTAGTCGGCTTGCATCATTTGATAAACAACTTCAGGATAACAACATTTGAGGTAGGAATCTTACCCTACTCCTTTGTTATAGTGTCAAGAATTATAGGATTTGTTGCCTAATCCTTTGAATTGATATATGATACTTATGATAGAATTGATTGACACTGATATCTGATTGCTTCGTTTGCTTGGTTTGTTTCTGAAATTCCTGTTGAACTCAATTATCTTGTTTATTTGGTCATATTTTGTTTCTGTATGAATGGTTAATAATCCTATTTTGAGATATCTGATATATTGGCATATGAGCATGGTTGAACAATTATGTATCTGTGATGTTGACATATGAGTATGTAAAAACAGTTGAAAATCTGTGATATCTGTCGTGATATATTGACCTCTGAACTGGATGATTTATTCTCTAGTGGCCTATTTATCTGAGTTATAGTTCCGGCGCGTATCGGACTATCTGTTTGGCGGTTAGGGCACCGCCAGTTGTCCTCGGGACAATACTACGGATGTCAAATGTTGGACGCAACATTCACCGGGCTATTTATGATAGTCGTTCCACCGTGTGAGCTGACGGTGGAAGCACTCTGAAAATGAGTGCAGCTCATGATTGAGATCTGTTGGCCAAGCTTGATGATTTTCACGACATTTTTATATTATTTGTATATCATTGTTTCAGTCATTGTATTATCATGTTATTTGACTCATTCACCATATTTGTTGATTCCTACTTAGCAATTCTGCTAACTCCCTTGTTTCTCTTCCAAGTACAGAGTTAACTTCTGGGAGGGCTAGAGTAGATAGCAGATACCAGCCCGAGTTGAGATAGTTGTCTTTTATATTTTATTCAGTTGATAATTTGGATAGTTGTATTCATATATTGTATTATAAAACTGTTAATGTTAAGATTGGATTAATTAGTTAATAAATGATATTGGATTATTATAGTTCTCTAGTTCCTATCAATATTGTTACTCCCTGGGGAACCTTGAGCTAGAAATAGTCGGCTTCCCGCCGGGGTGTGACAATTTTAATGGTATTAGAGGTATAGCTTGATACAGAGGTATAAGTTTATGTGGGCCCATAACCCACAGGTCAGAGCTATAGGTTCAGTAAGAAAACCTAAGGATATAGGAACCTCAGGACTGGGTTTGGGTTAAGGTTAAAATAAATGAATAGGTAAATAATTATTATATAACATGTTATTTTGTTGACAGGATGGCACCAAGAACTAGAGGCAGAGCAATTCCAAGTCAAGGAAGTAGAGGACGTGGAGGTGGAAGTCAGAGGGTGAGTGCCCACAGCATTGGAGAAGCTAGAAATTCTCCTGAAGCTGAAGTACAGTTACCTCAAAACTTACCTAGAGCCCCTACAAGAAGAAGAAGTGGGTATGAAGCCTCAGTACCCTTAGAAGCAGCACCACATGCTTCCCCTGTAGTACAAGCAGTAGAAAGGGATGAGGGTGAATCTTCCTCTCCATCATTGGTACCACAACTAGTAGTAAATCAGCCAGTTAGGTCAGCTAACGTGTTGATACGGTTCTCACAGCTAGGGAAAGATCGATTTGGTGATTTTGCATGAACTACTGACCCTTGGGCTGCTAGAGATTGGTTATTAAAAGTAGAGCAAACCTTTAGGGCATTAAGATGTCCCGATGAGCAGAAGGTGGAGTTGGCCACATATTTCTTATCTAATAGAGCTGGGACATGGTGGTCTGGTATGAGAGTTACTTTTGGAAATGATCCTATCTCTTGGACTGATTTTAGAGGTGCGTTCTTTGATAAATATTTTCCAGAATCTTTTTAGGATAGCCAAATGCAAGAGTTCCTAAATTTAAAACAAGCGAAAAGGACAGTAAATATTTATGTAACTGATTTTGAGAGATTATCAGATTTATTTCCAGAATTAGTGACCACCGAAAGGAGAAAATGCCAACTCTTTATTAAGGGATTACACCATACAATAAAGGAACAGATGAACACCATTCCCTTAGATAGTTTTCAAGCAGTGGTAAATACAGCATTCAGGATAGAGGCTTCTTTGATAGATGTGGCTAAAGAAAAACAAATGGAGGAAGTCCAAGAATTAGCAGAAAAGAAAAAAGTTAGCTAGTCAGCTAGAACAATAGAGACAGAAACTTATGATAATAGAGGAAAAAGATCTAGAGCAGTGTTTAATAGCCATCAGAGACCAATACCTTCTTCCCATGTGTCAAACCCTCATTCAGAAGAGACACCTAGAAAATGTTTCAAGTGTAATAAGATGGGACACATAGCTAAAGAGTGCAGACTTAATGAAATCCAGTGTTACTATTGCAATGAATGGGGTGATTATAAGAATGAGTGTCCTAAGAAGAGAACCATATCACAACAACCAAGTTATCAGCAGAGCTCTAGACCGAGGACTTATCATGAGACAGCTGGTCAGGTTAATCAGTTACCATAGAAAAGATCTCAGCAGCAATCTACAGCTCCAGCAAGAGTCTATGCAGTGACTCAGCAGACTCAACAGGAAACTCAGCAGGCTTCGGACTTGGTGTAATTTTTAGTTTTTCATAGTTATATAGTTATACTATTAGTCTATATTCTTTTGTGTACCCTGAATTTGGAGGACCAAATTCTTTTTAAAGGGGTGAATAATCTAATAACCTTAATTTTATAAATTTAATTTTGAAAATTAAGAATTTATATTTTAGGAATTTTTTTTGTGATTTTCTGGAATTTTTTCTGAAATTTTAAAAGGTTTTAAAAATTCGGTTTTAATAAAAGAAGTGGATTTGCATTCACGGGAGCTCGAACCCGCGACGCACGATTCATTTATTAAAACGCGCTTCTCTTTGTTATCTCGGGTTTACATCAAAATTTGTTTAAAATGAAAATCGCGTTCGCTGGGGATCGAACTCGTGATGCCACGGAAATCTCGACTCAACCCAACCATTGGGCTAAGTCATGTTTTGATTATAAAACGGATTTGATTTACTTGATTCAAATTTAAATTCGAATTCTGGACTGGGTCGACTCGTCATCTTCCCCGATCCTTGCGGTGATCGAGTCAACGTCGCGAGCTCGCCGACCTTGGATGCGTTTTACATCTATATTAGAGGGCTTCTGTCCGTATTGTTGAGACATTGAAACCTAGCCTATCTTTGAGCTCGGACGCACCTCCAGGAGGGAGAAATCGGGCTCAAACCAGTCGCCGGAGTGCGAGAGGCGCCGCCTTCTGTTCCAGACTTCCAGCGTCTCCGTCGACAGCGATCCCTCTGTTTTGGGCTACGATACATCATCGTAGCAAGGTATTCCTCCTATCCTAAAGTTTTAGTAAAGTTTCGTGGAGTTTCTGAGTTGTTTGATGTGTCGACGGCGGCGGCGCCACCGTCGATATCATCGGCTTCTTTGGGCCCTTCGACCGTGCATTGAAAGCTTGCCGAAGCCGGTCGTAGAGCCGCGCCTCGTCGTCAGGAGTCTACTGGCGAAGTTTGGCAGCAATCGATTCATCGACGCGCCCTCGGGAGCTCGCCGGCGCAAGCAGCGGACGCGAGTTCGGCAGCCTTGCGCGACGGCGATCAGGCGGCGCGGGCGAGAAGCGGTTCGGTCCAAATTTCAGAGTTTGGACCGGTTTATTTAGAAATAAACCATCGGCTATATTGAAATCGAATTGAACCGGTTCAACAGTGATGAACAGTTCAATTTCAATTTCGGTTCAGTTCTTGAATTTCGACCGGTTCGACCTTGATTCGGTCGAATCCGGTCCGGTTCAGGTAGCCGTTGGAAAGCTTGTAAAATTTCCTATCTAACGGTAATCTGTGTGTCTTTAGATGAGTTGTATATTTTTTGTAATTTAAGTTCTAAGTCTCGGTCTCACTTGGTTCAGGGTAAATCTGGTCGGTTTAGTGCAATTCTGTTCGGTTTAGTGGGCTTTAGGTCTGGTTCATATGATCTAAGAGTGGTTCTCTAGGTTTAGGGTTGTGTTCTACATGTTGGTAGTCTTAGTTTTCAAGTTAGAATGATTATTAATAGAGTTCATGTACAAACTTATGTTACAGAGTTTTTGGTCTACTAGTCGGCTTGCATCATTTGATAAACAACTTCAGGATAACAGCACTTGAGGTAGGAATCTTACCCTACTCCTTTGTCACAGTGTCAAGAATTATAGGATTTGTTGCCTAATCCTTTGAATTGATATATGATACATATGATAGAATTGATTAACAGTGATATCTGATTGCTTTGTCTGCTTGGTTTGTTTCTGAAATTCCTGTTGAACTCAATTATCTTGTTTATTTGGTCATATTCTGTTTCTGTATGAATGGTTAATAAACCTGTTTTGAGATATCTGATATATTGGCATATGAGCATGGTTGAACAGTTATGTATCTGTGATGTTGACATATGAGTATGTGGAAACTATTGAAAATCTGTGATATTTGTCGTGATATATTGACTTCTGGACTGGATGATTTATTCTCCAGTGGCCTGTTTATCTGAGTTATAGTTCCGGCATGTATCGGACTATCAGTTTGCCTATTTGGGCACCGCCAGTTGTCCTCGGGACAATACTACGGATGTCAGATGTTGGACACAACATTCACCGGGCTGTTTATGACAGTCGTTCCACTGTGTGAGCTGACGGTGGAAACACTCTGAAAATGAGTGCGGCTCATGATTGAGATATGTTGGCCAAGCTTGATGATTTGCACGACATTTTTATATTATTTGTATATCATTGTTTCAGTCATTATATTATCATGTTATTTGATTCCTTCACCATATTTGGTGATTCCTACTTAGCAATTCTGCTAATTCCCTTGTTTCTCTTCTAAGTATAGAGTTAACTTCTGGGAGGGCTAGAGTAGATAGCAGATACCAGCCCGAGTTGAGATAGTTGTCTTTTGTATTTTATTCAGTTGATAATTTGGATAGTTGTATTCAGATATTGTATTATAAAACTGTTGATGTTAAGATTGGATTAATTAGTTAATAAATGATATTGGATTATTGTAGTTCTCTAGTTCCTATCAATATTGTTACTCCTTGGGGAACCCTGAGCTAGAAATAGCCGGCTTCCCACCGGGGTGTGACACAGGTGGCGTTCGCGACGGTGCAATTGTAGCGAAGGTGCGGCACCGCTTGACCGTCGTGGCCATGCACACGTCTGCAGCCGGCGGGCGCCGCGTGTTCGCGCGCATGCCTGCTTTCTCCTCGACGCTCTTCCTTTGACTATATATATATTTACTTACAGATTTATCAACACAGTGACATCCGATTCAGGTAGCAGCAGGTAGTCGGTGCTTGCGTTCCTGCAATAATAAGATAGGAGATAAGGGGAAGATGACCGAGTCGAGGGATGCAATGTCGACGGTGGCGGCACAGGCGCCTGCGATGCTGGAGAGGAGTCAGAACTGATCTGGAGCAGCACCTTCCTAAACCGTGTGAGTAGTTGATCCATGCTAACATTTTTCATCATACCAGATTACTCAAAATTTTGTGCATGTGAATGGAGCTTGAAAGTATGTATTTGGATCATGCCCTCTTCCTCGAGCTAATCACTCAAAAACTAATAACACTAAGATAACTAACAAGCTATTCACCAATATATGCCTTTTGCAATTGATAGTTGATTAATTGGAAGTTGAATCAGTACAGATTTGGCAAGAGCATTAGCTGCTCCAGATGTGTATCACCCTGAAGGCACAAGAGATCACAACCACCATCATCTAAACACTCTTCTGCAACACATCGCCTTCTTTGACTTGGATGATAATGGCATTGTCTATCCTTGGGAAACATACGCTGGTACGTACATAAAGCATGATTGCACAAATGAGACAAAGCATGCATTTTACTCCGAAATAATGATAAAATTAAGCCGCGATATATCATATATTTGCATGTCATCAAAATACATCGAACTTAAAGTTTTGCTTGTCCTTAAGCAATTGAATTGTCTAGAACACAATGATGACATGAAATAGGGAATCTCAATTAGCTTAAAGTGGTCTATTTAGGTTGTAGGTTAATCACAACGAGTCTTCAGGTTGTAATGCAATATAGAAAGCAAATTAAACCAATTATCATGAATGCAATCTATTAGAGCATGCAAAGTTACCTTACCAAAAAATAAAACTCTACAATGCATCTCACGCAAGTAATATAATTGATCAAGCATTTAAAAAAAGGAGATAATTGTGCATTAAGTCATGGGAAAATAGCATCAGTACCACATAGTCCCTATGTGGTACCCTTTTTTTTTTTGAAACACTGCCAAATGCTGAGCTTTGCTTTGGTGCCACTTCGGTACCTCTGTCATTATTGAGAACTGTGGGATTAGTGCCAAGTATGATAAACAATGAACTTAGGTACCACTATCCCTTTTTCTAGTGAGATGCTACGAATAGTGCCAAGTGGAAGTACAATGTGCAATGTACAAGAACACTTCGGTACCAGTATTTTTATTTCTGATTCCCATGACAAATTGCACAAATGAAGTAGTGTTATGAAGCAAGAATCAATGAATCACTACACCTAAGATGCATGTCAAGGATAAGGTAAAATAACAAGCACACCCTGCAAGATCGTACCAACAATGAATTGGGTTAATTAATTCAATCAATTACATTAAACTAAAGAATCATATGTGCAACCCAGAACCATGATAGACTGTTGGCAAGTAAAAGTCAAGATTCCCATCCCAAGCAATCAAGTAGTCTTAGAACAATGCAATACCATAAGACAAAGCAAATAGCATAAAGGTAGGAGTTAGGAAAGACACTTAAGATGTTGATACAATTAGGAAAACTAAAACATGCAACTAAGAATGAAAGTAAACTAATAAAAGCTGAGAAAAGAAAACTAACAACTAAAGTAAACTACTAGAAAAACAGAAAGCTGACAAAGTGATGGGTGAAACCAATGATGCTCATCCCCAGCGCCGACGCAGTCTCGCCTGAAGGTCATGGATAGACTCCAAGAGTGAGGACTGCACTCGTCCCTGGCGCTCAACCTCAGTCTCAAGATGTTGAATCCGGTCATTTCCTGCATCGACGAACAGGTGATTCTCTTGCTAGGCGTCTCGGACAAAGTGGATCATAGTCTCTATGCGATTAAGCTGGGTTGAAGGTCGCTGCGAAGGGGGTGGAGGCTCAGTCGCAACAGGCACGTCATGATCCTCGACTGCCTCAACTCTCCAGTTTTGCTGCTCGCGAACTGTGGTTCGCGCGAGATTTGGCAGTGGTAGCTTGACATCGCTCCCGGGGAATAGCAGACTGTAGAATTCTCCCTCCTTGACTATCATCTGCATGGAGATGCAGGAATCAAGATCGAGTCAGTTGTTGCCTCAGGCTTGTTCCATCTGGTAGGGATGGATCCCTACTGCAAAAGCCAGTGGGGTAAGAAGTCCCCCGAGAGGCCGAGAGCAATGGTACCCTTCGGCGCCCTTGATACCTTCTGCAGTTGTTTGGCGAAATGAAAGGCAGTGTTGAGGCGGACCCCATGCAGCATCGCCCAAAGAAATTAGAGTTCGGATGCCCGAACAAGACCATCAGACTCCCCTCGGCCAAAAATAGTGTGCGCCATGACACGATGCACATACTTCAAGACGGGGTTCCAGAGGAAGGTGGCTCTAGCTGTCCTGGTATCAAAAGGTCGAAAACCGGTCAAGTCAGCCCAGAAAGTTGCTTGCTTTAAATTTAGTTGGCGTGAGTCTTGTTCCATCCATAGGAAAGCCATATATCGAATTCAGCTCTGTCAACGTAAGCATAAACTCAGTATTGTTGGGTCGGAAGGATAGGCTGCTGTCATCTTCATCAGTGTGGATGCTAGCATGAAACTCCATGGAGGATAGGAACTCTACTACAATGGGAATGTAGGTGGGATAGCAGATAGTGAAGAACTGATCCCAAGCTACACGTTGAAAGAGCCAGTGCACATCCTTGTAGAATCCCAGGGTGTTCAGCGTAGCATGATCCAGGAATCGTGTGGTCACCACTGAGAGGCATGAGAGGGTGGTGAGTTTGGCAAGCTGCTCAGGATCTCTGTAGATGATTCCAAATGGAGTTGGAGGAGCAGCATGCGGTGGTTGTTGGACGATGGAAGCACTGGAAGAGGAGGCTCGGTGCTTGGAAGTGACCTGGTTGCATCGAGATATGCTGGCGGTGAAGGGAGGTTACGGGAAGGTAGTAGCAGGTGGTGGAGAGGCGTCAGAAGCGTCAAAGGCGGAAAGGGGAGGTTGACGGCGGCAGAACAACGAGCGGAAACTGGAAGTTGGGTGACGGTGAGAGGCGGCGGAGGATGCAGATCAACGCCGGAAAGTTAGGGGAAAGAGTCGCCGAAGGATGGGGAAGATGATGGAAGGTCGCCGGAGGCCGATCGGGTACCGGAGGTGGCGGATCTAGACGGTGGTGGCGGCGCTAGGGTTGCGAACATGGGTGTGTACGCGGCTGTCCAGGCGGCGCTCTTTTGTAAAATGTCATGCACGGCCATGTATGGATACATGGCTCAGCCCGTGCAACGCTCGGTCGAAGAACACATCTGAGTTCACTTACGATGCACGATCGTGCACCGGTGCACGGGCATGCCAGTGCACGTCTCGGTGAAGGGTTGATATGCAGCTCGTTACGCATCACGGTCGTGCTCGCCTTCACGCCCATGCCCGTGCAGCGCTCGGCCGCGTGTGCAGAAGAGTTTACCAAGCCGTGCATGGATGCACGGGTGCGACCGTGCATGGCTCGGTGATTCCTGAAAAATCCAGTAAAAATTCCATCAGCATGGTACAACTTAGAGAACATAGATATGAAAGAAAACTGAAAAATAACAAAATCTAAATGATGAAAAAAAAATAAGAAATTAAAAGAGTGAACAAGAGGTTGGGTTGCCTCCCAACAAGTGCTTCTTTAGGGTCACTAGCTTGACCAGCATGATGCTCATGGTGGATCTGGTGGTGGGGGATCAGAGATATGCAAAGAGAGGCCCTTGTCGATGATATCATGTTCGATGTAGAGTTTCAATCGTTGGCCGTTTACTTTAAAATTCCCTGTTCTTTGGCTCCAAATTTCAACGGCTCCATGTGGAAAGATCTTTTTTACAATGAATGGCCTAGACCATCGAGTCCTCAATATTCCAGGAAAGAGTTTTAAACAAGAGTTGAACAGAAGAACTTGATCTCCCACGTGAAAATTCTTTATGACTATATGCTGATCATGTCATCTCTTTGTTCGTTCTTTGTAGATCTTCACGTTTTGATAAGCGAAGAGACGAACTTCATCCAGTTCATTGAGTTGAAGCTTTCTCTTTTCACCAGCACTTTGGAGGTCATAGTTCAATTTTCGGATTGCCCAATAGGCTCTGTGCTCGACTTCAACCGACAAATGACATGATTTTTCGTGCACTAGCTAATAGGGAGACATTCCCAGTGGGGTCTTGAAGGCTATCCTATAAGCCCAAACTGCATCATCTAGCTTCATTGACCAATCAGTTCGCGAGAAGTTGACTCTCTTCTGCAAGATGTTCTTTATTTCTTTATTGGCTACTTGCGCGCTAGTTTGTGGATGATAAGGGGCTACAACTTTGTGGGTTACCCCATATTTCTTCAACAAGGAGGCTAACTTGTGATTCATAAAGTGAGATCCCCCATCGCTGATCAATACTTGCAGTACACCAAATCTAGGGAAAATGGTGCACTTAAGCATCCTAGTTACCGCCTTCGCATCAGATGTGTGTTCAGTAGAGGCCTCCACCCACTTAGAAACATAATCCACAGCTACCAGTATGAATCAATGTCCACAAGATGATGGGAATTGTCCCATGAAGTATATTCCCCATACGTCGAAGATCTCTAGCTCCAGGATGCTATTTAACGGTAACTCATCTCATTTGGAGATGTTCCCTGACCGCTGACACTGGTCACAATGGGTGATGAATCGCCAGGCATCCCGAAAGATAGTGGGCCAGTAAAGTCCGGATTGTAACACTTTGAAGGCCGTCTTCGAAGCACTAGCGTGGCCCCGTAAGGAGATGAGTGGCAATGATATAAGACATCCTGGACTTCCTCCTCAGGTATGCAGTGTCGGAAAAGCCCATCAGCATATCATCGAAATAAAAGAGGATCATCCCAATAATAGTGTTTGACGTCATGCGAAAATCGCTTCTTTTTCTGCCATGAAAGATCAAAGGGAATGATATCAGATACTAAATAATTAACAAAGTCAGCATACCAGGGTGCTTCGATTCTTGTCAGAGCTAAGAGCTGTTCATCAGGGAAATAATCATTAATGTCTTGACAGCTCTTTTCTTCTTTTTCATCATTTGGTAATCGTGATAAGTGATCAGCCACTAAGTTCTCTGAGCCTTTCTTGTCGTGGATCTCCAGATCAAATTCCTGAAGTAAGAGGATCCAGCGAATTAACCTTGGCTTCGCGTCTTTCTTAGTCAAGAGTTACCTGATAGCTACGTGGTCAGTGTAAACAATCACTTTCGAATCAATGACATAAGATAAATTTGTCAAAAGCAAAGATAATAGCAAGGAACTCCTTTTCTGTTGTAGCGTAATTGATTTGAGCCTCATTCAACATCCGACTAGCAAAATAGATTGCGTGTAGCTTATTGTCCTCCCGTTGTCCTAGAACTGCCCCGACTGTGAAGTCGCTGGCATCGCACATAAGCTCGAATGGGAGTGACCAGTCTGGTGGCTGCATGATGGGGGCTGAGATCAATGCTTTCTTCAATTTTTCAAACGATATCATGCAGTCCTGATCAAAAGAGAAAGGAACCTCTTTAGTGAGCAAATTAGTCAATGGCCTAGCAATTTTAGAAAAATCTTTTATAAAACGACGATAAAAACTGGCATGCCCAAGAAAACTTCAAACTTCCCTTTCAGATGAAGGTGGTGGCATCTTTTCAATGGCATAAACTTTGGACAGGTCGACCTCGATGCCGCGTTCCGAGATTAGGTGTCCAAGCACTATCCCTTCTCGTACCACTTCTTTCATATTTGGGTTCAAACGACGTTGAAACTCTAGAGAGGCTTTACTGTCGCTCTCCAAAGTATCTTCAGTATCAATCTTGTCTTCATCACTCAGCAGACAGACATCCAAAGTATCTTCGATGGTCGGTGAAGTGAGCTCAATATTGTCCTCCATTGTTTCCATGTCGCAGCAAGCCCCTACAAAAGATGGCTTTTTTAGAGTAGAAGACAAGTCAAATTCTAACTTATCCTCAACAACATTCAGTGCCAATTTCTCATTTTTCACATCAATAACGGCGCCAGTAGTCGCGAGGAAGGGGCGCCACAACATGATGGGTAGTCGAGTATCCTCCTCCATCTCTAGCACCACGAAATCTACAGGGATGAAGAATTCTCCAACCTTTATTGGTACATCTTCAATGATTCTGACTGGTCTACGCACTGACCGGTCGGCTAGCTGGAGGGATATAGAGGTGGGTTTCATTTCACCCATACCTAACTTCCTGCAGATAGACAATGGAATTAAGCTAACGCTAGCTCCTAAATCACATAGAGCTCTATCAAAAGGCATATTTCCAATTTGACATGGGATGGAAAAACTCCCTGGATCTTTGAGTTTGGTTGGAAGCTTATTTTGGAGGACGGCACTGCATTCTTCGGTTAGGGCAACTGTTCCTTGCTCCTCAATCTTTCGCTTATTGGATAGGATTTCTTTTAAAAACTTGGTGTATACTGGCATTTGTGAAAGAGCGTGAGTAAAAGGAATATTGATATAGAGTTTTTTTAATACCTCCAAAAATTTTCCATACCGCCGATCCAGTTTGGCCTTAGCTAGCCGCTGAGGGAAAGGGACGGGCGGTTTGTATGGCGGAGGTGGAATGTAAACATGCTCCTTCGGCGCATTCAAGCCTTGCTGTTTTGTCTCTGGATTAACTGTGGAGTCTTCTTTAGGTTGAATTTCCTCAGATGAAGTTGGCCTTGTTCTCTCCTTAGGTTCGGGCACCTTAGGGCATTCTAGCTGGATTCCGCTCCTCGTTGTAATCATGTTACAGTGCTCACTGAAGACGATTCTCTCTTGGAGCGAACTGGTTCTTTGATCCAGTTGCGTGATTTGGTTTTCCATCAATTTTGAGTGAGTGGAGACAGAGTCCACCTTCATGTTCAACTAGCGAATTTGCTCACTTATAGAGTCATTATGTTTCATTTGAGTTGCCATGAAATTTTCTAACATCGACTCTAATCTGGACTTCTGAGGAGGATCTTGTTGTCTTTGATTGGCAGATGGATGTTGTATTCCAGGAGGGGGCCTGAAATTAGAAGAGAAATTCTGATTAGACAAATTTACAGGAGGAATTTGCTCTTGATTTAACCTGTAGGAGAAATTGGGATGATTTCACCATCCTGAATTGTATGTGTTCGAGTAGAGGTCGTTCTGGTTCCTGAAATTCCCAATAGCATTGACTTGTTCAGAGGGAGCATTTAAAATGTGGCAATCATCAGAGAAATGTCCTATCACTCCACAAACATCACAAGTCATAGAATTAGAAGTAGAAACATAGATAGAGTCAAACTTAGAAGAAAGCGAATCTATTTTTGCTACTAGAGAGTTAATCATGTTCATATCAAACTTCCCTGAACTTAGAACTGGTTGACTCCTCTCTCCTGACCACTGATAATGGTTGAGGGTCATGTCCTCAATCAACTTCATCACTTCAACATAGTTCTTATTCATTAGTGCCCCACTAGCAGCAGCATCTACAGAAAGTCTGGTCTGGTATAGCAATCCACTATAGAAGGTGTGAATGATCAGCCATTTCTATAGACCATGGTGCGGACACATTCTCAATAGTTCTTTGAACCGATCCAATGCTTCATATAGGGACTCTCCTTCTCGTTGAGAAAAGTTGGTCATTTGATTTCTGAGCTGGGCTGTTTTGCTCGGTGGGAAGTATTTTTACAGAAAAGCTTGAGACAATTGCTTCCACATTGTAATAGAGGCCTGCAGTAAAGACTGTAGCCACACACTCGCTCGATCCCTGAGAGAAAAAGGGAAGAGTCTTAATTTGATAGCATCAGGATGAGCACCATTAATATTTAAAGTGTCCCAGCATCCTAAAAAAATAGATAAATGAAGGTTAGGATCGTCAGTGGCTGCTCCACTGAATTGGTTCTGTTGCACCATTTGTACAAGTGATGGCTTTATTTCAAACTTGTTAGCTTCGATAGCGGGTCGTGATATGCTCGAGTGCACACCAGAGATGGTGGGTGCTGCAAAGTCCTTCAAAGAGTTGTTGGCTTCCATTGTTTGACTGTCAGAAAATTATTCTTCAAGCATCAGCCTTTTTAAATTTCTTCTGACCAGACAGAAGGTATGCTCTATCTCCGGGTCTCCAGGTACAAGTTTCCCTATTCGAATAGTATTCCTGGGCATAAACAAGTACCTTGAACAAAAGAGATTAGTATCACCACACCAAACAAAAATTACAACTAAAAACAAAAAACAAATAAACAGAAAATAGACAGAATGAAAAGTACATAAAATCTAACTAAACCTAGTCTATTAATCTCCTGATCGTGTTAATATTGGCAACCTAGTTCCCCGGCAACGGCGCCAAAAAACTTGATAGGGCCTTAACGGCTGCTACCGCAAGTGCACGGTCTATCACGTAAGAAAATAAGTATCGATCCCACGAGGACTAGGGGTCAAGTATTAACTAATCAGTCAACTAATAACTAGGTTAGTGATTAATGGAGAAATGACTAATATCCTAGTGCAAGAGACTAAACTAAAGCAAACTAAAATCAAATTAAAATCAAGTCAAGTAGAGAGCAAAACAATCGGGGTTTAAAGTCTATAAGAGAGAATCGGGGTATCGGGTTTCACCGCATTGAAACATGAAGAAATATTAAGGCTTGATGTTCTAATCGAGTTTTATCTAAGTTCTCAAGGTAATCCTTCCTTGGGTACAGACACGCTCCCTCTCAGGACACGGTCCGGTATCCGACTTAACCCAAGTCTCCTACTCTCATGGCTTACCGGGTTAAGCGGATCCAATGGGTTATGTGAAGGATTAGGGTTCCTCGGGTGATTTCGATTGCTCTCGCCAAAAGAAATCACCAGTCTAGTCTAAGGGATTTCGTTGGTTATGGTTCACCTCTCAGTCCATCCCACAACATCTAAAGCATGCATACATATGGCCAGTACATAAACATGAATGAAAACATCTTAGACATGAATAAGAACAAAGATAAATAGAGAAATATATATATCAAGTCATAACATTCAACATTCATACAATGGGCTATGCCCAAACCCCGAAAAGAGAGTTTATGCTATCATATACATCATGAAATACATCAAATCTCTTATGTAAATGAATTCAAATCAAAGGGAAGGGTAGATCCTTCATGGAAGAAGGTCCAGCACGAAGATCCACATCGGAACAAAGGAAGAATCGCGCCGGAACAGTGTTGTCGCCTAGAAAATTGCCCCAAAACCCTTAGTTGTCGCCGTTTTGCTTCATTCTCCCCAACCGCTTGATCAAATCCAATTATTCCAGTCCCAAAACATGCGTAGCTAAGTTAGGAAGGTCTCCTCCAAATTTCAGTGAAATCCGCTTCCAAAATAGAAAGTTATGGGTGAAAAATCGGGCGCTTGTCGAAGCTGTGCAGATGATGCACGGCCATGCCCGTGTACGGCACGGTGGCTGGAAAACTTACTCTTCATGGCCATACATGGATGCATGGCCATGCCTGTGAATGTCTCGGTGAAGCCTAGGATAGTCAGCTCATGCACGGCTGTGCATGGATACACACCCATAACCGTGAAGAGCGCAGAGAACTCCGATTGGCCTGAAATTTCACGTGTAGCTTCGTCTCATCATGAGGAATCATTTCATATCTTTAGATCTTTCAAATTCCACCAATTTTGAGGCAAAATACCTATATTTCAATAAAACAAAGGAAAAGTGAAGGTTCTGAAGAATATGAAGCATTTAAGTGCATAAATGAGACAAAGCATGTATTTTACTCTGAAATAATGATAAAATTAAACTGTGATATATCATATATTTGCATGTCATCATGCATCATTAGGTAGATGATGCCAATTTGTGCGTTGAGAAGTAAACAAAGTGGAAGATTTACAACATAATCGATAAACAAACAAGAAAAAAAAAACTATTTTGACGACTACGCTTTTCATGCATGCACAGGCTCGCGAGCTATTGGTTTCAATCCCATTTTGTCTTTGCTAATGGCAATAATAATCAATGGAACTTTGAGTTACGCATCTCTGCCGGTGAGTAGTTACTTACACAAATAGCCCAATTAAAAAATAAATGAACACCATTTGATGTGTTGTTTTGCAAGCGATGTACAGGGTTGGATACCTTCACCTTTCTTTCCAATTTACATTCACAACATCCACATATGCAAGCATGGTAGTGATTCAGGGAGTTATGATTCGGAAGGGAGGTAGCTGAGTTCATTATAATTGTAATCTACGTCATGCTGGGGTGCTTATTATTTTACATATTTGATTTCAGATTTGTCCCCGTAAATTTTGAGAACATGTTCAGCAAGTACGTGATAACAGAGCCCAATAGACTTAATTTTGCAGAAATATGGCGAATGACAGAGGGCCAAAGGCAAGCTTATGACTTCTTTGGATGGTGAGCAATTTATCAACCAATCAATAATGATCATGTTTGATTAAGGGGATGAACGAGCCGCAGATTGATTGAGCAGATGGATGTTTTGCAGGATTGCGACGAAAGTAAAATGGTTGCTACTGTATCTGCTAGCAAGAGACGAGGAGGGATTCCTATCCAGGGAAACCGTGCGGAGATGCTTCGACGGAAGCTTGTTCGAGTTCTGTGCCAAACAACGAGAGGCGTATGAGAAGATGTACTGGAAACAGCTAAACGACGACCTTTCTAATGCGTGTGACATCGTTTATGTAATTCATCTGCTGTATGTTTTTCCAACTTGGAATTAGTATCATCGTACTAATAATGCGTAGGCCTTTCTAATGCCTCCTCCTCAATGCAGCGGGATCTTGATCTCGTGGAGGTTCCTATTAGATCCTCCCCCTCGGGTACTCCGCTCTCGCGTCCATCGCTGACACCCTCACACACTTCTAGTCTCAGGCCACCCTCAAGCACCTCCTGGGCCGGTCTTTTCCGCCCGAAGATTGGCGTTCCGCCGCTCAGTTCCCTCTTCTCCACCTCAGTTATGGAAAAGATCGCTGTCAAGTATCCGGATCGGGTTGTTTTTGACGAAGCTTGGCTCAAAGAGCTACGGCAACCTTGGAAAAGATGCTTGATCGGCAAGTTTATTTCAAGGCCTCCTTCCCTCCTCACTCTAAGCAATCTCATCCCTAATCTCTGGCCATTCTCCCCTGAGATTATAGATATGACTAATGGATTCTTTTTATTCCTCTTGCTTCGGAGGATGATGCCCTAGTTGTGCTCACAAAAGGCCCTTGGACCATCCAGGGGAGGGTCCTCAACTTGATACCATGGCAGGCTAATTTCCAGCCGTTGCATCAACATATTCAATCAGCTCCAGTCTGGGTTCACCTCCCTGGTCTTCTGTTTGAATATTGGACTAAGGAAAACCTGGCGGTGATTGCGTCGCGGATTGGCAAGCCTCTGAAGATTGACGAGAGGTCGGCCAATCTTGAACGGGGGCAGTTCGTTCGGATATGCATTGAAATTGACATGCAGAAACCTCTTCGGAAAGGTGTATGGGTAGGCCAAAATGAACGTGCCTTCTTCCAGATTTGCTATAACGCCCTCGATTTTTCTGAATTATGATTTAAGGTTAGAAATTCTGTTTCTGTATTTTTATCTGTTAAAATTTTGGGATTTTTGCCTAAGTGTAGGAATTTTTCCTACAGGGCAAAAATAATTATTTTGGTTGGGGATTCGAACCCTCAACCTTGATTCTTTGCTCCTGGAATTCCTTCCACCATGGTGGCGCATATTTCTGATATTATTGGAGTGGCGCAGGGTGGTTAAGCCCAGGTAAGCCCATAAAACCGATTTTTCACTTAAGTTAACTGGGTTATTGGATCTTGGATCCGTTTGGGGTGGGAGAAAAAGAGGAATTGCGTGAGGGCTCCTCTCCCTCACGACTTTCGTTGGTTTCTTGCCCTAGCCGCCTTTGGTTGTCGCCCCTCACTGTGCTTGGCGCCTCCTGAGATTTCTGACGCTGGTGGTGGCAGACTGGTGGTGGACGAACTTCCTGGTGATCCTCTGTCTTGGCGTTTTTCTCTGTGGACGATTTTTCTGGTGAGTAAATCGATCCTAAGGAGTCTAATCCGCTAAATTGTAGATTATCATTCAATTAAAATTCGTTATTTGCAATGATTATCCGTATGGGGTCGAATTCAAATATTTATAGGGTTTTAAAATCCTGTTCTGCTGAAATCTGCATTCTCTAATCTGACCTTTGTGTACTATAACCCCAATATCTCATGGCCTATAGATCCAAATCGCACGAAATAAATTTTGTATGAAACTAGATACATTCGGCTTTAATTTGAATATGATATCGACCATATCCGAGCTGTATTCGTATTTCAATCTGTATTGCAATCTAGCTGTACAAAATCAGTTTTCTGGAAATCTGGATTTCGACCTTTATGTGTTCGAACCATCATATCTCCCTAGGTATAGCTCGAAATCTTGTCAAATCAGTTTTATTAGAAAGTAGACTCGAAGGGATTCATTTTTATTACCATATCGCCTATTTTCTGTTAGTTATTGGATCTGAAATTTGTGTCGCAATTCTGATTTACGAATCTATTTTCTGGAATTCTGAAATCCCGACCTTTCTATGTTCGAACACCCATACCTCCCCGGTTATAACTCCAAATCCGATGGATTCAGTTCTATTGGAAAGTAGGTCCAAATAGCTTCATTGTGAATATCATATTGCCTATTTTAGATTACTTACTCGGTCTGAAACATCTGTTGCAAGTATGATATATTAATCTATTTTTTTCTGAAACATCTGTTTAATTGTTTGTTACGCGAATAATTTCTGTTCTGTACATATGTAGTGAATTTCTGAAACTTTGAAGGTGTTATAACCTTGTGAGAACATAGAATGGTTTGACATGAATTAAGGATAGTTGCATGAAATCTAAGGAATTCAAGGAATTCACTCATATATTACTTCTGGTTGATGGCAAAAATTATGAAGTGTGTTCAGCTTTGATTTTCTGCAAATTGTAATTTTGTTAAGGACTGGATATTAGGGTGTGTCATGTTCTGGTTTGTGAGACACTTTGGGCATGATGTGAGATTTGAGTGGTGGTTAGTCCTACTCCTCCGTTTCAGCATGACCTGTTCTGTAAAAATTATGCCCTAGTGTAGCACTCTTCCGTGTCCTTACCCTCCTTCTGTGGCGCTGTAATGGTGCTGATAGTCTACTACGACCCATGAGACACTAGTGAAGGGTAGATGTGAGCTGGTCTCACCTTCCGTTCTCCCTCCACTATTTCTGTTCTGTTCTGGGTATTGGAGGCCAGAGTGCCACGTCCTGACAAGACGGGGGCCACCCACTGATACCTCCTCTACCAGTATTGGAGGCCAGAGTGCCACGTCTTGACGAGACGGGGGCCACCCACTGATACCTCCTCTACCATTCTGTTTCTGATATGCATGCATGTCTCGTCCTCGGCAGAGGTGGGGTCAGACCTTCTGTGGTCATCAGACCTTCTGTGGTCTTCAGGCCTTCTGTGGCCTTTCTATTTCCGATGTAGACTATCCGTTTGGATTCTGAAAATTCTGATTTTCTGTCTGTCAGCTCTGATTTCTGTAGTTCTGTTTCGATCTGTAGTATAGACGTGTTGGGCAGTGTGATTAGTTGGAATGGGTTGGTATACTTATATCCTATTTCATGCTTGATGCCTATTGTTATAAGTGTCTGTATTTGATTATGTTTTGTTTCTGATATGAGTGTGTATATTAAGTGTCTTATCTGCAAGCATGATATTTTTGATGTGTACTATGGATGGCTTTTAGTGTCTTTTACTCACTGAGTTTTTTAGCTCACCCCCGTTGTTTAAATATTTTCAGGTGAGACATCAGGACAGTGATTGCTACAGCTACTAAATTTGTTATGATGCTATGTTTTATATAATTTCTAAGAGTTGTCTTCTAAAGATCTATCAGGCCTGCGTGCCTAACTTAATTATATGACACGTTTTATCTCCTGAGGGCTTATGCCTGTTTTCAGGATATTATATTATGTTATAGTTGTCTCGTTTTAATTGTTGGATACGAGTTTTGGATTCATAAGAATTGAAATTGTTATTATTCTGAAATGTCCGATTTGAGATTTATTGTAGTCGGAATACTTTGAGCTGTGTGACCGAATTTTTGTTGTATTTGGTATCTGAATAATCCGTTTCTGCAATATTTCTGACAATTGTGTTCTCCACATATGTGTAGTGTGGACATTTGTTTTGTTCCAGGATATGTGGGTCTGTGCAGCAGTAATTTAGTATACTTGCTGCCGGATTTTTTCTGGATTTCCGGATTTCTATTTCCTAGTAAATCGATCCTACTCAGTTCCGTGCGATTTTCAGTTCCGTAGTAATGTCCTTCGATGCCGCTTTCTTCTTATGTTTTAATGGAAGAGTAAAAATTTTTAAAACCCCGTATTTTTACTTGTATGCGTGTGGGGTGTGATTCTGAGGGATGTTACATTTGCTCCTATGAAAATCTCCTGGCTCTCTGCCCTGTGTGTGGTTGCTTGGGTCATCTGGCAGCTCTCTGCCCTTCGACCCTTGTGGCTGCTTCAACTGAAGAGCCAGGGCTTGATTCTCAGCTGAAAGGAAACTTGCCCCCCGCTTCCTGTTCCTATCACCTCTGAGCTCCCTAAGGTTGGACCCTGGCTTTGTGTCCAACGTAGGAAGCCGGCCCGAGGGACTTCCGCCCATGCTGGGTTGACTCCGCAGAAGCACCTGCCGGATATGGCTCCTCCTCCCTTGGAGGGACGATCCAGACGAGCTGCGGATGGACAATCTCCCTCACCTCCTAGCCATCTGATCCAGTCAGCTCGGATGGGTCAACAGGGTCAACGCAATGGTCCTTTCAGTTCTCGCCAGTCTGGCGAGTTGACCATTCCTTCCGGGTTGGATTTTCTGCCCGTTACTAAAGACCAGCCACATGTACCGTTCAATGATGAAGATCAGCGAGAATCGTACTATGCTCAGGCTCTCGTTCCTGTGCCTAGACAGGGGAGGTCCCATCCCGTTGGAGCGGCGCCTCTAGGAGTCTACAATTCTGCTCCTTCTAGTGCCTCCCCGATGGTTGTCGCTGATCCCCTGACCGGTGATATCCTAGCGGATCCTAACCCCCCTGACACCTCGGATCTGCTTTCATCGCTAGTTCATGTTGCAGGACCTCGGCTGGCTGCGGCTGTCAATAGTTCTTCGATCGCACCTTTAAAAGTTCCTACTTCCTTGGAATCTCCTTTTGAGGAGGCTGGCTCTCATCTCCAGCTTGTCGTCTCGGCAAAGACCTCCTCTCTTCTTGCTCTAAAGAGCTCTAAATGCAAGCGAGCGTGTCCTGAAACTAGCGCATGCGGTATGAAAAGGGCTCTTCTTAACTCACCCCCAACCTGATGAATCTCTTATCTTGGAACTGCAGGGGTGCGGGGCAGAAGCTCTCCCGAGATCACATTAAAATGTTGGTCCGCAAATACAACTTACATATGCCAGCGCTGCAGGAAACACATCTTTCCTCTAATGGCACTCTCAAGTTTGCTCTTACGTTGGGTCGCCACTAGGAGCTCGCACACGTTCCGGCGGTAGGTGCTTCAAGTGGTATTCTCCTTGCTTGGTTTACTAATTATTTGGAGATTAAGGTACTCGCTTTTGGACCTCAAGTTATTCACTCCATTGTTATGGCTAAGTGTGGTAAACCTTGGCTCATGTCTGTTTTTTACGCTAGCACTAATCATTTGTCTCGTAATACCATGTGGAATGATCTTGCTAAAGTTCATTTGGCATACTACCCTTGGTTACTCTATGGAGATTTTAATTGCATTATGAACTCTGAAGACAAATTTGGCGGCAATGACTCTTCTTCTTCCTACTCTACCTCTTGCTTGAGGAACTTCATCACTGAGAATGGCCTCATTGACCTGGGTTTTCATGGCCCTTAGTTCACCTGGAGCAATAACCGTAAGGGTCCTAGAAAATTCTTTCAAGGATTGACCGCTCTTTTGCTTCCTCCCCTTGGCTGGATCTCTATGGTAAATCCCAAGTTCACCATCTTGCTAGGGGTATCTCTGATCATGCCCCTCTCCTGATAAATATTTTGGACTCTTCCAGACGTAAACCTAAGCTGTTCCGGTTCCAACCGTACTGGAACGAGTACTCTGAGGTTCGTAGGATTGTCCAGGCTCATTGGACTTAAGGGCCTTCTCAACCTAGTCAGGATAGAGACTTCTCCTTACGCCTGCTCCGCATCAAAATTGATTTGTCCAAATGGCATACTAATCAGCTGGGTAGTCTGGAAAAGGCCCTGGATCATACTCTTGGCCTGATCTCTACCCTTCAGTGGATTGAAGGCCAGCATTCCCTATCTTTGTTAGAAGAATCCTTCCTTAGATCCAACATTAACAGAGCCAAAGCTCTTACTAGACAGTTGTCTATTAAGTGGTGGACCCTTGCTAAATTTAGGTGGATTCAGGCTGGGGACTGTAATACTAGTTTCTTTCATAAAATTGTCTCGGCCCGTGCCAAATCTAACCGTATTCATAGTATTACCTTGGACACAGATACCACTATTGTTGACTCTGATTTTATTGCCCATGCTTTTGCGCAGTTTTACTCTGATCTTTGGCGCAAGCCTCTGCTTAGTCCGGGCCAGAGGTGGGAGGAGCGGCTAGCTAGCTTGTCCTCCCTGCTGCCTCCCTTGCCCGCGGCCACCTTTGACTCCTTATTGAGTCCCCTTCATTCCTCTGAGCTGAGGTCGGTGGTTACCAACCTCGCTAATGGCAAAAGTCCCGGCCCGGATGGTCTTACCAATGAATTTTACAAATGCTATTGGAATGATATTGAGCCTGACTTCAATTCCTTTGTCCAGCAATTCTTTGAACATCCTTTGATTCCTCAGTCCTAGGGTGAGACCTTACTCATTATCATTCCCAAAATCTCTGCTCCCCAGCTCATCAAAGACTATCAGCCTATATCCCTCTGTAATGTTTCCTATCGGATTCTTGCCAAACTCATTGCTAACTGGCTGAGGAATCTCATGCCTCTTTTGATTAATAGGGAACAATCTGCCTTTATCAAAGGCCGCAACATCCATGATAACATCTCCACAATTCAAGAGCTGGCCCATACGATGCATGCTTCTAAGTGCAAGACTCCCTTAACTCTTCTTAAAATTGACCTGGCCAAAGCAATCGACACTGTCAAATGGGAAGCCATTTACCATACTCTTCATTTCCATAAATTTCCTCCCAAATTCATCGCGTGGATCCATGCTTGTATTGAGTCTGCTAGTTTTACTTGTCTGAGTAATGGGTTCTCCTCTACTAATTTCACTAGTTCTCGTGGTATCCGGCAAGGAGACCCTCTTTCCCCTTACCTTTTTGTCTTGGTTATGAACATTCTCAGTTTCATGCTTAAAGACCTTTCCAATGCTGGTAAGATTACACCTTTCAATCTCAAGAACAATATTCAGATCTCTCACCTCATGAATGCCGATGACCTGGTGCTTTGCTTTAAGGCGAACCCTAGGTCTTGTCGACAAATCAAGAAGATTCTCCATACATTCTCCCTTTTCTCTGGACTATCTCTCAATCCTGATAAATCCAGAGTCTATTTTCCTAAATCCTGCGCAGCCCACACTAAGCAGTTGGTGCTTCGTACCTTGAATGTTAGAGAAGGCTTCTTCCCTTTCAAATACTTAGGAGCCTTTATTTCTCCGGTTTCTGTTACTTGGGTTACCACCAGGGCTTGCCAGGAGGCAATGCGTGCTCATCTAAGTTCTTGGCGGGGTCGGCTAATTTCTCAAGCTGGCAGAATTGCGCTTGTTAACTCCACCCTTGTGGCCACCCCCATTCACTATTTGATCTCTACTTGGTTACCTACGACTTGTAAGGAGAAGCTGAATTCCATTGTCCGCCAATTCTTCTGGAAGGGAAACTCGCAGTCTAGAGGGCTGCACCTGATTAGCTGGGACACTCTTACCTTACCTAAGGCTGTGGGTGGCCTGGGGGTGAAAGACTTGTCCCAAATGAGAGTTGCCCTTCAATTCAAAAAAGTCCTTGTTATTCTCAATCATCATGATACTCTCTGGGCTAGGGTTGCGAATGCAAAATATGGCACACCTGATGCAGGAGCATGCGACATGAAAAAAGGGGAAGATCTGGCCCCGATGATGCCCCAAAAATTTTCCACAGAAAGTTCCTCGGGGCACCCAGCGACGATAACCTCACCCCGTGGATCCTGCAGGCAACTACCGGGTGCTCAAGTCCGATTTTCCACAGAATGTTCCTCGGGTCACCCAGTGACGAAAGTCACACCCCGTGACTCCTGCGAGTGACTCCCCGACGAGATTTCAGAATCGGAAGCGGCACCACATGCACAAGTCAGAAATTCCACAGAATGTTCCTCGGGTCACTCAGCAACGAAAGTCACGCCCCGTGACTCCTGCGGACAGTTTTCCACATAATGTTCCTTAGGTCACCTAGCGATGAAAGTCACACCCCGTGACTCCTGCGGACAGCCACCCGAAGCTACAGAACTGCCCCGACGACCCCACTTTGACGTATACAACCCACCCTACCATGTTGCTCCACCCCATGAAGACCCAAAGGAGCCCAACAAGGTGGATATTCGGCGATCCCAACGCCCATCTCACCCACCGGACCGCTTCATGGGTGTTATCAACCCACTCTCCATCCACACCGTGGTGACCCGGCCCAAGGACGCCATGGACCAACCCCTTGAGAGCCCAACTCCAGATGGGCCACACAACCACATCAGCAACACGGCCCAAGAGAAGGCTGCGACGATAGTTACGCAGCCTAGTACTTCAAAATTCTGCTGCTTTGTCGCAATGTGTTCTGAGCGCATCTAACCGTCACTGCAACCACCTCGTACGCTGAATAATCAAGGACCTGCGCCCCTGCAGGAGTAGATGGTAGTTGGTAGGATTTTATTCTGTTTTGTCTTTTTGTGGCAGCTTGACCACTTTTTGGTTGTTAGTTGTTGAGATGCTGCCTTTTTGTCTTGTTACCCCTCCTTATCTTATAAAAGAGAGGGGCTGGCCAGCATTCTCCCTTAGTTCTCTTAGAAGTAGAGTTCTCCTGGTGAGCGAGTGTGCCTCCAGCGTGTGTGTGGAAGACGAAGTAGCATCGTCTTCAAAGTTTGCAAGAGTCGGTGACCGGTGTCTCGACTCAATTTCCTACTTGTGTTTCCTGCTTTTGAGAAGTAAATCCCACCGATCCGGGTGGGTCAGGTTCGCCTGTTTTTACACGTTCTTTCCGAGTTGTGTTTTCGTTCGCCCTCTCACCCACAAGCATCCGAGCATCGGAGTCGTGGACAGTTTCCCTGTTCATTGGTTTGATCACAGGTGCATAGGCGCGTGAGCTGACCCCGCGATCAGCAACCCCTGTTCGTGCTTTGCTTAAAATTGCTCTAGAGGTTAGTGAGTGAATTTCAGTAATTTTGGGTGCCGTTGGATTTCTCTCGCATTAGTATTTCCTCGAAACGAATTTGTGCCGATTTCTTGTGTTTCCTACTATACTTTCCGAGCGATTTGACTTCCCTCATCTCAAGACCCTCTCACGATTTCTGTGCATTGTGTAAACACCATAGAGGACGGCATTAAGGACCAACCCTCCTATAGTAGTTGCATCATTTCTAGTATCAAAGGACGTTGCGCGTTCGATTCTTATCGTTCGCACGGTCCAACATTGCATAGCATATTTCTGCATCGTTTTCGCGTTTTCAGCATCCCGCACTTTGTCATTGCTGACCTTGTTTGTGTATGGTGACTACACGGTCACAAGTTATGTCGTCCCAATTCCCCGACACCATTCCTGAAACCCAAGTATCGGTCCAACCCTCGGATGGGAGTAGAACCCATTTCAAGTCTTTGGCAGCGCTAGAAGCGCGGGTAGACGCCAAGTTGGATGCGCTGTCCGCACGCTTGGAATCCCACGAAGGGAACACAAGTGTGATGTTTTAGCAGATTATGGCTGGGATTCATTCCCTCACAAGTCGCCCTGAGCCATTGGAGCATAGGCGCTCCAACCCGGTTAACCCACCTCCATCGGCAAACCCAGCCCCACCGACTAGAGAGTTCCCTCCGGTGACCGCGCCCCCGCGGCCACAAGTCTTTGAGGATGAGTCCGGCCACCTACGGCCTCATGAGGTCCAGGGGGACCTCGGTTACGGAGATGAACCCTTGGATGATGATGACGTGTGGGCCGCACACGGGCCCTGACCTCACGGACGTTTTGGGCACATTTCGGCACGGCCAAGGGGCCCAACCCGGCACCACGTAGAGCGCCCTCGCTTGGAGGACGACTTCCACCGCTACATTCGGAACACCCCCGCGCCTTTTTCGGGTGGTCTCAACCCATCACGATTCCTTGACTGGGTCACGTCTGTTGACTCTTACTTTGAGCTTAGTAACTGGCCTCCCGAATCACGTGTTAGGTACGTGCGCACCTTGCTCGAAGGCCCTGTGCATTTGCATTAGGCAAACGTGGAGCGCCAAAATGCGCAACAAGCCCTTCCTCCCATCACCACTTGGGAAGAAATGAGGTATCGCCTCCGCGAGCGATACATACCCACTTCCTATAGGCAACGTCTCCTTGATCAGTATAGTAGTCTACATCAAGGATCGAGTACCGTCGAGGAGTATCGCCTCACCTTTGAGACGCTACAACTCCGGTGTAACTTCCAGGAGGACCCTGAGTTAGTTCTGTCGAAGTTTAGGAATGGTCTCCGCGCAGATATCCAACGCGCCCTACCCACTTATAGCTCCGAGACGTTCGACCAGACCTTCTAGCGCGCTCGCGATATCGAGCATGACCTTAGGGCTGCGATTAGGCGCAGCGAGTCCGGGCCTCCTAGGCACCCTCATTTGGGCGGACCTCCTCATGTTCACCCTCGACCCGAGCGCCACGAGCCTCGTTCCGACCAATGGCCCGTGCCTGCGGCCCATCACTCCCCTAGGCGTTCAGCCCCCGTGGCCCCACCTTCTCGCCCCACTTGGGAGGAGAAGGGGAAGGCCCCACTTGTTGGCCCGCCTAGTCGCGTCAACTGTTACAACTGCCTGCAGCCGGGCCATCTGTCCCGTGACTGCCCTAAAAGGTCCGCCACCGCGGACAAGACCCCTGCCCCTGTCGCCACTATCACCTGTGAGCCTGCGGAGCACAATGTTGAGGCCGAGTGCTACACTAGTAGTGAAGAGTCGGGTCACCCCACACTTGCGGTTGTGCGGTGCACCTTTGTTCATACCCCACCTTCCGAGGATTAGAGGCGTACGAGCATCTTCACGACTTACATCAAGTGCAACGGGCACTCATGTAAGATCATCATCGACGGTGGTAGTAGCTTGAATGTGATCTCTCGGACCGCGATCACCCATTTCGGACTTTCCCTTGAACCTCACCCGAAGCCATACTCGATCGCATGGGTTGACACGTCGAGTCTTCCGATCACCCACCGATGTCAGGTCCCCATCGCTTTTAGGGACTACCGTGAGAAAGTATGGTGTGACGTGGCGGCTATGGATGTCGCCCACGTCCTCTTAGGTCGCCCATGGCTATACGATAGGGACGTAGTCCACTACGGCCAGTCGAACACCTACATGTTTGACCACAACGACCAAAAAATCCGTTTGATCCCGACCCCACCTAAGGAGTTGTGTGCTTCCACCTCCAAGGGTGTGGTTGTCCCTCCATCGGCTGCCCCTTCAGCCCCAACTGTCGTGTCCCTCATGCGAGCCTCTGCGCTTATGCGCGAGGCCACTCAGTCCAAGGTGGTCTATGCATTAATGGTGCGCGAGTCCTCGGGTGCCCCTCCTCCCTTAGACGAAGAGCACCCCCCAGAGATCGCCGCCCTCTTGACCGAGTTCTCCGACATCAGCCTGGCGGACTTACCCCACGGGCTTCCTCAGAATAGGGAGATCCAACATGCCATTGATCTTCTCCCAGGGGCACCTCTCCCCAACTTACCCCATCATCGGTTAAACCCCACTGAACACGCTGAACTGCAGCGTCAAGTGGATGAACTCCTCACCAAGGGGTACATCCATGAGAGCCTAAGTCCCTGCGCAGTACCCGCCTTACTCACACCCAAGAAAGATGGGTCGTGGCGCATGTGTATTGACAACCGTGCCATCAATAGGATCACTGTCAAGTATAGGTTCCCCATACCAAGACTTGACGATATGTTGGACTTAGTCTCCGGTGCGTCGTGGTTTTTCAAGCTTGATCTTCACAGCGGATATCACCAGGTCCGCATCCGCGAAGGTGATGAATGGAAGACTGCATTCAAGACCAAGGATGGTCTTTACGAATGGCTCGTCATGCCATTTGGGTTGTCTAATGCCCCGTCCACCTTCATGCGCCTCATGAACCAAGTTCTCAAGCCCTACATGGGCAAGTTCCTGGTCATCTACTTTGACAACATTCTGATTTTTAGTCGGTCCTGAGAAGAGCACTTGGAGCATCTTCGCTCCACCTTTGACCTCCTACGGAAGGAACGCCTCTTCCTTAACACGAAGAAATGCGCCTTCATGACAAATCGAGTCCACTTTCTAGGTTACTTCATTTCGGATGAGGGTCTTTCTGTTGACCCGGCAAATGTTGAAGCCATTCGACATTGGCCCGAACCCCGCACAATGTCCGAGGTCCATAGCTTTTTGGGCCTCACAGGCTTTTACCGCCGTTTCATTCGGGGTTTCAGCACGATTACATCCCCACTGACTCAACGTCTGTCCAAGGACGACTTTGAGTGGACCACAGCCACTCAACGTGCCTTTGACGCCCTCAGGGATGCCATCACGACCGCACCTGTCTTGCGCCTCCCGGACTTCTCCAAAGTCTTTGAGGTTGCTTGCGATGCCTCCGACACTGGGATCGGAGGTACCCTTAGCCAAGAAGGCCACCCTGTCGCCTTCTTTAGCAAGAAGTTGAACGCTGTCCGGCAGCGTTATTCGACCTATGACAAGGAGTTTTATGCCATCGTTCAGTCGCTTCGTCAGTGGAGGCATTATCTCCTCCACCGTGAGTTCGTCTTGTAGAGCGACCATCAAGCCTTGTCTTTCCTTAATGCCCAAAAGAAATTGGGCGCCCGCCATGCCAAGTGGGTCGAGTACTTGCAACAGTACTCCTTTGTGATCAATCACAAGGCGGGCAAGGAGCATATCGTCGCGGATGCTTTGAGTCACGTCTGCACCCTTCTGTGTGTGATGCGCACCCGCGTCAACACCTTTGGCCACGTCAAGGAGGAATACGCCACGTGCTCCGACTTCGGTGCCATCCATGCTGCCTTGACTGAGTCTCCCGACCCCGAGTCCCCCTATCAATTGTGCGAAGGCTATCTTTTCTTGGGGAACTGCTTGTGCATTGCCCGCTCATCGCTTCGAGATCATCTTTTGCTCGAGCTACACGCGGGTGGTGTCGCCGGCCATCACGGCTGCGACAAAACCCTTGAGATGGCAGAGGAATGCTTCTTTTGGCCCTCCCTCCGCCGGGACGTTGAGCGTATTGTGTGCCACTGCGGCACATGCCAAATGGCTAAACCTCGCCCTGCGAACACCGGCCTTTACACTTCGTTGCCGGTTGCTGACAGTCCTTGGAATGACCTTAGCATGGACTTTGTCCTAGGGCTACCCCGCACCGCCTCGCGCTTCGATTCCATCTATGTGGTTGTAGATCGGTTCTCGAAGATGGCCCACTTTATCCCCTATTCACGGACAGCAGACGCATCCCACGTCGCACATCTCTTCTTCAAGGAGATTGTCCGCCTCCATGGCCTCCCTAAGACCATCGTGTCCGATCGTGACACGCGCTTTGTGAGCCACTTCTGGCGCTCACTTTGGGCCCTCATGGGCACCACTCTGAAGCTCTCCACAGCTTACCACCCTCAAACCGACAGTCAAACCGAAGTCGTTAACCGTAGTTTAGGCAACTTGCTCCAGTGCCTCATTGGCGACCACCCGAGGTCTTGGGACGCCATCCTTCCTATGGTAGAATTCGCGTATAATAGTGCAGCCAATAGGTCTACGGGTCTTAGTCCCTTCCAAGTGGTTTCCGGCCGTCAGCCATGTAAACCCATTGACTTGCATGACCTGCCCATGGAGTCCCATCTTTCTGAGCATGCATACTCTTTCGCTCAGCATGTAGCTAGCTTGCATGAGCAAGTTCACCATCGACTCTTTTTGGGCAATACTCGTAATGCTATGAGGGCCAACGAGCACCGTAGGCCACAACACTTTTCTGTAGGTGAGCTGGTAAGGGTGCGCATCCACCCCGAGTGTGTTTCCCACCGAGCACATTTTAAGCTTCAGCCACGATACATGGGACCTTATGCGGTGGTATGGCGGATCGGCTCCAACGCCTATGTGCTGGACCTATCTGAGGACATGGGCATCCATCCCGTCTTCAACGTGGCAGACCTGCTTCCTTTCTACGGTCCTTTGGAGGCGCCATCGGACCCTGACGAGCCTCTACCCCTAGTTCTCCGGAGGAGAACTCCTCAGAGCACGGGTTGGAAGCTGATGCAGGAGCATGCGACATGAAAGAAGGGGAAGATCTGGCCCCAATGATGCCTCGAAAATTTTCCACAGAAAGTTCCTTGGGGCACCCAGCAACGATAACCTCACCCCGTGGATCCTGCAGGCAACTACTGGGTGCTCAAGTCCGATTTTCCACATAATGTTCCTCAGGTCACCCAGCGACGAAAGTCACTCCCCGTGACTCCTGCGAGCGACTCCTCGACGAGATTTCAGAATCGGAAGGGGCACCACATGCACAAGTCAGAAATTCCACAGAATGTTCCTCGGGTCACCCAGCGACGAAAGTCACGGCCCGTGACTCCTGCGGACAGTTTTCCACAGAATGTTCCTCGGGTCACCCAGCGATGAAAGTCACACCCCGTGACTCCTGCGGACAGCCACCCGAAGCTACAGAATTGCCCCGACGACCCCACTTTGACGTATACAACCCACCCTACCATGTTGCTCCACCCCATGAAGACCCAAAGGAGCCCAACAAGGTGGATATTCGGCGATCCCAATGCCCATCTCACCCACCGGACCGCTTCGTGGGTGTTATCAGCCCACTCTCCATCCACACCATGGTGACCTGGCCCAAGGACGCCACGGACCAACCCCTTGAGAGCCCAACTCCAGATGGGCCACACAACCATATCAGCAACACGGCCCAAGAGAAGGCCGTGACGATAGTTACGCAGCCCAGTACTTCAAAATTTTGTCGCTTTGTCGCGATGTGTTCTGAGCACGTCTAACCGTCGCCGCAACCACCTCGTACGCTGAAGAATCAAGGAACTGCGCCCCTGCAGGAGTAGATGGTAGTTGGTAGGATTTTATTATATCTTGTCTTTTTGTGGCAGCTTGACCACTTTTTGGTTGTTAGTTGTTGAGATGCTGTCTTTTTGTCTTGTTACCCCTCCTTATCTTATAAAAGAGAGGGGCTGGCCAGCATTCTCCTTTAGTTCTCTTAGAAGTAGAGTTCTCCTGGTGAGCGAGTGTGCCTCCAGCGTGTGTGTGGAAGACGAAGTAGCATCGTCTTCGAAGTTTGCAAGAGTCGGTGACCAGTGTCTCGACTCAATTTCCTGCTTGTGTTTCCTGCTTTTGAGAAGTAAATCCCACCGATCCGGGTGGGTCAGGTTCTCCTATTTTTATATGTTCTTTCCAAGTTGTGTTTTCGTTCACCCTCTCACCCACGAGCATCCGAGCGTCGGAGTCGTGGACGGTTTCCCTATTCTTTGGTTTGATCACAGGGGCATAGGCGCACGAGCTGACCCCACGATCCGCAACCCCTGTTCGTGCTTTGCTTAAAATTGCTCTAGAGGTTAGTGAGTGAATTTCAGTAATTTTGGGTGCTGTTGGATTTCTCTCGCATTAGTATTGCCTCGAAACGAATTTGCGCTGATTTCTTATGTTTCTTGCTATACTTTCCAAGCGATTTGACTTCCCTCATCTCAAGACCCTCTCACGATTTCTGTGCATTGTGTAAACAGTGTAGAGGACGGCATTAAGGACCAACCCTCCTACAGTAGCTGCATCAACACCAGATCCTTGGAATATCAACAGATCGGCTCGCTTTAGTTGGGGCTGGAAAGGCTTTCTCCTGGACCTTAATGAGCTCAAGCAGAGGCTTCATGTGCAGATTGGTTGTGGACAACAAACCTCTTTTCTGGGAGCTCCCTAGTGTCTGGACATTCCAATCTGCCGCAAGCCTACTTTTGTTGCTAACCTAATGATGTTTCGGTTGGCTCTCTGATGCAGGAAGGACAATGGAACGTGGAACTGATATGCTCCTTGACTGCGAAGGAGCTTACCAGAAATATTATGCAAATCCCTCATAGTTCTGCTCCTGATGAGGATAGATGGTTGTAGCAAGGGGCTCCAAGTGGCTGTTCCTTAACCAAAGTTGCTTAAATGTGGTTATTGTCCCACCGCCTGGACCCCAATGACCCGTGGTTAGGTTGGCGTAAGCTGTGGCTATTGCAAGTAGCCCCGAAGATTCTTCTCTTCGGCTGGAAGCTACTTCACCACAAGCTTCCTACTTCTAACCACCTGGAGTCTATTGGAATTGGCAAGAGCCTGCATTGTGTTTTCTGTCACGAGTTTTCTGATTCTATATCGCACATGTTTTTTTCTTGCACCTTCATACTCACCATTTGGCATCGTCTAACTGAGATTCTATCTACTCCTTTTATTCCCATCATGAACTGGATTAATGGTAGTTGGCTTGATGCAACTGATCCTCCCCCAGCTCTTATTCTTTTGGTTTTCTGGTCTCTTTGGAAAGCTCGCAATGATGTTGTTTTCTCTAAAGTGACTCCGAATGTGAACAAGATTATTCGGAAGGCTCTTGTTGATTTCAATGATTCGACCTTTGCTTTTAATTCTGAGGGTTATGATAATGAACATCGCTCTCCCAGCTATCGTGCTCATTGGACGGTTCCTCCCCCTACTGGATCAAAATCAATGTGGATGGATCTTGGAAAGGCGGTTCCACTCTCGCAGGTATAGGATATATTGTTCGTGATCACTATGCTCACTGCTCCTTGGCTGTTTCTGTATAGGTCCAAGCCGGGGATTCCTTGGAAGTCGAATTGCTGGCTCTACGGAATGCCATTAGCTACGCCTACGTCCGGCAGCATCAATTGGGCGACAAAATTCTCTTCGAGACGGACTTCCTTGCTGCTGTCGATGCTCTGAAGATGGAATCCTCCAACCTCCCAGCTCATGTCCAGAGCATCATCTCTGAAATCAATCACATGTTAACCAACTGGAATACACAATCGGTTCTTTTTGTAAGACGGGAAGCTAACCATGTGGCTGATTGGTTAGCTAAGTTTGCTACCGTATCTCAATTTTGTAATGCCTAGACCCAGGATTGGCCTCCAGAGTTAGACCAGCTCCTCGCTTTTGATCGAGGATAACATTTTATCTCTATAAAAAAAAAAGTAGTGGATAGCTATATTGTCAGTTTTGATCATGAAACTGACTACTGATCAAGTAGTTTCACCAAGTTCATAAGCATTACACTAATATGGTCACCTCCTTTTATTGCAATATATAGTGCCTCTCTGTCATATTAGTGTAGACAATTGGATGACTCTCCTACACGAAGACACCTCCGGTGGAAAGAAGAACGAACCCCACATATCTTGCCATTATCAAGATGGAAGAAGGTCCTATAGATGCAGTTGGTATAGCTTCACCCATCCAAGTCGTGCTTATTTGGTTATAGTCAAGGACACACATTTTACTAAACATTTTTTGATTTTTTTTTTTTTTGAAATGGAGACTTTATTTAAGGATGAGTTATTGATGGATAAGCAAGTTTTAGGCTAGTTGATGAAGTCTTATAAAATTTGGTTACATAGTTCATAATGTCCTCTCAAACCATAGCATGAAACAATATAGAGGATAAGATGAAGATTAAACGGAGTGTTCTAGATCAAACAGTCATCCCCAGCATAGGATGATGGCATTGCAATATTGATTGCCTAGTCCTACACCTCGACATGTTGACGAAAAGAAATATGATATATAACAACTTTTCTTTCTTACAGGTGATGCCAAATTAATGGTGCTTACATAATATTAAATAAATTAGAGGTCCTTATATAATAGAATTTTGTAAAGAATAGAATTGAGATGCAGTTGTTTCACTAGTACAAGGGCAAAAGTTACTTAAGGGGTATTTAGGGCGCGTTTGCCGTTTGGGATTGTGCGGAGGGCTTTAAAGCAAAATGGGTTTCGAACCCCACTCACTCTATTCTTTTTAATGCTCCTCCTAATAGCTCACTCTTCTTTTTATACTAGGATATATGTATGTAATATTTATACAAAAGTTTATATATATATATATATAATATTTTTCACATTTAACTTTTTATGGTGTTTTATTTTAATTAATAAATAATTTTAAATATTATACAATTTTATAATAATATTTTATCACACTTCTTCTCACAACAATTTATATTTTTTTACAGTAATAATACTATTTTTTTACCCTAGGGCACAATATTTTTCAACTTGCACCAACAGCATATTTATCTTTCCTACACTCTCAAACTGGCTCTTAGTAGATCTAACCATCAACTTCTGATGTTGACTACTATTCGTCCATTCTTTGAACGAATATTTGTTTTTTTTTTTCAGGTAAGCCACATAAATTTAACTTTTAAGCTATTCATCCAAAAATAGGACAGATACTTCAAACACACCTTTAGGCTATGTCTAGTAGGAGAGAAAATAGGAAGAAAAGAGATCAAGGAAGGAAAAATAAGATTTTTTTTTCCTTGTTTATTAGGAAGACGGATGGAAGCGAAGACAAAAAATAATAGTATTTCTGTCGAAAAACTTTCCTCCCTAATTAGGGCGGAAAGCTTAAATCCACTGTCGACACTCGTCACTCATCATCCACATGAAAGTGAAATGCGAGCTCGCCCCTTGCTGCTCGCCATTCACGCGAACTCGAACGTGAGCTCACCCTTGCCGCCATCTGCCTCGCCCTCACCATCGTCAACGTGAGCTCGCCGCTCACCATCCACACAAACACGAACGCGAGCTCGCCTGCCAAATGCATGTGATTATATCATCCTCTCCTTTCTTCTTTTCTTTCCCTCCTTTTTCCTCTCTTTTTTTCTAGCCATCCTATTAAACGCGGCGTTAATGTATATACGTTGCTTTTTGCACTTACAAGATATATATGGTAAAATGATTCATTAGTTTTGGTCCTCATTTTTGTGTACACTTTAATAAAGTTATCTATATGTAATCATGTTAGAGTTCTAATAACAAAACAGGTGAGTAGTACGTCTATAAAGTATTTTGAATCACTATAATGTGCTTTAAAAAATATGTACAATATTTTTTATTTTTTTAATTTTTAATTTTTGGAATTCCTAATAAAAGTTATTTAATTGGATTCTATGTATTCCTAATAAAGTTATACACTTGTACGATATTATTCCATCGAACTAATATCTAAGAGGATAATCGTAACAAATTTGTAAGTAGAGGAACCAGGCTTCATCCATGATTCTATTTGGTAAGTTGTGCATTGTTGATGTGAATTGTCGGGTCACGGTTAATCCAAGCTGAACCAGGTCTCATCCTGGTTGGTAAATTATGCACTATTCACATGAATACGGCTAATTTGTAGGGGTGTACAAAAAAAATCAGAAAACCGATAGACTATGGTTAATCAACCGAACCGAACCGCTTGGACGGTTAACTGAATTGATAGGTTCGGTTCACAGTCAGTTTTTAGCTTATAAATTTATAGTTCAGTTCAGTTATGGTTCGTGGAAAAATTTTTCACCGGTTAACCAAATCGACCGAATATATGTATATATATAACATAAGTTTATAAATTGATTATTCATCTAGTACAATGGTTAGACATTGCTTTATAAGATAGTTAATCATGGGTTTGAAATTTATTGACTACAATTTAAAAATTAATTATTTTATATATTTAATTATCAAATAATAATATTTAATATTATATACAGGTTGTATTTTATATATTTAATATTTTATATATTTTATATTTTATATTTTATATTATTAGAGAAAGAATTTTCTTAATCAGTTAACCAAAAACTGGTGGTTAACCAAACTAAAAAACTGGTTAATCGGTTAACTGGTTGTTTGGTTCGGGAACGGTTTGTAATATAGTCGAACCGTTCTAATCGGTTCGGGACAGGATTTGGGATCACGGTGCGGTTAACTGAACCATGAACACCCCTACTAATTTGGGCCAAACCAAACTAAATCGAGTATAATCGTGGAAAAATTTTTCACCGGTTAACCAAATCGACCAAATATATGTATATATATAACCTAAGTTTATAAATTGATTGTTCATCTAGTACAATGGTTAGACATTGCTTTATAAGATAGTTAATCATAGGTTTGAAATTTATTGACTACAATTTAAAATTTAATTATTTTATATATTTAATTATCAAATAATAATATTTAATATTATATACAGGTTGTATTTTATATATTTAATATTTTATATATTTAATATTTTATATATTTAATATTTTATATATTTTATATTTTATATTATTAGAAAAAGAATTTTCTTAATCGGTTAACCAAAAACCGGTGGTTAACCAAACTAAAAAACTGGTTAATCGGTTAACTGGTTTTTTGGTTCAAAAAACTGGTTAATCGGTTAACTGGTTTTTTAGTTCGGGAACAGTTTGTAATATAGCCGAACCGTTCTAATCGGTTCGGGATAGGATTTGGGATCACAGTGCGGTTAACCGAACCATGAACACCCCTGCTAATTTGGGCCAAACCAAACTAAATTGAGTATAATCTTAGCTGAACACTAGATTGATCAAATTTTATTGAGATAATTATATAGTTTAAGGGCATTTGAAGAGTCTTATCTCTGCTCACGGTTAGTTAAGTTATAATTTAACATAAATAATCATCGTTAGCCTCCACACATTGCCTTAAAGAAGAGAGTCATCTTTTCTATATTAAAAGGTGCACAATAATAACAGTGTGTATACTAGGAGGATTAAATCGCCACGTGAAAATCACGTGTTCGAGAAATCCAACATCTCGCGTTCGCTTCCGCGAGCGGCGACATCTAGCGGGCAGCGAGCAGTGTCTATGATGTCCAGCGGGGTGGCAAGTGGCATCCGCGACGTCTGTCCACGAGCTAGTGAAGACGTTTGCAAGAGGCGAGCCATCCGCAAATGTTCAGCGGGGCAGCGCGCCATCCGCAACGTTCAGTGGGGCAACGAGTGGCGTCCGTCCATGAGCTGGCGAAGACGTTTGCGAGAGGCTAAGATGTCTGTGAGCTGGCGAAGCCGTCTGCAATAGGCGAGCCATCTGTGAGCTAGCGAAGACGTCTGCGAGTTGGCGAAGACATCTACGAGAGGCAAGCTATCCGCGACCTCCAACGTGGCAGATAATCCGGCATTGCTGCACGCAGTAAGGATCCCAAGAAAGGTGTATTCATCATGGTGAAGGCCTCGTCTCAGCATTTCGTCGAACAATTCAACAACTTTCTCGGTGTTTCCCTGTTGCGCATATGCACCCAGCATTGCATTCCACGTGACGAGATTAGCATCCATAAGCATTCCTCAAACACCTTGCTAGCATCAGAGGTGATGCCAGATTTCCCATAAGCATCAACCAGGGCGGTGCTGACCACCAGATTCGTTTCCAACCCTGCAACAACAGCATGAGCATGTATAACGCGTGACTGCTCTAGCGCAGCTAAGCGAGCAGCTGCGCGTAGGGCAGCAGATACACAGTACATAGTCGACGGAACACAGGCATCTGACCTCATTAAGGCGAAGACATGGAGCGCATTGACTGCGCAATGGTTCTGCGAAAGACCAACAATCAAAGCGCCATAACAGACCTCGTCTGGATCAGAAATTTCATCAAACAAATTGACGGCGTCCTGGGTGTGCCGGGCCTTAGAGTAGAAGTGAACAAGGGCGGAGCCAACGAAAGGGAGGTGAGAGAGGGCGAGCTTGGTGGCGAGTGCGTGGATCTGGAGGCCAGAGGGGAGGGTTGAGGGAAGGGAGGAGGAGAGGGATTTGAGTAAAGCGGAAAGGGCAGCCTGGGAGCGGAGTTTGGGCGGCGGAGCATGGAAAGATGCCGAGTCGTAGTCAGTGATGGGTTTCCAACATCGACCCTACCTACACGACCATTGAGGGAACGGAGGAGGAGCAGAGGGATTTGAGTGAAGCGTAAAGGGCAGCATCGGAGCGGAGCTGGAGGCGGCGGAGCATGGAACGCAAAGAAAATTTCGGCTTCCATCCAAAAGTTTTCCCAAAACTAACTTTACAACAAATTACATGCAGTGTCATGTAAATTGTAATCATAATATATTTCATTGTAAATTTATTTTAATTTATTATATAAGCTATAACAAGTGTTTAATCATGTCCATTTAAATGAAAATAATGAGTTCGTAAATGAAACAAATAATATTTCTTATAATTCATCAATCTTTATAGTCTCGCTACATAAATGAGCTCGGTGCTTATTGTTAGGCCGTTGGGCCAGAATTGGCCGCCCAGCCTAACCCAATCAACCAAGCCCAGCTTATCTTGGACCCTTAGTAGATGGGTCAACTAATTGGGTCGGGTAGCCGCCCGGCCCCGAATTCGCCAACGGGCGAAAATCGAACGCGCGAAAGGTTGCGTACGAGTGGTGGCTGACACGGTGACGTTACATTGCGGCATGGGCTGGGGGATCGAGGCAAGGAAAATAAAAAAGACGACATTGTCGTCTTTGAGAGTTACGAACGTTACGTTCGAAACGTCTTCTCATCGGCTCCCCTCCTCTTCGGCGTTCTTCCCTTCGACGAACTCTGACTTCGTCGGACTCTCCTTCTCTCACGTTCGCTCGTGGATCCGGTGGTGCGGGTGGGTTGTTTGGATCACGACGAGCTTCCGCCTTTGTTTCGTTGTCTTCTTCGCGTCCGGTGTCGTTGTCGTCATCGTCGTCGCCATCGCCGACCTCACTTCCAGATCGCCTTGGAAGGCACAGCCCGCATCCACATCGTCGACTAGAAGGAGCCGGCTTTGTTGCCGAGGTACACTCTCGCCGTTCCGCCGCCCCCTCAATCTTCGTCCCGGCGGCTCGTTTCTGCCCCCGGTGACACCGTTTGTTCTTGCCACCTACGCTGCATGCCTGCTTGGCCGCCTTTTCATGCTCCCCTTAGCGAGCCCTTCTCCCTCTCATCCCCAGGGTTCCGGCTCGCCTGCGTGCGAGAGGTTTCGGACCCGGCTCACCTGCATGCGGGTTCGCTGATCGGCATGTGTCTCCGCCTACGCATGATCCCTCTTCCCCCTTCTATTCTCCTTCCCATCGCCTACACCTCCTCCGCCCTCGTTTTCGTTGGCTGCGGCGTCGGACGTGTCCGGGTGTGTCTCCGGGGAGTTTTCCAAAGCTAAACCTCCTCAGTTGATCACTGGCGGGTGACCCTCTTCTTCCTCCGTCAAGGTAGCATCTCGATGGGTCGTCGGCAGGCAACCTCCGCTATCTTCGTCGACCACTTCCCTTGCTTCGGGTCTCCACTCGTGCGCCTCCTTTCCGACCTAGCTGAGGCGGCTTTGTCCGCCTGCCGTCGATGCACATACGTGCGGTCATACGTCCCCTGGCTGAGTTCACCCCAGCCTTTGGTGTGGGATGCCGAGAGGACCTTTACCCTGGGACACCGGTCGCTGGCCGTCTGTGGGTGATCAGGTGCTTCCGACTCCCCAGCGCGGGGGACGTCCGACTGCATACCTTTGCCTTCGTTGCTACACTAGTGCATCGTCTTCACTATCTACGTCATTGACGTGCCTACGATGAGTCCGACGTTGGCGGTGAAAATGAGGCAGTCATGTACGCTATGGCCCCTGTCCGTCATGGCCGGCTTTGGGTGGGTCCTTTTAGGGTTTGTGCGAACCCAGTCCGACTTAGCGACACTGGCCCTTGATGGTTTGCGAGCGTAGATCTGAGTCATATTTGGAACGGCAGAGATCTCCGTTGAGTCCTTGGTCGTGCTGGGGGCCAATTCGACAAATCATCTCTGCTGGTCGTGCCCAATCTCGCAGTTTTGACTATGATGCCCCTGCGTGGGCGTGTATGGACTCGAGTCAAGCGTTCACTCACGTGTACAATTAAAGAAAATTTGATTATGGTAATTACGGGCGGGACAGCTTATCAATTTCCTATAATTCATCATCTCTTCTCCTTTTTTTTATTATGATTATATTACCATTCCAATTAGAGCTTGAAATTATTGCTTTGTTCCATTTATTCATGAATATACTTATTACTTTTCTATTTGAGAAAAAAATGGTGAGATTCAGAAAAATTACAGGCAGTTTAAAACAAATTTTTACATTTTATCCATGATTAAAATTACAGTGGAGATTATATAGTGAAGGGAGTGACATGGGCTGAGGCCCATAAATCCAGTGGCCCATCAAGGATGCAAGGTGTCACACCCAGCCCAACTGGTCCTGTCCACGTCAGCACCACAGCATGGAACTATGCGCCACCTGAAAACGAAATCATAAATAGATTTTGTTCCGTGCGCGTCGATTTTGACTATAGGGTTGACTTCCTCGATTCGAATGCCACGCAACTGTAACGCTCGCCTCGTCGTCTTCACGTGTCTGCGAACAATGTCGCGTCGTTCGTTCGCCAGCCGTTGTCGCCGGAAGAGGTGGATGGGAAAGGGGCATGTGGCAGGCTCGGACCACGTCTGAACCTCAGCCTTGCTGCTGACAACCCATGCTGCCAGAACACTTCGCCGCTGGAAGCAAGGAACGAGAAGACGGCCAAAACTCGCAAAGGGAGAGGGGCTCACCGAAGCTAGAAAAGACAACATAGAATAGGGAAATTTACGTTCGATTTGATCAAGATAGAACCTACATAAACTCTCGCTCGAAGCTCTCCCAGTTTCACTCCCACACACAGACGGCCGCTCGCCGTCGACTTACAGCTCTCTCAATGCTCGCCGAATCGAACCCGTCGGCGCCTGCCTGGCGCCGGCATCAAAGCCATCGCTCTTGAACAGGGGGAAAAGAGGTGACACTCATCGTAATGGCTCACCACCACATGCCGTCGGAGGAAGGAACAACTCGCGTATGGAGGGGAGGCGGTGGAAGCACCCGTCATGGCTCCGAGCCCGCCTCCCCCCTCCTTCCCTCTCAGATCGGACAGAGCTCTTTTGGGGCAGAAGTTTGCGTCGCCGAATCCCTGATAGAGGAAGCCGCCTGCTTAGGTCAACTCCAAGGAGAAGTTTCCCATCCCTCTCTAATCCTCCCTTTCGTTTGCCTCGGCTTCTTAAAGGCTGGAAACTTTGCCGTGGATGGAAAGGCATCTCCGTCACCAGCCAGCCTTCCATCTATGGCCTCCGCGGATCTCATCCGTGTTCCGAGCCATCCAAAGTTTCAGCCTTGATCTGTGCCAAACTGCGCCAGCGACAATCCTCGCCATCTCTGCCGGAATGGTCACTGTTGATCACGTCACCGATGATGCCGCTGAGGACGCCGAGGACTTCGATGTCGAAGCAATCCGTGTCGGCCTCCATCATCTGATTTCGTCGAAGTCGCGAACGAATCCCAATTTAGTCAACTCCTCCCATTGACCAATAATTGGGCTTCAGCAATGGATTGGGCTGCCGCCCAATCTTCCCTCCTTAGACCCGATCCACTAGGAAATATGCATCACATTCTCCCCCACCAAACTCAGACGTCGCCCCTCGACGTCATCGAACGCTCTCCTGTCACTGGCATCGGAGCCGCTGCTCCAGAATAATGTCTCACAGACCTCTCATTGGCATCTTACAGATGCCGGAACACCTCATCACCCACCTGGCGATGGCATCGGAGCCTGCTGCTCTGGGAAGATGTCTCGCAGACCTCTCGTTGGCGTCTTGCAGACGCCGGAACACCTCATCACCCACCTGGCGATGGTATCGGAGCCCGCTGCTCCGAGAAGATGTCTCGCAGACTGCTCGTCGGCATCTCGCAAATGCTGGAATCCTTGTCACCCGCCTGGTGACAGCATCAGAACCCGCTGTCCCGGGAAGAGATCTCACAGACCTCTCATTGTCGCCCACCCAGCGATGGCATCAGAGCCTCCTGCTTTGGAAAGAGGCCTTGCAGTCCTCTCATTAGTATCTCGCTCACAGATGTCAAAATTCTCGTCACCCACCTGGTGACGACATCGGAGCTTGCTGCTCTGAAAGGGGGGGGGGGACGCACTCACCGCCGCCCTGTCTCTATTGGTGCGCTGCCTGCGCACCTGCTACCTCCTCAAGTAGTGTTGCTATCTCCTCCATCTCGATTCAGTCCGTATCCTTGCGTCACCATGTCCTCAGGATCAAGGCTCTGATACCACTATCATACCCAGCCCAACTTGTCCCGTCCACGTCAGCACCACGGCATGGAACTGTGCACTGAAACCCACCTGAAAACGAAATTAGAAATTGATTTTGTTCCTCACTCGTCGATTTTGACTGGAGGGATGACTTCCTTGCCATCTCTGCCGGAATGGTCGCCTTTGATCACGTCACCGATGATGCCGCTGAGGACGTGATGACTCTAAAGTTCATAGCATATTTCTTGCTAAATCTACTGCATTTGGGGTCATAATCATGCTCTATTGCTTATTTTTATGCCTTATTTATCAAATATTTCGGAATCTACACCTTTCTTGGTTTTTGACCAATTTTAGGTAAATGGCATCATATCATGAGTTTTCGCGCAATTTCAATGCATGAACGTATTCTAATCATCAAGAGGAGTTTGCACACAAAATTTCAAGTCAAACCAGATTTTCCTGCGAAATTACGGTAGTGCTGTAATTAATTTTACTGCCATAATTTGGGAATATGGCACTATCGTAATGAATTTCACGGCAGCAGCTCGCAGAGAATTTTTTGGGAAATTACGGCACTGCCGTAATGAATTTTACGTTGTCGTGATTTCGGTCCAGATTCAGGCAGAGACTTCAGAGGATTTTGGACGAATTACGACACTGTCGTAATTAATTTTATGGTACAGTAATTTTGGGCAAAATTCATACAGAAACTCTCAGAGACAAACAAGCAGATTACGGCACTACCGTGATGAATTTTATGATACCGTAATTTTGGGCCATTTCCTTACAGAAACTTCCGAAGCCATTACGGCAGTACCGTAATGTTCATCACGGTACCCACTTTCCCAATTCTTCCGCCGAAAACTTAAAAAGATAATTTCTCGAGATTTAGGAAACCAATTAAAGATCCGTAAAAAGGGAAAGACTCAGCATTAGCTAGGGGAGATTTTTGATTCAAAAGAAACAATTTTCATTAATGATTCACAGAGAATTTTAAAGAATCGCCGCCGTGCTAGGGTTCGTCGTCGTTCATCGTACAGACCACCTCCGGCCATGAAATTTAAAAGGAAGCTTCGCCTGAGGAAGGAGAACACACCACAGTAGTTTTAGAGTGAAAGGAGGCCGATTAAGGGAGTAATGAATGGAAACGTGGTCGCGTGCACTGTTCATCGCGACTCTACACCAAATTATAGGCTGTAATTTTGATTACAGCCCTGTTTTGTAACTTTACTCTTCCCTTTCGATTTTTAATCATTCTAAAACCATGTTTTACTGTAATTCTTCCATCATGCTAGCTTAAACCTTCTTTTGGGACAAAGGGTGTAATCCCCTTGATATTTCAATGACTAGATGATCTTTATTCCATCATGATATTTTTGGTATGGTAATTTTACTTAAGTGATTAATGTTTTTAATCGTCTCTAGTTTCAATCGTTAACATGTGTTAGAGTTTTGTGCCATGGACTGAGAAGATGATATGCAAAACTTGGAACCCTAGAATTTATGGTATGAGCTCATCGTAAGAGATTAGTTATGTTTTTATCTTTAGATTTTAGAAGCTTATTGACTTGTTGATGTTGATCTAGAAATTATTATTGTTTTAGATATGAAAATATGCTAGAGATAGATATTGGATTGTTCGAAAACCTTAAGTAAAACCTGTGAAACTAAGGTATGAGAATAATTAGTTTTGCTTGAGATCTTGACATTGAGATGGAATGCACGAGCGTGATTCTTAATCTCTCTGTTAAAGTTTACTTATATTAAACATTGAATTGATCTTGCACGAGAGTGAGGATCGTTCTTAGTAAATTGACTACGCGAGAGCGAGTTAATTTCTTTACTAAGTAAGTCATATCTTTACCATAATGAAAATAGATTGATGAACATTTAATTATATCTAGTCATAAATATTAAGGTGGATGAACCCCTAGTCCCAATTCTTTCTCTATGATTTTTCGTACACCATTCGACCGTTTATTTTCAGCATTCTCGATTCATTTAGCTAGTGAGAATTTAATTCATCGGTATTTAACAACGAGGTCTCTGTGGTTCGATATCTTAAATATTACTTCGAGTATCCGTGCATTTGCGGACTACAACAAGTTTTTGGTGTCGTTGCCGGAGACCTTGGTTTTGTTAATATTCATATAATTGATAGTATTGCTAGACTAAGCTTTTTGTTTTTATTTTTATTATTTTCTGTAATAGATTCTGATTTTCTTATATTTTCTGCAAATTCTGAGCTTATTTGATCTTCTACTTGTTTATGCGCTGGAATCTTAGGTCAGGACCATTAGTTCCTTTTGATCCTGAAATTAATAAAACTCTTAGATTGTGCAGGAAATGGAGGTATGCAGAAGAGAGAGAAGAAGAATCCATCATGGCTAAGAGAAGGACACTTAGAGATTATGCAGCCCCGAATACACAGGGAATTCGTTCCAGTATAACTAGGCCTGCAATTGATGCAAACAACTTTGAGATTAAACCAGCTTTCCTGTCAATGATCCAACAGAATCAATTTGGAGGATCTCCTCTGGAAGATCCTAATCAGCACTTATCTCTTTTTCTTGAATTTTGTGATACTATGAAAATTAATGGTGTCTTTGATGATGCTCTTAGACTGAGATTATTTCCTTTTTCCCTCAGGGACCGAGCAAAAACATAGCTACATTCTCATCCGATTGGAACATTCACCACTTGGGAACGATTGTCAAGTGCTTTCCTACTAAAATACTTTCCACCCAGTAAGATGATTCAATTGAGAAATCAGATCACAAGCTTTGCACAAAGGGATGGCGAATCACTTAGTGAAGCATGGGAGCGCTTCAATGAGTTACAACGGAAGTGCCCTCACCATGGATTAGAAGATTGGGTTTTAATTCAAACTTTCTATAATGATTTGCTTTACAATACTCGATTAACTGTTGATACTGCTGTAGGAGGAGCACTGATGAAGAAGACTGTTGAAGATGTCTATGCGTTGATTGAAGAGATGGCGCTAAATCACAACCAGTGGACTACTGAGAGAGGAGTGTTATATCGTCCTCCTCATGGTAAGAATGATGGTGATGGTTGACGTTCTCTAGCAGAAAGGGTAGATTCTTTATGTAATCGTTTTGATTCCTTTCAGATGCAAGCTGCTACTGTTTCTTATGTTACTTGTGATGTATGTGGGAACCATGGGCACTATGCTGAAGAGTGTAAGGTTATAGTTGATCAGGGTGGTGAGCAAGTTAATGCAGTAGGGGGGTACAATCAAGGTAGAAATAATGACCCTTACTCTAATACCTACAACACTGGTTGGAGGAACCATCCTAATTTGTCTTGGAAGAGTAACAATCATATTAGTGGACAGAATGAAAATAGAGGGTATCAGCAGAGGCAACAAAATCAGAGTTAACCCTAAAAATCTAGTTTAGATGACATGTTTGAGAAATTCATGGGTGCTCAGATGAAACAAAATGAGGAAGTTTCAGAAAGTCTTAAGCAAATTAACTCTAGATTGGATGGTGTTGTTGCTCACAATAAGATTTTAGAGACATAGATAGCACAACAGGCTAGCACAGCTTATAGACCCCTAGGGAAATTACCTGCCAAACCTGAACCTAACCCTATGGAATATTGTAATGTCATCACAACTAGGAGTGGAAAACAGTTAGAGGAACCCAGGGGACCATTAGATGATGAGGAGGAAGAGCCTAATGGTAGACCTAGTAGTAAACCAGTTCTAGAATCACAACCTGCACGTGTGCAGGCCCGTCCTAGCTCTCCACCTTCTAAGGAGGATGAGCCTTCATAGGATGGTGATTTGCCTTGTGAAGTTGATATTCCTAGATCTAGTTCACCACCACTATATAGGCCGCCTATTCCTTTTCCCCAGAGGATTGTCCAAGCCAAGTTAAATAGGCAGTTTGGGAAATTTTTAGATGTTTTGAAAAAAAATGTATATTAACATTCCATTTACTGATGCCTTATCTCAAATGCGTTCATATGCAAAATTTTTGAAAGAGATTTTATCTAATAAAAGAAAAATAGAAGACTATGGTACTGTGGCACTAACTGAGGAATGCAGTGCTCTTATTCAAAACAAGTTGCCACCGAAATTAAAGGATCCAAGTAGTTTCTCTATTGCTTGTTTAATTGGAAGTGTTGCTTTCGACCGAGCCTTATGTGATTTGGGAGCCAGCGTGAGTCTGATGCCTTTATCTGTGTACAAGAAACTGGATATGGGAGCTCCTAAACCTACTTCAATATCTTTACAGCTCGCCGATCACTCAGTGAAGTATCTTGTAGGTATTCTTGAGGATGTTCCTATCCAAGTTGGTAAGTATTTTGTACTTACTGATTTTGTGGTTCTTGAGATGGAAGAAGATGCGAAAATTTCTATTATTCTGGGTAGACTGTTCTTAGCCACTGCAGGAGCACTTATTGATGTAAAGAATGGTAAACTCACTCTGAATATTGGTGATAACAAAATTAAGTTTGATTTGAATGATTCATTGAAAAAATCTTCATATTCTAGTTCATGTTGTAGTGTTCATGCTATTGATGATGTAGTTTATGATATTGGTTTTTTGTTTGATGATCCTTCTGATTCTGCTTATGATTTTGATTTTGATATTGATTTTTGTGAAAATTCTTGTGAAGAAATTGATGATTCTGATTTTGATTTTGATTCTTCTGATGAAACTCATGATATTTTGGACTGCACTATATTTGACGATGAAAAAGAAAAAATTCCAAAAGTTGAATTGAAAGCTTTACCTGATAACCTTCGCTATAAATTTTTTGGTCCTAACTCTACTTACCCCGTTATTGTTGATGCTCAATTAGATAAAAGGGAGACTGATTTGCACTTGAAGGAGTTGAGAGTTCATAGAAAGGTAATTGGGTATACTATTGATGACTTGAAAGGAATTAATCCTTTTTTTTGTATGCACAGGATTCATATGGAGGATGAGCACAAGCCACATGTGGATTTCCAAAGAAGACTCAACCCATCTATGAAGGAAGTTGTAAAGAAGGAAGCATTGAAATTACTTGATGTAGGTATTATTTACCCTATCTCTGATAATAAGTGGATAAGTCCTGTACATTGTGTTCCTAAAAAGGGGGGTGTCACTGTTATGAAAAACAAGGATAATGAGCTGATTCCTGTTAGAACAGAGAGAGGGATAGAAGTCGACAAGGCCAAAGTTGAAGTGATTGAGAAGCTAGCACCACCCACCACGGTTAAGGAGATTAGAAGCTTCTTGGGACATGTAGGATTTTACCAGTGTTTTATCAGGGACTTTTCTAAACTTACTAAACCACTCACTAATTTACTTTGTAAAGATGCTAAATTCTGCTTTGATGAGAATTGTTTGTTTGCTTTTCAGGAACTGAAGAAGGCCCTAATATCAGCACTTATCATGCAGCCACCTGATTGGGAATTGCCTTTTGAGCTTATGTGTGATGCTAGTGATTTTGCTGTAGGAGCAGTTCTAGGACAAAGAAAGGAAAAGAAGCCTTATGTTATCTACTATGCTAGTAAAGCTTTAGATGAGACACAGAGGAATTACACCACCACTGAGAAGGAACTTTTAGCTATTGTTTTTGCATTTGATAAATTCAGATCTTATTTGATAAATTCAAAAGTTGTGGTGTACACTGATCATGCAGCGGTTAAGTATTTGATGCAGAAGAAAGACAGTAAACCGCGCCTGCTTAGATGGATTTTACTTCTACAAGAATTTGACTTGGAGATCAAGGACAAGAATGGAACTGAAAATTTTGTTGCAGATCATCTTTCGAGGATAATTGTAGAAAATAATAAAGGTGATATTATTAATGATTTCTTTCCTGAGGAACAACTTTTGAGGATTGATCAGATTAAGGCTCCTTGGTATGCAGACATAGTGAACTATCTTGTTGCTAATATCTTTCCTGTTGATTTGAGTTATCAAGGCAAGAAAAGATTTTTGGCCGATGTCAAGCACTATTTTTGGGATGAGCCTTATGTGTTTAGAAGATGTGCATATGGCATATTTAGGAGATGTATCCCCGAAGAAGAAATCAAGAATATATTATTACAGTGTCATGGATCATCATACGGAGGGCATGCTAGTACTAAGAAGACTATTTTTAAAGTGTTACAATCTGGATTTTATTGGCCCTCTTTATTTAAAGATGCAAGGAATTTTATATTGTCTTGCGATAGTTGTCAGAGGATGGGGAACATCAACAAGAGGAATGAGATGCCATTGTCCACAATACTTGAAGTGAAATATTTGATGTTTGGGGAATTGATTTTATGGGACCGTTTCCATCGTTTGGAGGTAACAAGTATATACTCATGGCGGTAGACTATGTTTCCAAGTGCGTGGAAGCCATTACTTCTCCTACTAATGATTCTAGAGTTGTGGTGAAATTGTTCAAAAGGATTATCTTTCCACGATTTGGGATCTCACAAGTAGTAATTAGTGATAGAGGCTCTCACTTTATTGAACACAGATTTTCAGCTTTGCTTCAAAAATATGGGGTAAATCATAGAGTTGCAACACCTTACCATCCCCAAACAAGTGGACAAGTGGAGATATCGAGTAGAGAGATTAAAGGGATATTGGAGAAAACAGTGTCAAGAACAAGGAAGGATTGGGCTTTCAAACTTGATGATGCACTTTAGGCATACCGGACCACTTTCAAAACACTAATAGGTATGTCTCCTTTTCAATTGATTTATGAAAAATCATATCACCTTCCTGTAGAGCTCGAGCATAAGGCGTTCTGGGCGATCAAAGTATTGAATTTTGACTTGAAGAGCGCGGGTGAAAAACGAAAGTTACAACTGAATGAGCTTGATGAGAATAGACTCTTTGCTCATGAAAACACAAAGATTTATAAAGAGAGGACTAAAAGGTGGCATGATCGACACATACTCAGAAAGGAATTCCAACCAAGTGATTTCGTTCTTTTGTTTAATTCTAGGTTGAGACTTTTTCCCGGTAAGCTTAAATCTCGATGGTATGGACCTTTTCAGGTTAAAAAGACATATCCATATAGAGCAGTTGATATTTGGAGTGATGAGAAGGGAGTGTTTAAAGTTAATGGCCAAAAGATGAAACACTACTACCATGAGGAGCAGATTGAAGAAGGAGAAAATTTTCTACTTGATGAACCATGAGCAAGTCTGAGTGCAGAACAGTCAAGCTAATGTCCTTTAAATTAGCGCTTCTTGGGAGGCAACCCAAGCACTTTTTCTTTTGTTTTTAGTTTGTTTTTGTCTTAATTTGTTTTGTTTAGGATTAATTTTTCTTTTTAGTGTTTTTTAGGTACGTTTTTCGCCGATTTTCTTAATTTTTGACAAATTATGGTACTACCGTAATTCTGAGTTGGTTCTCTACAAAAAGATTTACTTATTATGGCACTACCATGATATATTTTACATATTGTAATTCCTGTCCGTTTTCATCCAAAAAGTTTTGAGATTTTTGAGCATTTTACGGCAGTGTCGTGGTGATTTTCACGATACCGTATTTTTGGGCAATTTTTGGCCAGAAAGTTTTTGAGTTTTTGTGGATTTTACAGCTGAGCCGTGATGATTTTTACGGTACCGTAAAAGTGGAGCATTTTCTTACAGAAACTTTTGGGATTTTGGAACGAAATACAGTAGTGCCATAATGGTCTTCACGGTGCCGTAATTTGACGCTTTTTCCTTGCCGAGAGTTCATTGTGATTTTATGGTACCGTAATTTGGCCGACCCCACACGATTCTGGTGCCGTATTTAGGGTTTCGGCACCGTGTTTTAGGGTCTTTCCACTTGATTTCGCGCCGACCTCTTGTGTTCTTCGATTCTTTGCTTCCTAATCCCTCTTGCGACCTTTCCTAACCAGTTTCTAGCGATTTCCATCTAAGATTTGAGGATTTTTGAGCTCAAATCGAGCTTAGGAGCTGTTTTTTTTGCTGCGTTTCCACCCTGCTCATTCTTCCTCATCAGAGCTTCGAATCTACTGCTTCCAGTTCCAGAGAGCTTCGAAAAGAGTAGGAGAACAATCCTTTAAGGTTGGGAAGCTCGATTGCGACTCAGAGATTTGGATTTGAAGCTTGAATCAAGCTCCTGTGGAAGCACTGTTCGCCCCTTTGGTAACACTTCCATTTTCGGTTTTTCCTTCAGAAGTAATTTGCTTCCTTTGCACATTCATCATGTCACCCATGAAGGGGATAGTTTCCAAGAGGAAGGGGAAGGCCCCAGCTGAAGCACCAACACCTCCACCAAACCTATATGGCATCATCTTCAGAGAAGAAGTGCAGGAGCAGAGGTACAATTTGCTACTCACTAGGCGCATCGTGAAAACCAAGTATGCTGATACACAAGCATTGGAGCTCTTAGGATTGAAAGAGGATGTGTTGTGGATGTTTGACAGGATTGCTATGAGACAATTTTTTGACATGACTCCTCAGACCTATCTACCTATAGTGCTAGAATTTCTTAGTAGTTTAGAGGTGGATTGGGATGAGTATGAAGATCATTCAGTTGAAGGAGAAATCAGATTTAGGATGGCTAACGAAGACAGGAAGCTCACATTCAAAGATATTCGACGCATCTTCCATCTTCCAGAGAGAGGGCGCACTGAGCCACCAATTGGATTCATAGAGAATGTCTTTTGGAATCAGATCACAGCAGAGACCCGATTTTCACCTTCATTAGCGAGAGCCACAAGTATTTCAAACCCATGCATCATATATGCCCACCGCGTTCTTGCACACACCATTTTTGGGCGAGGAGATAGCGACAGTATGGTTTGACACACTGAGTTATTCTTTCTTTGGTGCATGCTTCATGGATATCTTTTAGATGTGGCTTTCTTCTTTATGAAACATTTGGATAAAGTGGCTAGGGCCAAGAAAAGGCACGATAGTGATAGGAGGATTTCTCACTCCTATAGCACTATACTTGGGGATTGAGCCCTATGGGATCGAGGTTGCTAGGGGCAATGCAAGGATCGACATTGAATCATGCATTGCCATGAAGATGATTGTAAGGGATGGTGACATATATTGCTTGATTCTTCAGCCTGGACTTCCTACCTTGCCATTGCCAAACCCTGGAAAGACCATAGTGCAAAATCTGGAAAATTGGAAGTTGTCAACGAGTGCAGTTTCTGTTGGTGTATATGCCCTAGGACCTAGTTTTGGTCAACTTATGTACTACTTGACACTGATATTTATATATCATTCTGGCATTGTCATTATCATTGTTTGACTACACCTGCGATTGTGTACTTACATGATAATGTCCCTGGAGACAGATTGGATCTGTGCTCGAATTATAATCCCCAGTCGATGTACCTTAGTGGATATGGGACAACTATGGTACTTGAGAGACTGGTATGTGGGCTGGTTAGGCACGTGGTGCTAACGCAGACACATGGGTATATCATTGGGGATATACTGGATAGACCCGCTATGAGGCTATGACTTGGTGTCATGAGTTATCCTCATAAGTGACAGGAGATGTATTGATCCCTTGACTTGAGGTCATTGATCATTCTGTATGGTTAGGGACTTGCTTTGATACAACCTAACACCTTGCCGTAGCTGGGAGGTCATAACGGTTGAGCATGTCACGACCCATATGAGAAGATCAATGGACAGACATAGGATTTGCCCCTTCCCTAAGGAAGTATGATATCCATGGAGCTCCTTTATGGTTCTATGACTGAGAGTGTATGGCCATACCCAGGTGAGAACCTGTTTTAGTCATAGCCATGTGATTGGGTGAAAACAAGTGGTGACACACTTGTCCAATCGGATATTAGTACGGCAAAGAGACTGTAATGCATCTGTACCTAGTTGCGATGATGGGGATGTCGATGTCGATATCCATTCCAACGACCTGGGTACCAGCGATGCACTGCTAGGTGCCACTCACTGCTTGTGATGACCTTTGGTCAGCACTGCCAGCGTCAGAGGAACCTACAGGGTCGCACACCTTGATACTTGAGTTCTCGTATTGATCGGGAAGCCTTATGATCGAGTTATTGGATAACTCGGATCTAATTGGGAGATTTCATCAGCGCCAATGGGCCTGATGAGATGGAAGAATGTTATTGGAGCCAAACTTCATCTTTGGCAGGTTGACCCGTATTTGACCATGGTTGGTCACATTTGGATTAGGGTTGCATTGGATTGGATCCAAGTGCTTAATCAACCTATGCAATGATGTTTGGGCTAGCTCATTATCCAATGAGGCCCAATAACAAGTTATCATGAAGAGATGAGAGGCTAAAAGGGTATAATGGGGAGAAACATGAACCATTAGGCGCCTAGGGGCATAATGGGGTCATGTTGGCGCCTTTGCTTCATTATGGAAGTAAAGGGCGCCTCCCCCTCTCTTCCTAGGATGGAATGCATGCCTCTATGGCATTGCTTGAGGCGCAAGTCAAGGCCTTGGCGCACAAGGAAAGGCGTGGGAACAAAAGGTAAGGTTGAATGAGAATTATGGAAATGTCTTGGAGACTTTCCTTATCTCAAACCTCCTCATCCTAGCCCTACACTTGTCATGATCCTAGCCATTACCCTAACCACCTCTTGCCCTATAAATATGACCCTAGTCGCCCCCTCTTGTGAGAAATAAATCTTTGAAGGCGTGAACACAAGGAGAGGGGCGAGTGCTTGGAGCAAGGGCGCATCTTCCATAACCGCAAGCCTCTTCCTCCTTTCCTCTTGGCGCAAGGAGATCTAGGGCTTGGCGGCTTGGGCGGTTTTCCCTCTTCTCTTGGCGCATCTTTTCTCTGAGTGGCGCAAGAGAAGTAAAACATCTCCCTAAGGCTTGGATCTTCTTCCCGAGGCTAGCACCGGGCGTGGAAGAAGAGAACTCAAGAGATCCGTGTGTGCAAGACTGCAGAGGGCAAACACTTGGGCGCCTTCATCGACATCGCTCCATATTGCTCTTAAGGTATTTCCTAACTCATCGTGTCGACTCCCTTGCTTGCGATCTTCATTGGGTTTTTGGGACTGGCCTGTTTCGGGGACATTCTTCCGCTGCGAAAAATGTATGTCCATAACTCTGAAAATTGTAAAATGTCCCCGGGGTTTCCCAACAGTTTCTTATGCCACTCCTGCACCAGAGACCTCAGTACCACCACCACCTCCTACTTGGGGTGATGACCCATTCGGGATGGGTATGGATTCCTCACCACCTAGAGCCGCCGACCCACCACCGCACAGAGCCGCTGGATCATCTTCATATCGTGCAGCTCCTGATCAGAGTGGATGGCACACTTATCAGGACCCCAGATTTCAGGCTCTCTCCGCGCAGATGTACCGACAGGAGCAGCGCATGGAGAAGATCATGGGTTCCATGGGGAGGATGTCTGACGCCGTGAGCCACGTCCACCATGACATCGAAGCGTTGCAAAGCTACATGGAAGAGATGGGTAACTTTCTCTACATCACTTTGGCTTCGAGGATACCAGGAGGGGTGGTATTTATGGTGATGCAGGAGAGGGAGGATCTTATGATCCCATGGACGTCGTCCAGGCTGAGGGAGATGACGAGGAGACGAATTCAGATGAGTAGAGCTTTGTGAGTATCTTTCTCCTATTCTTATTGTTCTACTTATATTTTACTGATTGATACTGATTTTATACTTGTGTAGGGAAGGATGACTCTGTCATGCTTCTTGTGTCCATCGCTTCTGATCCTCAATTAGTTTTGACTGCTACATACTTTCGATTTGCTTGTATAACATGATTTGATAACAGCTCAATTTTCTTTGATATGGTTGTACTGAGATTCTTATGATACTTGATTTATTAGTGATTCGATATGGTTGTACATGGTATTTTGATATTTGGGATTGATATTCTGTGTTGGTATGATATGTAATTTGGTAGAGATGATTTTTGTTATGATTTGGTAAAGATGTGATATATGCCTGTGTGGTTTATTTAATCATGAAAATGCTACCATTACCATGCCAAAATTTTTCTTGATAATGAAATATTATTGTTCATGACAATGCTTGAAGAATTGAAAATAGATCTAAAATGATGAGTTTATTTCTTTGATATAATTTGTTGAAATTTTTCATTGATTGATACATGAAGTTTTGAGTGAATATATTGTTTAATAAATGAGATTTGAAAGTGAAGTAATTCTTTTGGATAAAATGAGCATATGTTGTATGATTTTTGGGTTGATATCAATTGATTAAACCTAGTAGATTATTAAAGTCCATCTTGTTATTTGTTGGGAAGAAAGAATCCAAAATCCATGAAAAAAAAGTGACTCCCTATTTGGCACTACGAAAATTTGGCAATGGTACCTAAAGTCATGGGTTGAAGTCTGAAAAGAATAACTCCTCTTCTTGGCATTGTATTTGCAATGGTACCTAAGATAAGAGTTGAAGTTCAATAAAAAGCATGTATCTATGTAGGTGCATGCCATGAGAGAGATTCTTTGACATTAACTCCACAATCTCAAGAAGAATTCTTTCTACATAAAGAGATATGAGTTCAATTATGTCGGTTATGTGACCAGTATATTCTAAATATATCACCAGAAGAAAAGTGATATTCATTTTAGAAAAGTGATATTCATTTTAGAAAATGTTAAAGATGCATAAATAGGGGAAAGAGAGAAAAATTTGAGTGGAAAAAGATTTTGTGATTCCTATTCCTGTAAACAAAGACATCTTGGACTCAAAACTAAAACTAGGTGAACTCATGAGATTGAAGTTCTATTTATGCACATTGAGAAATTTTATTTGATTAAGTCATGGATCTTAAGGATTGAATTCGGAGGACGATATATTTATTTGAAATTTTGAGTATTTATTTAATGTGAATTTTTCATATATAATTGTATCCTAGAAATTTATTCATCATCTGAAGGTTTATTTTCATAATCAGTATTGTTTTCTTTATTTGCTTGAGGACAAGCAACGTTTGAGCCTTATATATTTTGATGATTCTAAATTTCATAGCATATTTCTTGCTAAATCCACTGCATTTTTGGGTCATAATCATGCTCTGTTGCTTATTTTTATGCCTTATTTATTAAATATTTCGGAAGCTACACCTTTCTTGGTTTTTGACCAATTTCAGGTTAAAAAGGCATCATTATCATGAGTTTTCAAGCAATTTCGATGCGTGGACGAATTCTAATCATCAAGAGGAGTTTGCACACCAAATTTCAAGTCAAACCGGAATTTCTTGTGAAATTACTGTAGTGTCATAATTAATTTTACGACCGTAATTTGGGAATATGGCACTACCGTAATTAATTTCACGGTCGCAACCCACAGAAGTTTTTTTTGGAAATTATGGCACTACCATAATGAATTTTATGGTGCCGTGATTCGGTCCAGAATCAGGCAAAGACTTCAGAGGATTTCGGCAGAATTACGGCACTACCATAATTATTTTTATGGTACCGTAATTTTGGGCAAAATTCATACAGAAACTTTCAGAGACAAACGAGAAGATTATGGCACAACCATGGCGAATTTTATGGTACCGTAATTTTGAGCCGTTTCCTTACAAAAACTTTCGAAGCCATTACAGCAGTACCGTAACGTTCATCACGGTACTGTAATTCTGCGCCTAGTTGCTCGATTCTTCCACCGAAAAATTAAAAAGATGATTTCTCAAGATTTAGGGCACCAATTGAAGATCCGAAAAAAGGAAACACTCAGCATTAGCAAGGGAAGATTTTCGAAGCAAAAGGAACAATTTTCATTCACGATTCACGAAGAATTTCAGAGAATCGCCGCCGCGCTAGGGTTCATCGCCGTTCATTGTACAGACCACCTCCGGCCACAAAATTTGAAAGGAAGCTTCGCCTAAGGAAGGAGAACACACCACATAAGTTTCAGAGTGAAAGGAGGCCGATCAAGGGAGAAATCAACGAAAATGTGGTCGCGTGCACTGTTCATCACGACTCTACAACAAATTACGGGCTGTAATTTTGATTACAGCCCTGTTTTGTAACTTTTACTCCTCCCTTTCGATTTCTAATCATTATAAAACCATATTTTGCTGTAATTCTTCAATCATGCTAGCTTAAACTTTCTTTTGGGACATGGGGGTGTAATCCCCTTGATATTTCAATGACTAAATGATCTTTATTCCATCAATATATTTTTGGTATGGTAATTTTACTTAAGAGATTTATGTCTTTAATCTTTTCTAGTTTCATTCATTAACATGTGTTAGAGTTATGTGATATAGACTGAGAAGATGATACACATAACTTGAAACTCTAGAATTTATGGTAGGAGCTCATCGTAAGAGATTAGTTATGTTCTTATCTTTAGATTTTAGAAGCTTATTGACTTATTTATGTTTTGATTTAGAAATTATTATTGTTTTAGACATGAAAATATGCTAGAGATAGATATTGGATTGTTTGAAAACCTTAAGTAAAACCTGTGAAACTAAGGTATGAGAATACTTAGTTTTGCTTGAGATCTTGACATTGAGATGGAATGCACGAGAGTGATTCTTATTCTCTCTGTTGAAGCTTACTTATATTAAACATTGAATAGATCCTGCACGAGAGTGAGGATCGTTCTTTGTAAATTAACTACGCGAGAGCGAGTTAATTTCTTTACTAAGTAAGCCATATTTTTACCATAACGAAACTAGATTGACGAACATTTAATTATATCTAGTCATAAATATTAAGGTGAATGAATCCCTAGTCCCAATTCTCTTTATCTGATTTTCCGTGTACCGTTCGAGCGTTTATTTTCATCATTCTCGATTCGTTTATCTAGTGAGAATTCAATTCGTCGGTACTTAACAATGAGGTCTTTGTGGTTCGATATCTTAAATATTACTTCGAATATCCATGCACTTGCAGACAACAACAGGGGCGCACTCACTGCCGCCTTGTCTCTGTTGGTGCGCCACTTGCGCACCTGCTACCTCCATAGGTAGTGTCGTTATCTCCTCCATCAGAATTCAGTCTGTCTCCTTGCATCACCATGTCCTCAAGATCAAGGTTCTGATACCATTGTCACGCCCAGCCCAACTGTTCCCGTCCACGTCAACACCACGGCATGGAACTATGCACCGAAACCCACCTAAAAACGAAATCAGAAATCGATTTCGTTCCGCGCTCGTCGATTTTGACCGGAGGGTTGACTTCCTCGATTCGAATGCCACGCGAGCATAACGCTCGCCTCGTCATCTTCATGCATCTGTGAACAATGCCACGTCATTCATTCGTCGGCCGTTGTCGCCAGAAGGGGTGGATGGGAAAGGGGAATGCAGCAGGCTCGGACCACGTCCGAACCTCAGCCTCACTACAGACAGCCCCTGCTGCTGGAACACTTCGCCGCTGGAAGCAAGGAATGGGAAGACGGCCGAAACTCGCTGAAGGGAGAGGGGCTCGCCGGAGCCAGAGAAGACAACATAGAATAGGAAAATTTACGTTCAATTTGATCAAGATCGAACCTACATAAACCCTCGCTCGGAGCTCTCCCAGTTTTGCTCCCACATGTCGATGGCCACTCGCCGTTGACTTACAGCTCTCTCAACGCTCGCCGAAGAGAACCTGTCGGTGCCCGCCTGGCGCCGACATCAAAGCCATCACTCTGGAAGAAGGGGAAAAGAGGTGACACTCATGGCAATGGTTCGCCACCACACACTCGTCGGAGGAAGGAACAACTCGCCCGCAGAGGGGAGGTGGTGGAAGCACCCGTCGTGGCTATGAGCCCACCTCCCCCCCCCCCCCCCCCCAACTTTCTGATCAGATGGAGCTCTTTTTGGGCGAAGGTTTGCGTCGCCGAATCCCCGACAGAGGAAGCCGCCTGCTTGGGTTGACTCCTAGGAGAAGTCGCTCGTCCCTCTCTAATCCTCCCCGTCGTCCGCCTCGGCTTCTTAAAGGCTGGAAACGTCGCTGTGGATGGAAAGGCATCTCCGTCGCCAGCCAATCTTCCATCTACAGCCTCCGCAAATCTCATCCGTGTGCCGAGCCGTCCGAAGATTCCACCTCGATCTGCGCTGAACTGTGCCGGCGACAGTCCTCGCCATCGCTGCCGAAATGGTCGCTATTGTTCACATTGCCGATGATGCCGCTGAGGACACCAAGGACTTCGCCGTCGAAACCATCCGCATCTGCCTCCATCGTCCGATTTCGTCAAAGTAATGAATGAATCCCGATTTGGTCAACTCCTCCTGTTGACTAGTAATTGGGCTTAAGTAACGGATTGGGCCGCCGCCCAATCTTCCGAGCAAAATTTTTGGGTATGGGCCATACCCAGGATTTCTTAAATAGGGTGCTTCGTTTTTATAGTAAAAAAATATTTTTTGATAAAAAAATTATGAAGAAATAATCTACACATTCTATGCTATCTAATGGTACCAATATTATTATATAAAAAATCACGCATCATATAAAATTATATTGGTACCAGAAATTTTGCTCCAATCTTCCCTCCTTTAGCCTGGTCCACTAGGAAGGGGTGTGCACGATTCGGTTAATTCGGTTAATCGAACCGTGCAGTAATTTTTCATCCCGAATCGAACCGAACGGTTCAGGAAATTTGAAAACTGTTCCTGAACCGTTGACCCGGTTAACCGATTTTTCGATTCGGTTAACCGAAAACCGACGGTTAACCGTATTATTTATTTTTTTAAAAAATATTTAAAATTATATAATAATTTAAGATAAAAAAAATATAAATATTCTCGGTTAACCGTTGGTTTTCGGCGGTTAAGTGTTGGTTTTCGATGGTTAATCGTTGGTATCGATGGTTAACCAGTTTGATTTTTATATAAAATATTTATTTATATATATAAATAAATATTATATATATAAATATTATATATACGATTTGGTTCGGTTAACCGCAGTTCGGCGAAATCCCAAATCGTTTCCAAACTGTGAACCGTTATATCTGGGAAAAAACCGACCGATCAAAAAACCATCAGTTCAATTAACCGCCAGATCGGTTCGGTTCGACTGATTAATCGCGATTCAACGATTCGGCCGATTTTTTTACACCTACCACTGGGAGATAGGCATCACACAGGTTACCTTACCCCGTATTGTAATTGAGTTTATACGCTGCAAGCCTGCTTTGCCCGCGCCGTCGTTGCTTTTTTCTTAGTGGATTCACACGATCACGCACGGCGACTCGAAAGCAAAGAGGAGCACTAGCTCAGTGGTGGGTATGCTGTTCCTTCGAGGCGGCGTTGCTGCTGCATCGGCCGGTGGAGCGCTGGTCCGCTACTTCTCAAAGAAACGCATAGCTGAAATCCGCCGTATAAATCCAAAAGTGCCGCGGCAGGAGGCCACTGCGATCTCCAACGGCCTCTACCAGATCTTCAAGGAGCACGGCCCCCTCTCCGTGTCCAACACATGGAATCATGCCAAGGTGACAAGGCTCCGACCTTTCTTAAATCCATATGTGCTCTTTCTTTTGGCTTTTCAGTTGGTAACTCAAGCTGCCCTCGAATGGGAAGGAGGAAAAAAAAGGATCTCCGTTAACCGTGTATATTGCGCTCTTTTTATGTCTTCTTTTAGTACCATTTGGTCACGTTCATTCGTTTCTAATATGAAAAAAAAAATGGTTGTTTGTTCAATGTTTGATGAAATGTCACTGAAATTTGTTTCCGATATTCTTCTTAAAACTTATAGCAAGATTTCTTCGAGTTCCTTACGTTGGTCAAAACTATCTCAAAATGTGGTTCGGCTATCTGAAAGTTGTCGTGCTTCTTCGTCTGGCTGGTCCGGCCTAGACCTCCTCCTTTACTGTACATGAGCATATGTCAATAAATTTGTCTGCTGCGAATTTTGTGATGTTAAGGATGACTTCTGCGTCTTCTCAATACAAACACACTTAGGTTTAAGTAGTGAACTTTGTCCATGGTTTGAACTATGATGCCAATTTCGAATGTCTTATATCTTAAATTCACAAAAAGACAATTTTTTAATAACGTAGTTATTGGATTGCTGTCAAACATTATCCAGAATATTCTGTACGTTATAAGATTAAACGGATCGTTTTGTGCAAACTTTATGTGTTATTCTTTATGAGTTCAGTTATTGCTTAACAATTTCAAGCTTAATAATGGCGACAAATTTGAGCCCACTTATTGATCTTCCACAATTGACTCTACTGACCCCAATATCAAATTATGTCAGCTTTCGCTTCAAGTTTTATAAGGCTAATCAACTTCTTCATATTTCAAATTGGACCTTTTCCTTCTGATGTTACTGAACTTTTGTGTATTGCAGTCTTCTTAGATCCCATTTATACCCTATCCCGTGCACCTGGAATCTGGCTTGGTTTTTTCTTCTTGCAAAGAGTTGTTCGGACACATATTGTAGACCCTTCAGTAGGACCTATTTTCTGTTTCTCTTGTGCTTGAGTATTTGGTCATCTATATTAATGCAAGTTACTCTCAAGTTTGTTCAACCAAACAATATTGTTTTCTTCCATTACTGCATTATCATTTCTTGCTTGTTCTTCATGTTTTTTACTAGGCATTGTAGCTACTCAAAATTATTTATATACCAAAATTTTAATTTGCCATTATTTTGAATGCTGAATTCCATTATGCCAAGGGTTTAGTTGGAAGTTCACAAACGATGAAAAATTCAAATTATATTGAGAAAATTCAGTGTTAGCATCTTTACCGTATGTTTACCTTTATCCTTTGGGCTCTTTCCAAATATTTCCAGCATGCTTAGTTGTAGTATGTCAATATTAACTAATTGTTTGAAGCTTCACGTTGTTCAGAGTTGATAGTACAATGTTATTCGTAATGAGTAATTCTAGCTGGATAGCTAGAACAGCCAAGCAGCTGGCATTATGGTTGGGGTTCACAACTGCAAAGTAGTACTCTATTTGAGTTATTTTTCTTCTCCATGCTATGGAATTAGAACAAAGTTTTCTTTCCTTATCAAACTATTTTCTTCTCTTGCAATATATTCATTTACCTTTGCTATTAGTCTTTTGCTTCTTGGTTCATGTTTTTGCCTTTATTATCTCAGCATATTTCTGGTCAGTTTTCAATACTAATTGCATTTTGACTGCAAAGTGCAAAGTCAAAATTACTGCTAGATATAAGTTTTGAAATTTCTCCAGGCTCAATTTAGTACTAAATCTGTCCAATTATGAAGCAATTTACTTTTTTGAATTGCATAAGATAAATAAAAGCTACGAATAACTTGAATTTTCATTGATTCGAGTATAATTGCATATAATGCAAGAATCACATAAGTCTATTTATCCTAATTAAGAAAAAAGAAAGTGAATCTGTTTTGAAGTACACTTGTTAGCCTTGTTAAAAATAGTAAACATGAATTGTGAGTTGTGAGTCGTGTAAACATGTCAACATGGAACTGTATTTCCCTCTTGTAAACCTTTTTTTACACTCTGTTTTCCTCCTCTATTTATCGCCACTCGCCAATCTCGCCAAAGTCCCATCACTCCCTCTAATTCCAACAATGGTATCAAAGTCAGAGTTTGCCATTTGAGCATCCATGCTACTGCAGCTGAAGGTTGCTGCAATAGATACAAAAATTGCCAAGTTTGTCATCGCACTTAGATTCTCACTGAGCTAGGGTCCTTACTAAGAGCTATGGCCCAAGCAGAACCAAGGTCTTGATCAAGTGATGCCAAAATGTGATAGAGAGAAAGGTAAATTTCTTAACTAGTAGAATATAAAAATCTTCATCATCGAAAGGATAAGTATTACACTACTGGTGCTAAGTTTTCTTATTACTGCTACAGTTGAGGGCTACCGCAGAAATAGAGGTTGTTGCTGTGTTTATGAACATTGTTTCCATTGCCATTAGAAATGCTAGGATTTATCGTTATGCCTCGTTACCTTGTCCTTAGTTGTTGTAGCAATCAGAGCTATCACAACAACTAGCCCAACAGATCTTGCCAAGCCAAGATTGCTCCAGACATTGAGCCATGCCTAGATTGTGGAGCAATTTTTGCCTTGTGATGCAGTTTTCTACAAGTGACAATCACTTCCAAATAATTTTGTATAGATCATTGAGACCAACCAAACGAGCAACTGAGTGTCACTACCAAGATTCTATTGCTATCCGAAAAACATTCATTGAGACAACCACCTTGTTGTGCTACCCCTATTCTAGTCAATGACCGCCATCAAAATCTCTCGTCCAATTGCGAGCAAAGAAGTATCCACTTAACATAATTCTTGAGATGTATAATTAGGGATGGCATAAAAATACATCCCTGCTTTGACCCACTCTCATTTGACCAGGGAAAACCCTAGTTGATCAGATCGGGTTTGGTTAAAACTCGACTTATAGAAGTCAGGTCGGGGTCAGGTGTGGGATTTTCACTATCAGCCCCGAACTCATTTAGCATGTAAAAATTATAATTTTACTCTCAACTAAAATAACAAAATCCTAACTCTAACCCCATTGCTCGCACCGGCCCACCCTCGCCACCCATGCTATTGCCTCATCATCAGTGCTCCGCCCATGCATTACTACAGAATCGAGTTTCTTTACTGATACCCGATTCCTCGGTGGGGTTAGGTTTGGATGGGTTTTTTCATCCTTGGTGGGTTTGGGCGGGATCGGGTATAGAGTTAGAGGGTCGGGGTTGAGGTCGAGGTCGAGGTTGGGTTTGGCACTCCCTGCCCCTGCCCCCGCCCCGTTGCCATCCCTAAGTACAATGCTCTTGAGCTCATGTTGACAAGCACCACAAGCTGCTCGATTGGGTAGATGCGAAGCACCAAGAAGAGAAAGCAACCAATGAACAGTAAACTCTAGAACTGAAACTAGGGATTCAGTGACCCATGGTGAACTTAAGAATCAAGTCACCTTTGCATTAATTTTTGTTATTTTTTAGAAACTATGATTTTTTTTTAAAAAAAGCAAGGCTAAATATGTTGAAAAGTAAGTTTTTTGGTCAAAATTAACTTATTTTGGGCAGACAAGGTACAAAATCCGATTGGTACAATTATAACTTATTTAAACTGTTGATAGCAATTTGATATTGTTCCAAGTTCTAAAACCTACAAATGATAAGTTTGATAATTGGTGCATTCATATGAAAGTTCTATTTGGTGCAAATGATGTATGAGACATTGTAGAAAATGGTTATGTGATTCTAGATGGTTTTGTCACTCTCACCCAAGTCTAGGACCTTCTTCAAGGCATGGGGAAGAAAGATCAGAAATTTGTTTCATTTATTTATCAAGCATTTAGAAGATATCTAATGCTACCACAGCTAAGTATGTATTAGATATGTTGCAAGTTGCTTAAGGGGCAGTATGGAGACCAAAAGGGATCGCCTTCATGGTGAATTTAAAGTAGTCTTGATGGAAGAATCCAAAGAGGTGTCCAATTATTACTTAAGAGTTATAACGATTACAAATTAGATGAGAAGATTGAGTGATATTGTACCTAAAGTAAAGGTACTTGAGAAAATTCTTAAATCACTAGCAGAAAAGTTTGATTATATAGTGATAGTTAAAGATGAATCAAATGACTTGAAAGAAATGTCAATAAAGGAATTGTTAGGCTCATTGGAAGCACGTGAGGAGAGGGAGAAAAGAACCTTTGCACCCTGCTTACTAGGATGGAAATCAGGATGGAAAGGATGGAAAAAGTCATTTTCCATCGTTTACTAGAGCAGACGGAAATGAGCGGATGGATTAAACGAAGGAAAATTGAGTGATTTTCTGCCGTTTTCCGAGCTGCCAAATCAGGCAAAAACACTATGCTTGCCTCGTCTCCTATCGCGAACCTCCCCTACCTTGCCTTGCCAACATGACTCCGATCTCGCCCAACTCGCCTTGTCAGCGTCCGTGAACTATTGCCGACCTCGCAAGTGTCTGACCTCGCCCAGCTCGCCTCGCCAGCATTCGCGAGCTATCGCCGACCTTGCCAGCACGCCTCCGATCTCACCCACTGGTCGCCGACCTCGCCCAGCTCACCTCGCCAGCGTCCGCGATCTCTAGCCGACCTCGTAAGCGCCTGACCTCGCCAGCACGCCTCCAACCACGCCTGCACGGCACACCGCTGAACCTCGCCCAGCTGTCGCCCACCTCGCCAGCATGCCTCTGACCTCGCCTCCCGTTGCCTAGCATGCCTCCGACCTCGCCTCCCGTTGCCTAGCGAGAACTCTCGCCCGCATCCACGGCCTTGCATCGCCAGCCTCACCGATCTCTCTCCATCTTGTCTGATCACATGATTTTCATGTGACTCAAATTTCCAGCCCTAGGATGCAGCATTGAGCTTTTCACAAGTGAAGCACCAACTTACTAGTACATATTTGGCTGACTATGCGCACACTTGCCTCTGCACCTCTAATCAAACAAAAAAGAAAAATGTGGTTTTATGGCTTATTTTGTGTTAGTAGCATATGGAAGTTAGTGCTTATTGTTATAATTTTTATAATTGAGCTAAATTATATTGAACTATGTTATTAAAATTTATCAAATAGGTTTTATAATTTAAAGCTATTGGGTAAATTTTTAACTGATAATGTTGTCAAATATCAATTGACTCAACATGTGTGTATATATATAATTTTATATTTATAGTAATTTAAAATAATATATTTATTTATTTATATTAAAATTTTAAATTATTTTAAAAATGATTTTTTTTTATATCCACTTATTACTAAATGCATATTCTTATTTAAAATGCTATGTAATATTTAAATTAGTATATTTAAAAAATTATAATAAGCTTATTTTTGTATAATATTATAAATAAATAATATTTTTTGTTGAAGCAAATTTCAAATTAATGTAGCTCTATTTGGAAATGATAAAGTTTTTTAGAAAAGTAGAAAAAAAATTTCATTTTGTAGCTCTCTTATTTTTGCTTAGCTTTTTCATTACCAAATGGTATTTTCAACTATTTATGCATAAAAGCAATAAGGCCAAACGGGCCGATAATACTTAATTTTTCATTCTTATGTTGCCCTCTTATTAAGTATTTAATGTGAAATAGATACATCTAGGTCTTAAGCACAAATTTTTCTCTAGAAAAAACTAGAGTTCTATCTTGTATGTAGCCTTACATAGTTACATGACATGATGACAACGATATTTAGCATCCCCATTTGGTATAGCTTCCTAATTTATACTTTTGCGTAGACAATTACAGGGCAAACAGTTGCTGCTAAGTGATCCAGCTTCCTAGGTAGATAGTTGTAGAGCGGACAATTGATATAGTCAGTGCTCACGCATGAGCAAGTGGCAGAATTGCCTCTTGAACTCCCCTAGTTGTGGCAACTCATAAGCAACCAGCAACAACAACAATGCATGAGATGCAAGCAAAGACGGCTGAGCACCAGAGGCGAGTGGCAACAACGAAGCATGAGAGGCGAACGGTGATGACAAAGCGCGAGAGGTGATAGCAGAGAAGTGAGTGATGATGATGCAGCATTAGCGTCGAGCAGTAGAACTCGAACTTCACCAATAAGCTATCTCGATGCAATTGATTAAAAGATTTTGGGAAGGGATTGGGGAAAAGGGAAAAGGTTATTGTGAGTAAATTATTAGCTTTTTACTTTATATATTTTTTTAATTGTTCAAGCAGCGTTTTAATTGTTCAAGTAGCGGAAGTAGATCTGGCAAAATTTGACATGACCCGTTGATCCAACCCAACCCAACACGAAGTTAGGTAGATTCGGGTCAGCCATAATCATGTTTGGGTCATAAACAGGTCAACCCGTTTATGACCCAAAATAATTGGGTTGTGTCGGGTTGTAAACGGGTTGACCCGCTTAACCTGATTACATTATATATTTTTATATATAAAAAATTTAAATATAGGCTCATCTAACTCCCATTGCTAGCCCATAAGTTCAAATATCTTTTAACTATCTTTTAACCCAAATTTTAGCCCACACATAAGCAAATTTGGCAAAAGCAAATTTCATGGCATCAGTCGTCTCGACTATCACGGCTGTGAATTTTGTATTATTATTTTTATAATCTACAATTACTGAAAGAGAGAACACGCTAGAATAAAAATAATAAATAACTAAAAGGATTGTGGGAAAAGAGATGTGTAGACGAGGCATCGTGGAAACTGATAGCAAATAAATATATTTATTTATTATAACGAAAATAGCAAGGAAGAGATATAAAAGTGGGGAGGGGAATAAAAAAATCCTATTCGATCAGATAGCTTACGCATGGAAAAAAAAAACTCTCTTGGTTGGAGTTTGTGTGAAGAAGAAAGAAAGAGGACTAAAAATTTTGTAAAGCCCAGACGCTAACGAGACGCACGAAGAACTCTACGAAGGCAAAACGCTGCTAAGGAATTTTGTTGCTACACAAGTATAATTCTCTATCTTTTCTTCTTCCCTCGGTCTATTTTGATGAAGAGACAACTCCGAAATAAACACTAGTTTGATGGAGAGACAACTCTGAAATAAATAATATTTTGATGGAGAGTAAACTCTGAAATAAATCATAGAAACAAAGAAAAAAAACAACATTGGAAGGAGACATTAACCTCAGTGATCACAGCACAAAAATCCCTCTGACAATTCTAATAAAAAAAATTTACTCGCTATGCAATAGGAGGGAGATTTATAAATAAAATCAGAAGTCGACTTCGAGTAGAGAAAAAAATCAAGGCTGTGAAATCTAAATTCGAATTCACGCCTTAATCGAATTTTTGGTCAAAATATGAGTTGACCCATACGAACACTTGACGCAGCGCTCGTCCCCTTCCTTCACTCGACGCCGAATCTTCAAACAATCCTTCCATTGAATCCGAGTAGCTAATCGAGGCCAAACTCCGGCTACCCCTTCTCCTTGAATGCGAGCATTGATGGATCGCCGGAAATGAACGGTTTCTCTGATGATCCCTTCAACCATTGCCGACAAACACTTCTTCCTATTGAACTATACATCTGCTCATCTGATCGAGCTACTGTTGGGGTATGCCCTTAAGGCTAATGTTTGAGGCCTTGGGATTGTATCAGTATCATGTAATAAACTCTTATGTTTATAAAGGCAATGGTTGTTATTCAGTTTGTTACCTTATCTGATGCAATAAGTGTACTTCTGAATAATGTCTCAAAGCTGTTCAGCTAGGCTGACATGCAGTTAAGTCCTTAGTCGAGATATCTTGGTGAACATGAGACAGCCTTGATATGGTTAAGACTAATATGTGTTCTAATCTTATAGGATGCTTCGAGCATGGAATAAGATGTAGACTCATGGGTACATTGGATGTACTGGACAGACCCTACTAGGATATTCAATTGCTTGTCACAATGTGAATAATCCTTGATTGCAACAAGTGGCACATGTCCTCTGACTTGAGATCACTTGTGTTTCTAAATGATGATTGTCATTGTTTTGAGGTAGTTCAATATCATTTGAAATATAATGATTATAGACTATCTTGGATGGTGAGCTTGAGTCAGGTTAGGGCACTAGTGATAGATATAGGATTGCCGTCTCCTTGTTTAAGGAGTGTGATGTTCTAAAGGGGCCCCCTGGATGAGATGATTGAGAAAAGTGTATGGCCATACCCAGGTGACTATGTTCATCTGATCTAATCATGCTCATCATATTGGAGCTACAAGCTTGACACGCTTGTCCAATAAGAACGTCCAGTGGCAAAGGATATTTGCATGCCTGGTGAAGTGGATTCACACTTGTGCTGTGGTTTGGGTGTAGTCTTGGAAGACTCTTTCCTTTATATCGGGAGACAGTGATGTGTTGCTAGATACCCCTCACTGATCATGATAACGTAAGTTATCGTTACCGACATTTAAAGGAAACCCTCAGGGTCGCACAATTTGATGATATGGCTTACTTAAGTCAGATCGTGTGGACTGAATTATTTGGGTTCAGTTTAAAGGGATTTAATCTCTGATTGTAAGTGAGATCTGGTCTGATCATGTTTGATTGATTAGGGCTTGAGATCGGTAAGCTTCGATTGAGAGAATGGATGCTAGATCGGTGAGATCAGAAGCATCAAGAGATCAACGGTTAGATCTGGAGCCTTAGGGTTTAATCATGATCTAGACTGGATCGCTTGGCTTAATTGGTTCTTGAACCGAACCGAATTGAACCAGCTCATTAAGTGAGCGGATGGTTCATGAGATAAGAGGTTTGCGATTGGGGTAAACCCATGATCGCATATTGAGAAGTGGCATGCTATTTTTAGATAGCACTTCTCTAAACGTGACCACGCCTCACGTTTCTCCTCTTCACGCCTCTTCTCGCCTCGCCTCTCCACGAGTCGACAGAAGTTCTCTCTCGTGTGGTGAAGAAGGTGAACGAAAAGGAGAAGGAAGAAATCGCCAAGAAGATCTCATCCCTTTCATTCGATCAGGATACTTGGACGATCCTTGCTAGCACAAGGGGCGACAAGGAGGAGCCAAGACTCATCTTGTGTGCGTCACCTCTGGAGGAAAGCCACATCGCTTTCTGCTTCCAAGTCGCCATCTAGAAATGGCATCGGTATGAATCTCATTCTTTCTATAGAATGTTTTTATGTTGATCATATAGCATGCAATAGATCTAGAAACCCTCTCCGCTGCTTCAAATCCTCCAAAATGCGCCTATTAGGGTTTCGCCCCCCTTTGTTGTAGGGGTTCCTTCAATTGGTATCAGAGCCTGGTTTCATGCATGTTTTATGATTGCTTGAGCCATTTGTGAACATGCGAAATATACATGATGTATGATTATATTTAAGTTGCGCATGTATCATGTTATTATGGCGCTTGTTAATGTTTTCGTCAAAAACAAATATCACTTGCGCGCCTCCTTAGATCTAAGTTGCGCCTACTGTAAACCCTTAGACGGGTTGATGGGGTTGAAGTCATCCTCTAGGTTAGATCCAATAGTCTGATCAGACCATCTGACAGCCTAGATGGGTCGACCAGATGGCACCCATGCGTAAGCATGTAGTGGCTATAGGTCGACTGCATCACAGGCGTGTAGCGAGGTCTGGTTGAGACAACTGATGAACGCATATGAGTTAGGCCCGGGTTCACACCCGCTTGCCAGAACTCATGATGGTTGTTCAGCCCTTGGAGCATGCATAGTTGACCACTGGGTCGACTCAAGTCAGTTAGGACTTGGTGCATGCAAGGGCAGTGGATCTGACTAGACATGATGAGTGGATCCCTATCAATGGACCGTTGTAAGGTAGTAAGGGCATATAAGGAAAATAAAATTGATGCCAATGGGGTTTTCAAAATTTTATTTTTATGGTTGGATCGCATGTTGATTGATGCCATGTGCTTGTTTATTTATTCTTATGTGGGCTGCCCGTGTTTAATGTGTGCTGTGCTGGGGCCTGCGTGCCTGGAAATTATTTTGTAAATTAATTTTAATTGTGATCTGCGCATCACATTGCATTTAATTTATAAAGTGTAATTGACCTACGTGTCAATCTTGTCTAGATAGATTAATTTGTAAGTTAATCAGACAAGAGCACAGAGCACACTTGGCAGAGGCGCTTGCAGCAGAGGCTTGACCAGGTGGGAGGTCCAGGGTTTGACTCTGGGACCAGGCGCATTTTCCCTGGTGGGCGCACCTCAGCTGCAAATGGCGCTTGGGCCCTGGTTTGGGCCAAATGAGCAGCTAAAAGACCCATGAAGAAAAGCAAGTGAAGACTTAAGTTAATTAAGGTCTTACTTAGGCTATGGGCTTTTACCACATAAGATCCATGCTTTCTTTTATTGTTTAAATAAGTATAACAGCATGATTTATTTATCTTCTGCTATCACCATAGGAATTGCATGATAGTGAAGAAGATTAAAGACCGTTAAAATCCAACGCTAAAATATCAAGCTCGTAAGCCTTCTGACGCGAAACCTCACTGTTCTGATTATCGTTGGAGCCGTGTTGTACCCACTCAGTGGGCACGTCCATCTATCTTCAGACGGTGCGGGATTACACCTGCGTGTTACAGAGAAGGGATTTATCGCTTCTCGTTGCTCAGCATAGCACGTGGTGGTCCAGGGAGTAGGTCGGGTTAGCTTGACCATGTAGACTACATATGTGGCGCATATGGTAGCACATGGAGGCAGCCATCTGTGGGGTCAGAGACTGTGTTGTACCAACTCAGTTGGCACAGTCTGCTGGATTGCCCAGATGAAGGGGAATCGCACGGGTTGGCGATTGGCTGGGACAGCCTACCAGAGATTAGTGCTTGTACTCTCTGTGCATCTTATCTCGCCTGAGCGGGACGCGGAGACCAAGTATGAAATCTGGATCCCATCTCACTAAAAGAGTTCTACTCTTTCGGGCTGTTTTGCTGGATTTTTCAGCCAGATAAAATAGTGAGGAAAAGAATCTTTCTTAAGTCCTGATCGATTCTTAACATTGATACTGACCTTGCTGTTCTTGCATTGTTGTAGATACCTGCAGCAACGAACACCATGAACTTCAATGTGCGATCCCTACTGGAAAGGGAGAAGTTTGCTGGGCCGAACTTCTCAGACTGGTTTGGACACCTTAAGATTGTTCTTAAGGCAGAGAGGAAACTATATGTCCTCGAGACGGCTATACCGCCTCAGTCCGCTCCGAACGCCGCAAGGGCGGTTCGGGATGCTTATGAAAAGCATGTCAATGATAGCATTGATGTCACTTGCCTGATGCTAGCGTCTATGACGCCACCGCTGCAGCGTCAGCATGAGGATATGTCGGCTATAGAGATTATAGCGAACCTCAAGATGCTGTATGCTGCACAGGCGAGGACAGAACGCTATAATCTGACAAAGCTGTTCTTCCAGAGCAAACTGGCTGAAGGGAGCCCAGTGGGAGCTCACGTGCTCAAGATGATTGGGCACAAGGAGGCTATAGAGAAACTGGGGCATACCATCAACCAGGAGCTTGCTGTAGACATTATTCTGCAGTCTCTCCCACCCTCTTTCGATGCGTTCATTATTAACTTTAATATGAACAAAATCGATTGTACTCCGGCAGAGCTGCTGAATATGCTCTTGACTACTGAGGAGACTCTGAAGGGAAAGCCTTCAACCTCTGTCTTAATGGTTCCTTCTAGGAACAAGAAGAAGGGGAAGAAGGGCAAGGCCCTTGTCAAGAGTTACAGCAAGGCTCTGAAGCAAAAAGTCAAGCGGTCAAAGGAATACAGATGTTTCCACTGTGGCCAGCTGGGTCACTGGAAAAAGGACTGTAAAGCGCTCCAAGGAGAAAAGAGGGGAAGCTTTGCTTCTGGCTCAGGTATTTACGTGACGGAAGTCATGGTTTCATCTTCTTCTATATCATGGGTGTTGGACACTGCATGTGGAGTTCACATTTGTTCAAATGTACAGGAACTCAAGAGAAGAAGACAGGTGGGACTGCATGAGGTGGACCTACGCGTTGGAAACGGGGCACGGGTTGCTGCTGTTGCTGTAGGAGATTATTTCATCTCTTTACCATCTGGACTTGTATTAGAACTAAACAGTTGTTACTTTGTTCCCAGCATTACTAAAAATATTATCTCCATTCCTGCTCTTGTCAGGAAGGGGTTTTCCTTTGAATGCAATATTTCAAAGTGTATTCTTTCTCATGATAATATTGTTTATGCAACTGGTTCAATTAACAATGGGTTATTCATGTTAGACATGGAATGTTCTATACAAAATATTGATATTAAGAAAGCCAAGCATGCTGATGACAGCACCTTGTTATGGCATAGTCGTTTAGGCCATATTAACAAGAAGCGCATTAAGCGGTTGCATGATCATGGACTGCTGGGATCATTCTCCTATGAGGAGATTGATACATGCAAGGCTTGTTTAATGGGTAAAATGACGAAGCCACCTTTTCGTAACAAAGGTCAAAGGGCTTCAGGTTTACTTGACCTTATACACAGTGATGTGTGTGGGCCATTTAGTAAACATGCCAGAGGTGGCTATTAGTACTTCATAACCTTTACTGATGATTTCAGTAGGTATGGTTATTGTTGGGGTATGCCCTTAAGGCTAATGTTTGAGGCCTTGGGATTGTATAAGTGTCATGTAATAAACTCTTAAGTTTATAAAGGCATGGTTATTATTCAGTTTGTTACCTTGTCTGCTGTAATGAGAGTACTTCTGAATAATGTCTCAAAGCTGTTCAGCTAGGCTGACAGGCTATAAGTCCTTAGTCGAGATATCTTGGTGAACATGAGACAGCCTTGATATGATTGAGACTAATATGTGTGCTAATCTTATAGGATGTTTCGAGCATGGAATAAGATGAAGACTCATGGGTGCATTGGATGTACTGGACAGACCCTACTAGGATATTCAATTGCTTGTCACAATGTGAATGATCCTTGTAAGCAACAAGTGGCACATGTCCTTTGACTTGAGATCACTTGTGTTTCTAAATGATGAATGTCATTATTTTGAGGTAGTTCAATATCATTTGAAAGATAATGATTATAGACTATCTTGGATAATGATCATGAGTCAGGTTAGGACACTAGTGATAGATATAGGATTGCCGTCTCCTTGTTCAAGGAGTGTGATGTTCTAAAGGGCCCCCCTATATGAGATGATTGAGATAGTGTATGGCCATACTCAGATGACTATGTTCATCTGATCTAGTCATGCTCATCGTATTGGAGTTACAAGCTTGACCCGCTTGTCCAATAAGAACATCCAGTGGCAAAGGACACTTGTATGCCTAGTGAAACTGAATCACACTTGTGCTATGGGTTGGGTGTAGTCTTGGAAGACTCTTTCCTTTATATCGGGAGACAGTGATGTGTTGCTAGATACCCCTCACTGATCGTGATAACGTAAGTTATCGTTACCGACATTTAAAGGAAACCCTCAGGGTCACACAATTTGGTGATATGGCTTTCTTTAAGTCAGATCGTGTGGACTGAATTATTTGGGTTCAGTTTAAAGGGATTTAAACTCTGATTGTAAGTGAGATCTAGCCTGATCATGTTTGATTGATTAGGGCTTGAGATCGGTAAGCTTCGATCGAGAGAGCAGATGCTAGATCGGTGAGATCAGGAGCATCGAGAGATGAACGGTTAGATCTGAAACCTTAGGGGTTAATATGATTTAGACCAAGTGGCTTGGGTTAATTGGTCTTTGAACCAAACCTAATTGAACCGGTTCACTAAGGTGAACGCATGGTTCAATTTAAGAGATGTTTTCGGTTGGTTCACTTAGGGTGAACGCAAGGAATTAAGGGGGCTTTAATGAAGGGGGTTACACATTAAATGGTAACCGTTTCTTTCATTTGATGAGCTCTCTCTCCCTTTCGGTTTGGATTCGAGAGTGAGAGTTTTTTGGCTTGCACTCACGACGAGGAGAAGGGGAGGACGAAAACAAGAACTCTCGGCCCTAGCATCATCTTATCATCCTACCACTCGAGAAGGACAACTTGGCATTTTGCTAGCACAAAAGTTGCGCAAGTTGGAAGCCTTCATCACTTAGTGTGTGTCTTCTAAGGAGAAGATCCCTTTCGATCTTTCTTCTTCCAAGCCGCCATCCATCCATGGCATTGGTAAGATCATAACTTGATCTAAAGTTCAATTAAGTTGATCATATAGCTATACCATTTGCGATCTTATGAAACCCTAAAAGTCTATGCTTCCGCTATCAAAGTTTTGAATGCGCCCCCCTCTCGAAAGGGGTTCTTACCTTAGGGTTTTCTCGCTCCCCCTTGAAGGGGATTCCTGCAATTGGTATCAGAGCGTGTTTGGTTTCGGTATGATGCTTATGATTGCTTAATGTATTGTGTTCCATGTTAGATCTAAGTTTTCTCATCATGCGAAAGTGCTAGTTGTATGTAGTTTATTGTGGCGCATGTATGAGGTTAACATATGTTGGCGCATGTTTGTTGCTTACATAGTTGCGCTTATTGCATGTTATAGTTTTTTTTTTTAAAAAAAACTCAATGAACTTGCGCGCATACTTAGTGTAACATTCCTCAGAATCACACCCCACACGCATACAAGTAAAATACGGGGTTTCAAAAATTTTTACTCTTCCATTAAAACACAAGAAGAAAGCGGCATCGAAGGACATTACTACGGAACTGAAAACCGCACAGAACTGAATAGGATCGATTTACTAGGAAATAGAAATCCGGAAATCCAGAAAAAATCCGGCAGCAAGTATTCTAAACTACTGCTGCACAGACACACATATCTTGTAACAACAACAAATGTCCACACTACACATATGTGGAATTTCAGAAATATACAGAACTGATTATTCAGATACTAAAATAAACAACACAAATTCGGTTACACATCTCAAATCGGACATTTCAAAATAAGAACCAATTCAATAAAAGAATCCAAGACTTGTATCCAATAATTTAAACGAAACAACTATAATATAATATCCTGAAAACAGGCATAAGCCCTCAGGAGATAAAACATGTCATATAGGTCATAATAAATTAGGCACGCAGGCCTGATAAATCTTTAGAAGACTATTCTTAGAAATGACATCAAACATTAGCGTCATATTAGCTGTAGCAATTACTGTCTTGATGTCTCACCTGACAACATTTAAACAACGGAGGTGAGCTAAAAAGCTCAGTGAGTAAAAGACACTAAAAGTCATCCATAGTACACATAAAAAATATCATACTTAAGTTGAAATTCTTTTTATTTAACAGATAAGATAAATCAACTTAACATGCATGCTCATATCAGAAACAAACACAATCAAATACAGATACTTGTAACAATAGGCATCAAACAGGTAGGATATGAATATACCAACCCATACCAACTAACCACACCGCCTAATACATCTAAATACAGATCGAAACAGAACTACAGAAATCAGAACTGACAGACAGAAAATCAGAATTTTCAGAGTCCAAACGGATAGTCTACATCGGAAACAGAAAGGCCACAGAAGGCCTGATGACCACAGAAGGTCTGACCCCACCTCTGCCGAGGACGAGACAATGCATGCATATCAGAAACAGAATGGTAGAGGAGATATCAGTGGGTGGCCCCCGTCTTGTCAGGACGTGGCACTCTGGTCTCCAATACCCAGAACAGAATGGTAGAGGAGGTATCAGTGGGTGGCCCCCGTCTTGTTAGGACGTGGCACTCTGGCCTCCAAAACCCAGAACTGAATGGTAGAGGAGGTATCAGTGGGTGGCCCCCGTCTTGTTAGGACGTGGCACTCTGGCCTCCAAAACCCAGAACTGAATGGTAGAGGAGGTATCAGTGGGTGGCCCCCGTCTTGTTAGGACGTGGCACTCTGGCCTCCAAAACCCAGAACTGAATGGTAGAGGAGGTATCAGTGGGTGGCCCCCGTCTTGTTAGGACGTGGCACTCTGGCCTCCAAAACCCAGAACTGAATGGTAGAGGAGGTATCAGTGGGTGGCCCCCGTCTTGTTAGGACGTGGCACTCTGGCCTCCAATACCCAGAACAGAAATAGTGTCTCAAGGGTCGTAGTAGACTATCAGCACCATTACAGCGCCACAGAAGGAGGGTAAGGACACGGAAGAGTGCTACACTAGGGCATAATTTTACAGAACAGATTATACTGAAACGGAGGAGTAGGACTAACCACTACTAAATTCTTACATCATGCCCAAAGTCTAACAAACCAGAAAATGACACACCCCAATATCCAGTCCTTAAACACAGAACAGAAATTATATGAGTGAATTCCTTACAACTAACCTTAATTCATATCAAACCATTCTATGTTCTCACAAATGTTTTAACACATTCAAGGTTTTCAGAAAATTCACAACATATAAACAGAATAGGAAATATCCACATAACAAACAATTAAATACAGAACAGAAATTATTCATATAACAAACATTTAAACACAGAACAGAAATTATTCATGAAATAATCTCCTCAAAATTTCTAAAATCGTGAGCTATAAAATTACTGTAAGGGGCGCCACTTTCAGAACCTTAACAGAACGCACAAATTTCATGTAAATAATTTCAGTCCCCCACTACAGATAATTTTAATTACACGCTCGTGAAGAAAACTGACAAAAGCCCCAAAATTGGCTCAACTATATTTTCGAAAATTCCTAAGTTCTTAGTTAAATCCCCAATTTTGTTTTCTCTAAAATTTCTCATCAAACAAATAAATTTTAGAAGAACTACAGACCACAATTTAAGAGGTTAAACCATACAATGTAAATTTTTCTGACAAAGGAATATTCGTCTAACCAAAACATAGCAGATTTATATTGTCAGTTTGCAAAATATATTTTTAGTCCAATTTCGAACCAAAGCTAGTCAATATTGTATTCAAAATGAAGCTCTCTGAATCTAGTTTCCAATAAAACTGGTTTCACAAGATTTCGAATTGTAGGCAGGAAGATATAAGGGTTCGAACATAGGAAGGTCAGAATTTCAGATTTCAAGAAAACAGATTCATATATCAGACTTGCGACATTTATTTCAGATCCAATAACTAATCGAAAATAGGCGTTATGGGAGTCAAAATAAAGCTCTTCGAGCCTACGGTCTAATAAAACTGATTTGACAAGATTTCGAGCTATACCTAGGGAGATATGATGGTTCGAACACATAAAGGTCGAAATCCAGAATTTCAGAAAACTGATTTTGTACCGCTGGATTGCAATACAGATTGAAATACGAATACCGCTCGGATATGGTCGATATCATATTCAAATTAAAGCCAAACATATCTAGTTTCATACAAAATTTATCTCGTGCGATTTGGATCTATAGGCCATGAGATATTGGGGTTATAGTACACAAAGGTCAGATTAACGAATGCAGATTTCAGCAGAACAGGATTTTAAAACCCTATAATTATTTGAATTCAACCTCATACGAATAATCATGGCAAATAACGAATTTTAATTCGGATTAGACTCCTTAGGATCGAATTACTCACAGAAAATCGCCCACAGAGAAAACGCCAAAACAGGGGATCAGGGATCTCCAGAAAGTTCGTCCACCACCAGTCTGCCACCACCAGCGTCAGAAATTTGCAGGAGGCGCCAAGCACAGTGAGGGGCGACAACACAGGCGGCTAGGGCAAGAAACAAACCAAAAATCGTGAGGGAGAGGAGCTCTCACGAATTTTCCCCTTTTTATTTTTTTTTTCCACCCCAAACGGATCCAAGATCCAATAACCCAATTAACTTAAGTGGAAATCGGCTTTAATGGGCTTACCTGGGCTTAACCACCATGCGCCACTCCAATAACATCAGAAATATGCGCCATCACGGTGGAAGAATTCCAGAAGCAAAGAATCAAGGTTGAGGGTTCGAATCCCCAACCAAAATAATTATTTTTGCCCTGTAGGAAAATTCCTACACTTAGGTAAAAATCCCTAAATTTTAACCGATAAAAATACAGAAACTGAATTTCTAACCTTAAATCATAATTCAGAAAATCAAGGGCGTTACATCCTCCCCCCCTTATAGAGCTTTAGTCCCCTAAAGCTGACCAAGCCCGTCACTGAACAGGTGAGGATGCTCCTTTCTCATATCTGCTTCAACCTCCCAAGAGGCTTCTTCAACAGACTGATTTCCCCAGATGACTTTCACAAGTGGAATAACCTTATTCCTCAGCACTTTCTCTTTTCTATCTTGAATTCTGAGAGGTTTCACCACAAAAGTCATGTTCTCTTCAAGCTGGAGAGGTTCCAACTCCAGAACATGAGAAGGATCAGAACAATATTTTCTGAGTGCAGAAACATGGAACACATTATGGAGGTGTTCCAGTGATGGGGGCAGAGCAAGTCGGTATGCCACAGGTCCAACCCTCTCAATGATATCAAAGGGACCAATGTACCTGGGACTCAATTTTCCTCTCTTCCCAAATCTCATCACCCCTTTCATAGGCGAGACCTTTAGGAAAACATGCTCTCCCACCAAAAACTCAAGAGGACGCCGCCTCACATCAGCATAACTCCTCTGTCTATCCTGAGCAATCTTCATTTTTCTCTGAATTTCTCTGATCTTCTCAGTGGCTTCCTGAACAGCATCAGACCTTAGCATTGTTCTGTCCCCAGTTTCCTCCCAGTATATAAGCGTTCTGCATTTCCTCCCATATAGGGCCTCATACGGAGCCATCTGTATGCTAGAGTGAAAGCTATTGTTGTAGGTGAACTCTATTAGTGATAAGTCCAGATCCCACTCAACAGACCAGTCAACCACATAAGATCTCAGAAGATCCTCCAGTGTCTGAATAGTTCTCTCTGTCTGACCATCAGATTGAGGATGATATGCAGTGCTAAAACTCAGATTAGTTCCCAAATCTTCCTGTAATTTCTTCCAAAACCTGGACAGAAATCGAGGATCACGATCAGAGACAATGTCCAAGGGAACTCCATGTAATCTGACAATCTCATCGATGTACAGTTTTGCTAACCGATCCAAACTGTAAGTCATTTTGATCGGTAAGAAGTGAGCTGACTTCGTGAGTCTGTCCACAATCACCCATACGGCATCATGATTCCTTCTGGTATTGGGCAGTCCACACACAAAGTCCATACTGATATGCTCCCACTTCCACTGAGGAATAGGGAGAGACTGCATCAAACCGCCCGACCTTTGATGCTCAGCCTTCACGGTTTGGCAAGTCAAACATCTGGACACAAACAAATGCACATCCTTCTTCATACCATGCCACCAGAAAGTCTTTTTCAGATCCTGATACATCTTGGTACTACCAGGATGAACGGTATACTTAGTGCAATGACTTTCCTTAAGAATGTCATTTCTCAACTCAGGGTCCTCAGGGACACAGACCCTTCCACGGAATCTGAGGAGACCATCATCCGACATACTGAAATTCTCATCCCAGCCTTGCTCAGACCTCTCTTTCCACCGTAGAATATCCTGATCTGACTGCTGCCCTGATCTCAGTCTCTGCAGTAAGTCTGACTGAACCCTGAGAGAAGCTAGAAGACCGCCTCTCTCACCCGGAGTCACACTCAGATGCATGTCACTGAACTCCTGCAATAGTCGCCACTCCTGGACTCGCAGTGCAGCTATCTGAGTCACAGGATACCGACTAAGAGCATCGGCCACCACATTGGCTTTACCAGACTGATATTGGATGGTGAAGTCATAATCCTTTATCAATTCAAGCCATCGCCTCTGTCTCATATTCAGCTCTTTCTGAGTGAAGATATACTTCAAGCTCTGGTGATCTGTAAACAATTCAAATGTTTGTCCAAACAGATAGTGCCTCCAGATTTTCAAGGCAAAAACTACAGCTGCCAACTCCAAATCATGAGTGGGGTAGTTTACTTCATAATCCTTGAGTTGCCTTGAAGCATAAGCGACTACTTTTCCTTGCTGCATCAGTACAGCACCCAGACCCTTACCAGAGGCATCAGTGTAAACAATGAACTTCTCTCCATCACAGGGAATGATGAGGATAGGAGCACTGGTCAGTCTCTTTTTCAGTTCCTGAAAACTAGACTCACAATCATCAGACCACTCAAACTTCAAATTCTTTCTAGTTAGCTTAGTCAGAGGACCCGCCAGCTTGGAAAAACCCTCCACAAAGCGGCGGTAGTATCCAGCTAAGCCCAGAAAACTTCTGACCTCGGTCGCTGTAGTTGGTCTTCCCCAGTGAAGAATGGCCTCCACCTTCACTGGATCCACAGACACACCCTGGCTAGAAATAATGTGTCCCAGAAAGCCAATCTGATCTAGCCAGAACTCACATTTACTGGCCTTAGCATACAGCTGCTTCAGCCGCAGAATCTCCAGCACCTTGCGCAAATCCTGAGAGTGATCTTGCGCATTCTTGGAGTAGATCAGAATATCATCTATGAAGACGACCACACATTTGTCCAGAAGTTCATGAAATACTCTGTTCATCAGATCCATAAACACTGCAGGGGCATTTGTCAATCCAAGGGCATAACAAGAAACTCATAGTGCCCATACCTGGTCCTGAATGCAGTTTTAGGTACATCCACCTCCTGAACTCTCAGCTGATGATAGCCAGACCTCAGGTCAATTTTAGAGAATACAGTAGCACCCTGCAACTGATCAAAGAGATCAACAATACGGGGTAATGGGTACTTATTCCTAACAGTCACTTGATTGAGTTGACGGTAATCGATGCACATGCGCAAAGTACCATCCTTCTTCTTCACAAATATCACAGGTGCTCCCCATGGAGAAACACTGGGTCGAATATACCCCTTCTCTAATAGTTCTTCCAGTTGCTTCTTCAGCTCCGTCAGTTCTGAAGTTGCCATCCTGTAAGGAGCTTTAGATATCGGTGCCGTGCCTGGCAACAACTCGATACCAAACTCAACTTCTCTGCTGGGTGGTAACCCAGATAAATCATCAGAGAAGACGTCAGCAAACTCTCTTACCACAGGAATTTTAGCTAGATCCAAATCATACTCAGTCTGCACCTTGACATGCGCCAGATACCCCTTATTGTCTTTCTTCTCTTTCTTGAAATTCTTCTTATCCTTACCACCCAGAGTGGGTGCGTAAGTCACAGAAGTAGGGGCGGATGCAGTGACTGTAGTATCAACAGCCATCTCAGCAATGCACCTCTCAGCAGTGCGAGCCCTGTCTACCACTTCAGCATAAAACTCCAAGTGTAGCATAGCTACCCTTGTCCTGATGTCTATTCTCAAACCCTGCTGAAACTTCTTGGCTCTTCTTTCCTCGGTGTTGACTAAGTGAGGAGCATACCCCGACAACCGAGCGAATGTAGCCTCATACCGATCCACCGTCAGGTCGCCCTGCGCAAGACGAATAAACTCCACCTCGCGCTCCTCAGATAAGCTAGAGGGGAAAAACTTAGCATTGAACTTCATCATGAAGTACTGCCAATCAACATCTTTGGATTCAGTTGCCGCCAGTCGAACGACTCCCTTCCACCAGTCTTCGGCATCTCCACGCAACATGAAGACAGACAAACATAGCTTGTCTGCATCATCACAGCGCAAAACCTGGAAAATCTTTTCCAGTGTCAAAAGCCAATCCTCGGCCGCTCTGGGCCCCGGACTACCATAAAATGCAGTCGGGTTCAGGTGCTGAAACTCTCGAACCAACCGAGCATATCGTTGATGTGCGCCATCACCCAGAGGAGAACCAGCGCCACCCACACAGTGTCCAGCCGGTTGTGACTGTGACTGAGGCTGTGTCTGCGACAGCCGCTGCAATAACTGTTGCTGAACCTCCATGTGCTGCGCCTGCTGCTGCTGCATCATCTGAGTTTGCTGCTGGATGAACGCATTCTGTTGTTGCATCATAGCAGTCATAGCCTCCATGGCCTGCCTCAGACCAGACTGTTGATCACCGTTGCTAGTGCTAGATCTTGGTCGCACCATCTTTTTATACCTGCATCACATAACACGGTAGAATAACAACCAATATTCAATCACAAATCAGATCCTAACTTGGTTTCTAGCAATACACAAACAAAGTTTTCCTTCCCCGGAGTTTCTAATTGCTAGTAATATTGCTCTGATACCATCTGTAACATCCCTCAGAATCACACCCCACACGCATACAAGTAAAATACGGGGTTTCAAAAATTTTTACTCTTCCATTAAAACACAAGAAGAAAGCGGCATCGAAGGACATTACTACGGAACTGAAAACCGCACAGAACTGAATAGGATCGATTTACTAGGAAATAGAAATCCGGAAATCCAGAAAAAATCCGGCAGCAAGTATTCTAAACTACTGCTGCACAGACACACATATCTTGTAACAACAACAAACGTCCACACTACACATATGTGGAATTTCAGAAATATACAGAACTGATTATTCAGATACTAAAATAAACAACACAAATTCGGTTACACATCTCAAATCGGACATTTCAAAATAAGAACCAATTCAATAAAAGAATCCAAGACTTGTATCCAATAATTTAAACGAAACAACTATAATATAATATCCTGAAAACAGGCATAAGCCCTCAGGAGATAAAACATGTCATATAGGTCATAATAAATTAGGCACGCAGGTCTGATAAATCTTTAGAAGACTATTCTTAGAAATGACATCAAACATTAGCGTCATATTAGCTGTAGCAATTACTGTCTTGATGTCTCACCTGAAAACATTTAAACAACGGAGGTGAGCTAAAAAGCTCAGTGAGTAAAAGACACTAAAAGTCATCCATAGTACACATAAAAAATATCATACTTAAGTTGAAATTCTTTTTATTTAACAGATAAGATAAATCAACTTAACATGCATGCTCATATCAGAAACAAACACAATCAAATACAGATACTTGTAACAATAGGCATCAAACAGGTAGGATATGAATATACCAACCCATACCAACTAACCACACCGCCTAATACATCTAAATACAGATCGAAACAGAACTACAGAAATCAGAACTGACAGACAGAAAATCAGAATTTTCAGAGTCCAAACGGATAGTCTACATCGGAAACAGAAAGGCCACAGAAGGCCTGATGACCACAGAAGGTCTGACCCCACCTCTGCCGAGGACGAGACAATGCATGCATATCAGAAACAGAATGGTAGAGGAGATATCAGTGGGTGGCCCCCGTCTTGTCAGGACGTGGCACTCTGGTCTCCAATACCCAGAACAGAATGGTAGAGGAGGTATCAGTGGGTGGCCCCCGTCTTGTTAGGACGTGGCACTCTGGCCTCCAAAACCCAGAACTGAATGGTAGAGGAGGTATCAGTGGGTGGCCCCCGTCTTGTTAGGACGTGGCACTCTGGCCTCCAAAACCCAGAACTGAATGGTAGAGGAGGTATCAGTGGGTGGCCCCCGTCTTGTTAGGACGTGGCACTCTGGCCTCCAAAACCCAGAACTGAATGGTAGAGGAGGTATCAGTGGGTGGCCCCCGTCTTGTTAGGACGTGGCACTCTGGCCTCCAATACCCAGAACAGAAATAGTGTCTCAAGGGTCGTAGTAGACTATCAGCACCATTACAGCGCCACAGAAGGAGGGTAAGGACACGGAAGAGTGCTACACTAGGGCATAATTTTACAGAACAGATTATACTGAAACGGAGGAGTAGGACTAACCACTACTAAATTCTTACATCATGCCCAAAGTCTAACAAACCAGAAAATGACACACCCCAATATCCAGTCCTTAAACACATAACAGAAATTATATGAGTGAATTCCTTACAACTAACCTTAATTCATATCAAACCATTCTATGTTCTCACAAATGTTTTAACACATTCAAGGTTTTCAGAAAATTCACAACATATAAACAGAACAGGAAATATCCACATAACAAACAATTAAATACAGAACAGAAATTATTCATATAACAAACATTTAAACACAGAACAGAAATTATTCATGAAATAATCTCCTCAAAATTTCTAAAATCGTGAGCTATAAAATTACTGTAAGGGGCGCCACTTTCAGAACCTTAACAGAACGCACAAATTTCATGTAAATAATTTCAGTCCCCCACTACAGATAATTTTAATTACACGCTCGTGAAGAAAACTAACAAAAGCCCCAAAATTGGCTCAACTATATTTTCGAAAATTCCTAAGTTCTTAGTTAAATCCCCAATTTTGTTTTCTCTAAAATTTCTCATCAAACAAATAAATTTTAGAAGAACTACAGACCACAATTTAAGAGGTTAAACCATACAATGTAAATTTTTCTCACAAAGGAATATTCGTCTAACCAAAACATAGCAGATTTATATTGTCAGTTTGCAAAATATATTTTTAGTCCAATTTCGAACCAAAGCTAGTCAATATTGTATTCAAAATGAAGCTCTCTGAATCTAGTTTCCAATAAAACTGGTTTCACAAGATTTCGAATTGTAGGCAGGAAGATATAAGGGTTCGAACATAGGAAGGTCAGAATTTCAGATTTCAAGAAAACAGATTCATATATCAGACTTGCGACATTTATTTCAGATCCAATAACTAATCGAAAATAGGCGTTATGGGAGTCAAAATAAAGCTCTTCGAGCCTACGGTCTAATAAAACTGATTTGACAAGATTTCGAGCTATACCTAGGGAGATATGATGGTTCGAACACATAAAGGTCGAAATCCAGAATTTCAGAAAACTGATTTTGTACCGCTGGATTGCAATACAGATTGAAATACGAATACCGCTCGGATATGGTCGATATCATATTCAAATTAAAGCCAAACATATCTAGTTTCATACAAAATTTATCTCGTGCGATTTGGATCTATAGGCCATGAGATATTGGGGTTATAGTACACAAAGGTCAGATTAACGAATGCAGATTTCAGCAGAACAGGATTTTAAAACCCTATAATTATTTGAATTCAACCCCATACGAATAATCATGGCAAATAACGAATTTTAATTCGGATTAGACTCCTTAGGATCGAATTACTCACAGAAAATCGCCCACAGAGAAAACGCCAAAACAGGGGATCAGGGATCTCCAGAAAGTTCGTCCACCACCAGTCTGCCACCACCAGCGTCAGAAATTTGCAGGAGGCGCCAAGCACAGTGAGGGGCGACAACACAGGCGGCTAGGGCAAGAAACAAACCAAAAATCGTGAGGGAGAGGAGCTCTCACGAATTTTCCCCTTTTTATTTTTTTTTTCCACCCCAAACGGATCCAAGATCCAATAACCCAATTAACTTAAGTGGAAATCGGCTTTAATGGGCTTACCTGGGCTTAACCACCATGCGCCACTCCAATAACATCAGAAATATGCGCCATCACGGTGGAAGAATTCCAGAAGCAAAGAATCAAGGTTGAGGGTTCGAATCCCCAACCAAAATAATTATTTTTGCCCTGTAGGAAAATTCCTACACTTAGGTAAAAATCCCTAAATTTTAACCGATAAAAATACAGAAACTGAATTTCTAACCTTAAATCATAATTCAGAAAATCAAGGGCGTTACACTTAGATCTAAGCCCTTGCTATAAACCCTTAGATGGGTTGATAGGGTTGAAAGCTTCATCTAGAATGGATCAAACTAGTCTGATCAGACCATCTGACAGCCTAGATGGGTTGACCAGATAGCACCTGTGCGCAAGCATGAGGTGGCTATAGGTTGACTGCATCAAAGGTGTGTAGCGAGGTCTGGTTGAGACAACCAATGAACACTCTTGAGTTAGGCCCGGGGTCACACCCGCTTGCCAAAACTCTTGAAGGTGGTTCAGCCCTTGGCGCATGCATGGTTGACCATTAGGTCAATTCGGGTCAGTTAGGACTCGGTGCATGCAAGGGCACAGGATCTAACTAGATGGATGAGTGGATCCCTATCAATGGACCATTGTAAGGTTGTAGGGCACATAAGGAAATTAATATTGATGCCTATGGGGTTTTCAAAAATTTAATTTCTTGATTGGATCACATGATGATTGATGCCATGATGCTTGTCTATTTATTCTTATGTGGGCTGCCCATGTTAAATGTGTGCTGTGCTGGGGCCTGCGAGCCTGGAATCAAACTTGTAAATTATTTTGTGATCTGCGAATCACATTTGTACTTAATTTATAATGTATAATTGACCTGCGAGTCAAACTTGTCTAGATAGATCAAATTGTATTTGATTAGACAAGAGCACAAAGGCACACATCCAAAAGGGGGCATTCAGCTGGTGGCGCACCTGAGGTGCTCTTGGCGCTAGGGGCCTGGGTTGGACCAGATGAGATGCAAATGAGCTCAAGTGAAGACTTAAGTAAAATTAAGGTCTTACTAGGGTTCATGGGCTTTTACCACATAAGATCATGCTTTCTATTTATTGCTTAAATAATTAGAATTGCATGTGTTTATCTTCTGCTATCACCATAGGACTTGTATGATAGTGAAGAAGATAAAAGACCGTTAAAATCCAACGCTAATATATCAAGCACGTAATGCCTTCTGATGCGAAACCTCACTGTTCTGACTATCGTTGGAGCCGTGTTGAACCCACTCAGTGGGCACGTCCATCTATCTTCAGACGGTGCGGGATTACACCTGCGTGTTACAGAGTAGGGATTTATCCCTTCTCGTTGCTCAGCATAGCACGTGGTGGTCCAGGGAGTAGGTCAGGTCAGCTTGACCATGTAGGCTACATATGTGGCGCATATGGTAGCACATGGTGGCAGCCATCTGAGGGATCAGAGACTGTGTTGTACCAACTCAGTTGGCACAGTCTGCTGGATTGCCCAGATGAAGGGGAATCGCATGGGTTGGCGATTGGCTGGGACAGCCTACCAGAAATTAGTGCTTGTCCTCTCTGTGCATCTTATCTCGCCTGAGCGGGACGCGGAGACCAAGTATGAAATCTGGATCCCATCTCACTAAAAGAGTGTTACTCTTTCGGACTGTTTACTGGATTTTTCAGTCAGATAAAATAGTGAGAAAAGAATCTTTCTTAAGTCCTGGAATGATTCTGAACATTGATACTGACCTTGCTGTTCTTGCTTGTTGTAGATTCCTGCAGCAACGAACACCATGAGCTTCAATGTGCGATCCCTACTGGAAAGGGAGAAGTTTGCTGGGCCAAACTTCTCTGACTGGTTTGGACACCTTAAGATCGTTCTTAAGGTAGAGAGGAAACTGTATGTCCTCGAGACGGCGATACCGCCGCAGCCCGCTCCGAACGCCGCAAGGGCGGTTCGGGATGCCTATGAAAAGCACGTCAATGATAGCATTGATGTCGCTTGCCTGATGCTAGCGTCTATGACACCACCGCTGCAGCGTCAGCATGAGGATATGTCGGCTATAGAGATTATAGCGAACCTCAAGATGCTGTATGCTGCACAGGCGAGGACAGAACGCTATAATCTGACAAAGCTCTTCTTTCAGAGCAAACTGGCTGAGGGGAGCCCAGTGGGAGCTCACGTGCTCAAGATGATTGGGCACAAGGAGGCTCTGGAGAAACTGGGGCATACCGTCAACCAGGAGCTTGCTGTTGATATTATTCTGCAGTCTCTCCCGCCCTCTTTCGATGCGTTCATCATTAATTTTAATATGAACAAAATCGATTGCACGCCGGCAGAGCTGCTGAATATGCTCTTGACAACTGAGGAAACTCTGAAGGGAAAGCCTTCAACCTCTGTCTTAATGGTTCCTTCAAGGAACAAGAAGAAGGGGAAGAAGGGCAAGGCCCCTGTCAAGAACTACAGCAAGGCACTGAAACAGAAGGTGAAGCGGTCGAAGGACAACAGGTGTTTCCACTGTGGCCAGCTGGGTCACTGGAAAAAAGGACTGTAAAGCGCTCCAAGGAGATAAGAGGGGAAGCATCGCTTCTGGCTCAGGTATATATGTGACTGAGGTCATGTTATCTTCTTCTTCTATTTCATGGGTGTTGGACACTGCATGTGGAGTTCACATTTGTTCAAATGTACAGGAACTCAAGAGAAGAAGACAGGTGGGACAGCATGAGGTAGACCTACGCGTTGGAAACGGGGCACGGGTTGCTGCTGTTGCTGTAGGAGACTATTTCATTTCTTTACCATCTGGCATTGTATTAGAATTAAACAATTGTTATTTTGTACCCAGTATTACCAAGAATATTATCTCTATTCCTGCTCTTGTCAGGAAAGGATTTGCCTTTGAATGCAAGATTTCAAAGTGTGTTTTATCTTATGATAATATTGTGTATGCAACTGGTTCAATCAACAATGGGTTATTCATGTTGGACATGGAATATTCTATACAAAACATTGATAATAAGAAAGCCAAGTATGCTGATGACAGCACCTTGCTATGGCATAGTCGTTTAGGCCATATAAACGAGAAGCGCATTAAGCGGTTGCATGATCATGGACTGCTGGGATCATTCTCCTATAAGGAGATTGATACATGCAAAGCTTGTTTAATGGGTAAAATGACGAAGTCACCTTTTTCTAAGAAAGGTCAAAGGGCTTCAGGTTTACTTGACCTTATACACAGTGATGTGTGTGGGCCATTTAGTAAACATGCCAGAGGTGGCTATCAGTACTTCATTACCTTTACTGATGATTTCAGTAGGTATGGGTATGTCTATTTAATGAGACATAAAAGTGAATCTTTTGACAAGTTCAAAGAGTTCAAGAATGAAGTACAAAATCAGTTAGGCCGAAATATCAAGGCACTTCGTTCTGATCGAGGTGGAGAATACCTAAGTCATGCGTTTACTGACTATCTGAAAGAGTGTGGGATTATCTCACAGCTCACTCCGCCAGGAACACCACAATGGAATGGTGTGTCCGAGAGGAGAAATAGAACGTTACTTGATATGGTTCGTTCTATGATGAGTCAGGCTACACTTCCATACTCCTTTTGGGGTTTTGCACTGGAAACAGCTGCAAAGGTACTAAACCGAGTGCCATCCAAGGCAGTTTCTAAAACGCCATACGAGTTATGGTATGGGAAACAGCCTAGCTTGACATTTATCAGGATCTGGGGTTGCGAGGCTTATGTCAAAAAGCTCGCCTCTGGGAAACTAGAGAGCAGATCTGACAAATGTATCTTTGTCGGTTACCCTAAGGAAACTAAGGGTTATTATTTCTACGATCCCAAAGAGAACAAGGTTTTTGTTGCTCGGACGGCCATATTTCTTGAGAAGGAATTTCTTCTGCAAGAGGCCAGTGGGAGAGAAATAAAGCTGGATGAGATTCCAGAGGAAGGACAAAGTAGTCAAGCTCAGTTGGATGAGCCTGAGCCAGTGGATCAGGTTATTGAACAACCTGAGGCTCAGATATCACGGGAACCGCGAAGATCGGGAAGGATCCGTCGACAGCCTGAGCGCTATGACGGAGTCTACATCATTGATAATGATGAACCCCTCACCTATGCGGATGCGGTCAGTGGACCGGAGTCAGCTAGATGGCTTGATGCTATGCGAGCCGAGATGGACTCCATGTCAGATAACCAAGTCTGGGATTTGGTTGATCCGCCTCCGGGAGTAATCCCTATAGGCTGTAAATGGATCTTCAAGAAGAAGATTGACATGGATGGTAACGTGGTTACCTATAAAGGCAGGCTAGTTGCGAAAGGTTTCAAACAAATCTACGGGATAGATTATGATGAAACTTTCTCACCTGTAGCCATGTTTAAGTCTATTCGGATTCTTTTCGCGATAGCTGCATATTATGATTATGAGATCTGGCAGATGGATGTGAAGACAGCTTTCCTTAATGGAAATCTGGATGAGGATGTGTATATGACACAACCTGAGGGTTTCACTAATCCAGCAGATCGTCATAAAATATGCAAGTTAAAGAAATCCATTTATGGATTGAAACAAGCATCTAGAAGCTGGAATATTCGTTTTGATGAATCAATCTCTGAGTTTGGTTTCATCAAGAACGAGGATGACCCGTGTGTATATAAGAGGTTTAGTGGGAGCGTAATTACATTCCTAATCCTCTACGTCGATGATATCTTGATCATTGGAAATGATATTCCTGAACTGCATGCTGTTAAAGCATGGTTAGGAAAATGTTTCCAGATGAAAGATCTAGGAGAAGCAGCCTATGTGTTAGGTGTGAAGATCTACCGGGATAGATCTAAGAGGCTTCTCGGGCTGTGCCAGAGTACTTACATCGATAAGGTCCTGGAGAGATTCCATTTAGAGAATTCTAAACGTGGATATCTTCCAGTCAGACATGGTCTGAATCTTTCGAAGAGTCAGTGTCCACAAACACAGACTGAGAAAGATGAAATGGACAATACGCCTTATGCTTCGGCTATTGGGTCCATTATGTATGCGATGTTGTGTACTCGCCCAGACGTCGCTTACGGGTTAAGCGTGACCAGTCGATTCCAAAGTAATCCAGGTATGGCGCACTGGATTGCAGTCAAGAACATTATAAAATATCTGCGGAGGACCAAAGATATGTTCTTGATATATGGTGGTCAGGAAGAACTCAGTATAGAGGGATATACTGACGCTTCGTTCCAGACGGACCAGGATGATTTCCGATCGCAATCAGGCTATGTTTTTAGCTTGAATGGAGGTGCTGTGGTGTGGAAGAGTTTCAAACAGTCAACTGTTGCTGATTCCACAACAGAAGCCGAGTATGTTGCAGCCTCGAAAGCATCCAAGGAGGCAGTGTGGATTCGTAAGTTCGTGAGAGAACTTGGTGTTGTTCCTTCGAGTGCAGATCCTTTGGTTATCTTCTGTGATAACACTGGAGCCATCGCACAAGCAAAGGAACCACGGTCGCACCAGAAGTCCAAGCACATACAGAGACGGTTTCACTTGATCCGGGAGATCATTGATCGAGGCGAGATCAAAATATGCAAGGTTCATACAGATGACAATCTGGCAGACCCGCTTACCAAGCCTCTGGCGCAGCAGAAGCATGAGAAGCACTGTAATAATATGGGTTTGAGATTTCTCAACCATTAGATTAAGTGCAAGTGGGAGATTGTTGGGGTATGCCCTTAAGGCTAATGTTTGAGGCCTTGGGATTGTATAAGTGTCATGTAATAAACTCTTAAGTTTATAAAGGCATGGTTATTATTCAGTTTGTTACCTTGTCTGCTGTAATGAGAGTACTTCTGAATAATGTCTCAAAGCTGTTCAGCTAGGCTGACAGGCTATAAGTCCTTAGTCGAGATATCTTGGTGAACATGAGACAGCCTTGATATGATTGAGACTAATATGTGTGCTAATCTTATAGGATGCTTCGAGCATGGAATAAGATGAAGACTCATGGGTGCATTGGATGTACTGGACAGACCCTACTAGGATATTCAATTGCTTGTCACAATGTGAATGATCCTTGTAAGCAACAAGTGGCACATGTCCTTTGACTTGAGATCACTTGTGTTTCTAAATGATGAATGTCATTATTTTGAGGTAGTTCAATATCATTTGAAAGATAATGATTATAGACTATCTTGGATAATGATCATGAGTCAGGTTAGGACACTAGTGATAGATATAGGATTGTCGTCTCCTTGTTCAAGGAGTGTGATGTTCTAAAGGGCCCCCCTATATGAGATGATTGAGATAGTGTATGGCCATACCCAGATGACTATGTTCATCTGATCTAGTCATGCTCATCGTATTGGAGTTACAAGCTTGACCCGCTTGTCCAATAAGAACATCCAGTGGCAAAGGACACTTGTATGCCTAGTGAAACTGAATCACACTTGTGCTATGGGTTGGGTGTAGTCTTGGAAGACTCTTTCCTTTATATCGGGAGACAGTGATGTGTTGCTAGATACCCCTCACTGATCGTGATAACGTAAGTTATCGTTACCGACATTTAAAGGAAACCCTCAGGGTCACACAATTTGGTGATATGGCTTTCTTTAAGTCAGATCGTGTGGACTGAATTATTTGGGTTCAGTTTAAAGGGATTTAAACTCTGATTGTAAGTGAGATCTAGCCTGATCATGTTTGATTGATTAGGGCTTGAGATCGGTAAGCTTCGATCGAGAGAGCAGATGCTAGATCGGTGAGATCAGGAGCATCGAGAGATGAACGGTTAGATCTGAAACCTTAGGGGTTAATATGATTTAGACCAAGTGGCTTGGGTTAATTGGTCTTTGAACCAAACCTAATTGAACCGGTTCACTAGGGTGAACGCATGGTTCAATTTAAGAGATGTTTTCGGTTGGTTCACTTAGGGTGAACGCAAGGAATTAAGGGGGCTTTAATGAAGGGGGTTACACATTAAATGGTAACCGTTTCTTTCATTTGATGAGCTCTCTCTCCCTTTCGGTTTGGATTCGAGAGTGAGAGTTTTTTGGCTTGCACTCACGACGAGGAGAAGGGGAGGACGAAAACAAGAACTCTCGGCCCTAGCATCATCTTATCATCCTACCACTCGAGAAGGACAACTTGGCATTTTGCTAGCACAAAAGTTGCGCAAGTTGGAAGCCTTCATCACTTAGTGTGTGTCTTCTAAGGAGAAGATCCCTTTCGATCTTTCTTCTTCCAAGCCGCCATCCATCCATGGCATTGGTAAGATCATAACTTGATCTAAAGTTCAATTAAGTTGATCATATAGCTATACCATTTGCGATCTTATGAAACCCTAAAAGTCTATGCTTCCGCTATCAAAGTTTTGAATGCGCCCCCCTCTCGAAAGGGGTTCTTACCTTAGGGTTTTCTCGCTCCCCCTTGAAGGGGATTCCTGCAGTTATGTCTATCTTATGAGACATAAGAGTGAATCTTTTGACAAGTTCAAAGAGTTCAAGAATGAAGTACAAAATCAGCTAGGCCGACATATCAAGGCACTTCGTTCTGATCGAGGTGGAGAATACCTAAGTCGAGAGTTTACTGACTATCTGAAGGAGTGTGGGATTATCTCACAGCTCACTCCGCCAGGAACACCGCAATGGAATGGTGTGTCCGAGAGGAGAAATAGAACCCTACTTGATATGGTTCGTTCTATGATGAGTCAGGCTACTCTTCCATATTCCTTTTGGGGATTTGCACTAGAAACAGCTGCAAAGGTACTAAACCGAGTGCCATCCAAGGCAGTTTCTAAGACGCCATATGAGTTATGGTATGGGAAACAGCCGAGCTTGACATTTATCAGGATCTAGGGCTGCGAGGCTTATGTCAAAAAGCTCGCCTCTGGGAAACTAGAGAGCAGATCTGAAAAATGTATCTTTGTCAGTTACCCTAAGGAAACTAAGGGTTATTATTTCTTCGATCCCAAAGAGAACAAGGTATTTGTTGCTCGGACGGCCATATTTCTTGAGAAGGAGTTTCTTCTGCAAGAGGCCAGTGGGAGAGAAATAATGCTGGATGAGAATCCAGAGGAAGGACAAAGTGGTCAAGCGCAGTTGGATGAGCCTGAGCCGGTAGAACAGGTTACTGAACAACCTGAGGCTCAGATATCACGGGAACCGCGAAGATCGGGAAGGATCCGTCGACAGCCTGAGCGCTATGACGGAGTCTACATCATTGATAATGATGAACCCCTCACTTATGCGGATGCGGTCAGTGGACCGGAGTCAGCGAGATGGCTTGAAGCTATGCGCGCTGAGATGGACTCCATGTCAGATAACCAAGTCTGGGATTTGGTTGATCCGCCTCCGGGAGTTGTCCCTATAGGCTGTAAATGGATCTTCAAGAAGAAGATTGACATGGATGGTAACGTGGTTACCTATAAAGGCAGGCTAGTTGCGAAAGGTTTCAAACAAATCTACGGGATAGATTATGATGAAACTTTCTCACCTGTAGCTATGTTTAAGTCTATTCGGATTCTTTTCGCGATAGCAGCATATTATGATTATGAGATCTGGCAAATGGATGTGAAAACCGCTTTCCTGAATGGAAATCTGGATGAGGATGTGTATATGACACAACCAGAAGGTTTCACTAATCCATCAGATCGTCATAAAATATGCAAGTTAAAGAAGTCTATTTATGGACTTAAACAAGCATCAAGAAGCTGGAATATTCGTTTTGATGAATCAATCAGTGAATTTGGTTTCATCAAGAACGAGGATGACCCGTGTGTATATAAGAGGTTTAGTGGGAGCGTGATTACTTTACTAGTCCTCTACGTCGATGACATCTTGATCATTGGAAATGACATTCCTGAAATGCATGCGGTTAAGGCATGGTTAAGGAAATGTTTCCAGATGAAAGATCTAGGAGAAGCAGCCTATGTACTAGGTGTGAAGATCTACAGAGATAGATCTAAGAGGCTTCTCGGGCTGTGCCAGAGTACTTACATCGATAAAGTCCTGGAGAGATTCCATTTAGAGAATTCTAAAAGAGGGTATCTTCCAGTCAGACATGGTCTGAATCTTTCGAAGAGTCAGTGTCCACAAACACAGACTGAGAAAGATGAAATGGACAATACGCCTTATGCTTCGGCTATTGGGTCCATTATGTATGCGATGTTGTGTACTCGCCCAGACGTCGCTTACGGGTTAAGCGTGACCAGTCGATTCCAAAGTAATCCAGGTATGGCGCACTGGATTGCAGTCAAGAACATTTTAAAATATCTGCGGAGGACCAAAGATATGTTCTTGATATATGGTGGTCAGGAAGAACTCAGTATAGAAGGATATACTGACGCTTCGTTCCAGTCAGACCAGGATGATTTCCGATCGCAATCAGGCTATGTTTTTAGCTTGAATGGAGGAGCAGTGGTGTGGAAAAGTTTCAAACAGTCAACTGTTGCTGATTCCACAACAGAAGCCGAGTATGTTGCAGCCTCGGAAGCATCCAAGGAGGCAGTGTGGATTCGTAAGTTCGTTCAGGAACTTGGTGTTGTTCCTTCGAGTGCAGATCCTTTGGTTATCTTCTGTGATAACACTGGAGCAATCGCACAAGCAAAGGAACCACGGTCGCACCAGAAGTCCAAGCACATACAGAGGCGGTTTCATTTGATCCGGGAGATCATTGATCGTGGCGAGATCAAAGTCTGCAAGGTACATACAGATGACAATCTGGCAGACCCGCTTACTAAGCCTCTGGCGCAGCAGAAGCATGTGAAGCACTGTAATAACATGGGTTTGAGATTTCTCAACCATTAGATTAAGTGCAAGTGGGAGATTGTTGGGGTATGCCCTTAAGGCTAATGTTTGAGGCCTTGGGATTGTATCAGTATCATGTAATAAACTCTTATGTTTATAAAGGCAATGGTTGTTATTCAGTTTGTTACCTTATCTGATGCAATAAGTGTACTTCTGAATAATGTCTCAAAGCTGTTCAGCTAGGCTGACATGTAGTTAAGTCCTTAGTCGAGATATCTTGGTGAACATGAGACAGCCTTGATATGGTTAAGACTAATATGTGTTCTAATCTTATAGGATGCTTCGAGCATGGAATAAGATGTAGACTCATGGGTACATTGGATGTACTGGACAGACCCTACTAGGATATTCAATTGCTTGTCACAATGTGAATATTCCTTGATTGCAACAAGTGGCACATGTCCTCTGACTTGAGATCACTTGTGTTTCTAAATGATGATTGTCATTGTTTTGAGGTAGTTCAATATCATTTGAAACATAATGATTATAGACTATCTTGGATGGTGAGCTTGAGTCAGGTTAGGGCACTAGTGATAGACAAAGGATTGCCGTCTCCTTGTTTAAGGAGTGTGATGTTCTAAAGGGGCCCCCTGGATGAGATGATTGAGAAAAGTATATGGCCATACCCAGGTGACTATGTTCATCTGATCTAATCATGCTCATCATATTGGAGCTACAAGCTTGACACGCTTGTCCAATAAGAACGTCCAGTGGCAAAGGATATTTGCATGCCTGGTGAAGTGGATTCACACTTGTGCTGTGGTTTGGGTGTAGTCTTGGAAGACTCTTTCCTTTATATCGGGAGACAGTGATGTGTTGCTAGATACCCCTCACTGATCGTGATAACGTAAGTTATCATTACCGACATTTAAAGGAAACCCTCAGGGTCGCACAATTTGATGATATGGCTTACTTAAGTCAGATCGTGTGGACTGAATTATTTGGGTTTAGTTTAAAGGGATTTAATCTCTGATTGTAAGTGAGATCTGGTCTGATCATGTTTGATTGATTAGGGCTTGAGATCGGTAAGCTTCGATTGAGAGAATGGATGCTAGATCGGTGAGATCAGAAGCATCAAGAGATCAACGGTTAGATCTGGAGCCTTAGGGTTTAATCATGATCTAGACTGGATCGCTTGGCTTGATTGGTTCTTGAACCGAACCGAATTGAACCAGCTCATTAAGTGAGCGGATGGTTCATGAGATAAGAGGTTTGCGATTGGGGTAAACCCATGATCGCATATTGAGAAGTGGCATGCTATTTTTAGATAGCACTTCTCTAAACGTGACCACGCCTCACGTTTCTCCTCTTCACGCCTCTTCTCACCTCGCCTCTCCACGAGTCGACAGAAGTTCTCTCTCGTGTGGTGAAGAAGGTGAACGAAAAGGAGAAGGAAGAAATCGCCAAGAAGATCTCATCCCTTTCATTCGATCAGGATACTTGGACGATCCTTGCTAGCACAAGGGGCGACAAGGAGGAGCCAAGACTCATCTTGTGTGCGTCACCTCTGGAGGAAAGCCACATCGCTTTCTGCTTCCAAGTCGCCATCTAGAAATGGCATCGGTATGAATCTCATTCTTTCTATAGAATGTTTTTATGTTGATCATATAGCATGCAATAGATCTAGAAACCCTCTCCGCTGCTTCAAATCCTCCAAAATGCGCCTATTAGGGTTTCGCCCCCCTTTGTTGTAGGGGTTCCTTCAGCTACAATTTTGGCCACACCTTCTCCTAGGCCATACAGGTTGATGACAGAAAGGATCTGGCCATCCGATAGTCAGATCGCTAGAATCGAACAATTTTCTGGCAATCCTTACTTCTTCTCTTCTAGCCGTGAATACTTTGGATTTCCTCGACGAACGCATCATCCAACTGTCGGATCAAGTCAATACTCTGGCCTCGCCTTCTCTCCAGACATTTGAACCTATGCATGGAAGGATCCATCCATTAGGCGACCAGATCGCCGAAATCAAAAGCTTTTCCGACGACCCTACTTTCGTCAATGTTTCGAACACAATCACTCGCGTGATTTTGTTTGGTGTCGAATCGCTACCGGTCTGCGGCCACTATTCCGACGAGATGCGAGGACTCTTTAGCAGTCGGAGCATGCGAGCATCAGACGGTGGACGACAGATGGCGAACAGCGGACGGAGAAAGCGGAAAGCGGGACGAGCGGCGAACAAGTTGCCATAGTAAAAAATCACAATGGGATCCAATGATCCAATTTCGTTTAGGAGATGAACCAATGGCCTAGATTAAGATTAAAATGGATGGCTCAGATATATTCATTTAAGATCAATGGCTTCGATGAAACTCAATTCTAACGGGCTAGACTTTATCACTTAAGATCGATGGCCAGGATTAAATCTAAATCTAATAGATTAGATTTAATCATTTAGGATTAAATGGCCTGGATTAAACTTAGAACTAATGGATCAGATTTGATCACCCCGGAATCAAAGGTTCTGAGTAAACCAATCTAAAAATATATTAATTGTTCTACTCGAATCTTACCTAATCGGATGGCTCCCAAGATGATCCAAGTAGCGAGTCCTACCGAATTTGGTCATATCTTTCCAAATCCGCCCTCAGATGTTCGATCAGAAATTCAGATCTAAGCAGATCCAAGAATAAAACTTTCAATGGCTAAGATTGATTTGCACAAATCTCAGCTAATCAGATAGCTCTCGAAATGATCTAAATATCGATCCTTATTCATCTGAATCAGATCTATCCGAATTCTCCTTCAGTTTTTCTATTAGAGACATGAATTAAAACAAATATATGAATTAAACTTTCAACGGCTGACATTAATTCACATGAATCTCAACCAATCGGATGGTTTCTGAAATGGTATGAGTATTGAGCCTTACAAATTTGGGTCAGATCTTTCCAGATCCACTCTTAGATTTTTTATTAGAATTCTGGATCATAGCAGATCGATGAATTGAAACATCAATGGTTGAAATTAATTCTCTCAAATCTCAGCCAATCGGATGGTTTCTGAAATGGTCCGAGTATCGATCCTTACAAATTTGGGTCAAATCTTTCCAGATCCACCCTCAGATTTTTTTTATCAGAATTCTGGATCATAGCAAATCAATGAATTAATACATCAACGGCTAAAATTAATTCTCTCAAATCTTAGCCAATCGGATGGTTTCTAAAATGGTTTGAGTATTGATCCTTACAAATTTTGCTTAACCAAACACTAACGTATATGCACAGATGAGAATGTTCCACTTTGAGATTTTCCTAGTGGCCTAAGTTTATTTTGTTGCTTAGTATAATTCCTAAGGGTTTTATTGTGGTCATCCTTAGTTAATAAGATAAATATAGGTATGCCTTATTCTTAAACAATTGCTAAGAGCTTCATTTTAGTGCACTTCCTCCACACTCATGTCGTTTCTAGTAGCTATTTCTAAATAACATTGTAAAAAAAATTTCATCCATTTAGTGTTCCCTTGTATGTATGTTGGTATACACATAAATTGACTCCTTGCATGCTGGTATTCATATAAATTGATTGTTTTACTTTGTTAAATAGAATGTACAATTTTTTTTTATTTCTAAGTGCTAATTAAGTTATTTAATTCTTTCTATGGTGTTGGACTATTTTTTTAATCAAAATTAATTTTTCTATAGATACATGTGCCTCTTCCATTAAGATGTCATCAAAGCTAAAGGGATTTAGTTTGGTTTCCATGTGGAAACCTTTTTCTTCTCTTTTAGGAGTGGGTTGAGGTCAGATGTAGGCATCTTCTCACTTAGGTTCCTAGTATTAGATCCTAGTGGTGTTTCTATGTTGATATCCCTAGGTTGTGGGTCTTGAATGATCTTCTCAAAATCCTCAGGATACCTTGGTTCTTAGAGTTGATTTTAGGACTGTAGCAGCCAATTTAATCTAGAAACCGATCTAAGCTTCTGGCTAAAATAAGCCCGACTTCTGCAGACTAAGTAAACAAGATTAGTGAAGGTGTTAAATCTAGAATCAGAGTCAATTTGCTGAGAACCTTGTTGGTAACTGTTGAAAACGAAACTTTAAAATCAGGAAATCATAATGCAATGTGATGGATACTTGAACTATGATATCAAGATGATTTGGTTATAGATGTCAGAACCATAAAACCATTTTTGCTGAAGTCCTAGTGAAAATGAATTGCGCGACTTACAAATTTGTTGATTAACTATCAGAATGATTCAGGTAAGGATCATAAATTTGGATTCAAGCTGAGTTGATTTTAGAAATTGGGAGATCGCCCCTGGATATGAAATTGCTGATAAGTTGAGTGGGTCTTGGAATTTGAGAGCTAATTACTTGCTATTGTAGTTCAGAATACTAAATTTCAGAAGTGCAGTAGAACGTTTGGTAGCCTACTTTCAGATCTACAAGTTAAACTGAAAGGGAAAAATTGAAGTGATGTTATACAAGATAGCTCCCAAGAACCATGGATGGTTCAATTATAATAGAAAAATGAGAAACAAATCTATGAAGCAAAATCTTGTTGATTTTGCAGTGATATCAATGGCTCTTTACATGCGAGTGCAGAAGGATGAATGTGATTAGACCTAGACTTAGCAAGTTAAGATTCAAATATGAGAAGCGGATTATCAAAATAAAATAACTAAGCATGCGATTCCAAATTTAGTAGTGGGTGACCAGTTGGGCATCTATGTCAACATTTCCCTCAAACTCACTTTGAAGCAACCATGTCTTTTAATTTCAATACAAATTTCATTTCTTTTATAGTAAAACATTTTGGAATTTTTTTGTATCTTTACAATTTTGTATACGTATACACATTTTTATCTAGCACATGAGAATAATAAATTTTAATCAATGATATCTTGGATACTTGATCGTTAATCGTAATACAACACAAACCTTCACTAAGCAATTCTTATCATGAGGAATGATGATACAGATCAACCAATGCATCCTTGTACAATAAGTCATTGATATGTGTGTCATGCTTAGAATGTATCATAGACTTATGCTTTTGTGCTAGTGATGTTAGAGGGTAATGGCTCACCCTTGATAAAGTTGGAGAATAGAGTGAGTGAGCGCCTAGGAGCATTTACTGGAACCATATGTCCAGCTCCTCTTATAGTGATGAAGGTTAATCCTTCGACATATTCCATCATCCAACCAGCGACTTGATCATTGTAGTACCATTCTCTCCACCCTCCCCATTTGTCCCATTTCTTCTCTGTAAGATTCATGCTGATTATAACCTCTCTCGTTCCTTGCATAGGCACAGCCCCATCTAGATCACCACTATCAAAGTTGCAATGCACAATGTTATGACATATTCTTATGTTTTTATTAGTTTATTACCAAGTTAATTTAAAAGAACTTGAATTGAACAAGTAAGAGCACCTGTAAATCCAAACACGATAGCCTTCATCTAGTAGCTTTCGCACCATAGGAACAACAATTGATTCTTGATCATCTTCATCATATATATTGTGTATATGTTTGATGTATCAACATTGTAGAATAAGTATACAAGTGCTCGACTAGTTAGCTATGCACATAGTTCATGTGTGGGAATTTATAATAGAATTAATCTCAAATTCATATCAATTATATTACTAAAAGAACAAATCAGAATACTTAACTTGCAAGTTGAGTACGGATAGGGAAGGTGAGTAACATTAGCATTCAATGCCCTTTGCACATCATTTCGATTAAGATAAACATCCATGATGAAACTTGCACATGGATCATATGTTGTCTCGTCCTTCTCTAATACGATAAATGCATCCTAATTATACCACAAAAAAATGCAACAAAATGTTTATGTGCATGTTAACCAATGACATATGGAAGCATAACAATGGATGAAGTAGAAGTTTTACACTTGTTGGGCCATTATTTTTGGAGCATACGGGCATGTAAATATTGTAGCTATCTATATCTTTGTGCTGAATTCTTGCATGGATTGCAATCATGGCATCCTTACAGTTTTCATGTTGATACCAATAAGGTATGGAATGGTTTTTTATTGATTGACATTCATTAATGAAAGCTTGATATAATTTGTAAGAGATAATCCCATGGTTTCAACCAAATTCTGCCTTTGCAAAAAAGTTTACTCCCCAATCGAGCTGTGGGTTTCCCATCTGTAAAAGCACAAGTAAATGTATACATAAATTACACTCCCTAATCGAGTTGAGGATTTCCAATCTACAAAAGTCATACATAAGTAGCAACAAATTGTTTTCTATGATAGGGTCATGTACCAATTTCATTTGATATATCATTCATCATTAAAAGTTTTACCATCAATTAGGTGGAGACAAATTGAGAACATTGTGGCTACTACTAGTTAGAGCAATTTAATGTCTTACCAGAACACCTTTAAGGTTGATATATGAATCCTTTGTCACTCTATTATTTTTTTCATGCAAGAGCAATGCTAGCTGTGGAACATAATGTCCTGCAACAATTGAATTAACATCATTAAAATACCTATTCAAACTGTATGTAGGAATACCAACCACAAAACCATTTAACTCACCACCATAACTCTCTCCAGCAATATAGAACTCATGAGATTTGAATGTAGGAAACTTGATAAACCAATTTACAAGAAAAGAGTAGGTATCTTCCGCAGTCATCTTATCACTATACTTTTCTAAATCTGATGATTTATTAGAATAGGAAAAGCCTACTCCCACTGGAGACTCTAGGAACAAAATATTTGCTTCTGAAGTAGAAAGAGAAAATTAAATTAGAAAACTATAAGAGGTTATGTATGAATGAATTATATGTGGCATTAGACTTGCCTATGATCCATGTGTGAGGGTTAGATCTAAGGCCGGATCCATCATTCAAAACAAGAAAGGGACCAATTTCCTTAAGTACTCCTCCAGCAATGGATGAACATCCTGGTCCAATAAAATTTCCAAATGTTATCATCGCATGAATCAAAGTTATAAGATATAATTTTCCTAAGCTGTCCATGGATGCCTACCACCATTGAGCCACAAGACGAGGGGCTTCTTCATGGGTTCTTCCATGGCCTCAAAGAACCAATAAAACATTGACTTATCCTCATATATCCTTACATAGCCAGCATAGTGTCGAATCCTATTAGGTGGCTGTTCTGGGAGGTCAATGACAAAATCTGACACTTCTGAGTGAGGAGGCCTTCTTGCCATGTTACCCTCGATGAATACAACTATTACTAATAAGAACAATACTGCCATAAGGGTTGAAGGCATTGACACAGTCATTGTAGTAATGTGCTACCAACTTGTTGGTCCCTATTTTTTTAGTAGTCCTTTTCCTTGTCTATAGGCTTATCAACAATGAGAGTGCTAGAGATACATATATAGACAATAAATGAAGAAATAACAACTCTTTGTTTTTTAACCATCATCAACTCCTGCATTTCTAAAATTATTGTATTTGAAGCTAATTGCCTTTAAATAGGATGTTCAATAAAGGGTATTAAAAAGACCATTCTAACAGTTTTTTTATATTTGAACTTTTTACCCCAATTTAGAGGCACTTCTTATAGGGCAAGGTGATTGTTCATACAATTTATTATAGTAACCAAATGCTAAAATGAAAGAAGCTATTGCTAGTAGTGGTGACCTGTCATGAGATACATGCACACATACAAATTGATTCAATATGGAGTTATGTGGCTAGATAGTCACAAGATTGTCAATTTTCATGTTGAGCTTACATAGGTAATTTTATATCATTAGCATCAAATCCAAATTATGACAATTCATAACTTTTCTCACACTGAAGTTTATAAAAAAGATACATATGATAAGAGCATAAAGAAAAAAACTCTTCTTATGATGCTCATTTTTTGTTCCACTTATTCTCCACCTTGACCACGAGCACACGACAATGAACTAAGGCAAAAACCATATGTTATTTTGACATATTAATAATGATTCACCTATTTCATGAAAAAAGTGGTTCATATCAAATAGATTCTATTGGTAATTGCATCATCGATCTACTTGAGATCCTTGTGATAACTCGTACTGTAATGCATGAGAGATGTTGGACTCTTTATAGTTTTTACTATAATTATAGTAAATATTACTTATTGAAATTTCTCTATCACAATTATGTTACGTGTCATTATATCTCAACAAATTGCGAACAAATGGAGCTAGCTATTGTTTGTGTTGAAAGTATTTCACAATGATAAGTGCATATTCACATTTAATTAAATATTTATTTATCATTTTAGGGAAATTATAGGAATAATAGAACCAACAAAAGTAATTATGTTAAAGAATCAAACAAATGTCATTCAAGAAATTTCAAACCTTATTTTTCTTTTTAGTGTTTTTTTAAAAGAAAATTTGCTCTCCCCTGAGTTTAATCTCTCATTATAAGCTTTCATAAGATTATGCAAATGTTTTGGATATTCATATCAAATTTTTTATTATCAAATCTGAAACAAAATATATAAATGAGAAATGTCATGTACTTTATAATCTCATATGCACTTGCTTGACATATTTGATCTTCAAAAAGCATGTTCCATTTAATGAAATGGCATCTTCTTTGCATGGATCCTTGGAGGTGAACTAAGATTCTATTTTTTGTTTTACTAAACCTATTCCCTAATATAATTAATAATGTATGGTGTTGACAATAAAATTTTCTGGGATAGATCCTCGCTTTTTAGGAACCATTATGTGGCAATAAGTGTCTCTTGTAGCATGAGAAGTGTGGTTGATGTAGAACCAATTTGAAATTACCAAACCAATTTCTAGCATTTTATTTTGGTATATGCATCATTTATTCATGTTTGTTTATTTGCTTGCAATGAGAAGACTCCAGGTAGACATCAATGATGCATGACTAATTGTACTTTAGCTTAGCTGATACATGACTAATGGATTTTGTTACCACACTTGTATTGCTTGGTCACATAATGAGGTCACACAACAATTATATTGAATTTGATTTGAAATCATCCTCAAAGAAGCATTGAGACTCGAAGCATAGATAACTACCTTGATAACTTCATCTTCGTGGCTCTACTAATAAGCAAGTTGAGAGAGAAAACCAGAAAAAATTACTATTGATGATTAGGGTAACATAAGTTAAACAAGGTATTAATGGGTAGGCAAGAGATGGATCCTTGACCAAACCTGAACCCGCTAATAGAAGGGAAATACATAAACATTCATTCTGACACTCCCCCTCAAGCTGGAGCAGAAATATTAATCAGTCCCAGCTTGTTAGAAAGTTGATTGAGTCTTGTCAGTCTTAGGGACTTTGTGAAGATATCTGCAATTTGGTCTTCAAACTTCAGATACGGAGTGATAATCAGATTGTTGTTGATGGCTTCTTTGATGAAATAACAATCCACTTCAATATGCTTGGTTCGTTCATGAAAAATTGGATTATTGGCAATAAAAATAGCAGCTTGGTTATCATAGAACATATTCATTGGGCTGGGGCTTTCTATCCCACATTCACATAGAAAATTTCTTAGCCACAACATCTAGCACACTGTATGTGTCATAGCTCTATATTCAACTTCACAGCTAGATCTAGCTACAATACTTTATTTTTTACTTCACCACGTGACAAGACTACCACCAAGATAAGTACAATAACCAGAAATCAATTTTCTATTATCAACATTGCCTGCATAGTCAGCATCCGAATATGCCTCAATTCTAGTGTGTTCATTTTTGTAGTATTTTAAGCCTTGACCAGGAGATCCTTTTATATATTGGACAATCCGTATAGTAGCATCCCAGTGGCACTATTTAGGTTGCTGCATAAACTAGCTAACAATGCCAACAGCTTGGGAGATATCTGGTCTAGTGATAGTGAGGTAATTAAGCTTACCTATCAAGTGTCGATATTGTGTTGCATCAATAAGCTTAGAGTCAGCATTAGCATTGTACTTCTGATTTGGAACTAAGGGAGAGTCAGCTGGTTTCCAATCACACATCCCAAGCTCTTCCAGAAGATCCAGAACATATTTTCTTTGAGACATAAAAATACAGTTTCGCTTATAAGCTATCTCAATCCCCAGAAAATATCTCGGTGTTCCCAGATTTTTTATAGAGAAGTGAGATTGTAAATGAAGCTTAGTTCTCTCAATTCCCTGTGTATCATCAGTGGTAAGTAGCATATCATCAACATAAACGGCCAAAATGATGATGCCGCGTTTGGAATGGTGAATCAATATAGAGTGATCAGCTTGACTGTGACGAAAATTGGCTGATATCATAGTCTGTGAGAGTTTTTGGAACCAAGCACATGGACTCTGCTTGAGACCATAAATCAACTTATGTAACCTACACACCATCTCCCCTTGAGCAACATAGCCTGGCGGTTGCTCCATGTATACTTCATCAGAGAGATCACCATATAGGAAAGCATTGGTGACATCCATCTGGTGAAGGGACCAATTACAATTGAGAGCCAGAGATAGTAAAGTCCAAACAGAATTAAGACAAGCCACCGGAAAGAAGGTATCATGATAATCGAGCCCATAGACTTGAGAAAATTCCTTAGCAACCAGGCGAGCCTTGTATCGAGTAATAGATCCATCGGCATTATATTTGATAGTGAAAACCCACCGACATGGGACAACCCTAGCCCCAGGTGGGGGTAACACAAGGCTCTAAGTCCGGCGAGCCTGTAAAACCAGAAAAAATTACTATTGATGATTAGGGTAACATAAGTTAAGCAAGGTATTAACGGGTAGGCAAGAGATGGATCCTTGATCAAACCTGAACCCGCTAATAGAAGGGAAATACATAAACATTCATTCTGACAAAGCATAGGCATGCTTTGATGCATGTTGGTGGAAATTTTTACTATTGTTAGCTACACACTGGTTTTTTAGAGTATATGAAAGTAGTTTTTGTACAAGATAGAACATACCTCTTCTATGGCCTTGGTATATTTTGTGACATTTAGTTAATAACCAAAAGGATGTTGTTTGATTCATGTTCAAATCATGATCATTAATGAATATTCTACTATCATTTTTATGTTGTTTGATTCATGTGCAAATGATGATCATTATTCAATATTCTACTATCATTTTGTGATGAGGGTGCCACATAATAATGATTAGAGAGAATTAAGAGATTGTTAGTGTTTATAAGCAATTAAAGAGTTTTTCACATTAGTATTTAGATTATGCTCGGTAAATATAATACTTAGAACACCATTGTTGTTGACATTGAAAATAAAATATTCAAGTAGATTTAGAACCTTGTTAATAACATAGGGCAACTATAAACTCATGGTGAAACAATTCATTGAAAAAATTGTAGTCTCGTTAAATGATTACCTAATGTATGAATTATTGGTGGCATCAATGTTAAATTTTTACATAGATATTTGGCAAGATTATGAGTAAATCATAGTCTTTCCCTAGTATTGATACAACACATAAGCCTATGGGGATACTGCATGTCAATGTTGCTTAGGCATTTCATTTACCTCGGTTTGAGCATAGCAAGATTGCCTTAAAAATTACCCCAAATAATGCCCCATTTATTTAGCCTATAGTAATTAAAAAAATACCCTCTAGTTTTTACATGAGAACTGTTCTTACCGGATAAGAAATACATGAGATCAATTGTCAAATTGAACTTTTAGATGAGATTCAAAATATCTAAGGAGAGATTCACTTTCTAAACTGTCAATTCAATAGGATAATGATATTCTAAATTCTTAAAATCGCAAATATGGTAGCAAATCATGCTAGATATACAAGATCCTATTAATTCTTGTCGGAAAATTGGCCTCAACACCTGGCCAAAATTTTTCATGTGGATGTGAAATAAATGATTTTTTTTACTACAAAAAGAGGGACAACATCAATTAAAAATGTTTACCTTGAATGCTATATGGAATGAGGACTTCAACCTTATTATTAAAGATCTAGAGAGTCAAGTTCTTTAGTTGCATGTTTATTTTAGTGAAAAGGTTTAACTCCTTGTATGCTCCTTTCCTTGTACGATATACATCATCTGGTTAATTATTCATTTATAGTACTCTTAGAGATTATATCTATTTCATTAAGTTTGTAGGTTTTATATCAAATAATGGTATTTAAATTTTTTAGGTTTGCAAAAGTAATTGCATTTTATTTACTAAAATAACTTAACATTCTTTTAAATGGATCAAGTTTAAAAAAATTGAAAGTTTTCATTCACATGGCATACGTCAAAATGCATAATAAATTGGGCATGGTATCTAAGTTTGCTTACTCCACATGAATTAGAAGAGTTTATACTTAATCTTCTAAGGAACTTCAACCTGAATGATCTACAAAATAAAATAAATAGAGAAGCAATGGTTATTCGATTGACATTTGATCCCTCACAAAGACAAGGATAGTTTGAATAAGCTTTAAGATGAGAAACAAAGTGGTATTGGAAGAGGGATCTAAGATACATCAAGCAATGGTGTGTTGTGGTGCTTACAATAGAATTTTGTAGAAGATGTTCAATTGAAAGCAACATACTAATCCTTATGCCATTATCTTTTTCGGAGGATAGAAGAAAAAACTAAGGTGAGTCCTAGCAATTATTGAGAAATGGGAAAAGAATCGCATAACAAAAAATTAAAAAATATATGTTTATTTCCCACCAATTATCCTTGCAAAGGAGAATCCAATTAGTTGATAAAAAAACATTCTTTATGAAAATCAAATTTGTCAAGCAAGGGAGCGTAAGCACCTTTTCTCCACACGCAATAGATGGGCATCTCCTCCTCTACTCTCGAGAGCTAGAATCAAGGAGGCATTCTTCTACTTGTGAGTTGTGTAGAAAGCCAAGTGGTGGCTTATAGCAAATGACTAGGGTTATATAGCAATTCAAACTTAGTGTGCAACCAAATAGGCTGTAATGATGTCACTATTCATAATAATCCTTCCATAATATTATAATAAATGAGTAGCATCTAGCAACACATCATTGCTACCTATGCAATAATAATGTTGAGATTTGATACTGCAAATATGTGATAAAGTTATCGTATATGTTAGCCGCCTTGTCCTTGGTATCCCAAATGAACATAAGCCATAGAACATGTCACACTTTTGCAGTTCAATCATTATGTTTCTTAATACCCTAGTAGACAAATACAACAAATACAATCAATATGTCAATTCATTTGAGCGTGGTCATATATTTTAGTTACACTTGATCAAGGGAACTAAGATGTCAAAACTCTTGTTATGTAGGAGGGATAAATCCAATCTTGATCACTCACTTTCTTGGCCAGGATTTATGGTATACCCAACAACAGCCTTTATAATATGTACCATGTACATTTATCCTTTTAAATAATCAAGGCATTATCATTATGTTGATTGCTTCGCCTATGTTGATGTGCATAATAATATAATAGTATCTTTGAAGATTGATTTTACTCAGTCTAATAAGTTTGTCCCCAATCAAGGTATCTAAATGGATAAGGAACAACCTTGGTGTTTGTAAGACTGGTATGTGGGCTAGTTGGAGTGATCATTAGACCGCTAGCATAACCGTGTGATCATAAGAACAATAACAAATTCACTAATAATCATATCCAAATCCACAATCACTATATCTAGATAAAGATAGTCATAGTAGTAGAATTATAATCCAAACAATGCAATCAAGAAGTTAAGTGCCAATATAAATAGAATCATGAAAAGATATGATCATCAAATCATTAGCATGAAGTAGACTGACTGTAGGATAACAAAAATGTCCAAATTGGTAATGAAACTTATTGTGTAAACTAGATATGATCATAAGATCATAATGACCTAAACTAGTTGGTCTATATTATACTTAATTTACACTAGCACCAAATCACTAGCCTCATCAGTTCTTGGTTTTCCTTTGAAATGACTACCAAGTGTCATTCCGCACTCAAGCGTAGGTGATGCTTTGTATTTTAGTAGTAATTTTCCTTTATATTTCATGTTAAATCTAGGCTTATTTTGATAGTTTTACACTCTTTTAAGGCTTATTTGCTTAAGCTTCAAGGTCTTCATTTTTTTCGTGCTTTTGTGGAATTTTAGGCGAAATCACCCATTTTCGACATCTTTTGAAGATTTTAAGGCCATAGGATGATTTCTTATACGAAGATGAAGCTACACGTCAAATTTGGGCTCAAACGGAGTTAGCCTGAAAAATACGGCCAGGTGAACCCCGTGGTGAACCCCACGGGGTTCACTTGCACGTTCGCCAGCCCGCAGAAACCTCACAGATAGCTTCACGGTCAGGTGAACCCCGCAGGGTTCACCAGTATTCCTTTAGGCCGAAACCACCCAGAGCAAAGCACAACTAGGTGAACCCGGTGGGTTCACCCGTGCTTTCTTCTGCCGAGAACTGAACAGGGGGAATCATGGCCAGGTGAACTCGGCGGGGTTCACCCATGATTCTGACCTAGGCGACGATGAGTCCGAATTCCACTCGGATTTTTAGCGATTTTTGACCCGTTTGAAGCCCGAATTTGGCAAGTAAGGACTCTATGGAAAGCTCTTTCGAAGGAGAATGCAGAGGATATAAAAGCCCCAATTTCCATCACCTAATCATTGATTAATCATGCGACGAAGTGGTGAGGGCAGAAGAACACGGCAGAAAGAGGAGTTTGAGGCGATTTTTGGAGATCTGATCATCAGAACGTTTCAATTCTTCAGGACTTGTTTCGGTTTATCTTCTCCTATCCCTTAGAAACTGTTCCTTGTGATTTTCCCATGTTAAAAGAGAGATTTTTGAGTGTTTCAATGAGGATTGTTGCATAAACCCTATTTCGGGGCTTGGTTGAAGCGCGTTGACGATTCTTGATTGCGAAACATGTTTTAATTCTTTTATTTGGATTGCATTGTGAGCATATTTTAGTTTGATATGCTTATCTCTTGATTTTACCTTGGCCAAGTATTATCATGTGTTAGCCGTTACGATTCATGCTGAGAGGAGGATCGTAAAGGTGGAATCTCCTAGGAAAACTTGCGAGACCTCGACACGAGAGTGCTTGGTCTTCGCTCGAGGGTTTCATAATCTTCCACGTAACTCATTGGGTTCATCTAAAACCATCCACCATGAGAGTAGGAGATCGTCTTAGTTAAACACTGGAGTGTACACTCGAGAGAGGGCACCTTGTACCCTAAGGATAGATTCCTTGTGCTAGATCATTAATCTATATAACTGATATCTTTAAGCGCGATGAAGATCGTCATCGTGGTGGAAACTATAGCCCTGATATCTCTTTCATATTTACTCTCAACCGACGTAGTTGTGATTGCTTGTTTTCAATTTTAGTTCTCAAAACCCTATTTCGATTTGCCTAGCTATTAAAACTTGGATTTTTTGGTACTCAACCTTGTTCCCTATGGGATTCAACATCTTTTATATTACTTTGACATAACCGTGCACTTGCGGGTCGTGTCAAGTTTTTGGCGCCATTGCTGGGGAACAACGGTTGATATTATTATATTTCTGAGAATTGGTAGACTAGGTTTTAGTTAGTTTTTCTTTATTGCACTGCTATTTTCTTTTTCTCTTCTTGCCCGTTGTCTTAGAACTTTAAAATTTTGACTGACCCTTTTATGCGAAGAAGTTCTAGGGCAAGTACATTCTTTGACATTGATTTAGAGATCAAGCGCACCTTCAGGACAAGATGAAAGCAAAATCAGATTTAGAAGAAAGAAGTCATGAACCATCCAGGAGGAGAAAATCAGATGGAGCGAGCACATTCAGCTTGATGTGAACAATGACCGAGTACCACAACCAATGGGGAACAACTACAACAATAGGACATTGAAAGACTATTCCACCCCCTACGCTCATGGTTTTCAATCAGGGACTGCGAGGCCCGCTGTTGAGGCCAATAACTTTGAAATAAAACATGCTCTTCTTTCTATGGTGCAACAAAACCAATTTGGTGGTTCTCCTCTTGAGGACCCCAACATGCATCTCTCTATTTTTTTGGAATATGATGATATGCTGAAAATTAACGGTGTGTCTGCTGATGCTATCAGGTTGCGATTGTTTTCCTTCTTTTTGAGGGACCGAGCGAGAGCTTGGCTGCACACGCTACCTTCTGCTTCAATAAGAACATGGGCAGAGCTTTCTCAAGCCTTTCTCTCCAAGTACTTTCCTCCATCCAAGACGATTCAGTTGCGGAATCAGATAACAAGTTTCATGCAGAAGGATGGAGAATCCTTATACAAAGCTTGGGAGAGGTTTAAAGACCTCTAAAGGATGTGTCAACATCACGAAATTGAGACTTGGGTCTTAATCCAAACGTTCTATAGCGGTTTGGATTACAACACAAGACTTACAGTGGACGCTGCAGTAGGAGGCACCTTGATGAATAGGAGAGTTAAAGATGCAATGAACCTCCTCGAGAACATGGCGATCAACCATCACCAATGGACATATGAGAGAGTTACTTCTACCAAGAAGTCAGGTAAGTATGACCTAGATTCTCTGACTGCTCTTATGGCTAAGGTGGATAATCTGACTAGAAAGATTGATTCTTGGTCTGTTAATTCAATGGATGTTAACGCTATTTCTTGTATGGTCTATGGAGTTGCAGGTCATGCAGGGGCAGATTCTTAGGCAGGAGATGGACAGATGGCTGCAGTTCACTCTGAGCAATTGAATGCTATTGGAAATTTCAATCCCAACAACAATCCATACTCCAGCACATTCAATCCAGGATGGCACAACCACCCAAATTTCTCATACCGAACAACTCAACCAATGCAGCCTGGACGAGTTCCACCACAGCAAGCCCCGCCCCCACAAGGAAATTTCAGGCAGCCCCAACAGAACAATTTCAGACCACCAGGATTTCAGGCTAGGAACTACAATGCGCCACCACCACAGTCAAGGTAGAACAATGATTCACAATTGAGCAAGCAAATTGAAGGACTAATAGACATGATGAAACTTATGATGACAAGGATGGACTCCCTGGAGACACATAATAAGATGCTGGAGAGTCAGCTAGCCCAGCAAGCTAGCTCATCTTCTAGAGCACCAGGCAAGCTACCATCCCAGCCATAAGTAAACCCGAGGGATCATTGCAATGCAATCTCCACTTGGAGCGGCAAGCAACTTGAGGATCCAAAGATGCCGACCGATGCCAGAATATATGAGTTGGCTACCGAACCTGTGGTACCACAGTCAGATGCAACACCGGTGGCACCTGAACCAGCTGAAGAGGAGCGGCCCTATGTGGGACCGCCCACATATAAGCCACCGATTCCTTTTCCATAGAGGCTTGTTAAGGCTAAATTGGAGAAGCAGTTCGGTAAGTTTTTAAAAGTATTGAAGAAACTTTATATTAACATCCCTTTCGTTGATGCTCTTTCGCAGATGCTGACTTATGCAAAATTCCTAAAAGACATCTTATCAAACAAGCGGAAGCTAGAGGATCAAGGGACCGTTGCACTTACTGAAGAGTGCAGCGCTAACATTTAGAACAAGCTCCCTTAGAAGCTTAAGGACCCAGGCAGTTTCTTAATACACTGCTAGATTGGGGAGATATCCTTTCAGAGAGCTCTGTGCGATCTAGTAGCAAGCGTTAGCCTAATGCCATTGTCACTTTGTAAAAGGCTAGACTTAGGGGATTTACAACCAACTAACATTTCTAAACAGCTTGCAGACAGATCAGTGCGTCAACCAGTTGGTATTTTAGAAGACGTACCTGTTAAAATAGGAGATTATTTTATTCCTGCTGACTTTGTTGTTTTGGAGATTGATGAGGATGATAGGCTCCCAATCATTCTAGGGAGACCTTTTCTTGCTACTGCAGGCGCTGTCATGGATGTCAAGCATGAGAAACTATCCTTGAACATCTGTGGTAACGTTATTCAATTTGATCTAACTGACACCTTGAAAAAACCTTCTCTTGCAAGTACATGCTGCAGCGTAGACATTGTGGAAAAAGCCACGCAGCAGCTGAGCCCTATAGAAAAGAAGTGGACCCCTTGGAACTTAACCTGATAAACTCTATCAAGAACGCTGGTAGAAATGAGAATGCCAAGATCTATAAAGCACGCATAAAGTTCTGGCATGATAAGCGCATAGTGAAGAAAGTTCGGTTATTTCCAGGAAGATCTATAAAGCACGCACAAAGTTCTGTTCAATTTAAGACTTCGGCTATTTCCAGGAAAGCTCCGTACGAGATGGTCCGGTCCTTTTATAGTTCAGAAAGTTCAACCATATGGTGCCATCACAATTTGGATAGAACGAACTGAAAGTTTCACAGTTAACGGGCACCGTCTCAAGCACTACTTCGAAGATGAGCGGGTCGAAAGAGAGGAAGTTCTTGCTCTTTCGGACCCCACAAATTCGCAACTCTGGAAACTCTCATGGTCAAGCTACCGACCTTAAACTAGTGCTCTTGGGAGGCAACCCAAGTTTTTGATTGCTTTTTAATTTTCATGCATTGATTTAGACGTTGTTTTACACTATCGATTTATTTTTCATTTAATTTTTTATTTCCTAGAGGGGATTGCTACTAATTTGATGTCTCTTTATGTTGTAGGAGGAAGATGTAGTGTATGAGAATTTTTCCAAATTTTTTCAGAATTTTTTGAGTTGATCAGTGCACATCACGGCCTGGTGAACCCCATGGGGTTCACCCGTGAAGTTCACTATACCAGCGCATCCAGAATTGTGATCAGTGTGTTTCACGGGCAGGTGAACCGCGGGCGGGTTCACTAGTATTTCTGTTTGCACAGGAACCCTCCAGTGAACTTCACAGGCAGGTGAACCCCATGGGCTTCACCATCTTTTCTGAACACTAGACGACTTCCAGAACACTTCATGGGCTGGTGAACCCTAGCGGGATCACCCGTGCTTCTGTAGCCATAGCCCTAAACCAGTAAACTTCATAGTTAGGTGAACCCGGGCGGGTTCTGAAAGGTCCCCACAAGGGGGCGAAACCCTAACTCATAGGCGCATATGGGAATGAAAGCAGCGGAAAGGGGGTTTCTAGATCTTGCATGCTGTATGATTAACAAAATGAACCAATTGCAAATAGAAAAGGATCATACCATAGCCATTTCTAGATGGCGCCTTGGAAGCAAAGATCAAACTTGATCTTCTCCAGAGGTGACGCACACAGTTGATGTCGCCTACTCCCTTTGCGATCCTTGTGCTAGCAAGGCCCAAAGATGTCCTTGTCGAGTGGAAGGGAAGAGATGTCTTGGCTTGGCGATTCTTTTCTTCCTCCTCGTCGAGCTCTTCACCACCGTATGTTCTCTCGTCAAGAGCAAGAGACAAGGCGACTAACGAAAAGAGGAAAGGCGTGAACGTGAGAGAGAGTCACGTAAGAGAAGTGCTATCTAAAAATAGCATGCCACTTCTCTTCATGCGATCATGGGTTTACCCATTCGCAAACTCCACTTCACCCTTGAACCATGCGCTCATTCATGAGCCGGTTCACTTGAATTTGGTTCAATAACCAAATAAACCAAGCCATAAGTCCAGATCACATTAAAACCCTAAGGTACTTGATCTGACCGTTCATCTCCCGATGCTCCTGATCTCACCGATCCAGCATCCATTCTCTCAATCGAAGCTTACCGATCTCAAGCCCTAATCAATCAAACATGATCAGACTAGATCTCACTTACAATCAGAGATTAAATCCCTTTAAACTGAACCTGAACAATTCAGTCCACACGATCTGACTCAAGTAAGCCATATCATCAAATTGTGCGACCCTGAGGGTTTCCTTTAAATGTCGGTAACGATAACTCACGTTATCACGATCAGTGAGGGGTATCTAGCAACACATCACTGTCTCCCGATATAAAGAAAAGAGTCTTCCAAGACTACACCCAAAAACAGCACAAGTGTGAACCAACTCACAAGGCATGCATAAATCCTTTGCCACTGGATGTTCTTATTGGACAAGCATGTCAAGCTTGTAACTCCAATATGATGAGCATGATTAGATCAGATGAACATAGTCACCTGGGTATGGCCATACACTATTCTCAATCATCTCATCCAGGGGGCCCCTTTAGAACATCACACTCCAATTAAGGAGACGGCAATCCTTTGTCTATCACTAGTGCCCTAACCTTACTCAAGCTCACCATCCAAGATAGCCTATAATCATTATGTTTCAAATGATATTGAACTAACTCAAAATAATGACAATCATCATTTAGAAAACACAAGTGATCTCAAGTCAGAGGAAATGTGCCACTTGTCGCAATCAAGGATTATTCACATTGTGACAAACAATTGAATATCCTAGTAGGGTCTGTCCAGTACATCCAATGTACCCATGAGTCTACCTCTTATTCCATGCTCGAAGCATCCTATAAGATTAGAACACATATTAGTCTCAATCATATCAAGGCTGTCTCATGTTCACCAAGATATATCGACTAAGGACATTACAGCATGTCAGCCTAGCTGAACAGCTTTGAGACATTATTCAGAAGTACAATTATTGCAGCAGACAATATAACAACCTGAATAATAACCATGCCTTTATAAACATAAGAGTTTATTACATGATACTGATACAATCCCAAGGCCTCAAACATTAGCCTTAAGGGCATACCCCAACAATCTCCCACTTGCACTTAATCTAATGGTTGAGAAATCTCAAACCCATATTATTACAGTGCTTCTCATGCTTCTGCTGCGCCAGAGGCTTGGTAAGTGGGTCTGCCAGATTGTCATCTGTATGTACCTTGCAGACTTTGATCTCGCCACGATCTATGATCTCCCTGATCAAGTGAAACCGTCTCTGTATGTGCTTGGACTTCTGGTGCGACCGTGGTTCCTTTGCTTGTGCGATTGCTCCAGTGTTATCACAGAAGATAACCAAAGGATCTGCACTCGAAGGAACAACACCAAGTTCTCTCACGAACTTACGAATCCACACTGCCTCCTTGGATGCTTCCGAGGCTGCAACATACTCGGCTTCTGTTGTGGAATCAGCAACAGTTGACTGTTTGAAACTCTTCCACACCACTGCTCCTCCATTCAAGCTAAAAACATAGCCTGATTGCGATCGGAAATCATCCTGGTCTGACTGGAACGAAGCGTCAGTATATCCTTCAATACTGAGTTCTTCCTGACCACCATATATCAAGAACATATCTTTGGTCCTCCGCAGATATTTTAAAATGTTCTTGACTGCAATCCAGTGCGCCATACCTGGATTACTTTGGAACCGACTGGTCACGCTTAACCCGTAAGCAACGTCTGGGCGAGTACACAACATCGCATACATAATGGATCCAATAGCCGAAGCATAAGGCGTATTGTCCATTTCATCTTTCTCAGTCTGTGTTTGTGGACACTGACTCTTCGAAAGATTCAGACCATGTCTGACTGGAAGATATCCTCTTTTAGAATTCTCTAAATGAAATCTCTCCAGGACTTTATCGATGTAAGTACTCTGGCACAGCCCGAGAAGCCTCTTAGATCTATCCCTGTAGATCTTCACACCTAACACATAGGCTGCTTCTCCTAGATCTTTCATCTGGAAACATTTCCTTAACCATGCCTTTACGGCATGCATTTCAGGAATGTCATTTCCAATGATCAAGATATCATCGACGTAGAGGACTAGGAAAATAATCACGCTCCCACTAAACCTCTTATATACACACGGGTCATCCTCGTTCTTGATGAAACCAAATTCACTGATTGATTCATCAAAACGAATATTCCAGCTTCTTGATGCTTGTTTAAGTCCATAAATAGACTTCTTTAACTTGCATATCTTATGACGATCTGATGGATTAGTGAAACCTTCTGGTTGTGTCATATACACATCCTCATCCAGATTTCCATTAAGGAAAGCTGTCTTCACATCCATTTGCCAAATCTCATAATCATAATATGCAGCTATCGCGAAAAGAATCCGAATAGACTTAAACATAGCTACAGGTGAGAAAGTTTCATCATAATCTATCCCGTAGATTTGTTTGAAACCTTTCGCAACTAGCCAGCCTTTATAGGTAACCACGTTACCATCCATGTCAATCTTCTTCTTGAAGATCCATTTACAGCCTATAGGGATAACTCCCGGAGGCGGATCAACCAAATCCCAAACTTGGTTATCTGACATGGAGTCCATCTCGGCGCGCATAGCTTCAAGCCATCTCGCTGACTCCGGTCCACTGACCGCATCCGCATAAGTGAGGGGTTCATCATTATCAATGATGTAGACTCCGTCATAGCGCTCAGGCTGTCGACGGATCCTTCCCGATCTTCGCGGTTCCCGTGATATCTGAGCCTCAGGTTGTTCAATAACCTGTTCTACCAGCTCAGGCTCATCCAACTGTGCTTGTGCACTTTGTCCTTCCTCTGGATTCTCATCCAGCTTTATTTCTCTCCCACTGGCCTCTTGCAGAAGAAACTCCTTCTCAAGAAATATAGCCGTCCGAGCAACAAATACCTTGTTCTCTTTGGGATCGTAGAAATAATAACCCTTAGTTTCCTTAGGGTAACCGACAAAGATACATTTGTCAGATCTGCTCTCTAGTTTCCCAGAGGCGAGCTTTTTGACATAAGCCTCGCAACCCCAGATCCTGATAAATGTCAAGCTCGGCTGTTTCCCATACCATAACTCATATGGCGTCTTAGAAACTGCCTTGGATGGCACTCGGTTTAGTACCTTTGCAGCTGTTTCCAGTGCAAATCCCCAAAAGGAGTAAGGTAGAGTAGCCTGACTCATCATAGAACGAACCATATCAAGTAACGTTCTATTTCTCCTTTCGGACACACCATTCCATTGCGGTGTTCCTGGCGGAGTGAGCTGTGAGATAATCCCACACTCCTTCAGATAGTCAGTAAATTCTCGACTTAGGTATTCTTCACCTCGATCAGAACGAAGTGCCTTGATATTTCGGCCTAGCTGATTTTGTACTTCATTCTTGAACTCTTTGAACTTGTCAAAAGATTCACTTTTATGTCTCATTAGATAGACATACCCATACCTACTGAAATCATCAGTAAAGGTAATGAAGTACTGATAGCCACCTCTGGCATGTTTACTAAATGGCCCACACACATCACTGTGTATAAGGTCAAGTAAACCTGAAGCCCTTTGACCTTTGTTAGAAAAAGGTGACTTCGTCATTTTACCCATTAAACAAGCCTTGCATGTATCAATCTCCTCATAGGAGAATGATCCCAGCAGTCCATGATCATGCAACCGCTTAATGCGTTTCTTGTTAATATGGCCTAAACGACTATGCCATAGCAAGGTGCTGTCATCAGCATACTTGGCTTTCTTAATATCAATCGCGTGTATAGAACATTCCATGTCCAACATGAATAACCCATTATTAATTGAACCAGTAGCATAAACTATATTATCAAGAGATAAAACACACTTTGAAATATTGCATTCAAAGGAAAACCCTTTCCTGACAAGAGCAGGAATAGAGATAATATTTTTAGTGATACTGGGAACAAAGTAACAACTGTTTAGTTCTAATACAAGCCCAGATGGCAAAGAGATGAAATAGTCTCCTACAGCAACAGCAGCAACCCGTGCCCCGTTTCCAACTCGTAGGTCCACCTCATGCTGTCCCACCTGCCTTCTTCTCTTGAGTTCCTGTACATTTGAACAAATGTGAACTCCACATGCAGTGTCCAACACCCATGACATAGAAGAAGATGAAACCATGACTTCCGTCACGTATATACCTGAGCCAGAAGCAAGGCTTCCCCTCTTGTCTCCTTGGAGCGCTTTACAGTCCTTTTTCCAGTGACCCAGCTGGCCACAGTGGAAACACCTGTATTCCTTGGACCGCTTAACCTTCTGCTTCAGAGCCTTGCTGTAACTCTTGACAGGGGTCTTGCCCTTCTTCCCCTTCTTCTTGTTCCTCGAAGGAACCATCAAGACAGAGGTTGAAGGCTTACCCTTCAGAGTTTCCTCAGTAGTCAAGAGCATATTCAGCAGCTCTGCCGGAGTACAATCGATTTTGTTCATATTAAAGTTAATAATGAACGCATCGAAAGAAGGCGGAAGAGACTGCAGAATAATGTCTACAGCAAGCTCCTGGTTGATGGTATGCCCCAGTTTTTCTAGAGCCTCCTTGTGCCCAATCATCTTGAGCACGTGAGCTCCCACTGGGCTCCCTTCAGCCAGTTTGCTCTGAAAGAACAGCTTTGTCAAATTATAGCGTTCTGTCCTCGCCTGTGCAGCATACAGCATCTTGAGGTTTGCTATCATGTCTATGGCAGACATATCCTCATGCTGACGCTGCAGCGGTGGCGTCATAGACGCCAGCATCAGGCAAGCGACATCAATGCTATCATTGACGTGCTTTTCATAGGCTTCCCGAACCGCCCTTGCGGCGTTCGGAGCGGGCTGAGGCGGTATCGCCGTCTCGAGGACATACAGTTTCCTCTCTGCCTTAAGAACTATCTTAAGGTGTCCGAACCAGTCTGAGAAGTTCGGCCCAGCAAACTTCTCTCTTTCCAGTAGGGATCGCACATTGAAGCTCATGGTGTTCGTTGCTGCAGGTATCTACAACAATGCAAGAACAGCAAGGTCAGTATCAATGTTAAGAATCAATCAGGACTTAAGAAAGATTCTTTTTCTCACTATTTTATCTGGCTGAAAAATCCAGCAAAACAGCCCGAAAGAGTAGTACTCTTTTAGTGAGATGGGATCCAGATTTCATACTTGGTCTCCGCGTCCCGCTCAGGCGAGATAAGATGCACAGAGAGTACAAGCACTAATCTCTGGTAGGCAGTCCCTGCCAATCGCCTACCTGTGCGATTCCCCTTCATCTGGGCAATCCAGCAGACTGTGCCAACTGAGTTGGTACAACACAATCTCTGACCCCACAGATGGCTGCCTCCATGCGCTACCATATGCGCCACATATGTAGCCTACATGGTCAAGCTGACCCGACCTACTCCCTGGACCACCACGTGCTATGCTGAGCAACGAGAAGCGATAAATCCCTTCTCTGTAACACGCAGGTGTAATCCCGCACCGTCTGAAGATAGATGGATGTGCCCACTGAGTGGGTACAACACGGCTCCAACGATAATCAGAACAGTGAGGTTTCGCGTCAGAAGGCATACGAGCTTGATATTTTAGCGTTGGATTTTAACGGTCTTTTATCTTCTTCACTATCATGCAATTCCTATGGTGATAGCAGAAGATAAATAAATCATGCTGTTCTACTTATTAAACAATAAAAGAAAGCATGAATCTTATGTGGTAAAAGCCCATAGCCCTAGTAAGACCTTAAGAACTTAAGTCTTCACTTGCTTTTCTTCATGGGGCTTTTGCTGCTCATCTGGCCCAAACCAGGGCCAAAGCGCCATCTGCAGCTCAGGTGCGCCCACCAGGTAAATGCGCCTGGTCCCAGAGTCGAACCCTGGACCTCCCACCTGGTCTAGCCACTGCTGCATGCGCCTCTGCCAAGTGTGCTCTGTGCTCTTGTCTGATTAATTTACAAATTAATCTATCTAGACAAGATTGACTCGCAGGTCAATTACATTTTATAAATTAAATGCAATGTGATGCGCAGATCACAATAAAATTAATTTACAACTTTTAACCAGGCACGCAGGCCCCAGCACAGCACACATTTAACATGGGCAGCCCACATAAGAATAAATAAACATGCATATGGCATCATACATCATTTGATCCAATCATGAAAAATAAAATTTTTGAAAAATCCCATTGAGATCAATTTTATTTTTCCTTATGTGCCCTATAACCTTACAACGGTCCATTACTAGGGATCCACTCATCCAACCTAGTCAGATCCACTGCCCTTGCATGCACCAAGTCCTAACTGACTTGAGTCGACCAAAAGGTCAACCATGCATGCGCCAGGGCTGAACAACCACAATGAGGTCTGGCAAACGGGTGTGACCCCGGGCCTAACTCATGTGCGTTCATAGGTTGTCTCAATTAGACATCGCTACACGCCTGTCTGCAGTCGACCTATAGCCACCAGGTGCTTGCGCACAGGTGCTATCTGGTCAACCCATCAAGGCTGTCAGATGGTCTGATCAGACTGTCTGGATCTAACCTAGGGGATGACTTCAACCCTAGTAACCCGTCTAAGGGTTTACAGTAAGGACAGCTTAGATCTAGTGTGAATCGCGCATGTAATATAGTTTTTTGAGAAAACCAACAACATACAAGCGCCAGCAAAAAGGTAACCTTATACATGCGCCAAGGAGAAACAATGCAATGCATTTTCGCCACTTACATATGCAAGATGTATCGCATGTAACCTTAGATCTAATCATAAGTTCGCAAACAAGGATCACAAAATGACATAAGTAATCATAAAACATGCGTTAACCATGCTCTGATACCAATTGAAAGGTCCCCACAAGGGGGCGAAACCCTAACTCATAGGCGCATATGGGAATGAAAGCAGCGGAAAGGGGGTTTCTAGATCTTGCATGCTGTATGATTAACAAAATGAACCAATTGCAAATAGAAAAGGATCATACCATAGCCATTTCTAGATGGCGCCTTGGAAGCAAAGATCAAACTTGATCTTCTCCAGAGGTGACGCACACAGTTGATGTCGCCTACTCCCTTTGCGATCCTTGTGCTAGCAAGGCCCAAAGATGTCCTTGTCGAGTGGAAGGGAAGAGATGTCTTGGCTTGGCGATTCTTTTCTTCCTCCTCGTCGAGCTCTTCACCACCGTATGTTCTCTCGTCAAGAGCAAGAGACAAGGCGACTAACGAAAAGAGGAAAGGCGTGAACGTGAGAGAGAGTCACGTAAGAGAAGTGCTATCTAAAAATAGCATGCCACTTCTCTTCATGCGATCATGGGTTTACCCATTCGCAAACTCCACTTCACCCTTGAACCATGCGCTCATTCATGAGCCGGTTCACTTGAATTTGGTTCAATAACCAAATAAACCAAGCCATAAGTCCAGATCACATTAAAACCCTAAGGTACTTGATCTGACCGTTCATCTCCCGATGCTCCTGATCTCACCGATCCAGCATCCATTCTCTCAATCGAAGCTTACCGATCTCAAGCCCTAATCAATCAAACATGATCAGACTAGATCTCACTTACAATCAGAGATTAAATCCCTTTAAACTGAACCTGAACAATTCAGTCCACACGATCTGACTCAAGTAAGCCATATCATCAAATTGTGCGACCCTGAGGGTTTCCTTTAAATGTCGGTAACGATAACTCACGTTATCACGATCAGTGAGGGGTATCTAGCAACACATCACTGTCTCCCGATATAAAGAAAAGAGTCTTCCAAGACTACACCCAAAAACAGCACAAGTGTGAACCAACTCACAAGGCATGCATAAATCCTTTGCCACTGGATGTTCTTATTGGACAAGCGTGTCAAGCTTGTAACTCCAATATGATGAGCATGATTAGATCAGATGAACATAGTCACCTGGGTATGGCCATACACTATTCTCAATCATCTCATCCAGGGGGCCCCTTTAGAACATCACACTCCAATTAAGGAGACGGCAATCCTTTGTCTATCACTAGTGCCCTAACCTGACTCAAGCTCACCATCCAAGATAGCCTATAATCATTATGTTTCAAATGATATTGAACTAACTCAAAATAATGACAATCATCATTTAGAAAACACAAGTGATCTCAAGTCAGAGGAAATGTGCCACTTGTCGCAATCAAGGATTATTCACATTGTGACAAACAATTGAATATCCTAGTAGGGTCTGTCCAGTATTTCCAATGTACCCATGAGTCTACCTCTTATTCCATGCTCGAAGCATCCTATAAGATTAGAACACATATTAGTCTCAATCATATCAAGGCTGTCTCATGTTCACCAAGATATATCGACTAAGGACATTACAGCATGTCAGCCTAGCTGAACAGCTTTGAGACATTATTCAGAAGTACAATTATTGCAGTAGACAATATAACAACCTGAATAATAACCATGCCTTTATAAACATAAGAGTTTATTACATGATACTGATACAATCCCAAGGCCTCAAACATTAGCCTTAAGGGCATACCCCAACAATCTCCCACTTGCACTTAATCTAATGGTTGAGAAATCTCAAACCCATATTATTACAGTGCTTCTCATGCTTCTGCTGCGCCAGAGGCTTGGTAAGCGGGTCTGCCAGATTGTCATCTGTATGTACCTTGCAGACTTTGATCTCGCCACGATCTATGATCTCCCTGATCAAGTGAAACCGTCTCTGTATGTGCTTGGACTTCTGGTGCGACCGTGGTTCCTTTGCTTGTGCGATTGCTCCAGTGTTATCACAGAAGATAACCAAAGGATCTGCACTCGAAGGAACAACACCAAGTTCTCTCACGAACTTACGAATCCACACTGCCTCCTTGGATGCTTCCGAGGCTGCAACATACTCGGCTTCTGTTGTGGAATCAGCAACAGTTGACTGTTTGAAACTCTTCCACGCCACTGCTCCTCCATTCAAGCTAAAAACATAGCCTGATTGCGATCGGAAATCATCCTGGTCTGACTGGAACGAAGCGTCAGTATATCCTTCAATACTGAGTTCTTCCTGACCACCATATATCAAGAACATATCTTTGGTCCTCCGCAGATATTTTAAAATATTCTTGACTGCAATCCAGTGCGCCATACCTGGATTACTTTGGAACCGACTGGTCACGCTTAACCCGTAAGCAACGTCTGGGCGAGTACATAACATCGCATACATAATGGATCCAATAGCCGAAGCATAAGGCGTATTGTCCATTTCATCTTTCTCAGTCTGTGTTTGTGGACACTGACTCTTCGAAAGATTCAGACCATGTCTGACTGGAAGATATCCTCTTTTAGAATTCTCTAAATGAAATCTCTCCAGGACTTTATCGATGTAAGTACTCTGGCACAGCCCGAGAAGCCTCTTAGATCTATCCCTGTAGATCTTCACACCTAACACATAGGCTGCTTCTCCTAGATCTTTCATCTGGAAACATTTCCTTAACCATGCCTTTACGGCATGCATTTCAGGAATGTCATTTCCAATGATCAAGATATCATCGACGTAGAGGACTAGGAAAATAATCACGCTCCCACTAAACCTCTTATATACACACGGGTCATCCTCGTTCTTGATGAAACCAAACTCAGAGATTGATTCATCAAAACGAATATTCCAGCTTCTAGATGCTTGTTTAAGTCCATAAATAGACTTCTTTAACTTGCATATCTTATGACGATCTGATGGATTAGTGAAACCTTCTAGTTGTGTCATATACACATCCTCATCCAGATTTCCATTAAGGAAAGCTGTCTTCACATCCATTTGCCAAATCTCATAATCATAATATGCAGCTATCGCGAAAAGAATCCGAATAGACTTAAACATAGCTACAGGTGAGAAAGTTTCATCATAATCTATCCCGTAGATTTGTTTGAAACCTTTCGCAACTAGCCAGCCTTTATAGGTAACCACGTTACCATCCATGTCAATCTTCTTCTTGAAGATCCATTTACAGCCTATAGGGATAACTCCCGGAGGCGGATCAACCAAATCCCAAACTTGGTTATCTGACATGGAGTCCATCTCGGCGCGCATAGCTTCAAGCCATCTCGCTGACTCCGGTCCACTGACCGCATCCGCATAAGTGAGGGGTTCATCATTATCAATGATGTAGACTCCGTCATAGCGCTCAGGCTGTCGACGGATCCTTCCCGATCTTCGCGGTTCCCGTGATATCTGAGCCTCAGGTTGTTCAATAACCTGTTCTACCAGCTCAGGCTCATCCAACTGTGCTTGTGCACTTTGTCCTTCCTCTGGATTCTCATCCAGCTTTATTTCTCTCCCACTGGCCGCTTGCAGAAGAAACTCCTTCTCAAGAAATATAGCCGTCCGAGCAACAAATACCTTGTTCTCTTTGGGATCGTAGAAATAATAACCCTTAGTTTCCTTAGGGTAACCGACAAAGATACATTTGTCAGATCTGCTCTTTAGTTTCCCAGAGGCGAGCTTTTTGACATAAGCCTCGCAACCCCAGATCCTGATAAATGTCAAGCTCGGCTGTTTCCCATACCATAACTCATATGGCGTCTTAGAAACTGCCTTGGATGGCACTCGGTTTAGTACCTTTGCAGCTGTTTCCAGTGCAAATCCCCAAAAGGAGTAAGGTAGAGTAGCCTGACTCATCATAGAACGAACCATATCAAGTAACGTTCTATTTCTCCTTTCGGACACACCATTCCATTGCGGTGTTCCTGGCGGAGTGAGCTGTGAGATAATCCCACACTCCTTCAGATAGTCAGTAAATTCTCGACTTAGGTATTCTTCACCTCGATCAGAACGAAGTGCCTTGATATTTCGGCCTAGCTGATTTTGTACTTCATTCTTGAACTCTTTGAACTTGTCAAAAGATTCACTTTTATGTCTCATTAGATAGACATACCCATACCTACTGAAATCATCAGTAAAGGTAATGAAGTACTGATAGCCACCTCTGGCATGTTTACTAAATGGCCCACACACATCACTGTGTATAAGGTCAAGTAAACCTGAAGCCCTTTGACCTTTGTTAGAAAAAGGTGACTTCGTCATTTTACCCATTAAACAAGCCTTGCATGTATCAATCTCCTCATAGGAGAATGATCCCAGCAGTCCATGATCATGCAACCGCTTAATGCGTTTCTTGTTAATATGGCCTAAATGACTATGCCATAGCAAGGTGCTGTCATCAGCATACTTGGCTTTCTTAATATCAATCGCGTGTATAGAACATTCCATGTCCAACATGAATAACCCATTATTAATTGAACCAGTAGCATAAACTATATTATCAAGAGATAAAACACACTTTGAAATATTGCATTCAAAGGAAAACCCTTTCCTGACAAGAGCAGGAATAGAGATAATATTTTTAGTGATACTGGGAACAAAGTAACAACTGTTTAGTTCTAATACAAGCCCAGATGGCAAAGAGATGAAATAGTCTCCTACAGCAACAGCAGCAACCCGTGCCCCGTTTCCAACTCGTAGGTCCACCTCATGCTGTCCCACCTGCCTTCTTCTCTTGAGTTCCTGTACATTTGAACAAATGTGAACTCCACATGCAGTGTCCAACACCCATGACATAGAAGAAGATGAAACCATGACTTCCGTCACGTATATACCTGAGCCAGAAGCAAGGCTTCCCCTCTTGTCTCCTTGGAGCGCTTTACAGTCCTTTTTCCAGTGACCCAGCTGGCCACAGTGGAAACACCTGTATTCCTTGGACCGCTTAACCTTCTGCTTCAGAGCCTTGCTGTAACTCTTGACAGGGGTCTTGCCCTTCTTCCCCTTCTTCTTGTTCCTCGAAGGAACCATCAAGACAGAGGTTGAAGGCTTACCCTTCAGAGTTTCCTCAGTAGTCAAGAGCATATTCAGCAGCTCTGCCGGAGTACAATCGATTTTGTTCATATTAAAGTTAATAATGAACGCATCGAAAGAAGGCGGAAGAGACTGCAGAATAATGTCTACAGCAAGCTCCTGGTTGATGGTATGCCCCAGTTTTTCTAGAGCCTCCTTGTGCCCAATCATCTTGAGCACGTGAGCTCCCACTGGGCTCCCTTCAGCCAGTTTGCTCTGAAAGAACAGCTTTGTCAAATTATAGCGTTCTGTCCTCGCCTGTGCAGCATACAGCATCTTGAGGTTTGCTATCATGTCTATGGCAGACATATCCTCATGCTGACGCTGCAGCGGTGGCGTCATAGACGCCAGCATCAGGCAAGCGACATCAATGCTATCATTGACGTGCTTTTCATAGGCTTCCCGAACCGCCCTTGCGGCGTTCGGAGCGGGCTGAGGCGGTATCGCCGTCTCGAGGACATACAGTTTCCTCTCTGCCTTAAGAACTATCTTAAGGTGTCCGAACCAGTCTGAGAAGTTCGGCCCAGCAAACTTCTCTCTTTCCAGTAGGGATCGCACATTGAAGCTCATGGTGTTCGTTGCTGCAGGTATCTACAACAATGCAAGAACAGCAAGGTCAGTATCAATGTTAAGAATCAATCAGGACTTAAGAAAGATTCTTTTTCTCACTATTTTATCTGGCTGAAAAATCCAGCAAAACAGCCCGAAAGAGTAGTACTCTTTTAGTGAGATGGGATCCAGATTTCATACTTGGTCTCCGCGTCCCGCTCAGGCGAGATAAGATGCACAGAGAGTACAAGCACTAATCTCTGGTAGGCAGTCCCTGCCAATCGCCTACCTGTGCGATTCCCCTTCATCTGGGCAATCCAGCAGACTGTGCCAACTGAGTTGGTACAACACAATCTCTGACCCCACAGATGGCTGCCTCCATGCGCTACCATATGCGCCACATATGTAGCCTACATGGTCAAGCTGACCCGACCTACTCCCTGGACCACCACGTGCTATGCTGAGCAACGAGAAGCGATAAATCCCTTCTCTGTAACACGCAGGTGTAATCCCGCACCGTCTGAAGATAGATGGATGTGCCCACTGAGTGGGTACAACACGGCTCCAACGATAATCAGAACAGTGAGGTTTCGCGTCAGAAGGCATACGAGCTTGATATTTTAGCGTTGGATTTTAACGGTCTTTTATCTTCTTTACTATCATGCAATTCCTATGGTGATAGCAGAAGATAAATAAATCATGCTGTTCTACTTATTAAACAATAAAAGAAAGCATGAATCTTATGTGGTAAAAGCCCATAGCCCTAGTAAGACCTTAAGAACTTAAGTCTTCACTTGCTTTTCTTCATGGGGCTTTTGCTGCTCATCTGGCCCAAACCAGGGCCAAAGCGCCATCTGCAGCTCAGGTGCGCCCACCAGGTAAATGCGCCTGGTCCCAGAGTCGAACCCTGGACCTCCCACCTGGTCTAGCCACTGCTGCATGCGCCTCTGCCAAGTGTGCTCTGTGCTCTTGTCTGATTAATTTACAAATTAATCTATCTAGACAAGATTGACTCGCAGGTCAATTACATTTTATAAATTAAATGCAATGTGATGCGCAGATCACAATAAAATTAATTTACAACTTTTAACCAGGCACGCAGGCCCCAGCACAGCACACATTTAACATGGGCAGCCCACATAAGAATAAATAAACATGCATATGGCATCATACATCATTTGATCCAATCATGAAAAATAAAATTTTTGAAAAATCCCATTGAGATCAATTTTATTTTTCCTTATGTGCCCTATAACCTTACAACGGTCCATTACTAGGGATCCACTCATCCAACCTAGTCAGATCCACTGCCCTTGCATGCACCAAGTCCTAACTGACTTGAGTCGACCAAAAGGTCAACCATGCATGCGCCAGGGCTGAACAACCACAATGAGGTCTGGCAAACGGGTGTGACCCCGGGCCTAACTCATGTGCGTTCATAGGTTGTCTCAATCAGACATCGCTACACGCCTGTCTGCAGTCGACCTATAGCCACCAGGTGCTTGCGCACAGGTGCTATCTGGTCAACCCATCAAGGCTGTCAGATGGTCTGATCAGACTGTCTGGATCTAACCTAGGGGATGACTTCAACCCTAGTAACCCGTCTAAGGGTTTACAGTAAGGACAGCTTAGATCTAGTGTGAATCGCGCATGTAATATAGTTTTTTGAGAAAACCAACAACATACAAGCGCCAACAAAAAGGTAACCTTATACATGCGCCAAGGAGAAACAATGCAATGCATTTTCGCCACTTACATATACAAGATGTATCGCATGTAACCTTAGATCTAATCATAAGTTCGCAAACAAGGATCACAAAATGGCATAAGTAATCATAAAACATGCGTTAACCATGCTCTGATACCAATTGAATGGTCCCCACAAGGGGGCGAAACCCTAACTCATAGGCGCATATGGGAATGAAAGCAACGGAAAGGGGGTTTCTAGATCTTGCATGCTGTATGATTAACAAAATGAACCAATTGCAAATAGAAAAGGATCATACCATAGCCATTTCTAGATGGCGCCTTGGAAGCAAAGATCAAACTTGATCTTCTCCAGAGGTGACGCACACAGTTGATGTCGCCTACTCCCTTTGCGATCCTTGTGCTAGCAAGGCCCAAAGATGTCCTTGTGGAGTGGAAGGGAAGAGATGTCTTGGCTTGGCGATTCTTTTCTTCCTCCTCGTCGAGCTCTTCACCACCGTATGTTCTCTCGTCAAGAGCAAGAGACAAGGCGACTAACGAAAAGAGGAAAGGCGTGAACGTGAGAGAGAGTCACATAAGAGAAGTGCTATCTAAAAATAGCATGCCACTTCTCTTCATGCGATCATGGGTTTACCCATTCGCAAACTCCACTTCACCCTTGAACCATGCGCTCATTCATGAGCCGGTTCACTTGAATTTGGTTCAATAACCAAATAAACCAAGCCATAAGTCCAGATCACATTAAAACCCTAAGGTACTTGATCTGACCGTTCATCTCCCGATGCTCCTGATCTCACCGATCCAGCATCCATTCTCTCAATCGAAGCTTACCGATCTCAAGCCCTAATCAATCAAACATGATCAGACTAGATCTCACTTACAATCAGAGATTAAATCCCTTTAAACTGAACCTGAACAATTCAGTCCACACGATCTGACTCAAGTAAGCCATATCATCAAATTGTGCGACCCTGAGGGTTTCCTTTAAATGTCGGTAACGATAACTCACGTTATCACGATCAGTGAGGGGTATCTAGCAACACATCACTGTCTCCCGATATAAAGAAAAGAGTCTTCCAAGACTACACCCAAAAACAGCACAAGTGTGAACCAACTCACAAGGCATGCATAAATCCTTTGCCACTGGATGTTCTTATTGGACAAGCGTGTCAAGCTTGTAACTCCAATATGATGAGCATGATTAGATCAGATGAACATAGTCACCTGGGTATGGCCATACACTCTTCTCAATCATCTCATCCAGGGGGCCCCTTTAGAACATCACACTCCAATTAAGGAGACGGCAATCCTTTGTCTATCACTAGTGCCCTAACCTGACTCAAGCTCACCATCCAAGATAGCCTATAATCATTATGTTTCAAATGATATTGAACTAACTCAAAATAATGACAATCATCATTTAGAAAACACAAGTGATCTCAAGTCAGAGGAAATGTGCCACTTGTCGCAATCAAGGATTATTCACATTGTGACAAACAATTGAATATCCTAGTAGGGTCTGTCCAGTACATCCAATGTACCCATGAGTCTACCTCTTATTCCATGCTTGAAGCATCCTATAAGATTAGAACACATATTAGTCTCAATCATATCAAGGCTGTCTCATGTTCACCAAGATATATCGACTAAGGACATTACAGCATGTCAGCCTAGCTGAACAGCTTTGAGACATTATTCAGAAGTACAATTATTGCAGCAGACAATATAACAACCTGAATAATAACCATGCCTTTATAAACATAAGAGTTTATTACATGATACTGATACAATCCCAAGGCCTCAAACATTAGCCTTAAGGGCATACCCCAACAGGTTCACCCGTGCTTCTGTGGCTACAGCCCTATACCAGTAAACTTCACAGCTAGGTGAACCCGGGCGGGTTCACCCGTATTTCATCATGCTTTCACCCAAAATTAGGGCACCGCGCACGAGTTCCGCCGCCGCCACCCGATCTCGCCGACTTCTCCGCCGATCGCGCCGCTAGATAACCTTATCAATCCGCGAAGGAAGTCCTCAAGGTTTCGATCCAGGTTTCCCCTTTGTTCAGACGTATTTCCTCTTCAATCGATTCTAGATTCTGGACTTCTGTCGCCTGCTCTCTGAGTTCTTTTTTTAGCCGATCCGCCACCGCCTTTGTGTTTCCTCGTACTTCCGGCCGGATCTTCTCAACTCCAAGTTCGCCTGCCACTTCCTACCTTCTCTAGCCACCATGCCTCCGCGAACAAAGGCCATGGCTCCCAAGAGGACCGCGCGACTGACGCAAACCTTCTCCGACTCGTCTGCCACCGATGACGACGTGTATGAGCCATCGCAGACTCCTGCATCCTTCCGGCCATCTGCAACCACACTAGGTTCTTCATTGTCGCGTCATGGACACATGCCTACCAGCCGACCTCAGCCCTACGCGTCTCTCCCCCGAACGAGTTCGGGATCATCTTTCACAATGCCGGGCAAGAGGAGCGTTATCAGACGCTGCGTCAACGCTGAGTGCTTAACACGAGATACCTTGACAGAGGCACATTGCAGATGCTTGGGCTAAGAGAAGACGTTGACATGATGTATGCAGCAGTTGGGTGGGAACAGTTCCAGCGCTTATTCTCTCCCACTTACGTTGGCGTCACACTGGAGTTTCTGAGTTCCTTGGATGTGAAAGCAGATCCGATACTTGAGGATAACCCAGGCCGCTGGACCTTCCATCTTGGTAACATCGAACACACCCTTACTCTTTCACAATTGCGCAGCATTTATGGTTTTCCTGAACCGGGTGTACGCAAGGTCCCTACCGAGTCAAGTGAGCAGGGCTTCGAGTGCGCAATTACCAATGAACACAACTACTCTACTCGCATGGCCCGTGCATCCAATCTTTGCAACCCGGTCATCAAGTATGTCCACTACGTGTTGGCCCATACCCTCTTTGGCTGTGGTGAGAGCGACGGCATGGTTCGACAGACAGAGTTATTCTATCTCTGGTGCATGCTCCACGGTTTCCGTGTGGACTCTAGGTACTATTTGGCAAAATAGTTCAGCCGCGTCGCCCGTTCTTTGAAGGGGGCGATTGTGATTGGCGGTTTGATCACCCCTTTGGCAGTTTCCATGGGTGTCATCCCATACGGCACATTAGAGGCTACCGACAACAACAGGCTTGAGATCGAGTCCTGTGTCACCATGAAGCTGATTATTTGCAAAGGAGACTCTTATTGTATGACATTTAAAGGGAGCCCATTTTGCGTGCCCTTACCGAACCCAGAGCGCACCACTGTGCGTGTGCGATGGAACTGGCGTATCCAGCCAACTGAAGATCCACAGCCTGACCCCGTTGACACCGCACCACCAGCACCAGGCGCATTTTCCTTCTGTGGCACTTCACGGTCTGACTCTATGATGTCTGTATTGCAGGAGATTAGAGAGGGGCAACTTCACCAGCGTGAAGTTATAGACCATATGGATACCATCATCTCCTACATTCAGCAGGACTATTCTATTTGATGGGAGTCTATGGAGGTACACATGTAAAGACAGCACAAAATGATAGGATCGGTGTGGGAGAAGCTAACTACTATGGATGAGCGCCTCGCCTTCATCAATGAGGAGAACGTGGCTCGCATGGACATCTCTTCTGACGAGGGGGTCGAGCCTAACCACAGTGCACGCGGGAAGAGCAAAAGCTCCTGGGCTTCTGGCTCTCACTCGCGCAAGCGGAGGTAGCTTCCCATCAGCATCATCATCCATTCCTCTCACATCATGGTATTGCATAGAGGACTATGCAAACTTTTAGAATGGGTGAGATTTCTTTACTCCGATTCCTTCTTTCTTTCTTCATGTGGATATGACTTGTTGTGTTTTGGATTGATACTTTTATTATGTGATGGATATTATGTGGCATTGTACCTTACATGCCATTATATTCGGGGGCCTGATCCACATCTTCAGGCCCCACCTTGTGACTGTATGACATTACTTTCTTGCTTGTATCCGTACTCTATTATGATGATTATGTTTTTTATATATGCTGTGTGAAATTTTTCCATGAGTTTGCATGTGTATGAATTGTCCTATGATAGCTATTTCAAAATATTGAGTTGAATGCATAATTCGTTAGGAATAATCAAAGATTGTTGATAATACCTCCTTGTTAGAAATCCTTTTTGATCATGTCCATTTATTCTATGATTTTGAAATTTTGTGATTTGGATTGGTTTGAGTTGTTCATTAGTGGGTCAAACATTTATATGATTGTTTAATCAACTCAAGCTTGCAACTTACATGAGAATTGTATTGAGATACATATTCAGTTAGTTATTCTTTTAATTCCTTTCAGTTGTTGGGGAGACACTGCATTTGTTAGAAAGGATATGTTATCAACTGCTGAGCATGAAATAAAAAAATCAAATAAAATAAAAAATAAAAATAAAAATAAATATCGCTCACCCTTAGATTCCTCTACTTGGCACTGCGCAAAATTGATAGTGGTACCGAAGAACATGAGTTGAAATCTAAGAGATGTGAAATAAAAATAATAAAAAGAGACTCCTCTACTTTGCATTACGAAAAATTGGCAATGATACCTAAGGTTATGAGTTGAAGTCTATTGCAATAATCAGTGTATCATACCTTGATGAAATATTTGAGTTAACCCCAATGATTTGACTAGGAAGGATTTGAATTGCATGAGTGTTGTGTGTAGGCTTGATTGAATCCTATGTTTGCTGCTTACTAGGTTGTTTGGCTTCTAGTTATCGTGGGACCAAACTATTGAACACTTAAAACAACCATTTACTTGATTTCTCCTGATTAGATCTTGGATTGTCATTGAATGTTTTTCTAATTTGGATGTATATCTCAACACAAAACATTGCTCTTATACCCATCTTGTATTTCATCTTATTTTATTACTTGAGGACAAGCAAAGATTTAAGTCTGGAGTATTTTGATGCCTTGTATTTTAGTAGTAATTTTCCTTTATATTTCATGTTAAATCTAGGCTTATTTTGATAGTTTTACACTCTTTTAAGGCTTATTTGCTTAAAAGCTTTGGAGTCTTCACTTTTTCGTGTTTTTGTGAAATTTTAGGCAAAATCACCCATTTTCGACATCTTTTGATGATTCTAAGGCCATAGGGTGATTTCTTATACGAAGATGAAGCTACACGTCAAATTTGGGCTCAAACAGAGTTAGCCTGAAAAATACGGCCAGGTGAACCCCACGCACGTTCGCCAGCCAGCAGAAACCTCACCGAGAGCTTCACGACCGGGTGAACCCCACGGGGTTCACTAATATTCCTTTAGGCCGAAACCACCAAGAGCAAAGCACAACCAGGTGAACCCGGCGGGTTTCACCTGTGCTTTCTTCTGTCGAGAACTGCATAGAGGGAATCACGGCCAGGTGAACCCGGTGAGGTTCACCCATGATTCTGACCCAGGCGATGATGAGTCCGAGTTCCACTCGGATTTTTAGTGATTTCTGACCCGTTTGAAGTCCGAATTTGGCAAGTAGGACTCTATTGAAAGCTCTTTTGAAGGAGAATGCAGAGGATATAAAAGTCCCAATTTCCATGAACTAATCATCGAGTAATCACGCGATGAAGTGGTGAGGGCGGAAGAGCACGGCGGAAAGAGGAGTTCGAGGCGATTTTCGGAGATCTGATCATCAGAATGCTTCGATTCTTCAGGACTTGTTTCGGTTTATCTTCTCCTATCCCTTAGAAACTCTTCGTTGTGATTTTCCCATGTTAAAAGAGAGATTTTTGAGTGTTTCAATGAGGATTGTAGCGTAAACCCTATTTCGGGGCTTGGTTGAAGCTAGTTGACGATTCTTGATCACGAAACATGTTTTAGTTCTTTTATTTGGATTGCATTGTGAGCATATTTTACTTTGATGTGCTTATCTCTTTATTTTACCTTGGCCGAGTATTATCATGTGTTATCCTTTACGATTCATGCTGAGAGGAGGATCGTAATGGCGGAATCTCTTAGTAAAACTTGCAAGACCTCGACACGAGAGTGCTTGGTCTTCGCTCGAGGGTTTCATAATCTTCCACGGAACTCATTGGGTTCGTCTAAAATGATCCACCGCGAGAGTAGGAGATCGTCTTAGTTGAACACCGGGGTGTACACTCGAGACAGGGCACCTTGTACCCTAGGGATAGATTCCTTGTGCAAGATCATTAATCCAAATAACTGATATCTTTAAGCGCGATTAAGATCGTCATCGTGGTGGAAACTGTAGCCCTGATATCTCTCTCATATTTACTCTCTATCGACGTAGTTGTGATTTCTTGTTTTCGATTTTAGTTCTCAAAACCCTGTTTCGATTTGCCTAGCTATTAAAACTTGGATTTTCTAGTACTCAACCTTGTTCCCTGTGGGATTCGACATCTTTTATATTACTTCGACATAACCGTGCACTTGTGGGTCGTGTCAGTAGGTTAACTAATATCAACAATCATAAAATTGTCACTTTAATTGACATCAATTCCATATGACTTAATCTATGGGATGTGCCGAACAATAGATCACATTGATACTCAAATACTTATTCTTTGTCTATGTTCAATTAACATGTTCTTAACATGTTCAAATACTTCTTCTTGTGATTCTCGTTGTTTGTTCCACTTCATCTCCACCTTGACCACGAGCACACGCAATGGCCTAAGGCAAAATCTTTATCTTATTTTGATATATTAATAATGATTCACCTAATTCATGGAAAAAGTGGTTGATATCAAATAGATTCTATTGGTAATTGCATCATCAATCTACTTGACATCCTTGTGATAACTCTTTTTGTAATGCATCAGAGATGTGGGACTCTTCATAGTTTTAATATAATTATAGCCAATTTTGCTTATTTAAATTTCTCTATCACAGTTCTGTTACAAGTCATTATATCTCAACAACTTGCGAACAAAATGAGCTAGATCTTGTTTATGTTGAAAGTATTTTACAAGGACAAGTGCATATTCAAATTTAATTAAATTTTATTTATCATTTCTGATAAATTATAGGAAAACTTATACCAACAAGAGTAATTATTTTAAAGAATCAAACAAAAGTCATTAAAGAAATTTCAAACCTTATTTCTCTTTCTAGTGTTTTTTTAGAGGAAAACTTGCTCTCCGAAGAGTTGAATCTCTCATCAGAAGCATTCATAAGATTACGCATATGTTTGGGATATTCTTGTCATTTTTTTATTTTATTATCAAATTTGATACAAAATATATAAATGAGAAATGTCATGTGCTTTATAATCTCATATGCTCTTGCTTGACAGATTTGATCTTCAAAAAGTATGTTCCATTCAATGAAATGGCTTCTTCTTTGCATGGATCCTTGGAGGTGAAATAAGATTATATTTTTTTGTTTTGCTAAACCTATTCGATAATATAATTAATCATGTATGGTGTTGACAATAAAATTTTGTGGGATAGATCCTCTATTTTTAGGCACCATTATGTGGCAATAAGTGTCTCTTGTAGCATGAGAAGGGTTGTTGATGTAGAACCAATTTGAAATTACCAAACCAATTTCTAGCATTTTATTTTTGTATATGCAACATTGATTCATGTTTGTTTGTTTGCTTCCAAAGAGAAGACTATAGGTAGATATCGATGATGCATGACTAACTGTACTTTATCTTAATGATTAGACATAATTAAGAGATTGTTAGTGTTTATTGGAAATTAAAGAGTTTTTCCCATTTGTATTTAGATTATGCTCAGTGAAGATCCATAGAACATCGTTGTTGTTTGATGTGATCCGAAAGGACACACTTTTAAAGACAAGTAGGTAGACTCGTTTCAGGGGTCGCGGCCAAAGGTATTGGCATACAGGGCTATTGTCACTCCCTGGCATGGCTCCAAAAACTTGTTGTCCCTAACTTATAGTGTCCGCAAGTGCACGGATACTTGAAGTAATAAAGAAAATATCGATCCCACAGAGACCTTATTGTTAAGTACCAAATAATTGATTTCTCACTAGCTAAGCAAACTGAATATAATGGAAGTAAACTATGCAAGAAAAGTACGCTAAAAGATAATCAGAGAGAGAACTGAGACTAGGGTTTCATCCATCTTGATTTCAATGACTAGATATGAATAAAAGGTCATCAGTCAAATCTTGTTATGATAAAGACTTAATTTACTTCATAAAGGGATTATCTCACTTTCGTGCAGACAATCATGCAGGGACCAATCCTCACTTTCACGCAAGATTTATGCCAGGCTAATGATAAGTAAATCATCAATCAAAGAACTCAAAGATCACTTTCGTGCATCCGAATTCTAAGTTGATTGTCTGAAGCGGAATCTCAATGACGACTTTCGTGCATCCGAGACTCAACACAAGTTCTACCTATGGTTCTCCAACGTTTCGATCCTCACTTTCGTGCAAGATCTCCACGTTTGACACACTAACTTAACCCTAGTTTCATAATTATCAACATGGCAATTACATTACTAAAATAAAGAAATAAGAATTTTAACCTAATTTCTTACGGTGAGTTCCTATTTATCAATTTTAGGGTTCCAATTCTCAAGCAAGTCACCTTTCGGTCCTTATTGCGAGAACTCTAAACATGATGACAAGAAGTAAACGAAGGAGAATTTTAGAACAATAATCACATAGGTAAAATTATCATGGCAAAATCATCTTGACGAAATAAAAAGTATCTAATCATTAAAAATCAAAGGGATTACACCCCATGTCCCAAAATATGTTTAAGCTTGCATAGAGAAGAAAATACAATAATTCATAGTTCAGAACGATCAGAAATCGAAGGGAAAAAAGGTTTTAGGAAAATACACCACGGCTGTAATACAAATTACAACCATATTTTGCTATGAATAGTGGCGGCGCAACTTCTTTCCTTGATTCCTCCTCCGTCCGATCTCCTCTTGCTCTAAAATTTCTGTGGTGTCCTCTTCTCCTCCAGGCGAAGCTTCTGCGTGAAAATCACGACCTGAGGTGGTCTCTACGCCTCTCGGCGTGAGGACGAACCCTAGACGCCTCTCTATCGATTGCTCCCTCGATACTAGATAAAAATTTGTTCTTTCACTTCGTGTGTCTTCTCCTCTTAAACACGAGTCAGTAGCAACTTTCGGATCTCAATTTGGAGCTCTGGATCAAAAGTTATGGTTCGCGCAAGTTTCGGGCTCATAAAAATCGCGTTTTGGAATGGAAATTACGGCCGTAAAATAGTTTAGGCAGTGCCGTATTGTGGTTCTGTGAACCCTGTGTCAAAATTATGGGCCGTAAAATACTTCTCAACCATGCCGTAAAATCAGACGAGTTCTCTAGTCTGAATTGCCTAGGAAATACGGCCCGTGAGTTAGTTTACGGCAGTGCTGTAATTTCAGCAATAGTTTCTGTTCTGAAAGTGCTCCAAAATACGACGATGTAAAATCTTACCGCAGTGCTGTATTTTTCACACAATCTTCTGATCTGAAGTTTTCCCAAATTACGGCAGGTGCTCCGATATTACGGTAACGTATGGAAATACGGTACCGTAATATAGATTACGGCACTACCGTATTTTGGTGAGTTACTCCGTTTTGCATGAAATTTGTCGGGTGATCTCCTCTTGATGATGGTAACTCTTCTATGTTTTCAATTTTGCTTGAAAACGCTTCAAAATAGTGCTTTTTTACCTGAAAGTCATGAAAAACCAAAATAGAAGTAGATTTTGCAATATTTGATAAATTCGGCATAAAAACAAGCAAAAGATCTTCAATTGAGCATGAAAAGATATATAAAATGATACAAAATATACTGTATATTTTGGTATCATCATTGTTGACATTGAAAATAAAATATTCATGTAGATTTAGATCCTTGTTATTAACATAGGGCAACTGTAAACTCATGGTGAAACAATTTGCTAAAAAAAAATATAGTCTCGTTAAATTATTACCTAATCTATGAATTATTGGTGGCATCAATGTTAAATTTTTACATAGATATTAGGCAAGATTATGTGTAAATCATAGTCTTTCCCCAATAGTGATACAACATGGAAGCCTATGGGGATATTGCATGTGAATGTTGCTTAGGCATTTCATCTTGTCAAGTTGGCTTTTCTTATTAAATTTGATCCCTATCTTTTCCTCGGCTTCAGCATAGAGAGATTGCCTTAAAAATGACCCGAAATAAAACCCCATTTATTTAGCCTCTAGTAATTAAAAATACCCTCTAGTTCTTACATCATAAGCTATTCTTACAAGATAAGAAATACATGAGATTGATTGTCAAACTAAACTTTTAGATGAGATTTGAATTATCTAAAGAGAGATTCACTTTCTAACTTGTCAATTCAATAGGATAATGATAATCTAAATTCTCATAATCGCAAATAGGGTAGCAAATCATGCTAGATATACAAGTTCCTATAAATTTTAATTAGAAAATTGACCTCAACACCTGGCCAAAATTTTGTATGTGGATGTGAAATAAATAATTTTCTTTAGTATAGGAAGAGGGACAACATCAACTAAGATCTTTACCTTAATATTGTGTTTAGTAGGAAGGATAGAAAATTAGAAGGAAAGGAAATAAGAAGGAAGGGAAAGTACAGAGGAAGGAAAGTAAAAAAAATTTTCCCTCCTTGAGTTTGTTGGGGTCACTTTTGGTCATGTTTAATATGTTTGACATTTTCAAATTCACCATATAAAAATAATGTTTTTTTTTGTTTAATAGGTTCTGGCTTCCAATGATCACATGCACTCATTGTTAATTACCCCTAAAATCAGGGCACCTTTGATTGAGATATCTATGTTATGAAATAAAATAAAATGGATGAACAGAATGATTCATTAAATATTAAAACAAAGATACAAGATGAGCTCAGAAAGAAAAAATGACAAAGTGAAAAAGTCTTCGTCAACTTGAATGATTTGTATCTGCCAAATATTAGTTGTAGATATGTAAATATTAGTTGGGTTGTAATTAGATGTAAATATATTCTTTCGTATTAAACCCATATCCGTTTAGGGATTTGTATAAAAGGAAATCAAAGCTGCTTAAGAGAGGCTGACTTTGAGGTTCAAAATTGTGACATGGTATCAGAGCTAGGTCGCAATTAATTTTTGGCAATCAATTTTTATTTGTGGAATTTCGGAATTCAGTTGCGGCGAGCGATTTTGGTGATTTCGTGATTTTCTTGACGGTGACATCTCTTCGGTGAGGCTTCGTCGAAATTTCTCTTCGGCAAGGAGGCAAGTGACAGTAGGCGGCTGTTAGCGATAGCAGTGTTCAAAGGAATTTCTCTTCGACAAGGTTTTAGTGGAATTTCTTGATTTTTTGGCAACAACGAATTTTGGCGTCGCCTGAGAGATTTTGATGTTTAGTGATCTTCAGCGGATTGAGATTTTGGGCAAAATTTACGCTTATAGCGTTAATTTATGATTCTGGTGTTCGGTGGATTTCGGTGTTCTTCTTTGACATCTCATTTTCTGGAGTCTTTGGCGTCGACGTTTTTTAGCAGCGTGATCAAATTTCACCTGCGGGCGTGGAGTAGGCGGAAATCAGGATTTGTGGACTCTGCATCTGGAATTAGGAGTCTGATTCATCTGATTCTTTGGAGGCAGCGATTTATCTTTGGCAGATTCATGGACTTCAGCGGTGAGTGAAATTGGCTGACGTTGGCGTGTGTTTCCCCAGCGGCGAATGGCGCACGAACGTCGAATGCAGTCGACGTTCGCGAGAGGAAAACGAACGCGCTGAGGCATTTGGTTCGAGGCGAGCGAGGCAATTTTGACCTAGTCAAAATTGAATTCGCTAATTTTTTATTTTGAGCAACGACGTTAATTTTGACTCCGGACAAAATTAATTTGGGGCAAAAATTCAAATCGAGGACTACAGCGCGAACTTCAATTTGGCAGATTTTCGCTTTGACGAGCGTCATTGTGAAGACAACATCAATTTTCGATGTCATTCGGATTTTGGGAAATCAATTTCAGCAGTTGTGGGTATTCTTGTTTTCTCTTTGGTGGCCAGTGATTATTGATTAGACAATTTTTTTTGTAGTCATGTCAATGGAAACTTTGTCTATTAGATTTATAGGTAAAAACTATGCTGCATGGAAATTTTCAGTTTAGGATGTTTTTAAATGGAAAAGAGTTATGGGATCATATAGATGGGTCATCTTCTAGTTCTAAAAATGATATTGAATCTAGTAAATGGGAAGTGAATGATGCTAGGATTATTTCTTGGATCCTGGCATCAATTGAACCTCATATGGTGAATAATCTTCTATCATTTAGCCAAAGAGATGTGGGATAATTTGAAACGCATATTGAAGGGTCCCCTTCTAGGGGGAGCGCAAGCGGATAAAACCCCTTTCAAGAGGGGGGCCGAAAACCCTAAGAGTGGGTGGCGCATATTTCATTCAATCCATGAAGAAGCTAGGGTTTCAACTAGTCGCATGTTACATGTTCTCATGATCAACTTCGAACGATTGAATGGATAAGAGAGAATTCATACCATTGCCATGAGGATAGGACTCGGCTTGGAAGCTAGAGAACGATAGGGTTCTCCTCCAAAGTGTGCCACACACAAGAAGAAATTGGCCTACACCTTGTCGTCCTTGTGCTAGCAAGGCTTCAAGGTTCTTTGCCGTATGGAAGGGAGGGAAAATCTTGCTTGGCGAGACTCCTTTCTCTTGTTTTCGTCCTCGTGCTTCTTCCACCGAATTGGAGAAACCTTCACAAGAGAATTCGACAAGTGAGTAACCTCCCACACTAATGTGGAGGCGTTACACACAATCCACTTGAAACCGAATTCCAAAGATGGAAAGTATTGAAGGCTTAAGCGTTCACGCTAAGTGAACCAAGCCCTTAACTCACCTCACATGAACCATGCGCTCATCCATGAGCCGGTTCAATGTCGGTTTGGTCCAAGACCAATTAACCCAAGCCATATGGTCTAGATCACAATAAACCCTAAAGGTTCAAGATCCAACCGTTCATTTCTTGATGCTCCTGATCTCACCGATCTAGCATCATCTCTCTCGATCGAAGCTTACCGATCTCAAGCCCTAATCAATCAAACATGATCAGACCAGATCTCACTTACAATCAGAGATTAAATCCCTTTAAACTGAACCCAAACAATTCAATCCACACGATCTGACTCAAGTAAGCCATATCATCAAATTGTGCGACCCTGAGGGTTTCCTTTAAATGTCGGTAACGACAACTCACGTTATCACGATCAGTGAGGGGTATCTAGCAACACATCACTGTCTCCCGATATAAAGGAAAGAGTCTTCCAAGACTACTCCCAAATCACAGCTCAAGTGTGAATCTTCTTCACAAGGCATACATGTGTCCTTTGCCACTGGATGTTCTTATTGGACAAGCCTGTCAAGCTTGTAACTCCAATATGATGAGCATGATTAGATCAGATGAACATAGTCACCTGGGTATGGCCATACACTATCTCAATCATCTCATCTAGGGGGGCCTATTAGAACATCACACTCCTTAAACAAGGAGACGGCAATCCTATATCTATCACTAGTGTCCTAACCTGACTCATGATCATTATCCAAGATAGTCTATAATCATTATTTTTCAAATGATATTGAACTACCTCAAAATAATGACATTCATCATTTAGATACACAAGTGATCTCAAGTCAAAGGACATGTGCCACTTGATGCATACAAGGAATATTCACATTGTGACAAACAACTGAATATCCTAGTAGGGTCTGTCCAGTACATCCAATGTACCCATGAGTCTACATCTTATTCCATGCTCGAAGCATCCTATAAGATTAGAACACATATTAGTCTCAATCATATCAAGGCTGTCTCAAGTTCACCAAGATATCTCGACTAAGGACATATAGCATGTCAGCCAAGCTGAACAGCTTTGAGACATTATTCAGTAGTACACTTATTACAGCAGACAAGGTAACAACCTGAATAATAACCATGCCTTTATAAACTCAAGAGTTTATTACATGATACTTATACAATCCCAAGGCCTCAAACATTAGCCTTAAGGGCATACCCCAACAATCTCCCACTTGCACTTAATCTAATGGTTGAGAAATCTCAAACCCATATTATTACAGTGCTTCTCATGCTTCTGCTGCGCCAGAGGCTTGGTAAGCGGGTCAGCCAGATTGTCGTCTGTATGAACTTTGCAGATTTTGATCTCGCCTCGATCAATGATCTCCTGGATCAAGTGAAACCATCTCTGTATGTGCTTGGATTTCTGGTGCGACCGTGGTTCCTTTGCTTGTGCGATTGCTCCAGTGTTATCACAGAAGATAACCAAAGGATCTGCACTCGAAGGAACGACACCAAGTTTGATGGAACCCTTTCAGGAGGGGAGCGCAAAACCTATTGTGAGAAGAACCCCTTTCATGAGGGGGGGCGCAAGTCATATGTTTCTTTCTCATAGCAGCGGAATTAGGGTTTCCACATAAGATCGCATTCTATACTTTCATATAATCAACTTGATTAACAAGTGAGAGATTCGTTACCATGGCCATGGGAAGGTGCGGCTTGGAAGAAGAAAGATCGAAGGGATCTTCTCCAAAGAAATCACACACAAGGGATGAAAGCTTCCTCCTTGCGCAACTCTTGTGCTAGCAAGATTGCCAAGCTTTTCCAACCGTGTGTAGGAGATTAGATGAAAAGGGCTTCCTTCTTTTCGAGAGCTCTTCTTCCTTGGCGCAAGAACGATGCCTTCCACACGAGCAAGCCGTTCCCAAAAACACGTCCAAGAAGCAAAACCGAAAAACATTAGAGAGACATCAAGCCATGAACGCATATGCGTTATGCTTTTGGAACTTTCCAAAATTGGCAACGATTAAGAGTTGGCGTTCACGTTTCCATGAACCAAACGCAACCTCTTCTCCCTCTTGAACCAAGCGCTCAACCCATGAGCCGGTTCAATATCCTTGGTTCAATAGCGAAACCAAATCAGCCCATAAATTAAGTCTAGATCAAATTAGACCCCAAGGTCCTAGATCTGACCATTCATCATCTGACGCTTCTGATCGCATCGATCTAGCATCATCTCTCTCGATCGAAGCTTACCGATCTAAAGCTCTAATCAATCAAACATGATCAGACCAGATCTCACTTACAATCAGAGATTAAATCTCTTTAAACTGAACCAAAACAATTCAGTCCACATGATCTGACTTAAGGAAGCCATATCACCAAATTGTGCGACCCTGAGGGTTTCCTTTAAATGTCGGTAACGATAACTTACGTTATCACGATCAGTGAGGGGTATCTAGCAACACATCACTGTCTCCCGATATAAAGGAAAGAGTCTTCCAAGACTACTCCCAAACCATAGCACAAGTGTGACTCAATTCACAAGGCATACATGTGTCCTTTGCCACTGGATGTTCTTATTGGACAAGCGGGTCAAGCTTGTAACTCCAATACGATGAGCATGATTAGATCAGATGCACATAGTCATCTGGGTATGGCCATACACTATCTCAATCATCTCATATAGGGGGGCCCTTAGAACACTACACTCCTTAAACAAGGAGACGGCAATCCTATGTCTATCACTAGTGCCCTAACCTGATTCAAGCTCACCATCCAAGATAGTCTATAATCATTATGTTTCAAATGATATTGAACTACCTCAAGACAATGACAATCATCATTCAGAAACACAAGTGATCTCAAGTCAGAGGACATGTGCCACTTGCTGCTTACAAGGATCATTCACATTGTGACAAGCAATGGAATATCCCAGTAGGGTCTGTCCAGTACATCCAATGTACCCATGAGTCTACATCTTATTCCATGCTCGAAGCATCCTATAAGATTAGCACTCATATTAGTCTCAATCATATCAAGGCTGTCTCATGTTCACCAAGATATCTCGACTAAGGACATATAGCCTGTCAGCCTAGCTGAACAGCTTTGAGACAGTATTCAGAAGTACACTTATTACAGCAGACAAGGTAACAACCTGAATAATAACCATGCCTTTATAAACTTAAGAGTTTATTACATGATACTAATACAATCCCAAGGCCTCAAACATTAGCCTTAAGGGCATACCCCAACAATCTCCCACTTGCACTTAATCTAATGGTTGAGAAATCTCAAACCCATATTATTACAGTGCTTCACATGCTTCTGCTGCGCCAGAGGCTTGGTAAGTGGGTCTGCCAGATTGTCATCTGTATGAACCTTGCATATTTTGATCTCGCCTCGATCAATGATCTCCCGGATCAAGTGAAACCGTCTCTGTATGTGCTTGGACTTCTGGTGCGACCGCGGTTCCTTTGCTTGTGCGATGGCTCCAGTGTTATCACAGAAGATAACCAAAGGATCTGCACTCGAAGGAACGACACCAAGTTCTCTCACGAACTTACGAATCCACACTGCCTCCTTAGATGCTTCCGAGGCTGCAACATACTCGGCTTCTGTTGTGGAATCAGCAACAGTTGACTGTTTGAAACTCTTCCACACCACTGCTCCACCATTCAAGCTAAAAACATAGCCTGATTGCGATCGGAAATCATCCTGGTCCGACTGGAACGAAGCGTCAGTATATCCCTCTATACTGAGTTCTTCCTGACCACCATATATCAAGAACATATCTTTGGTCCTCCGCAGATATTTTAAAATGTTCTTGACCGCAATCCAGTGCGCCAAACCTGGATTACTTTGGAATCGACTGGTCACGCTTAACCCGTAAGCGACGTCTGGGCGAGTACACAACATCGCATACATAATGGACCCAATAGCCGAAGCATAAGGCGTATTGTCCATTTCATCTTTCTCAGTCTGTGTTTGTGGACACTGACTCTTCGAAAGATTCAGACCATGTCTGACTGGAAGATATCCACGTTTAGAATTCTCTAAATGGAATCTCTCCAGGACCTTATCGATGTAAGTACTCTGGCACAGCCCGAGAAGCCTTTTAGATCTATCCCTGTAGATCTTCACACCTAGTACATAGGCTGCTTCTCCTAAATCTTTCATCTGGAAACATTTTCCTAACCATGCCTTAACAGCATGCAATTCAGGAATATCATTTCCAATGATTAAGATATCATCGACGTAGAGGATTAGGAATGTAATTACGCTCCCACTAAACCTCTTATATACACACGGGTCATCTTCGTTCTTGATGAAACCAAACTCAGAGATTGATTCATCAAAACGAATATTCCAGCTTCTTGATGCTTGTTTAAGTCCATATATGGACTTCTTTAACTTGCATATTTTATGACGATCTGCTGGATTGTTGAAACCTTCCGGTTGTGTCATATACACATCCTCATCCAGATTTCCATTAAGGAAAGCTGTTTTCACATCCATCTGCCAGATCTCATAATCGTAATATGCAGCTATCGCGAAAAGAATCCGAATAGACTTAAACATGGCTACAGGAGAGAAAGTTTCATCATAATCTATCCCGTAGATTTGTTTGAAACCTTTCGCAACTAGCCTGCCTTTATAGGTAACCACGTTACCATCCATGTCAATCTTCTTCTTGAAGATCCATTTACAGCCTATAGGGATTACTCCCGGAGGCGGATCAACCAAATCCCAGACTTGGTTATCTGACATGGAGTCCATCTCGGCTCGCATAGCATCAAGCCATCTAGCTGACTCCGGTCCACTGACCGCATCCGCATAAGTTAGGGGTTCATCATTATCAATGATGTAGACTCCGTCATAGCGCTCAGGCTGTCGACGGATCCTACCCGATCTTCGCGGTTCCCGTGATATCTGAGCCTCAGGTTGTTCAGTAACCTGATCTACTGGCTCAGGCACATCCAACTCTGCCTGACTACTTTGTCCTTCCTCTGGAATCTCATCCAGCTTTATTTCTCTCCCACTGGCCTCTTGCAGAAGAAACTCCTTCTCAAGAAATATGGCCGTCCGAGCAACAAATATCTTGTTCTCTTTGGGATCGTAGAAATAATAACCCTTAGTTTCCTTAGGGTAACCGACAAAGATACATTTATCAGATCTGCTCTCTAGTTTCCCAGAGGCGAGCTTTTTGACATAAGCCTCGCAACCCCAGATCCTGATAAACGTCAAGCTAGGCTGTTTCCCGTACCATAACTCATATGGCGTCTTTGAAACTGCCTTGGATGGCACTCGGTTTAGTACCTTTGCAGCTGTTTCCAGTGCAAAACCCCAAAAGGAGTATGGAAGAGTAGCCTGACTCATCATAGAACGAACCATATCAAGTAACGTTCTATTTCTCCTCTCGGACACACCATTCCATTGCGGTGTTCCTGGCGGAGTGAGCTGTGAGATAATCCCACACTCTTTCAGATAGTCAGTAAATGCATGACTTAGGTATTCACCACCTCGATCAGAACGAAGTGCCTTGATATTTCTGCCTAACTGATTTTGTACTTCATTTTTGAACTCTTTGAACTTGTCAAAAGATTCACTTTTATGTCTCATCAAATAGACATACCCATACCTACTGAAATCATCAGTAAAGGTAATGAAGTACTGATAGCCACCTCTGGCATGTTTACTAAATGGCCCACACACATCACTGTGTATAAGGTCAAGTAAACCTGAAGTCCTCTGACCTTTGTGAGGAAAAGGAGACTTCGTCATTTTACCCATCAAACAAGCTTTGCATGTATCAATCTCCTCATAGGAGAATGATCCCAGCAGTCCATGTTCATGCAACCGCTTAATGCGCTTCTCGTTTATATGGCCTAAACGACTATGCCATAGCAAGGTGCTGTCATCAGCATACTTGGCTTTCTTATTATCAATGTTTTGTATAGAATATTCCATGTCCAACATGAATAACCCATTGTTAATTGAACCAGTGGCATACACAATATTATCATAAGTCAAAATACACTTTGAAATCTTGCATTCAAAGGCAAATCCTTTCCTGACAAGAGCAGGAATAGAGATAATATTCTTGGTAATACTGGGTACAAAATAACAATTGTTTAATTCTAATACAATGCCAGATGGTAAAGTAATGAAATAGTCTCCTACAGCAACCGCAGCAACCCGTGCCCCGTTTCCAACGCGTAGGTCTACCTCATGCTGTCCCACCTGCCTTCTTCTCTTGAGTTCCTGCACATTTGAATAAATGTGAACTCCACATGCAGTGTCCAACACCCATGATATAGAAGAAGATGAAACCATGACTTCCGTCACGTATATACCTGAGCCAGAAGCGATGCTTCCCCTCTTATCTCCTTGGAGCGCTTTACAGTCCTTTTTCCAGTGACCCAGCTGGCCACAGTGGAAACACCTGTTGTCCTTCGACCGCTTCACCTTCTGTTTCAGGGCCTTGCTGTAATTCTTGACAGGGGCCTTGCCCTTCTTCCCCTTCTTCTTGTTCCTAAAAGGAACCATTAAGACAGAGGTTGAAGGCTTGCCCTTCAGAGTTTCCTCAGTAGTCAAGAGCATATTCAGCAGCTCTGCCGGCGTACAATCGATTTTGTTCATATTAAAGTTAATGATGAACGCATCGAAAGAAGGCGGAAGAGACTGCAGAATAATATCTACAGCAAGCTCCTGGTTGACGGTATGCCCCAGTTTCTCCAGAGCCTCCTTGTGCCCAATCATCTTGAGCACGTGAGCTCCCACTGGGCTCCCCTCAGCCAGTTTGCTCTGAAAGAAGAGCTTTGTCAGATTATAGCGTTCTGTCCTCGCCTGTGCAGCATACAGCATCTTGAGGTTCGCTATAATTTCTATAGCCGACATATCCTCATGCTGACGCTGCAGCGGTGGCGTCATAGACGCTAGCATCAGGCAAGCGACATCAATGCTATCATTGACGTGCTTTTCATAGGCATCCCGAACCGCCCTTGCGGCGTTCGGAGCGGGCTGCGGCGGTATCGCCGTCTCGAGGACATACAGTTTCCTCTCTGCCTTAAGAACGATCTTAAGGTGTCCGAACCAGTCAGAGAAGTTCGGCCCAGCAAACTTCTCCCTTTCCAGTAGGGATCGCACATTGAAGCTCATGGTGTTCGTTGCTGCAGGAATCTACAACAAGCAAGAACAGCAAGGTTAGTATCAATGTTTCAGAATCAATCCAGGACTTTAAGAAAGATTCTTTTCTCACTATTTTGTCTGACTGAAAAATCCAGTAAACAGTCCGAAAGAGTAACACTCTTTTAGTGAGATGGGATCCAGATTTCATACTTGGTCTCCGCGTCCCGCTCAGGCGAGATAAGATGCACAGAGATGACAAGCACTAGTTTCTGGTAGGCTCTCCCAGCCAATCGCCAACCCGTGCGATTCCCCTTCATCTTGGCAATCCAGCAGACTGTGCCAACTGAGTTGGTACAACACAGTCTCTGATCCCAGAGATGGCTGCCTCCATGTGCTACCATATGCGCCACATATGTAGTCTACATGGTCAAGCTGACCTGACCTACTCCCTGGACCACCACGTGCTATGCTGAGCAACGAGAGGGGATAAATCCCAACTCTGTAACACGCAGGTGAAATCCAGCACCGTCTGAAGATAGATGGACGTGCCCACTGAGTGGGTTCAACACGGCTCCAACGATAGTCAGAAAGGTGAGGTTTCGCGTCAGAAGGCTTACGAGCTTGATATGTTAGCGTTGGATTTTAACGGTCTTTTATCTTCTTACTATCAGGCATGTCCTATGGCTATAGCAGAAGATAAACATAAATATGCAATTCTAATTATTAGCAATAAGTAGAAAGCATGATCTTATGTGGTAAAAGCCCATGAACCCTAGTAAGACCTTAATATTACTTAAGTCTTCACTTGAGCTTCATTGCATCTCATCTGGTCCAACCCAGTGCCCTAGCGCCAAGAGCACCACAGGTGCACCACCAGGTGAATGCCCCTCTTGGATGTGTGCCTTTGTTCTTGTCTAATCAAAGTACATTTGATCTATCTAGACAAGATTGACTCGCAGGTCAACAACATATTATAAATTAAGTACAATGTGATTCGCAGATCACAAATTAATTTACAATTTTTTTTAAGTCCAGGCACGCAGGCCCCAGCACAGCACACAATTGGGCAACCCACATAAGACTAAATAGACAAGCATATGGTTCAATCAACATGTGATCCAATCATCTTGAAATTAAAAGTTTTGAAAACCCCATGGCATCAATTTTAATTTCCTTATGAGCCCTACAACCTTACAATGGTGCATTGATGGGGATCCACTCATCCATCTAGTTAGATCCTTTGCCCTTGCATGCACCGAGTCCTAACTGACCCGAGTTGACCTAATGGTCAACCATGCATGCGCCAAGGGCTGAACTACCCCCATGAGTTTTGGCAAGCGGGTGTGACCCCGGGCCTAACTCAAGTGTGTTCAGTAGTGTCTCAACCAGACCTCGCTACACGCCCTAGATGCAGTCAACCTATAGCCACCTTGTGCTTGCGCATAGGTGCTATCAGGTTAACCCATCTGAGCTGTCAGATGGTCTGATCAGACTAATGGATCTAACCTAGAGGTGACTTCAGCCCCATCAACCCATCTAAGGGTTTATAGTAGATGCATATAGATCTAAATGTTTGCGCGCAAGTAGGTATAAGATTTGATGAAATATCATTCAACCATTCAACATACTTATCATGCGCCAACACAACAACATGCGCAACTCATGAAGAAACATACATCTTGCGCAACTCATGAAGAAACATACATCTAAGTTCTAAACTAGCATGTAGGTTTCGGCATGTGAGCAATCACCTTTAGATCTATTCACCAACATATTCATGGATCAAACATGATGATCTACTCATTAGAACCGCAAGCAATCATATGAAAAAGTATAGATTGGCTCTGATACCAATTGATGGAACCCTTTCAGGAGGGGAGCGCAAAACCTATTGTGAGAAGAACCCCTTTCATGAGGGGGGGCGCAAGTCATATGTTTCTTTCTCATAGCAGCGGAATTAGGGTTTCCACATAAGATCGCATTCTATACTTTCATATAATCAACTTGATTAACAAGTGAGAGATTCGTTACCATGGCCATGGGAAGGTGCGGCTTGGAAGAAGAAAGATCGAAGGGATCTTCTCCAAAGAAATCACACACAAGGGATGAAAGCTTCCTCCTTGCGCAACTCTTGTGCTAGCAAGATTGCCAAGCTTTTCCAACCGTGTGTAGGAGATTAGATGAAAAGGGCTTCCTTCTTTTCGAGAGCTCTTCTTCCTTGGCGCAAGAACGATGCCTTCCACACGAGCAAGCCGTTCCCAAAAACACGTCCAAGAAGCAAAACCGAAAAACATTAGAGAGACATCAAGCCATGAACGCATATGCGTTATGCTTTTGGAACTTTCCAAAATTGGCAACGATTAAGAGTTGGCGTTCACGTTTCCATGAACCAAACGCAACCTCTTCTCCCTCTTGAACCAAGCGCTCAACCCATGAGCCGGTTCAATATCCTTGGTTCAATAGCGAAACCAAATCAGCCCATAAATTAAGTCTAGATCAAATTAGACCCCAAGGTCCTAGATCTGACCATTCATCATCTGACGCTTCTGATCGCATCGATCTAGCATCATCTCTCTCGATCGAAGCTTACCGATCTAAAGCTCTAATCAATCAAACATGATCAGACCAGATCTCACTTACAATCAGAGATTAAATCTCTTTAAACTGAACCAAAACAATTCAGTCCACACGATCTGACTTAAGGAAGCCATATCACCAAATTGTGCGACCCTGAGGGTTTCCTTTAAATGTCGGTAACGATAACTTACGTTATCACGATCAGTGAGGGGTATCTAGCAACACATCACTGTCTCCCGATATAAAGGAAAGAGTCTTCCAAGACTACTCCCAAACCATAGCACAAGTGTGACTCAATTCACAAGGCATACATGTGTCCTTTGCCACTGGATGTTCTTATTGGACAAGCGGGTCAAGCTTGTAACTCCAATACGATGAGCATGATTAGATCAGATGCACATAGTCATCTGGGTATGGCCATACACTATCTCAATCATCTCATATAGGGGGGCCCTTAGAACACTACACTCCTTAAACAAGGAGACGGCAATCCTATGTCTATCACTAGTGCCCTAACCTGATTCAAGCTCACCATCCAAGATAGTCTATAATCATTATGTTTCAAATGATATTGAACTACCTCAAGACAATGACAATCATCATTCAGAAACACAAGTGATCTCAAGTCAGAGGACATGTGCCACTTGCTGCTTACAAGGATCATTCACATTGTGACAAGCAATGGAATATCCCAGTAGGGTCTGTCCAGTACATCCAATGTACCCATGAGTCTACATCTTATTCCATGCTCGAAGCATCCTATAAGATTAGCACTCATATTAGTCTCAATCATATCAAGGCTGTCTCATGTTCACCAAGATATCTCGACTAAGGACATATAGCCTGTCAGCCTAGCTGAACAGCTTTGAGACAGTATTCAGAAGTACACTTATTACAGCAGACAAGGTAACAACCTGAATAATAACCATGCCTTTATAAACTTAAGAGTTTATTACATGATACTAATACAATCCCAAGGCCTCAAACATTAGCCTTAAGGGCATACCCCAACAAAGTTCTCTCACGAACTTACGAATCCATACTGCCTCCTTGGATGCTTCCGAGGCTGCAACATACTTGGCTTTTGTTGTGGAATCAGCAACAGTTGACTGTTTGAAACTCTTCCACACCACTGCTCCACCATTCAAGCTAAAAACATAGCCTGATTGTGATCGGAAATCATCCTGGTCCGACTGGAACGAAGCGTCAGTATATCCCTCTATACTGAGTTCTTCCTGACCACCATATATCAAGAACATATCTTTGGTCCTCCGCAGATATTTTATAATGTTCTTGACTGCAATCCAGTGCGCCAAACCTGGATTACTTTGGAATCGACTGGTCACGCTTAACCCGTAAGCGACGTCTGGGCGAGTACACAACATCGCATACATAATGGACCCAATAGCCGAAGCATAAGGCATACTGTCCATTACATCTTTCTCAGTCTGTGTTTGTGGACACTGACTCTTTGAAAGATTCAGACCATGTCTGACTGGAAGATATCCTCTTTTAGAATTCTCTAAATGGTATCTCTCCAGGACCTTATCGATGTAAGTACTCTGGCACAGCCCGAGAAGCCTCTTAGATCTATCCCTGTAGATCTTCACACCTAATACATAGGCTGCTTCTCCTAGATCTTTCATCTGGAAACATTTCCTTAACCATGCTTTAACAGCATGCAGTTCAGGAATATCATTTCCAATGATCAAGATATCATCGACGTAGAGGATTAGGAATGTAATCACGCTCCCACTAAACCTTTTATATACACACGGGTCGTCCTCGTTCTTGATGAAACCAAACTCAGAGATTGATTCATCAAAACGAATATTCCAGCTTCTTGATGCTTGTTTCAGTCCATAAATGGACTTCTTTAACTTGCATATTTTATGACGATCTGAAGGATTAGTGAAACCTTCTGGTTGTGTCATATACACATCCTCATCCAGATTTCCATTAAGGAAAGCTGTTTTCACATCCATCTGCCAGATCTCATAATCATAATATGCTGCTATCGCGAAAAGAATCCGAATAGACTTAAACATGGCTACAGGTGAGAAAGTTTCATCATAATCTATCCCGTAGATTTGTTTGAAACCTTTCGCAACTAGCCTGCCTTTATAGGTAACCACGTTACCATCCATGTCAATCTTCTTCTTGAAGATCCATTTACAGCCTATAGGGATTACTCCCGGAGGCGGATCAACCAAATCCCAGACTTGGTTATCTGACATGGAGTCCATCTCGGCTCGCATAGCTTCAAGCCATCTAGCTGACTCCGGTCCACTGACCGCATCCGCATAGGTGAGGGGTTCATCATTATCAATGATGTAGACTCCGTCATAGCGCTCAGGCTGTCGACGGATCCTTCCCGATCTTCGCGGTTCCCGTGATATCTGAGCCTCAGGTTGTTCAGTAACCTGTTTTACCGGCTCAGGCTCATCCAACTGTGCTTGACTACTTTGTCCTTCATCTGGATTCTCATCCAGTTTTATTTCTCTCCCACTGGCCTCTTGCAGAAGAAATTCCTTCTCAAGAAATATGGCAGTCCGAGCAACAAATACCTTGTTCTCCTTGGGATCGTAGAAATAATAACCCTTAGTTTCCTTAGGGTAACCGACAAAGATACATTTCTCAGATCTGCTCTCCAGTTTCCCAGAGGCGAGCTTTTTGACATAAGCCTCGCAACCCCAGATCCTGATAAATGTCAAGCTAGGCTGTTTCCCATACCATAACTCATATGGCGTTTTAGAAACTGCCTTGGATGGCACTCGGTTTAGTACCTTTGCAGCTGTTTCCAGTGCAAAACCCCAAAAGGAGTATGGAAGAGTGGCCTGACTCATCATAGAACGAACCATATCAAGTAACGTTCTATTTCTCCTCTCGGACACACCATTCCATTGCGGTGTTCCTAGCGGAGTGAGCTGTGAGATAATCCCACACTCTTTCAGATAGTCAGTAAATTCTCGACTTAGGTATTCTCCACCTCGATCAGAACGAAGTGCCTTGATATTTCGGCCTAACTGATTTTGTACTTCATTTTTGAACTCTTTGAACTTGTCAAAAGATTCACTTTTATGTCTCATTAAATAGACATACCCATACCTACTGAAATCATCAGTAAAGGTAATGAAGTACTGATAGCCACCTCTGGCATGTTTACTAAATGGCCCACACACATCACTGTGTATAAGGTCTAGTAAACCTGAAGCCCTTTGACCTTTGTTAGGAAAAGGTGACTTCGTCATTTTACCCATCAAACAAGCTTTGCATGTATCAATCTCCTTATAGGAGAATGATCCCAGCAGTCCATGATCATGCAACCGCTTAATGCGCTTCTCGTTTATATGGCCTAAACGACTATGCCATAGCAAGGTGCTGTCATCAGCATACTTGGCTTTCTTATTATCAATGTTTTGTATAGAACATTCCATGTCCAACATGAATAACCCATTGTTAATTGAACCAGTTGCATACACAATATTATCTAGAGATAAAACACACTTTGAAGTCTTGCATTCAAAGGAAAAACCCTTCCTGACAAGAGCAGGAATGGAGATAATATTCTTGGTAATACTGGGTACAAAATAACAATTGTTTAATTCTAATACAATGCCAGATGGTAAAGAAATGAAATAGTCTCCTACAGCAACAGCAGCAACCCGTGCCCCGTTTCCAACGCGTAGGTCTACTTCATGCTGTCCCACCTGCCTTCTTCTCTTGAGTTCTTGTACATTTGAACAAATGTGAACTCCACATGCAGTGTCCAACACCCATGATATAGAAGAAGATGAAACCATGACTTCCGTCACGTATATACCTGAGCCAGAAGCGATGCTTCCCCTCTTATCTCCTTGGAGCGCTTTACAGTCCTTTTTCCAGTGACCCAGCTGGCCATAGTGGAAACACCTGTTGTCCTTTGACCGCTTCACCTTTTGTTTCAGAGCCTTGCTGTAATTCTTGACAGGGGCCTTGCCCTTCTTCCCCTTCTTCTTGTTCCTAGAAGGAACCATTAAGACAGAGGTTGAAGGCTTGCCCTTCAGAGTTTCCTCAGTAGTCAAGAGCATATTCAGCAGCTCTGCCGGCGTACAATCGATTTTGTTCATATTAAAGTTAATGATGAACGCATCGAAAGAAGGCGGAAGAGACTGCAGAATAATATCTACAGCAAGCTCCTGGTTGACGGTATGCCCCAGTTTCTCCAGAGCCTCCTTGTGCCCAATCATCTTGAGCACGTGAGCTCCCACTGGGCTCCCCTCAGCCAGTTTGCTCTGAAAGAAGAGCTTCGTCAGATTATAGCGTTCTGTCCTCGCCTGTGCAGCATACAGCATCTTGAGGTTCGCTATAATCTCTATAGCCGACATATCCTCATGCTGACGCTGCAGCGGTGGCGTCATAGACGCTAGCATCAGGCAAGCGACATCAATGCTATCATTGACGTGCTTTTCATAGGCATCCCGAACCGCCCTAGCGGCGTTCGCAGCGGGTTGAGGCGGCACAGCCGTCTCGAGGACATACAGTTTCCTCTCTGCCTTAAGAACGATCTTAAGGTGTCCGAACCAGTCAGAGAAGTTCGGCCCAGCAAACTTCTCCCTTTCCAGTAGGGATCGCACATTGAAGCTCATGGTGTTCGTTGCTGCAGGAATCTACAACAATGCAAGAACAGCAAGGTTAGTATCAATGTTCAGAATCAATCCAGGACTTAAGAAAGATTCTTTTCTCACTATTTTGTCTGACTGAAAAATCCAGTAAACAGTCCGAAAGAGTAACACTCTTTTAGTGAGATGGGATCCAGATTTCATACTTGGTCTCCGCGTCCCGCTCAGGCGAGATAAGATGCACAGAGAGGACAAGCACTAATTTCTGGTAGGCTGTCCCAGCCAATCGCCAACCCGTGCGATTCCCCTTCATCTGGGCAATCCAGCAGACTGTGCCAACTGAGTTGGTACAACACAGTCTCTGATCCCACAGATGGCTGCCTCCATGTGCTACCATATGCGCCACATATGTAGCCTACATGGTCAAGCTGACCTGACCTACTCCCTGGACCACCACGTGCTATGCTGAGCAACGAGAAGCGATAAATCCCTTCTCTGTAACACGCAGGTGTAATCCAGCACCGTCTGAAGATAGATGGACGTGCCCACTGAGTGGGTACAACACGGCTCCAACGATAGTCAGAACGGTGAGGTTTCGCGTCAGAAGGCTTTCCGAGCTTGATATGTTAGCGTTGGATTTTACCGGTCTTTTATCTTCTTCACTATCATTCAAGTCCTATGGTGATAGCAGAAGATAAACACATGCAATTCTAATTATATAAGCAATAAATAGAAAGCATGATCTTATGTGGTAAAAGCCCATGAACCCTAGTAAGACCTTAATTTTACTTAAGTCTTCACTTGAGCTCTTTTGCATCTCATCTGGTCCAACCCAGGGCCCTAGCGCCAAGAGCACCTCAGGTGCGCCACCAGCTGAATGCCCCTCTTGGATGTGTGCCTTTATGCTCTTGTCTAATCAAAATACATTTTGATCTATCTAGACAAGCTTTGACTCGCAGGTCAATTATACAATAGATTAACAAAAATGTGATTCGCAGATCACAATAATATTAACTTATAATTAACCAGGCACGCAGGCCCCAGCACAGCACACAATAGGGCAACCCACATAAGATTAAATAAACAAGCATCATGGCATCATTCAATCAATCATGTGATCCATAGACAAAATAAAAATTTTGAAATCCCATTGAAATCAATTTTACTTGTCTTATGTGCCCTACTACCTTACAATGGTCCATTGATAGGGATCCACTCATCAATCTAGTTAGATCCAAGCCCTTGCATGCACCAAGTCCTAACTGACTCGAGTTGACCTAATGGTCAACCATGCATGCCCCAAGGGCTGAACAACCAACATGAGTTCTGGCAAGCGGGTGTGACCCCGGGCCTAACTCATGTGTGTTCACTGGTTGTCTCAACCAGACCTCGCTACACGCCATTGATGCAGTCAACCTATAGCCACCTCGTGCTTGCGCACAGGTGCTATCTGGTCGACCCATCTAGGCTGTCAGATGGTCTGATCAGACTAGCTTGATCTATACAAGATGATGCTTTCAACCCCATCAACCCATCTAAGGGTTTACAATAGGTGCAACTTAGATCTAGTTGGGCGCGCATGTCATTTAGGGTTTTAAAAACACAATTACAACAACATGAACCGCAACCAACATACATGCGCCAATCATCTAGCGCCAAGATAACTCTTATACATGCGCAAATCTAAACATACTATCAACTAGTATACTCGCATGAAGAGGAAAAACATAGATCTAAGCATCAAACATACATGGATCACTCAAAGCAATCATAAGAACATATAAGACCGGCTCTGATACCAATTGAAGGGTCCCCTTCTAGGGGGAGCGCAAGCGGATAAAACCCCTTTCAAGAGGGGGGCCGAAAACCCTAAGAGTGGGTGGCGCATATTTCATTCAATCCATGAAGAAGCTAGGGTTTCAACTAGTCGCATGTTACATGTTCTCATGATCAACTTCGAACGATTGAATGGATAAGAGAGAATTCATACCATTGCCATGAGGATAGGACTCGGCTTGGAAGCTAGAGAACGATAGGGTTCTCCTCCAAAGTGTGCCACACACAAGAAGAAATTGGCCTACACCTTGTCGTCCTTGTGCTAGCAAGGCTTCAAGGTTCTTTGCCGTATGGAAGGGAGGGAAAATCTTGCTTGGCGAGACTCCTTTCTCTTGTTTTCGTCCTCGTGCTTCTTCCACCGAATTGGAGAAACCTTCACAAGAGAATTCGACAAGTGAGTAACCTCCCACACTAATGTGGAGGCGTTACACACAATCCACTTGAAACCGAATTCCAAAGATGGAAAGTATTGAAGGCTTAAGCGTTCACGCTAAGTGAACCAAGCCCTTAACTCACCTCACATGAACCATGCGCTCATCCATGAGCCGGTTCAATGTCGGTTTGGTCCAAGACCAATTAACCCAAGCCATATGGTCTAGATCACAATAAACCCTAAAGGTTCAAGATCCAACCGTTCATTTCTTGATGCTCCTGATCTCACCGATCTAGCATCATCTCTCTCGATCGAAGCTTACCGATCTCAAGCCCTAATCAATCAAACATGATCAGACCAGATCTCACTTACAATCAGAGATTAAATCCCTTTAAACTGAACCCAAACAATTCAGTCCACACGATCTGACTCAAGTAAGCCATATCATCAAATTGTGCGACCCTGAGGGTTTCCTTTAAATGTCGGTAACGACAACTCACGTTATCACGATCAGTGAGGGGTATCTAGCAACATATCACTGTCTCCCGATATAAAGGAAAGAGTCTTCCAAGACTACTCCCAAATCACAGCTCAAGTGTGAATCTTCTTCACAAGGCATACATGTGTCCTTTGCCACTGGATGTTCTTATTGGACAAGCCTGTCAAGCTTGTAACTCCAATATGATGAGCATGATTAGATCAGATGAACATAGTCACCTGGGTATGGCCATACACTATCTCAATCATCTCATCTAGGGGGGCCCATTAGAACATCACACTCCTTAAACAAGGAGACGGCAATCCTATATCTATCACTAGTGTCCTAACCTGACTCATGATCATTATCCAAGATAGTCTATAATCATTATTTTTCAAATGATATTGAACTACCTCAAAATAATGACATTCATCATTTAGATACACAAGTGATCTCAAGTCAAAGGACATGTGCCACTTGATGCATACAAGGAATATTCACATTGTGACAAACAACTGAATATCCTAGTAGGGTCTGTCCAGTACATCCAATGTACCCATGAGTCTACATCTTATTCCATGCTCGAAGCATCCTATAAGATTAGAACACATATTAGTCTCAATCATATCAAGGCTGTCTCAAGTTCACCAAGATATCTCGACTAAGGACATATAGCATGTCAGCCAAGCTGAACAGCTTTGAGACATTATTCAGTAGTACACTTATTACAGCAGACAAGGTAACAACCTGAATAATAACCATGCCTTTATAAACTCAAGAGTTTATTACATGATACTTATACAATCCCAAGGCCTCAAACATTAGCCTTAAGGGCATACCCCAACACATATATCATCAGGACAATACAACAAGACGATTTTAGTTGGAACTTGAAATTAGTAAATTCACTCATGGAAATATATCTGTTCAGGAATTTTATTCATGTTTTTTGAATCTATGGAGTGAATATACTGGCATTATTTATTCTGGTGTTCCTAAAGAAGCATTGGGAAGTCTACAACAAGTTCATGAAGTCAGCACGCGTGATCAATTTTTAATGAAATTTAGACCTGAATTTGAGGTGGTTCGAGGAGGATTACTTAATAGATATCCTATTCCGTCTTTAGACATATGACTTGGTGAACTTCTGCGTGAAGAGCAACGTCTGGCCACTCAATCCGTCATTGGAGAGACTCATGGGACCTCAGAGGTTGTCAATGTGGCTTATGCAACATAAAGTAAAAATCGGGGCAAAGGACAGACGCAATGCTATAGTTGCAAGGAATTCGGTCATATAGCTAGAAATTATAGCAAGAAATTCTTTAATTATTGTAAACAAAAAGGACATATTATCAAGGATTGTCCAACACGTCTAGAAAATAGAAGGGCAAAGGCTTACAAGCAATGCACGTTACTATGCCAGATGCCACTGCTTCTGTGAATGTTTCTGAGGCTACTTCTATTACTACAAGTCAAAATCAAGTGGTCATGACTCCTGAGATGGTTCAGCAGATGATTCTTTCTGCTTTCTCTGCTCTTGGTCTTCAAGGTCGTGGTAAGCAAACTTCATCTACTTGGTTTATTGATTCTGGTGCATCTAATCATATGACTGACTTTCTGGATTTCTTATAAAATTTACATCCTTATACTGGTCGACAACATATTCAAATAGCCAATGGTAGTAGCCTTCCGATTACTGCTATTGGTGACATTGGTCATACTTTTAGTCATGTTTTTGTTGCTCCAAATTTATCAACTAATTTGATATCTGTTGGTCAGCTTGTGAAGAATCACTGTGATGTTCATTTTTCTCGTACTAGATGTGTTGTACAGGATCAGGCTTCGGGGAAGGTGATCACGAAGGAGCCTAGAGTGGGCAGATTGTTTCCATTGCATTTTTCCATTCCTAGATCTTTAGCCTTAACTTCTGTTATCATTGATAATCAAGCTGAACTTTGGCATAAACGTTTAGGCCATCCGAATCATGTAATTTTGTCTAACTTAATACAAAGTGGTTTTGTTGGCAATAATTTCAATTCTGCTTTGACATTTAATTGTGCTACATGCAAACTTGGAAAGAGTAAAACTTTGCCTTTCCTAACTCTGGTAGTCATGCAAAAGTGTGCTTTAATGTTATACATAGTGATGTCTGGGGTATTACTCCTGTTATCTCTCATAGTCACTATCGTTATTTCGTAACATTTATTGATGATTATAGTCGGTTCACTTGGATATATTTTTTACACACTAAATCCAAGGTCTTCCGGGTATTTCAAAGCTATGTCGCTCTCATTGAGAATCAGTTTTCTACATGTATTAAGATTTTGCGCACTAATAATAGAGGCGAATACATGTCGCGTGAATTTCAGACTTATTTGCAAGAAAAAGGCATTATCTCACAGAAGTCATGCCCTTATACTCCTCAGAAAAATGGGATGGCCGAGGGCAAAAATCGCCATTTGTTGGACATGGTTCGTACTCTACTCTTATAGTCCTCCGTACCAGCCAAATTTTGGGTTAAAGCATTGACTACTACTGTGTACTTGATTAATTGCTTGCCCTCTCAATATTTGGGATTTGATTCTCTATTTTATCGTCTTTATGATATTTATCCTGACTATCATATGCTCTACACATTTGGATGTATTTGTTTTGTTCATTTACCTCTTCATGAACGACACAAACTTACTACTCAACCTGTGCGATGTGCATTTATGGGTTATAGTACCAATCAAAAGGGTTATGTCTATTATGATCCTACTAGTAATCGTATGCGCATATCTAGGAATATTATTTTCTTTGAGGAAGAATATTATTTTCAGCAGCAAGCTTTTGCTAATTCACCTATTCTTCTTCCTAATTTTGAGGAGGCATCACAGTCTACTGGACGGTTTAAACCTGGTATGGTCTATCAGCGACGATGAACTGTCTCTCCTCATACTATTCTTGAAAGTGATCTAGAGGTTCAAGTTCATAATGAGCTTGATATTGTGCATCCCCGGCGTTCCTCTCGTACTATTAAGCCTCCTAATAGATATGGTTTTTCAGCTATTTTATCTAATACTGTCATACCCACTTCTTATTCTCAGGCTTCTACACAAGCTTGTTGGGTAAATGCTATGTGTGAGGAACTTCAAGCTCTTCAGGAGAATCATACATAGGATATTGTTCCTTGTCCCAGTGAAGTGATGTGATCCGCAAGTGTACGGATACGTCGAAGTAGTAAAAATATCGATCCACAGGGACCAATGGCTAAGTACTGATTCTTACTAAAAATCGTTAGCTAGACAAATTTGAGAGAAAATTGAAATTTATCACTACTGGACAAAAGCGACAAAAAGCAATCTGGGGTTTGTAATCAATTTATGGAAAGTTCAGGATTTCGGGTTCACCACTCTATGCTTCATGACTTATTAAAATTAAAGAAATCTTAGGAAGGATTTACTATGTTGAAGGGGATTTATCCACATGTACAGATTGCCCCTTCTCAGTAGTACAATCCGGTGTTTATCTGACTTAATCCCCTACTCTCGTGGTTATTAACTCAAGATAAACCCAATGAGTTTTTAATAAATCTTAGATCCCTCAAGTCAATTCGAACTACTCTCGTGTTCAAATCGACTTGTCCAAATATTGTAGATCCGACATCTCAATTCACTTCTCAGTACTTCTTGAGACGTCTAAAACATGAGAATCATGGCCAGTAATTATCATATGATTAATGCGACAATAATTGAATCTAACAAGAATAAATAACTTCATAAGATGTATAAAGCAATCAAATCATGAGAACAAAGAGGGCTACTCCCTTAATCCTGAATAGGAGTTTACGCTGACATGCCACACATGTTCATGTTGAAGAATTCCATGATCATGATTACAATCGGCTAAAAAAATATGAAAAAGACAAAGGAAGACAAGTATTAATATTTCCTGATGAAGATCGTCGCCAATAATCCTTGGAATCGAAGCCTTTTCATTGGTCGCCGCCCGGTGCCCTAGATCTCGCCTCCTCCTTGGTTCTTGCCTTAAAAATTTACCAAAAAGTTCTCAAACTCGGCCCAAAGCTCCCTTAAATAGTTCCCCATCCTTCTGTTAGGTTTCCCCCAAAATTTGGCTCAAAAACGAGTCGAATCGGATGAGAAACGGAGTCAAAACCAAAACTGGCGGACAAAATTACGGCCATAAAAATTTTCACGGGCGGCCATATTTTCTTCTGTTCAATTCTAGGTTAAAAATACGGTTGTGAAAATTTTCACGGGCAGGAATTACAGCCGTGACAATTTTCACGGGCAGGCCGTAAAACTCTCTGCGAAAAACGTCAAAAAAAACCGCAGAAATTATGGCGGTAATTATTTTCACGGGCGGGGTGTATTTTTCAAACTTGCTCCGATTCTCATGAAATTTGGCAGGTGACTTCGTCTCGGCGTCTGGAATCTATTCGTGCACTCGGATCTTTCAAAATTCATCAAAATTTGGTCATTTTCACCTAAAATATGACAAAAGTGAAGAGAGGTGAAGATTCCGAACAAATAAAAGGATTTAAGCCGAAATGAGTAAAAACATGATAGAAAAGAGAGATAATTGATGGTAAAAGTATGCTAAAAATACTATATCAATGCATGTCATCAAAATCTCCCAGACTTAAACTTTTGTTTGTCCTCAAGCAAATAGATAAACCAAAGAATAATGTTTAGTATGAAAAAGATAACTCACTCATGAAAAATAAATTTTCAAAATATAATCACTCATTAAAGATTTCCAGCTCATGTCACTAAAGATTCCAGAGAAATAAACTGTCTTCAGAATTTAATCTTTAAGATTCACAATGCAAAACAAATAAAATTTGCAACTTGCATAATAATCTGAATCTCAATCTCATGAGTTCACCTTGTAATCAGTTCAATACTATAATGTTCTTGTTTACAGGAATAAGACCTCCAAAATCTTTTTCTATATTTATTATTATTTTTTTTTGACATTATCTAAATCGATTACCACCTTTTTTTTTTCTGGTGACGAATTTAGAGTACACCGACCACATAGCCAATGTAATAGAACTCATATCTTTAAGCTAGTAGAGTTGTGACTCATAGCCGAAGATAGTGGAGTTAATGTCAATATTTTTTTTTTCTTAGCATGTACCCACATAGATACATACTTTTATTTTCTCTCTCTCTCTCTTTTTAGACTTCAACTCATGTCTTCGGTACCACTGCTAATTTTTCGCAGTGCCAAGTAAAGGAGTCTCTTTTTTTTTTTTGGATTTTGGATTCTTTCGTCCCAACAAATAACACAATAGTCAAAACATATACAAGGCTAATCAATCAATATCAATTCAAGAAAATTATACTCATCTACTCACTTTATTTGAGAGGATGCTTCACTCTTCAATTTCATTCCTCAAACAATCTACTTACCAGAATTTTATTATCATTTGCAGAATATCAAATATGAGGATATATATCAAGGAAATAAATTCAACACATAGAGTAATTAATCCATTCAAGCATTGGTATAAGATCATCCACAACATAAATCATCAATATAAAATCACTCATCATCATCAAAATCATTGTGTATCAGAAAGTACATATAATCTGAGTATGATTCAAAATTCATTTAGACATTCACATGACATCATATCATAAATCAAAGAATCATGACAAATACAATATCCATGAAATAAAATATTAAATAAAATATCCTCCCCTACATAAAGAATGCATCGTCCTCTATGCAATTAACAAGGAATAAGAGCGTAGGTGAAGAGATGCTCACAAAGCGCCACTTGTTCGTAGTATCGCCCGAACTATCCTCCTCAGAGTTGTCCTCCTCTTGGTACACGCATCACAAAGCTCCTACACAAAATATAAATAATGATCAAAAGGGAAAACTATTCTAAAAGCATCATATAAGATTCATAGCATAACTTCCAAAAGCAAATAACTAACCTATCTACCAAAAAGTAAAATAACACAAAAATAAAAACTGAGAATGAAAAAGAGAGATAGTGCTTGGGTTGCCTCCCAAGAAGCGCTAATTTTAACGTCGCTTGCTCGACCAAAATCAACCCTGATCAAGTAACAGCTGCTTGAATCGTATCTGTATGCTTTCCTTGTTTTGTTCTTTGATCTCTGAATATACAAGGCTTATCCCTAAAATAGTGTTTCACTTTAGCAAAAAATTTCTTCTTTCCCTTATCTTCGTCAAACAATTTCAACCCTTCCTTTCTTTTTCGTTTCTTCCTCTGAATTTTCTGCTTCTTCGAAAGTAAATTAGTCTCCTCTGCATTAAGCTGACATCCTTTATCATTAGAATTCACAATACAATCTACAAAAGTATAACTTTTAGAGTCAGAATGTTCAGCAAATAATTTGTTGGGGAATGCCGGGTGTAATTTTAAAATTTTGCAGTCCCAGGACGCAGCGGAAGAAGTATTACACCCGAAACACATTCCTTTCCCAAGGATCCATGCGAGTGAGTATACACAAGGATGTGATAGAGATATACCTCTTTTGCTTGTCTAGATGTCGAAGCCATGTTGAAGGCGCCCATGTGTTCGCCCTCTACAAGTATCCACGCGTCGACTCCTTGATCGTTGCTCCCTTCCACGCTCGGTGCTAGCCTCGGGAGGAGAATCAAGCCTTCACTTCCACTTGCGCCACCTTCAAGAGAAGTTGCGCCAAGGAGGGGATAGGGAAGATGATGCCGCCAAGGACTTCCCTCTTCTTCTTTGCTTGCGCCACCTCCAAGGTGCGCCTATGGCCAAGGGACGATGAGGGCTTGTGACAAGAAGACGCCACCAAGCACAAAGAATCCTTGCGCCAAAGAAGAGAGGAAGAGGAAGAACTTGCGGCTTCAAGGAAGAAGTTTGCACCACCTTGTTGTCGCCCTTTGCTTTGCTCTCTCTCCCTTCTATGTGTGTTCACGCCTCCTTAAAGTCCAACCATGGAAGGGGCGGTAAGGGGTCCTATAAATAGGACAAGAGGCGGCAAGGCAATGGCTAAGATCATGCCAAGTGGGCGGCTAGGATAAAGGGGTCTTGAGGTAAGGAAAGTCTCCAAGACTTTACCATAAACCTCATTCAACCTATCCTAATATGCCCAATGGCCATATCAGCCCAAGACATGCCTTAGATGCATGCATTCCATCCAAGGGAAGGGCAAGGCGCAACAAGCATGAGGAGTTTCGGCTAGGGTAAGAATTTTGGGAGAAACTAGGGTTTTAGGTAAGGTAAGTCTCCAAGACATTACCATATACCTTACCCTACTATCCATATGCGCCCAAGCTCTTTCCAAAAGAGCCATTAAGCCATATCAGCCCCAAGACTTACCTTAGAGGCAAGTATTCCTTCCAAGGAAGAAGGGCTAGGCGCCCTTTACTTCCATAATGAAGCAAAGGCGCCTCCCTCACCCCATTATGCCCCTAGGCGCCAATGGGGTGAGATTTCTCCCCATTATACCCTTTTAAGCCAATTCCTCTTCATGACAACTAATTATTGGGCCTCATTGGATAATGAGCTAGCCCAAACTTCATGGCATGGGTTGATTAAGCCATTGGATCCAATCCAATGCAACCCTAATCCAAATGTGACCAATCTAGGTCAATTTCGGGTCAACCTGCCAAAAATGAAGTTTGGCTCCAATAACTTTCTTCCATCTCTTCAGGCCCATTGGCGCTGATGAAATCTTCCAAATGGATCGAAGTTATCCAATAACTTGATCCTAAGGCTTCTGATTAAACCAACGTCAAGAGTCTATTGCGTGTGACCCCGTAGGATCCTTATGACGATGGCAATGATGTAAACATCATAAGTAGTGAGGGGTATCTAGCAATACATCACTACTACCCATGTCATAGGACTTAAGTCATTATGGCAACAACTCCTAACAAGCAACGAGGATTCCCATTGCATTACAGATCCCTTTGCCTAAGCTGATATCCTGCCATTGGATTAGTCTCAAGTTTATTATCCAATGCATTGGTCATGACTCAACAAGTGTGGCCACACTCTCCTGTCATGCACCAATAAGGTGGGGCGCCCCGAGGTGGATATCATGCTTCCTCGAAAGGAAGGGGCAAATCCTACTATTGGTCATCCATGTCTCTACGTGACTTATGACATGCCCAATGACAGTCGTTTTGATCTCCCAATTACGGAGAGACGTAAGACTGTATTAAAGCATACCCTTCATCAAGTCTAGACATGAATACCTCAAGTCTAAGGATCAATGCAAACCTCTTGCATGTGAGATTGACTTGTTGACTAGACAAGTCAATCCTCACGGTGGATCACTCCAGTGCATCCAATGCACCTGTATGTCTGCGTTACTGTGCCCCGCACCTAACCAGCCCATACACCAGTCTCACATGTACCGAAGCTGTCCCATATCTGCTAAGGTACCTTGTCTGGGGATAGCTTATGAGAATTGATCCAATCCAAACTCCTGGGACATTATTTATGCAACTCAATACATCAACGCAGGTAGAGTAGTCTGCATAATAACGACCATGCCTATATAAAGAGTAATAGTTCTATCAAAGTACATTCAAACAATGCCTGACCATGTCCATACATTGGTCTTTAGGGCATATACACCAACAATCTCCCACTTGCACTAAGACCAAGGACAACTGATGTTTAGTCAGTTCCAATGTCTCTAGTATGACCCATTTAGCTTCCGCTGCGCCAGAGGCTGGATCAGTGGGTTTTTCCAGATTGCTATCTGTGTTTATTTTAACAAATTTGATCATCATCCTTATCCATGATCTCTAAGATCAGATGATATGCTGCAGTACATACTTGAGCATTAAGTTCCTTCTCTCATGCTATGGTCCCAGTAAGAACTATACTGGACCATCAAGCACTATGAACTAGATCAAGTTCAAATGAATGAAGCTGCCTCCTTGGCTGCCACAAGGAGCTGCAATGTACTCAGCCTTATTTGTAGAATTTTGCCACTTTGGTTTGCATAATGCTCTTTCAGCACACAATACCATAACAAGGCAAAGCGCAACTCCTGGCTGTGATCAATAGTCACTAGACTGGAACGAAGTGTCAGTGTACCCCAGTACACAAAATTCTTTCCTGTCTATTATAGACTAGACTCCAATCCTTTATACTTCCCAAGTATATGTATAAGGATTGCTTTCACAGCTATCTAGTGTTAAACACTAAGATATGATTGAAATTTACTGGCTATGCTCCAAGCATTTGCCAGAAATGGTCTTTAAAACATGATCCATCCTACATACAATGTATCAGGACTTTGGACCCATGTTAATACTCTCCAGCTGTGCCATAGGACATAGCATCTTTGAGAGACTTAGACCATATCTTCCTGGAAGGTATCAGTATTTGGAATCATCCAATATAATCCTCTCCAGAAACTCTTGGATGAACATAGATTGACTAAAGGGCAATGACTTTCTTGGATTTCTATAGATCCTCATGCCTAGGATGTAGGCATCATTCCCTAGATCATTCTTCTCGAAATACATATCAAACCTTTTATTCACCATGTGAACAGCTGAGATGTTATTCCACGTGAGGAGAATATCATCAATCATCTAGACAAGAAATATTATTAATAAGGTGCTCCCACTGATCTTCTTGTAAACACAAGCTTTTCAACCATGCTTGTATCATGCATATCTATATGGCCTTGATATGAGAACCTTCTGGCTATTTCCCTATAGATATCTTTTCAGATGTCCTTGCAAGAAAAGCAGTTATCATAACAAGATGCCATAATTGATCATGCAATTACCACAAGCAGATCCCTAATGGACTTAAAGCTCAGCTATTAGTGAAAATTTCATTATTATCCACCCAGTGGATTTGCCTGAAATTATTGTTCACTAGCTTGTCTTTTAAGGTAACAATGTTACCTTCCATGTCTATCTTCCTAGAAGATTTATTATAGCCTGTGGGAATTACCCCTTATGGCAGCTTATCCAAGTCCCAGACTTGATTAGCAAACATGGAGTCCATTATGGTTTTCATGGCCCTTAGCCATTTCTTGGAATCTGGTCCACCGACCGCTTCCATTTCCTCATAAGTCTTAGGTTCATGCTTGATGAGAAATTTGTCATGCCCAGCATATCGAATCGATCCAGACTTATGTTATTCCTGTGTTACTTGAACCTCAGGTTGACTTTCAACCTGTATGTGAGATCTTGCTCTCCATGTGTGTCTAATTATATTGTGGTTGATTCTGGACCTTGTCCAAATCAAATCTACTCCCACTAGCTTCTTTCAAAAGAAATACTTTCTCAAGAGAGACAGCATTTTGAGCAACAAATGTTTTGTTCTCCATGGGATAGAATTAGCACTCTATAGTGCACCACAAATACATATTTTTGAATCACTACACATTACATTCCCAATTCCATTGAAGAAATGGGATATTTGCAGTTCTCGACTCAAAAGCTAACTTAGACATTTTCTTATGGAGTAGCAGTACATCTGTTTGCATGGCAACATAGTAGTATATTTGCATGACTTATTCAAAGTTGGAACCACATCTAATGTGTTCCTTTTCTTTCTTTGAAATTTACCACACAGTGGTGTACTAAGAAAGCTGTGAGATCACTCCACAATTCTTAGGAAGGTCATCAAATTCTCCACTAATCATCTTGATCCAATCAAGGTGCTTTAATAGATCCTTATCTTTGACTCAATACTTCATTTGTGAACTTCTTGGAATTTTCCTAAGTTCTTGGGTTGTGTAAGGCATACCCATACTCTATGAAGTATATATAACTCCTCTTAGTGTTTGCTTGCATGGGTCCACTTACATCGCTGTGTAATAGATCCAACAAGTCACTACTCCTTTCCACCCTTTTGGTGAAAGCAGCATCTGTCATATTGTTCCTTTGAACTAGGCTCACATGTATCATGATCCTGAAAGGATAATGATCCCAATAGTCCATGGACTTTCGGATGTGACCATTGTTCTATGGTTCAAGAGACAATGCTATAAGAGGAAGTTTTATTGAATCATTAGATTTGATCTTGTGTTACATATAGAACCACAAACTATTGTCAATTGTATCACTTCAATAGAACATCTCAAATTAAAGAAAAATATTATTTATTATTTCAAACTGAAGTCCTTTCCAAAAGGAATGATGTTCTAATACATAAGCTGATACAATAATAGCAAAGTTCTATATAAAGTCTTCAAGGCAGTGAGATGATATCAACAGCAGCATCCAATGCTCCGTCCCTGACCCGAGAGTCGATCCCATCAAGCCTCTTCGTCCTACCTCTTTTGAGCTCCTGCACATGTAAAACATATGTGAGCCTTACATACGGTACCCAGTACCCATGAATAAGAAGTAGACAAAAGACCTCGGTAACACAATACCTGAAGCGGATGGATTACATCCCTTCTTCTTTGCCATGCTCTTCTTGGCCATCAATCCTCTTCGAAATACCCATGCATTCCCAGTCTTCCGAAGTATTAGCTTCGAAGATACAGAACCATGGTCTTTCTCAGATTCAGGCACACATTCTGAAGATCCAACAGAACTCTCCTGATCATTGTCTATAGAGCATGGTGTGAATAGACCTTTGAGATGTATGATTAGATCATAGATCCCCATCTCATCACATTCAACCTTGACCTCCGGGGTCATGCACTCTAAGACAAGAGCAGTGTACTGTTCGTTATCTTCACAATGTTCAAGATAGACATTCCACTCCCAGTCATTAGTGAAATACACACTGGGCTGGGATGGAGGTCTTTCAAGAAGATGCACCTTATTTTCTTGTTCCAGTATCTTGGACAAAGTCTTGAACCATTTTGTCCAATTTGTCCCATCCAGTTTATGTTTATAAAGTTTCAATCTCAGATCAGGAGATGCCTTCTACAATAAGCAAATAAGTAAAATAAGTACTATGATAAAGCATTTAACAAAGACTTTAAATTAAATGCTATGCTCCCACTATTTCCAAAACAAGTTGAGGACTCTCAAACTCAACATAGAAATGAGTGAGTAGGATCCTAATTTCACATGAGGTCTCCGCGACTCACGAGGGTGAGTTGAGATGCACAGAGAGTCCCATGCTTCCTTAGGTAGGCATGCCAGCCAATTGTGCCGCGCACAATTCCTCTTAGTTAAGACAGACTAGGTGCCCTGTGTCCAGCGAGGGCTGGATACAACACAGAACCCTATCCTCTCAACAGCTGCCTCTAGTGATTCATCATGTCAGTGACATATGAAAAACTAGTCAAGTTTGGTCCTAATCGTTATGCCCAGGGCCAACGAATTTCCTTGCGAAGGCACGCCGAGGTTAAAACTGGACTGGGGAAATCATTGTCACCACACACCTTCTAAAGATAAGTGGGTGTGTCCCACGAGGGTGGGAAACAGTTCACAACACCACCGATCAATAGTTTGATGAGGGCTACGCGTTAGAAGGCTATCGACTTGATATTGTATTGAGAGTTTTTGCATGTTTTTATTCTTTTCTAGCATGCAGTTTTCCTATGGTTATGGCAGCAAAGGAAAAACATCACAGGCATGCTATGGACAAAATAATAAACTATCACAGGCATGCTATTTTTGGTCGATATGGTCATAGCCCTTTTCATACACATAACTTGTCACGAGCCATGTGACATGTTATTGTGCATCCAAGGGTTGCGAGTCCCTGAAGCAAATCAGCCCATGCCAGAAGCCGAAAGCATGTGTCCTTCCTTCAATCGCAAGTCCATCACCACGCTTCCAAAGCTGGCGCCACTTCTGACTCCAATTGATGAAGGCTCCTTGTTGTCTTTGATGAACCTTAACCTATCTCATGTAAACAATTCTACATCTATTCTAAGGAAAGATGAAAATTTTACATCAAGAAGGGGGGAGAACCACACGCAGGTGGTAGAAAGATTTTACAAGCATTCATCACAGGTGGAAACATGCTTCCACATCACAACACAGGAGGGCACTCGCTATGACCATATCAACCCAATCAAGTGGCGCATGTAAAATTTGAAAATCCGAAAAAATCAAATTTTAGCACCTTATGCGCCAATATCATCCAAGGCATTCTCTTAACCAATTCCATGCCAAAATTTAGATCAAGTTCCATGATGATTTCATAGACCCTATCGGCTGGCAGTTTTGTCAGATCAAGAGACCCGGCTAGTCCGAAGACACAATGCCTGTCCTACTTGACAAAACTTACGTGCGCCTTTGGTCTTAAATCAAGCATAAACACAATCCAAGTTTCGGCCATAGAGTTGAGAAGAGAAGATTGGATGAAAACGCTTTCTACGTGAAACGCGCATGGATAGAAGAAAAATTTTCAAAAATTTTTCACACAAGCAAACGTACACCTTGTGTTTCTCGCAAGTACCTCTGATTCCACTGTTGGGGAATGCCGGGTGTAATTTTAAAATTTTGCAGTCCCAGGACACAGCGGAAGAAGTATTACACCCGAAACACATTCCTTTCCCAAGGATCCATGCGAGTGAGTATACACGAGGATGTGATAGAGATATACCTCTTTTGCTTGTCTAGATGTCGAAGCCATGTTGAAGGCGCCCATGTGTTCGCCCTCTACAAGTATCCACGCGTCGACTCCTTGATCGTTGCTCCCTTCCACGCTCGGTGCTAGCCTCGGGAGGAGAATCAAGCCTTCACTTCCACTTGCGCCACCTTCAAGAGAAGTTGCGCCAAGGAGGGGATAGGGAAGATGATGCCGCCAAGGACTTCCCTCTTCTTCTTTGCTTGCGCCACCTCCAAGGTGCGCCTATGGCCAAGGGACGATGAGGGCTTGTGACAAGAAGACGCCACCAAGCACAAAGAATCCTTGCGCCAAAGAAGAGAGGAAGAGGAAGAACTTGCGGCTTCAAGGAAGAAGTTTGCACCACCTTGTTGTCGCCCTTTGCTTTGCTCTCTCTCCCTTCTATGTGTGTTCACGCCTCCTTAAAGTCCAACCATGGAAGGGGCGGTAAGGGGTCCTATAAATAGGACAAGAGGCGGCAAGGCAATGGCTAAGATCATGCCAAGTGGGCGGCTAGGATAAAGGGGTCTTGAGGTAAGGAAAGTCTCCAAGACTTTACCATAAACCTCATTCAACCTATCCTAATATGCCCAATGGCCATATCAGCCCAAGACATGCCTTAGATGCATGGATTCCATCCAAGGGAAGGGCAAGGCACAACAAGCATGAGGAGTTTCGGCTAGGGTAAGAATTTTGGGAGAAACTAGGGTTTTAGGTAAGGTAAGTCTCCAAGACATTACCATATACCTTACCCTACTATCCATATGCGCTCAAGCTCTTTCCAAAAGAGCCATTAAGCCATATCAGCCCCAAGACTTACCTTAGAGGCAAGTATTCCTTCCAAGGAAGAAGGGCTAGGCGCCCTTTACTTCCATAATGAAGCAAAGGCGCCTCCCTCACCCCATTATGCCCCTAGGCGCCAATGGGGTGAGATTTCTCCCCATTATACCCTTTTAAGCCAATTCCTCTTCATGACAACTAATTATTGGGCCTCATTGGATAATGAGCTAGCCCAAACTTCATGGCATGGGTTGATTAAGCCATTGGATCCAATCCAATGCAACCCTAATCCAAATGTGACCAATCTAGGTCAATTTCGGGTCAACCTGCCAAAAATGAAGTTTGGCTCCAATAACTTTCTTCCATCTCTTCAGGCCCATTGGCGCTGATGAAATCTTCCAAATGGATCGAAGTTATCCAATAACTTGATCCTAAGGCTTCTGATTAAAGCAACGTCAAGAGTCTATTGCGTGTGACCCCGTAGGATCCTTATGACGATGGCAATGATGTAAACATCATAAGTAGTGAGGGGTATCTAGCAACACATCACTACTACCCATGTCATAGGACTTAAGTCATTATGGCAACAACTCCTAACAAGCAACGAGGATTCCCATTGCATTACAGATCCCTTTGCCTAAGCTGATATCCTGCCATTGGATTAGTCTCAAGTTTATTATCCAATGCATTGGTCATGACTCAACAAGTGTGGCCACACTCTCCTGTCATGCACCAATAAGGTGGGGCGCCCCGAGGTGGATATCATGCTTCCTCGGAAGGAAGGGGCAAATCCTACTATTGGTCATCCATGTCTCTACGTGACTTATGACATGCCCAATGACAGTCGTTTTGATCTCCCAATTACGGAGAGACGTAAGACTGTATTAAAGCATACCCTTCATCAAGTCTAGACATGAATACCTCAAGTCTAAGGATCAATGCAAACCTCTTGCATGTGAGATTGACTTGTTGACTAGACAAGTCAATCCTCACGGTGGATCACTCCAGTGCATCCAATGCACCTGTATGTCTGCGTTACTGTGCCCCGCACCTAACCAGCCCATACACCAGTCTCACATGTACCGAAGCTGTCCCATATCTACTAAGGTACCTTGTCTGGGGATAGCTTATGAGAATGGATCCAATCCAAACTCCTGGGACATTATTTATGCAACTCAATACATCAACGCAGGTAGAGTAGTCTGCATAATAACGACCATGCCTATATAAAGAGTAATAGTTCTATCAAAGTACATTCAAACAATGCCTGACCATGTCCATACATTGGTCTTTAGGGCATATACACCAACATAATTTATGCACATCAGTCAAAATATCATTCACAGTACTAATATCACAACAAGATCCATTATAAGATGAGTTCTTTGTAGTTTGAGATGCCTCAAGATTTGCATTAATAAATACAGGAAAAGTAGAGTTCTCTCCAAGAAATTCATACCTGAGGTTACTTGGGAGAGTTTTAAATTCATACCTCTTTCCTCCATCACTATCATCACCTTTGATAAAGCATACTTCAAGTGGATCTTTCTCTATCTTGGAATTAATAGTCATCGGTGAAGTGTCTTCCAAGACTTCTACACTGCAACAAGATCCTACAAAAAAAGGCTTCTTTAGATTTTCTGTTAGATCAAAATCTACAGAATCCCCACCTATCTTAAAAGTTAGCTTCCCATTTTTGACATCAATATTTGCACCAGCAGTCACCAAAAAGGGGCAACCTAAGATTATAGGAAGCCTAGAGTCTTCCTCCATCTCGAGGACAACAAAATCAAGAGGAATAAAATGTTGGGGTATGCCCTTAAGGCTAATGTTTGAGGCCTTTGGGATTGTAATAGTATCATGTAATAAACTGTTGTGTTTATAAAGGCATGGTTATTATTCAGGTTGTTACCTTGTCTGCTGTAATAAGTGTACTTCTGAATAATGTCTCAAAGCTGTTCAGCTAGGCTGACAGTCTATATGTCCTTAGTCGAGATATCTTGGTGAACATGAGACAGCCTTGATATGATTTAGACTAATATGTGTGCTAATCTTATAGGATGCTTCGAGCATGGAATAAGATGTAGACTCATGGGTACATTGGATGTACTGGACAGACCCTACTGGGATATTCCATTGCTTGTCACAATGTGAATGATCCTTATAAGCCGCAAGTGGCACATGTCCTTTGACTTGAGATCACTTGTGTTTCTAAATGATGATTGTCATTGTTTTGAGGTAGTTCAATATCATTTGAAACATAATGATTATAGACTATCTTGGATGGTGAGCTTGAGTCAGGTTAGGGCTCTTGTGATAGATAAAGGATTGCCGTCTCCTTGTTCAAGGAGTGTGATGTTCTAAGGGGCCCCCCGATATGAGATGATTGAGGAAGTGTATGGCCATACCCAGATGACTATGTTCATCTGATCTAATCATGCTCATCATATTGGAGTTACAAGCTTGACCCGCTTGTCCAATAAGAACATCCAGTGGCAAAGGACACATGTATGCCAAGTGAGTTGATTCACACTTGTGCTATGGTTTGGGTGGAGTCTTGGAAGACTCTTTCCTTTATATCGGGAGACAGTGATGTGTTGCTAGATACCCCTCACTGATCGTGATAACGTAAGTTATCGTTACCGACATTTAGAGGAAACCCTCAGGGTCGCACAATTTGATGATATGGCTTACTTAAGTCAGATCGTGTGGACTGAACTGTTTAGACTCAGTTTAAACGAGTTCAGACTCTGATTGTAAGTGAGATCTAGTCTGATCATGTTTGATTGATTGGGGCTTGAGATCGGTAAGCTTCGATCGAGAGTTTGGATGCTAGATCATAGAGATCAAGAGCATCAAGAGATGAATGGTTAGATCTTGAACCATTTGGTTCAAAGAGATCTAGACCATGGCTTGGGCTGGTTTAATGAACCGAATTGGGTTGAACCTAATTGACTTGAACCGGTTCACATGTGTGAACGTATGGTTCAAGGTGTAAAGGCTTGTTGGGCGGTTTTTCCTTCAAGTGAGCGCATGGCTTGAAAACCTTCCATTTATGGAAGTGTAACGCCATGACTTGATTGGAGAAGGCTTAACGCAAATCGGTTTGACTGAATTGTCATCTTCGTTGGACGAAAGAGGATTCTGTGAGACGGTAGCTCTCGGCCAAGCGCATCTCAACACACGACAAGGACATTGGGATCTCTTGCTAGCACAAGGAAGATCCTAAAGGGTAGCCACCCCTCATCTTGTGTGTGAACTTGAAGAGGAGACCTACTTTGATCTCTTGCTTCCAAGCCGCCACCCTCTTCATGGCTTTGGTATGAGTTCTCATAACTTCAAGTTGATCATATAGTTATCATATTCGATCTTGTTTAGAAACCCTTTACGCCATGCTTGTTAGAATCGCAAGTTTAGGGTTTCTCCCCCCCTTTGAACTAGGGGTTCCTTCATAAAAAACTTACTGACCTTAATGGGCACATCCTCTAAAATACCTATTGGATGTCGAACAGAGCGGTCGGCTAATTGAAGTGAAACAGAAGTGGGCTTCAAATCTCCAATGTCTAGCTTTTTACAAACAGAGTGTGGCATCAAGCTGACACTGGCCCCTAAATCACATAGAGCACGGTCAATAGACATACTACCAATCAAATAGGGAATAGAAAAACTCCCTAGGTCTTTAAGCTTAGGTGGTAGCTTGTTCTAGATTATAGCGCTGCACTCCTCTGTGAGTGCGACCGTTCCATGCTCCTCCAACTTTCTCTTGTTGGACAAAATTTCCTTCAAGAACTTGGCGTAAGAAGGCATCTGGGATAGAGCGTCGGTGAAGGGTATGTTGATAAACTTTTTGAGTACTTTTAAAAATTTTTCAAACTGCTTATCAATCTTAGATTTTGCCAATCTCTGAGAAAAAGGTACTGGTGGTTTGTAGGGAGGTGGTGGTGTATACACTGGTTCATGCTCCTTTTCTTGCACATTTATTTCTCCTTCTCTTTCCTCTTCTTCTGTAGATTCAACATTTTGCTCCTCTGAATCTTGTGTAACATCTGGTGCTCTAGGTTCTTCCAACTATTTCCCACTGCGTGTGGTAATAGCATTGCAATACTCACGTGGGTTCACCTCTGGTTTTCCTGGTAATCTGCCTGTAGACCTGCTTGAAGAGCTAGCCTATTGAGCTATCTGAGTTTCCAACATCCTCTGATGAGTCTTCATAGACTCCATCTCGGAATTGATATTCTTAATAGACTCATTTACATGTCGGAATTCCTGCCTAAAATTGTCATCTTGTTTCTCTAATTGCTGTAGGAATTTTTCATTCTGTTTTGCCTGCGAGGCAATGAAGTTCTCCATCATGACCTCTAAATTAGACTTCTAGGGTGCTGGAGGTTGGTTATACTGTCTTGATTGAAAATTAGAGGGTCGTCGATTGTTGTTCTGGGGTGCTTGACTTTGATTTTGATCACTCTTCCAAGAAAGATTGGGATGGTTCCTCCAACCAGGGTTGTAAGTACTCTAGTATGGGTCATTCTGAGGTCTTCCATTATAGTTCCTGAAAGTCCCCTTTCAATAAGGGGGCCCGAAACCCTAAAGTGGCGCATACAAAACATGGGCAGCGGATACTAGGGTTTCATGGGATCGATGCATGTATTATGATCAACATTAAAACTTTTGAATGCAAGAAAGAATGCGATTCATACCATGGCCATTTCTAGATGGCGCCTTGGAAGCAAGAGAACAAAAGAGGTCTCCTCCAAATCGTCACACACAAGATGATCAACGGCTTGCTCCTTCTTGTCGTCCCTTGTGCTAGCAAGGATCGTCCAAGGTGTCTTTGATCGTTTGAAGGGAAGAGAGAGCTTTCCTTGCTTGGCGATTTTTTCTTCTTTCGTCTACCACCTTTTTTCACACGAATGTGTGAAGAGCCAAAGGCAAAACGGCGACAAGAGGGCGAGAGAGGGGCGACGTGAGAGAGATGTGGTCACGTTGTGACATGCTATCTAAAAATAGCAAAACCATCTCAATGTTCAAGTGACCCCAATCGTAAATGCCAACTTGAACCATACGCTCATCCAATGAGCTGGTTCAAATCGATTTGGTTCAATAACCAAATAAACCAAGCAATTAGTCCAGATTATAATAAACCCCTAAGGCTTAAGATCTGACCATTGATCTCTTGATGCTCCTGATCTCACTGATCTAGCATCTATTCTCTCAATCGAAGCTTACCGATCTCAAGCCCTAATCAATCAAACATGATCAGACTAGATCTCACTTACAATCAGAGACTAAATCCCTTTAAACTGAACCCAAACAATTCAGTCCACACGATCTGACTTAAGTAAGCCATATCATCAAATTGTGCGACCCTAAGGGTTTCCTTTAAATGTCGGTAACGATAACTTACGTTATCACGATCAGTGAGGGGTATCTAGCAACACATCACTGTCTCCCGATATAAAAGAAAGAGTCTTCCAAGACTACACCCAAACCACAGCACAAGTGTGAATCCAATTCACAAGGCATGCAAATTTCCTTTGCCACTGGATGTTCTTATTGGACAAGCGTGTCAAGCTTGTAGCTCCAATATGATGAGCATGATTAGATCAGATGAACACTGTCACCTGGGTATGGCCATATACTTTCTCAATCATCTCATACAGAGGGGGGCCCCTTTAGAACATCACACTCCAATTAAGGAGACGGCAATCCTTTATCTATCACTAGTGCCCTAACCTGACTCAAGCTCACCATCCAAGATAGTATATAACCATTATGTTTCCAATGATATTGAACTGAAGGGTCCCCTTCAAGGGGGAGCGAAACCCTAAAGGGCGCATGTATAATTTTGCAGCGGAAAAAGGGTTTCTAGGGATCACTAGCATGATATATGATCAACTATAGAAAAGACCGATTGCAAACATCAAGAAGGTTCATACCATCGCCATTCTTTGGATGGTGTGTTGGAAGCAAAGATCGAAAGGGATCTTCTCCCTAGTTGACGCACACAAGATGAGGAATGGCTTCTCCTTGTCGTCTTTGTGCTAGCAAAGCTTCAAGGGTCCTTTGCGTGGAGGAGATGAGATCCTTTGGTGCTTGCCGAAAAAGCCTTCCTCTACACTCGTCGAGAGCGTTGTCACACGAGAGGGAAGAACCCGTCAAGAGGTGATGAGAGGCGATAAGAGAGAACGTTCTTTTCAACGTGGAGGCGTTGCAATCCAAAAATAGCAACCCATTACTCTTAACCGTTATGCGTTCACATGAAGTGAACCGCAACTCCTCTACACCATTCGAACCTTTGAACCAAGCGCTCACATGATGAGCCGGTTCAATTGAATTTGGTTCAAGACCAAATCAGCCCAAGCAATGGTCGATCTCATTGAACCTAAAGGTTCAAGATCTAACCGTTGATCTCTCGATGCTCTTGATCTCACCGATCTAGCATCAAATCTCTCGATCGAAGCTTACCGATCTCAAGCCCTAATCAATCAAACATGATCAGACCAGATCTAACTTACAATCAGAGTTTAAACTCCTTTAAACTGAACCTAAACAATTCAGTCCACACGATCTGACTTAAGTAAGCCATATCATCAAATTGTGCGACCCTAAGGGTTTCCTTTAAATGTCGGTAACGATAACTTACGTTATCACGATCAGTGAGGGGTATCTAGCAACACATCACTGTCTCCCGATATAAAGGAAAGAGTCTTCCAAGACTACACCCAAACCACAGCACAAGTGTGAATCAACTCACTAGGCATACATGATTCCTTTGCCACTGGATGTTCATTATTGGACAAGCGTGTCAAGCCTGTAGCTCCAATATGATGAGCATGATTAGATCAGATGAGCATAGTCACCTGGGTATGGCCATACACTATTCTCAATCATCTCATTCAGGGGGGCCCCTTTAGAACATCTCACTCCTTAAACAAGGAGACGGCAATCCTATATCTATCACTAGTGCCCTAACATAACTCATGATCATTATCCAAGATAGTCTATAACCATTATGTTTCAAATGATATTGAACCACCTCAAAACAATGACAATCATCATTTAGAAACACAAGTGATCTCAAGTCAGAGGACATGTGCCACTTGTTGCAAACAAGGATTATTCACATTGTGACAAGCAATTGAATATCCTAGTAGGGTCTATCTAGTACATCCAATGTACCCATGAGTCTACATCTTATTCCATGCTCGAAGCATCCTATAAGATTAGAACACATATTAGTCTCAATCATATCAAGGCTGTCTCATGTTCACCAAGATATCTCGACTAAGGACATTACAGCATGTCAGCCTAGCTGAACAGCATTGAGACATTATTCAGAAGCACACTTATTGCAGCAGACAATGTAACATACTGAATAACAACCATTGCCTTTATAAACATAAGAGTTTATATACATGATACTCATAGAATCCCAAGGCCTCAAACATTAGCCTTAAGGGCATACCCCAACAATCTCCCACTTGCACTTAATCTAATGGTTGAGAAATCTCAAACCCATATTATTACAGTGCTTCTCATGCTTCTGCTGCGCCAGAGGCTTGGTAAGCGGGTCAGCCAGATTGTCATCTGTATGAACCTTGCAGACTTTGATCTCGCAACGATCAATGATCTCCCGGATCAAATGAAACCGTCTCTGTATGTGCTTGGACTTCTGGTGCGACCGTGGTTCCTTTGCTTGTGCGATTGCTCCAGTGTTATCACAAAAGATAACCAAAGGATCTGCACTCGAAGGAACAACACCAAGTTCCTGAACGAACTTACGAATCCACACTGCCTCCTTGGATGCTTCCGAGGCTGCAACATACTCGGCTTCTGTTGTGGAATCAGCAACAGTTGACTGTTTGAAACTTTTCCACACCACTGCTCCTCCATTCAAGCTAAAAATATAGCCTGATTGCGATCGGAAATCATCCTGGTCAGACTGGAACGAAGCGTCAGTATATCCTTCAATACTGAGTTCTTCCTGACCACCATATATCAAGAACATATCTTTGGTCCTCCGCAGATATTTTAAAATGTTCTTGACTGCAATCCAGTGCGCCAATCCTGGATTACTTTGGAACCGACTGGTCACGCTTAACCCGTAAGCGACGTCTGGGCGAGTACACAACATCGCATACATAATGGACCCAATAGCCGAAGCATAAGGCGTATTGTCCATTTCATCTTTCTCAGTCTGTGTTTGTGGACACTGACTCTTTGAAAGATTCAGACCATGTCTGACTGGAAGATATCCTCTTTTAGAATTCTCTAAATGGAATCTCTCCAGGACCTTATCGATGTAAGTACTCTGGCACAGCCCGAGAAGCCTCTTAGATCTATCCCTGTAGATCTTCACACCTAATACATAGGCTGCTTCTCCTAGATCTTTCATCTGAAAATATTTCCTTAACCATGCTTTAACAGCATGCAGTTCAGGAATATCATTTCCAATGATTAAGATATCATCGACGTAGAGGACTAGGAAAGTAATCACGCTCCCACTAAACCTCTTATATACACACGGGTCATCTTCATTCTTGATGAAACCAAACTCAGAGATTGATTCATCAAAACGAATATTCCAGCTTCTAGATGCTTGTTTAAGTCCATAAATGGAGTCTTTAACTTGCATATTTTATGACGATCTGATGGATTAGTGAAACCTTCTGGTTGTGTCATATACACATCCTCATCCAGATTTCCATTAAGGAAAGCTGTCTTCACATCCATTTGCCAGATCTCATAATCATAATATGCTGCTATCGCGAAAAGAATCCGAATAGACTTGAACATGGCTACAGGAGAGAAAGTTTCATCATAATCTATCCCGTAGATTTGTTTGAAACCTTTCGCAACTAGCCTGCCTTTATAGGTAACCACGTTACCATCCATGTCAATCTTCTTCTTGAAGATCCATTTACAGCCTATAGGGATTACTCCCGGAGGCGGATCAACCAAATCCCAGACTTGGTTATCTGACATGGAGTCCATCTCGGCGCGCATAGCTTCAAGCCATCTCGCTGACTCCGGTCCACTGACCGCATCCGCATAAGTGAGGGGTTCATCATTGTCAATGATGTAGACTCCGTCATAGCGCTCAGTGTTGGGGTATGCCCTTAAGGCTAATGTTTGAGGCCTTTGGGATTGTATCAGTATCATGTAGTAAACTCTTCTGTTTATAAAGGCATGGTTATTATTCAGGTTGTTACCTTGTCTGCTGTAATAAGTGTACTACTGAATAATGTCTCAAAGCTGTTCAGCTAGGCTGACATGCTATAAAGTCCTTAGTCGAGATATCTTGGTGAACGTGAGACAGCCTTGATATGATTGAGACTAATATGTGTTCTGATCTTATAGGATGCTTCGAGCATGGAATAAGATGTAGACTCATGGGTACATTAGATGTACTGGACAGACCCTATTAGGATATTCAATTGCTTGTCACGATGTGAATATTCCTTGTATGCGACAAGTGGCACATGTCCTCTGACTTGAGATCACTTGTGTTTCTAAATGATGATTGTCATTGTTTTGAGGTAGTTCAATATCATTTGAAACATAATGATCATAGACTATCTTGGATAATGATCATGAATCAGGTTAGGGCACTAGTGATAGATAAAGGATTGCCGTCTCCTTGTTTAAGGAGTGTGATGTTCTAAAAGGGGCCCCCCTATATGAGATGATTGAGAAAGTGTATGGCCATACCCAGATGACTATGTTCATCTGATCTAATCATGCTCATCATATTGGAGTCACAGGCTTGACACGCTTGTCCAATAAGAACATCCAGTGGCAAAGGATATATGTATGCCTAGTGAAGTGCATTCACCCTTGTGCTATGGTTTGGGAGTAGTCTTGGAAGACTCTTTCCTTTATATCGGGAGACAGTGATGTGTTGCTAGATACCCCTCACTGATCGTGATAACGCAAGTTATCGTTACCGACATTTAAAGGAAACCCTTAGGGTCGCACAATTTGATGATATGGCTTCTTTAAGTCAGATCGTGTGGACTGAATTGTTTGGATTCAGTTTGAAGGGATTTAATCTCTGATTATAAGTGAGATCTGGTCTGATCATGTTTGATTGATTAGGGCTTGTAAGATCCAAGGATCTTAAGTCCTGGTAAGCATTATTTTTGAATTAAATAAAATTATTTGGAATTAAATAAATCATTAGCTGTGATATTTTATTATGATTTAAATAAAATTATTGGATGCTAATTAACTGGCTTATTGATTGTTAATTTGTAATTATTTGATTTGTGATTTATATTGGTTGTTAATTTATGGTAAATTAATTAGAGATTAATGGTTGATTATTGGTTATTAATTTAGGATAAATTAATTTAAATCCTTATTGGATATTAATTAAATCCTTATTGGATTTCGGTTAAGTGATTGGTTATTTGTAAGTTAATTAAATTAATTAGTTAACTAGCTTATTGGATGTTAGATTAACTCTTATTGGACTTTCACTTAAACTATGGGATTATTGGGTTTTTAAAATTTGAATTAATGGGTTAATGGGTTAAACCCTTTTTGAATTAATTGGTTAGAGGGTTAAAACCTTAAAAACCGAAATTTAAGTAGGTAATTTCGGTTAGGGTAGAGAGTTGGCGACTTTTGGGCTTGAAGAAAAACTTGGGCGACGGCTAGGAAGGAGGGGGCGATTTCTTTGAAGGCTTGGACGATTTTCCTCTTCCTCTTCCTTTTCCTTGGCCGGCATCTTGGATTTGGGTGGCGTTCTTTTCCCTTGGTGGTGGCAAGACTCTAGACGAATTTTTGGAAGGGTTTTCTTATTAGTATTCACGGTTCAAGGTGAGTGGAATGTCTTGTTTGACCTATGAACTTAGTTGTGTTAATTGATATATTGAATGGATTGGAAATTTTGGAAATTTTACCATGTTAAAACCGTAATTAAGAAGTGTATGTAAGGTATGAAAACCGAATTTAGGGCATTGTTATTCATGAGAACCGAATTGTATTTCTCCATGAAAACCTAATTTTCCATGTAAACCGAATTGATCTTGATGATTGGTATGAAAACCGAATTTAGATATTAATTATGAAAACCGAATTGATCTTGATAATTGGTATGAAAACCGAATTTTGATGTTAATTATGAAAACCGAAATAATCTTGATAATTGTTATGAAAACTGAAATTTGATTTAATTATGAAAACCGAAATCTTGATGAATATTTAACCGAAAATTTGTATGAAATTTAAGGTGTTTTTATAGGGAATTTTGGTAGCATTAAATCATTGAATTTTGAGTATGAAATCCTTGTTATCTAGATATATTTTTTAGTATGAATTTTGAGTATTAAATCAGTGATTTTATCCCGTTAGTAAGAATACATGTTTTACATTTTATGTTGATTTTATGGATACTTGTTAACTGCATTATTGAGAAATTGTTTGAGAAATTTGGATGATAACCTAGTAAGGTTTGACTGAACTAATCAGCATGAAACCTAAGGACCACACTACATTATATGATTGTTAATATTATGTAATTATGTGATTTTTGAATATTAGGTGTTTATGTGATTTTTTTGGAATATTATGTTGTTATGTAAATTGTGAACATTATGTGGTTATGAGATTTTTGAAAATTATGTGATTATGAGAATTTTGAATATTATGTGTTATGTGTTGGTTAGGACTAAGGCTAGGTGTGACTATGAGCTCAAGGGGATAGTCCTTATATGTTATGTTAAGGGTTTGAATTTCAGCCCTGTATTGTGATATGTGAGGAGGTTGATGTTCAGCCTGCCTATTATGATTATTGTGATGGGGGTTGATGTTCAGCCTGCCCGATATGATTTTTGTGATGACTATCCTAGAGTCTAGTTGACACTTAGGAGTCCACCTTTGTGAAATATGTTCACCTATGTGAAATATGAAATAAGATATGTCTGTTGTCCAGTAGGAACCTTTTGGGAGAACGGGTTTTTGACGCAAAGTGCCATGTCTTGGTCGGACAGGGGCCACCTCTTGATGTCATAACTCTTTTATGTGATGGGGTAATATAAGACGCAAAGTGCCATGTCTTGATCAGACAGGGGCCACCTCTTGATGTCATTACTCTTTATGTGACAGGGTGATATAAGACGCAAAGTGCCATGTCTTGATCAGACAGGGGCCACCTCTTGATGTCATCACTCTGATGTGAATGGGGTGAGGGAGCAAAGTGCCACGTCGTGACCTGGCGGGGGCCACCTCTTGATTCTACTCACTATCCATGTTTATGTGTTGCATGCGGCTCCCAGTGCTTTGGCCAAGCCGGGTTAGACCATATTGGTCACTACTGAATATGCTGGACAACTAGGTTGCTTATGTGTTGGTGTGTTTAGTGGTTTAGAGTATAACTCTAGAACCTGAGTTTGTGAACCTAAGTTGTTATGTGTTTAGTTGGTTTAAAATATATGTGTTTAATTGGGTTAGAGTAAAACTCTAAAACCTGAGTTTGTGAACATGAGTTTGTTATATGCTAGTGTGTACATCTGACTGTCTATATGATTTCTGTTTCTTTATTTTGTTATATGTTGACATAATGTTCTTGTTAAAGATTTTTAAAATAATCTGCCTATATTTTTGAGTGTATGTTATGGATGGTCGATTTAGACTATCCACTCACTGGGCTGTGTAGCTCACCCCTCACTATTTTCAGGCATAGAGCAGGGGCGCATTTCATGAGTAACATTGGCGTGGATATTATGTTTGCTGCTTAAGAACTTTTATGCTAAAATTTTCTGGAGCCGGTTGTGGCTAAACAATATGATTTATATGAACTATGTGAACTATGTGATGTGAACCATGTGAACTATGTGAATTTGTGTTGCCAGATTGTGGCAGTTAACTGAGTTTGATTTTTGTGTCACCGCGGGCTTCAGCCTGGTTTCGGTGTTTGGTATGGGTTTATAAAATCGATTTTGTGATTTTGTTTTGAATTTCGGCTTGTTGTATATTCCGTGCAATCGGTTTTGATATACCCTGTAACTTGCATATGTCTAGTGCAAGTATTGCCTGGTGGCAGGTACCTTTATGGATTTTATGAATTTTGAATCGGTTTTGATATAACTGTTGCCTTGCATATGTCTAGTGCAAGGATTGCGTGGTGGCAGGTACCCTTATGAGATTTGAGTTTTGTGAATTTGTGTGTATGGATTTATGAAATTTTTCAGATCGTGTTTTCTTGAACTCGGTTTTACCTAGCATATGATCGATCTTATATGAAACATCCTGTATCATTTGTGAATTGTGCCATTTGTTTGGGGTTAAGAATGTGGGATGTTACAGAATGGTATCAGAGCAGTTGGCTAGCTAAAACTTAGTTTGGGGGAAAACATGTTTGTGTATTGCTAGACACCTAATAGGTTTATGATTGTTTTCCTGACTATGATATGTGTGTGACTATGAGGTGTGCGTGTAGGAATTTGAATTTAAGATGGTGCGAACCAGAGGAAATGCTAGTGATGAGGGCGAGCAGACCCCGAACCTCACGAGAACTATTGAGGCTCTGACTGGCATGGTTCAGCAACAAGGTGCTATGATAGAGAGGCAAGCTCAGATGCTGCAGCAGCAGCAGACTCAGCACCAAGAAGCACAACAGCAGCTTTTGCAGCAGCTGACTCGAGAGAGACCCCAGACTACTACTCGAGCGGTAGGGGATGACTCTCAGGAGGGCGCTCACAGGCGCTATGCTTCACTTGTGAGTGAATTCCAGAAACTGGGTCCCAGCTCTTTTTATGGGGGCTCAGAATCCGGTAATGCCGAAAATTGGCAGCTGTGCTTGGAAAAGATTTTCCAAGTTATGCGTTGCTCGGACGAAGACAAGTTATGTCTGACTACCTACATGATGCGTGCTGACGCAGATGAGTGGTGGAAAGGCGTGGTGAGACTTGCCGAAGAAAGACATGAGACTGTAGACTGGCCTTACTTCTTGTCTCGATTTAACGAGAAGTACTTCCCAGATAGCTTGGTTGAGGACCGAGAGGTGGAATTTATTCATCTGGAGCAGGGTGATATGACAGTGGACCAGTATGAATTACAGTTCACGAAATTGGGAAAGTATGCTCCTCACCTGATAAACACTGAAAAGAGGAGAGCTACCAAGTTTCTTAGAGGTCTCAGATGGGACATTAGAGAGCAGGTTGGTGCTCAACACTTGGAGACCTATGTTGAAACTGTTGGGCGAGCGCGCACTATTGAGAGGTATATATCTGAGAGGAGTTCTCATGTTGCCGTGACAGTAGTTCCTGCAGCGGAGGCGGCGGTTCCTCAGCATGGCAGTGGCGGCAAGGGTAAGAAGTACCCTAGGCATAAAGATTATAAGAAGAGCAGGTATAAGCCTTACTCCTACAAGGCACCGCAGCAGTCCAGGGATGCACCGCAGCAGTTCAGGGATGCCAGGGATGCAAGAAACGGTATCACTTGTAGTCATTGTGGGCTCAAGGGACATCTAGTGAAAGACTGCCATAGGAAGAATGGTGTATGCTTCAGGTGTAAGAAACCAGGGCACATGGCTAAGGACTGCAAAGAACCTGAGATGCAACCTAGAGGCGCAGATAAGCCTACAGTCCAGACTAGAGTGTATGCTGTGGCTGAGAAGGATACACGAGCTTCCCGATCCGTCGTGGAAGGTACTTTATTCGTATTTGATCAGTTAGCCCGCATATTATTTGACCCTGGTGCAAATTTATCTTTTGTATCTGTTAAGTTTGCTGCATGTTTACCTGTGTTACCTAAGGTAATGAATTATGCTGTGTCTGTGAGTACTCCCTTAGGAAAATCGTTATCTACAGATACTATGTGTGCTGACTGTGTAGTACATGTAGAGGGTTATGAGTTTCTGGTAGATCTAATCCTCTTAGACATGCAAGATTATGATATCATCTTAGGAATGGATTGGTTGTCTTCCCATCATGCCTCGGTGGATTGCTTTGAGAAAGTAATCACTTTGAATTTGTTAGATGGGAATCGGCTTTTTGTGAGAGGTCTAGTGTCAGACCAAGGACCGCATGTGATATCTTTCCTGCAGGCCAGGAAATTACTTGCTAATGGGTGCAAGGGTTATCTTGCGCATGTTAAGGTGCAGGATGAGTCTACTTCTGATTTGACTCAGATGGCGGTGGTGAAAGAATTTCCTGATGTGTTCTCTGAGGAATTTTTAGGCTTGCCACCAATAAGAGAAGTAGAATTTGGCATTGAGTTGGCGCCAGGTACGGCACCTATCTCCAGAGCTCCTTATCGTATGGCTACTTCAGAGTTGGCCGAGCTTAAGAAACAACTGGAGGAATTGTTAGAGAAAGGATATATTCGGCCTAGTGCTTCTCCCTGGGGAGCGCCAGTGTTATTTGTGAAGAAAAAAGATGGAACCCTGAGGATGTGTATAGACTACAGGCAGCTTAACCAAGTGACTATCAAGAATAAGTATCCTCTTCCCAGAATTGATGATCTGTTTGATCAATTACAGGGAGCTACAGTGTTCTCTAAGATTGATCTGAGATCAGGGTATTATCAGCTTAGAGTCAAGGATGAGGATATATTTAAGACTGCTTTCAGGACCAGGTATGGGCATTTCGAATTTTTAGTTATGCCTTTTGGACTGACAAATGCACCGGCTGTCTTCATGGATTTGATGAACAGGGTATTCCATGAGTTGCTTGACTCTTGTGTGGTGGTCTTTATAGACGATATTTTGGTATACTCACGGACTACTTCAGATCATGTCAGTGACTTGCGCAGAGTGCTGGAGGTCTTGAGGAAGAACCGGTTATATGCCAAGGCTAGCAAGTGTGAGTTCTGGCTAGAGAAGATCAGTTTTCTGGGTCATGTGATTTCTGGTCAGGGGGTGTCTGTGGATCCAGTTAAAGTGCAAGCCATCCTCAATTGGGGAAGACCGACTAGTGCTACTGAGATCAGGAGTTTTCTGGGTTTAGCAGGTTACTACCGGCGATTTGTTGAGGGATTCTCCAAGCTGGCGGGTCCTTTAACTAAGTTGACCAGAAAGGAAGCTAAGTTTATTTGGGATGACAAGTGTGAAGAGAGCTTCCAAGAGCTGAAAAGGAGGTTGACTAGTACACCGATCCTCATTATTCCTAGTGATGGGGAAAGGTTTACTGTTTATACGGATGCTTCTGGCAAAGGGTTGGGTTGTGTCTTGATGCAGAAGGGTTCTGTAGTAGCCTATGCTTCGAGACAACTGAAGGAGTATGAATTGAACTACCCTACTCATGATTTAGAGTTGGCGGCCGTAGTCTTTGCTTTGAAGATATGGCGTCACTATTTGTTGGGTCAGGAGTTTGATCTGTTCACTGATCACCAAAGTCTCAAGTATATTTTCACTCAGAAGGACTTGAACATGAGACAGAGGAGATGGATGGAGTTGATCAAAGACTATGACTTCTCTATTCAGTATCAGGCTGGAAAGGCCAATGTGGTGGCGGATGCTCTGAGCAGACATCCAGTTACTTCAGTAGCGGCACTACGAGTCAGTGAGTGGCGGTTACTGCAGGAGTTCAGCGATCTCAGGATCAGTGTTACTCCTAGAGTTCAGTCGGGTTATGTGGCTTTTCTCAGAGTACAGTCTGCTTTGTTGCAGAAGATCAGAGATCAGCAGTCTATGGATCCGAGATTAGTTCAGATCAGGGATAGTTTGGTTGATGGCGCAGTTCAGGATTTTAGCCTGTCTGATGATGGTATTCTTCGGTTTCGTGGAAGGGTATGTGTCCCTGAGGAACCAAGCTTGAGGAAAGAAATATTGGAGGACAGCCATAACTCCAAATATTCTCTACATCCTGGTGTGACTAAGATGTATCAGGACCTCAAGAAAAGTTTTTGGTGGCCGGGTATGAAGAAAGAGGTATATGATTTTGTCTCTAGGTGTTTAACCTGTCAGACTGTGAAGGCTGAACACCAGAAGCCTGGTGGTTTGTTGCAGTCTCTTCCTATTCCTGAGTGGAAGTGGGAATGTATCAGTATGGATTTTGTATGTGGGTTGCCTAGAACCAGATTGGGTCATGATGCTATTTGGGTGATTGTTGATAGACTCACTAAATCAGCCCATTTTCTCCCGATTAAGATGACTTATTCTTTAGAGAGGCTGGCCAGATTGTACATTGATGAGATCGTCAGACTGCATGGAGTGCCTGTCGATATTGTGTCTGATAGGGACTCTCGATTTTTGTCCAGATTTTGGAAGAGTTTACAGGAGGGTTTGGGTACTAAGTTGAGTTTTAGTACAGCATATCATCCTCAGTCTGATGGTCAGACGGAGCGTACTATCCAGACTCTAGAAGATTTGTTGAGAGCCTATGTGGTTGATTGGAGTTCTGAGTGGAACCGGGATCTATCTTTGATAGAGTTTACTTATAATAATAGCTTCCACTCTAGTATTCAGATGGCTCCTTATGAGGCCTTGTATGGGAGAAGGTGTAGGACTCCCTTGTGTTGGGAGGAAACTGGTGACAGAATGATTTTGAGATCTGATGCAGTACAGGAGACTACTGATAAGGTCAGAGAGATCCGGGATAAACTGAAAATTGCTCGGGACAGACAGAAGAGTTATGCTGATGACCGTCGTCGTTCCTTGGAGTTTATGGTAGGGGATCATGTGTTCTTGAAGGTGTCACCTACTAAGGGTGTTATGAGATTTGGCAAAAAGGGCAAGTTGAGCCCTAGGTTTGTAGGCCCTTTTGATATTATTGAGAGAGTTGGTCTAGTGGCTTACCGATTGGCTTTACCTCCTGCTATGGATCATGTGCATAATGTATTCCATGTCTCTGCTTTGAGGAAATATCATCCCGATCCATCTCATGTGTTGGAGTTGGAACCTCTTCAGATTCAGAGTGATTTGACTTTCGAGGAAAGACCTCTCCGGATTGTTGATAGAAAGGACAAAGTTCTGAGGAACAAGACTATACCTTTGGTAAAGGTTATCTGGGGAAATCAGGCTATTGAGGAGGCGACTTGGGAGACTGAAGCTGATATGAGGAAATTTTATGCTTACCTCTTTGATGATATGGATGCTGAGCTTTAGAGGACTAAAGCTTTATAAGGAGGGAGGGATGTAAGATCCAAGGATCTTAAGTCCTGGTAAGCATTATTTTTGAATTAAATAAAATTATTTGGAATTAAATAAATCATTAGCTGTGATATTTTATTATGATTTAAATAAAATTATTGGATGCTAATTAACTGGCTTATTGATTGTTAATTTGTAATTATTTGATTTGTGATTTATATTGGTTGTTAATTTATGGTAAATTAATTAGAGATTAATGGTTGATTATTGGTTATTAATTTAGGATAAATTAATTTAAATCCTTATTGGATATTAATTAAATCCTTATTGGATTTCGGTTAAGTGATTGGTTATTTGTAAGTTAATTAAATTAATTAGTTAACTAGCTTATTGGATGTTAGATTAACTCTTATTGGACTTTCACTTAAACTATGGGATTATTGGGTTTTTAAAATTTGAATTAATGGGTTAATGGGTTAAACCCTTTTTGAATTAATTGGTTAGAGGGTTAAAACCTTAAAAACCGAAATTTAAGTAGGTAATTTCGGTTAGGGTAGAGAGTTGGCGACTTTTGGGCTTGAAGAAAAACTTGGGCGACAGCTAGGAAGGAGGGGGCGATTTCTTTGAAGGCTTGGACGATTTTCCTCTTCCTCTTCCTTTTCCTTGGCCGGCATCTTGGATTTGGGTGGCGTTCTTTTCCCTTGGTGGTGGCAAGACTCTAGACGAATTTTTGGAAGGGTTTTCTTATTAGTATTCACGGTTCAAGGTGAGTGGAATGTCTTGTTTGACCTATGAACTTAGTTGTGTTAATTGATATATTGAATGGATTGGAAATTTTGGAAATTTTACCATGTTAAAACCGTAATTAAGAAGTGTATGTAAGGTATGAAAACCGAATTTAGGGCATTGTTATTCATGAGAACCGAATTGTATTTCTCCATGAAAACCTAATTTTCCATGTAAACCGAATTGATCTTGATGATTGGTATGAAAACCGAATTTAGATATTAATTATGAAAACCGAATTGATCTTGATAATTGGTATGAAAACCGAATTTTGATGTTAATTATGAAAACCGAAATAATCTTGATAATTGTTATGAAAACTGAAATTTGATTTAATTATGAAAACCGAAATCTTGATGAATATTTAACCGAAAATTTGTATGAAATTTAAGGTGTTTTTATAGGGAATTTTGGTAGCATTAAATCATTGAATTTTGAGTATGAAATCCTTGTTATCTAGATATATTTTTTAGTATGAATTTTGAGTATTAAATCAGTGATTTTATCCCGTTAGTAAGAATACATGTTTTACATTTTATGTTGATTTTATGGATACTTGTTAACTGCATTATTGAGAAATTGTTTGAGAAATTTGGATGATAACCTAGTAAGGTTTGACTGAACTAATCAGCATGAAACCTAAGGACCACACTACATTATATGATTGTTAATATTATGTAATTATGTGATTTTTGAATATTAGGTGTTTATGTGATTTTTTTGGAATATTATGTTGTTATGTAAATTGTGAACATTATGTGGTTATGAGATTTTTGAAAATTATGTGATTATGAGAATTTTGAATATTATGTGTTATGTGTTGGTTAGGACTAAGGCTAGGTGTGACTATGAGCTCAAGGGGATAGTCCTTATATGTTATGTTAAGGGTTTGAATTTCAGCCCTGTATTGTGATATGTGAGGAGGTTGATGTTCAGCCTGCCTATTATGATTATTGTGATGGGGGTTGATGTTCAGCCTGCCCGATATGATTTTTGTGATGACTATCCTAGAGTCTAGTTGACACTTAGGAGTCCACCTTTGTGAAATATGTTCACCTATGTGAAATATGAAATAAGATATGTCTGTTGTCCAGTAGGAACCTTTTGGGAGAACGGGTTTTTGACGCAAAGTGCCATGTCTTGGTCGGACAGGGGCCACCTCTTGATGTCATAACTCTTTTATGTGATGGGGTAATATAAGACGCAAAGTGCCATGTCTTGATCAGACAGGGGCCACCTCTTGATGTCATTACTCTTTATGTGACAGGGTGATATAAGACGCAAAGTGCCATGTCTTGATCAGACAGGGGCCACCTCTTGATGTCATCACTCTGATGTGAATGGGGTGAGGGAGCAAAGTGCCACGTCGTGACCTGGCGGGGGCCACCTCTTGATTCTACTCACTATCCATGTTTATGTGTTGCATGCGGCTCCCAGTGCTTTGGCCAAGCCGGGTTAGACCATATTGGTCACTACTGAATATGCTGGACAACTAGGTTGCTTATGTGTTGGTGTGTTTAGTGGTTTAGAGTATAACTCTAGAACCTGAGTTTGTGAACCTAAGTTG